>CM052809.1:126288175-126318898 GCA_028533885.1 Nasua narica
AAATAAGTCACAGCGATATGGGATACGACATGGTGACTAGAGTCAGCAATGCTGTATTGTATAGTTGAAAGTTACTAAGAGAGCAGATCTTAAAAGCTCTCATCACAAAAAAAAATTGTTGACGATGTAAGATGCTGGATGTTAACTAAGCTAATGGTGTCATCATTTTGGAATATATGCATATATCAAATCATTATGCTGTATACCTAAACTTAATCCAAGGTTACAATGTAGTGACTTAAAAAAAATTAATACAAGGTTATATGTATTAATTAAAAAAATTAATACAAAGTTATATGTATTCAAAAATTAATACAAGTTTATAAGTATTAATTTAAAAATTAATAAAATTAACTTAAAATTAATATAAAATGGTAATAATAATGAAAAAAGAAGTGTCCTTCTTCAAGAATTTTAAATCCTGGAGTGCAAGATTGTCCTGTTATATGAGATACAGGAAATGGGCCCATGTACCTTTTAACCGGTCCCAACTGGCTATAATTATAAACTGCAAATCCAAAGGCAATCCCAACATGCATCCCAAGACCTTCTCCACTCCACGTCATGCTCATTATTTCAGAGCATCAAGTTGGATTCAATATTCCCAAGCCCCGTAGATGAGCTATACTTTCTGCAGTCAAGTTCTCCATCCGCGGGATCACCATCAACCCTACCCCCCCATGCAGCAAACCCAAGGCCTCTGTGCAGTCGCTCCCTCCCCTTCATGCCCACGTCCATCTACCAACTACCCCCCTACTCCTCATCTCGGAGAAGTCTCTTAAATTCAGCCTTTCTCCTCTGCCCTTCGTTAATCCAGGCCTTCGGTGCCTCTCGCTTGAATGATTACAGTGGTCTCCGGCTTGATGCCCCACGCCCTGGGGTTCTGTACACTAGTCACAGCTCTGCTGCAGTTGTCTTCTTTTAAAAAAATTCAACTTAGGACATTTTTTTCCCAATTAACAACTTTTATTACTACTCTCCGTAGAGGCTGTCCCCAAACACTTGTTCGCACGCCTCTGCTAGTACAGAGTTCTGAGTGCACACCTGTACAATGATTATTTATTCAAAAATTATGAACACGTATGACTGCGCTCACAGCGTTGTGCCCATTATAAAGTAATACACACGTGAAAATAAATGGTAAAGTATGAACTAATCCCATATGTCATATTTTGGGGTAATAAAACTGTCTTATATCCTGATTATAGTGATGGGTACCCCCCCACATACACACATGTTTAACAACTGTGTGTTAAACTCCAGAGACCTGTACACCAATAAAAAGTCAATTTTACTGCTTGTAAATATAAAAATTGAATTTTAGGAAAGTATGAGATAATACTCATAGTAAATAGTTTTAATATATTTATCCACTCGCCGTTGGATTACCTTCTGTATCTTGAGTGTACACACACCATTGGAAAATCACAGCAATAAATTGAAACGACTCAGATTGTCATCGTGGTTGCTATCAAAGAAGCAGCAGGAAAATCTTGAAGTCATTGGAGGGCTTTTCCACTCATTTTGTAATGACGATAGCTCCAGCTGCATGAAACGGAAACACTGACAATCAATATGAATCACAGTGTGTCTAACTGCTATAAAATCGAAGGTCATTTGTGTTATTCTTCTAGAACATATACTTGGTCTAAATTTACTTTTGGGACCTTCCCACAGTAATGGCACAGAAAGGCACTGGCTGGAATGATCCAGTCCTGGGCAGACATACCTCCAATGCTAAGTAAAAATCAACTATCACAGTAAAGGACCCAGAACTTCAAAAATCTGGATGCAGAAGAGCAGCACAGAAGGAGGTTAGAAGACAGATTGGGATGGATCATCCCCCCTGCCAACTAAGGTCTCATTCTACATCAACTACTCAGGGGTTGAAAACTTGAAGCAAACTACCTCAGTGGGGAGCAAAATAAGACAGCTGCATCTCCCATCTCACCAAGATGCCCTCCACCCCCACCCCGAGTCAGACCCCCCTCAGCAGGGTCTTCTTCTCTCCCTCTCTCTCTGTCCCTCCCTCCACGCACATGCACCCTCTCTCTAAAATAAAAATATATACATCTTTAAAAAAAGAATATATTTGATGCATGTTCATCTTCACGAGAATCATAATTTTTCCCTTTTAATAAAAACTTTCTTTTTAATGCCAAGAACCCAGGAAAGTCTGGGAGACTTGTCACCTTATGAGAAAGTGTATCCTCATGATAGATGACAGCGAAGAACCAAAAGAAATTTTCCCTCTGATCATCTTTCTATTCTCTGAGTAAATAGAGATGCTGCTTTCAAGAGGTGGAGGGACTTCAGCTGCCTCTGGTTTTTGTTCTCTGATCTATAGAAAGAAGCCTCTGCAGAAAAATTCTCTGCTAAAGGTGAAACAAATAAAAATTTTAGTTGAAACTTTTATCTTCAAATTTACCATAGGCTATATCAGAAATCTGAGCCCAACCTCTCCCTCCCTTTCATTTACCAGCCATGTACCTCCAGAACCTTCTGCTCAGGCACAAAGAGTACTCCCTTCACCCCTTGTGCTCCCTTCCTATAAAGTGGGGGAAGCAGAGGGGGAATTCTCTATCTCCCTTTCACCTCCTCCTGTGACAAGGTTCAAACACTTGTGGGCATGACTCCTTACATCTTTTCCCAAATGTTCACAAAATGTGTACAAATCTCTCCGGCTCAGATGCTAACATTTAATCTGTTTGAATGAATATCAAATTAAGAAAACTCATTATTCCCACTGCTCTAGAGGTTGACATTGGGGGAAGAACTGTGATTGTATAAGAAAATCCTTGATACCCTGTAGGGCTAGAAGGTGAGGCCTTGAATGTGTCATTTAGAAGCAAGTTACAAAAAGATAGTTAAGCAGCCCTGCCTAATTAGTGAAACAGAACTGAATGAATGTTCTGTGCCTAATTAGTGAAACAGAACTGAATGAATGGAGTTGAGTGAGGTGAGGGAGAGCCGAGGGGGGAGGCGGAGGATGAGAGAAGAAAGGAGAAGGAAGGGGAGGAATGGAATTAGAGTCCATGGAAATGCTCAAGAAGTATTTTGAAGACTAGGGGAGTCTGTTACTCAATTTTAAATGAATTGCTCTATGGTTCTGCAATGGAACTTTCTTTGCCACCAAACTGCCGGAAAAAATCTACCATATAAGCTGCCTCACATGTGTTGTATTTTAATGGATGGAGCAAATAATGAAGGGTGCCGTTGTCCGTGGAAGGCAGTTTGAGCGGAGCTGATCTTGATCTAAGAAGGCCGTGGTGGGTAGCCGAGATGATACCTGGTTTCCTCAAATATGTGACCCAACGCATCTGGAATCTTTGAGATCCTAAAGTAGACACTCCTTGAGGACAGGAGGATACAATGTTCCTTTTCTCCCAGCAGAGCAAAGAGGCTGCTTCGTGACAGGTATGAAAGATTAATGCTTCACCTTACAAATTTTAACTAATTAATAAATACAAAAATGCCATTTGTCATGGCTTGTGGACTAAGATACTACAATTGCTAATCTAAATGATTATCTGAAGGCATTCCAGGTTCTTATATTTATTATATGGTAATATTTATTGTTATTATATTATCGTTATATATATTTTTCTCTGGGGTTAAGACATTCCATATTCTTTGGTGGTATCAAGCAGTGTGTCACTATTGTTCTTCAATGTGATAATAAGGAAGATTCTGAAGACATTCAGGTCCCAAGTACCTACCAGGGGCCAGAAGATGATGAGTTCTAGAGGAACCTCAATCATGTCCCCCTTCCCCAAAATTCATACGTTGAAGTTGTAATCCCCAGTACCTCAGAATGTGACAGTATTTGGACATAGGGTCCTTAGAGATGTAATCAAGGCAACATGAGGTCATATAGGTGGGCCCTAATCCAACCTGACTGGTGTCCTTCTAAGAAGAGGGAATTAGGACACAGAGGAAAAACCACATGAGGACACCTCAAAAAGGCGGCCATCTTTAAGCCAAGGAGAGAGACCTCAGAGGAAAGCAGACCCGGCAACACCTTGACCTGGGACTTCTAGCTTCCAGAACTGTGAGAAAATAAAAGTCTGTTGTTTAAACCAGCCAGTCTGTGGTATTTTTTATGTCAATCCTAGAAAACAAATACAGGGACCATGTTTTCCAAACTACAAATTAGGATACGTGACCCGACAAATACAAATGGTTTCTCGTCAGTTGACTGCATTTGAAATCTAGCTACACCTAATTCAGAGTCTCACTTCCAAACAGGACTTAACTTAATCCCAGGAAAATACTTTTAGTCAATTCTCTATAAAATCTTTTAAAAAGGGGGCTCATTTACCACCACTGGAAAGACACAATATCCCCATTCTGAAAAGGTTTACTGCCATGGGTCATTTTGACGCCATTTAACAACCAAACCAAATGTACGTTAGAGAGAATTAAGGCAGAAATCCATAGGCTTTTTGTCCTCAACATATAACATAGACAAAATTACTATAAGGCACACTGTTCTATATTTAGGAGACAGGAAATCTAAGAACCCGAATGCCTTCAAGAAGACAAATCCTATAAGAGGAGTAGCCTTGGCCAGCATGTGCAGACTCTTAGGCCGGCAAGTTACATAATTAGAAAACACCTGGGGGGGGGGGGGAGTGGAGATGGGAAGGAATTATTTCAAACTAAATATTCTTTAAGATTTAAATCAAAGAGTGAATTGGAACCTGGCCATGGTTGTTGATACAGTGCCTGTGAAACCCAGTGCCTCTTTTCTCCCCTAGAGCTAGAATTTAAAAATCAAAGCTCTTATTTATTAATAGACACTACACAAAAATGCTAATGTGTATATTTCAAAAAGCCCTTTGGGGAATCCAAAAAAAAAGAAAAGAAGAAGAAGAATTAAGTGGAATCCTTGTCAAATACAAGCCAGGTGTAAATTTTGTTTTTCTTTTATCCTTTCGTCAGAAAACTTCAGACCCACAGACTTTGACACTGTAACTCTGCATCTCCATTTTCTCCACAGGTTGGAGAAATACAGCTAAGTAGAAAGAAAAATTAAATTATAACTAATAGTGGAAGAAATGTAATTATTTGACTTCTGAGGAAAGATGAAAAAGTGGAACCAAATCGCAAAATTACTCAATTCACAAAAACCAGAGAAGAAAATAAGAAAGGCTAGGGAAAAATGAACTGTACTTCAAAAAATGAGGAGAGAAAACCTATATTAAGTCTTTGGAAAATGTTACCCAGAAAAAAAAGCTGTGTGTTTCCAAAGGTGGGGAGATAGCTCTTGGCCTGGGATCCCCGGAAACATTACCAACACAGAAAGATGAGCAGGTAAAATGTCAGGGGAAAATCTCCCTAATTTCTCCCCACTTTAAAGGAAAGCAGCCTAAGGGGATAGGTAGGCAGCCCCCAGAGGAGAGGAGTGGAATGTCTCCCTCAAATAAAAGTCTCAACCCGTCTGCCCACTGAATCTCCCACCAGGACTATTCAGGGAAAAGAGAATGTGTGTGAAAGCCCACAATGGTCTCTATTAACACATAAGGGTTTCCAAGGATGAGGAACAAAAGAGAAAATAAATACTATGACAAAATGCACTGGCATTTTGTCAAATGCCATCAAAATACTATGGCAAAATGTTTGTGAATTGAGTAATTTTATAATTCGGTTCTGCTTACCGCAGAAGCAAATAATCATGGGGGATGAGGTATGAGGACTCTGCACAGAAGCCTCCTTTAAAACCCTCCCCCTCGCTCTTCAGATCAAAGCTGCCATCACAGTAGGTGCAGTAAGCAACAGCCTCGCCATTTGGGAGCTGTGTGACCTCGGACAGGTTACTTAACATCTCTTAGCGTCAATTTCCTCAACCGTAAAATGAGAATTATGATGATACCTACGTACACAGATAAAATGAGTTAACATATACAAAGCAGCTAGAAAAATGCTGAGCATGTAGTAAACACTCTATTAGTTTTGACTGTAGGTATTTTTTAAAGATTTTATTTATTTATTTGAGAGAGAGAGCACAGAGGGGCATGCAGACTCCCCGCTGAGCAGAGAGCTCCATGCGGGGGCTCGATCCCAGGACCCTGAGCCAAAGGCAGACGCTTCACCAACTGAGTCACCCAGGCACCCCCTTGATTATAATTATCATTATTACTATTATTGTCGAAGTCCCTAAGTCTCCTTTCTCTTTTCTGCTCTGTCTAGGGCAGGTGTGGGATGGCCCAGTAAGGGCCTTGTATGACCTCAGATACTGGTGATTTAAAATGCAAAGATCCAATGCCTGGCTTAACGAAGCTCTCAATCCTTGGGAGAGGTGAGGGGCAAACATAAAAACAAACGACCCCCCCAAACCCTAGCAGCGATTTCCCCAGTGTGTCTATGGCAGAGTGTTCCCAGCTCTGGAGATTTCTCTGAGAGAGCCCCACTGCCGATGCCAGTATCAACTCCATGAAGATACAGGAGGGGTCCCCACTCCTCTTTCAGTTGCCGATTGTGCTTTGGTCATTGTTAAATACTCTGTTTATGTTCTTTCAGTTCTTCCTGCTCTGTTAAGCAAGAACATCGCCCCCTCTCCGGCCAGCCCCTTCTTGTCCTATCTCTTGCGCAATTTGCCACTCGGGCAGGGTACATCAAACCCGGCAAAACTGATCTCTTAAGCTCCTGCATTACATGCATAAGCATCCTGACAACACAGACCCACGTCCTTGTCCTTCATTCCTCTGAATTAACACAGCAATCTAGCACATGTATATTTCACATACTCAATTCAGAATCTTCTTTTTATTACTTCTTCCCCATCTCTGTTGATCCTTAAGAACAAAGAAGGAAAACAGCTCAAAAACAACATCATGATGTCTGGCCGTGCTAATTGTGCACCATTTTGTGAACAAGGCTCCAAGAGTTGTGCAGTCCCCAACCCGAACAACCTGATGCAGCAGCTCTGCCAGCATGAGGTCTAACAGAATGTGTACATGGCACATTGGGAGCATGGTAGGCAGAGAGTTCAACTGTGAGAAAATCAGGGAAAGCTATACAAAACAAGTAATTGAACTGAACGCTGAAGCATGAGTAGGGGTTTTCTACTCTTTCAAAGGTCTGGGGAGGGTGTTGTAGGGAGAAGAAAGAGTGTGTGATGAGTCACGGAGGCATAAAACAGCACAATATCCTAGTACTGCAAGATTAGCAAGGACTGGGGAAGACCTAGAGCAGAGGAGATAATGGGAGCACAGCTGGAAGCAAAGCTGAAGCCATACTCACGTGGGGACTTCCATGCTATGTCACTGCATTAGAGTACGGGGAATCTGGGGGGATGAGGATCTGAGGCCCACGTCCTTGGAGAGAAGGGGTTACTGGAGGGAGCAAGATGCAGTCTCTCGTGTCAAGCAGGGACCTGGGGCGAGCAATGACGCAACCAATTAAGGGCCTGCCGCTAGGAGATACCGCCCAGAACGGCGTCAGCTAAGCCCCCAGAACCGATAACGAGCAGAACCAGAGGAGGTCTGCAGGGGCCCAAGACCAACTTAATCCCCTTAAAAAGGGAGGATTTTGGCAGCAAACTGTCAGACTCTTCAGACATGCCCGCTCTATGTCTGACCACTTAAAAAAGGCAGCTGCTGCCGAAGCCTCTGCCTGATTGATCTCAGAACAGAACCAAGATCCTTCCCTGCTTGAACCTAAGGAGCAGTAAGTGCAGAGAGCTGCCCTAGACCAGGCCGAGGCCTTATCTCAACCACACACCCACACACTGCCTGTGGGTTTGGTTTGTTAACTTCCTACCCCCTCTGTTATCTTGTTTGTTGTGTGACTCGTCTTGTGTTCTGCTTCGTGCGTCTTGTAAGAAGCCAAGTTAATCACGTGGTGAAATGTCATTGAGTTGGAAATCCTGAGCCTGCTTCATAATTATGGGAACCTTGTTTTATGACTGAAGGAAACTGACACTGTGGAAAGACAGCATGTGTGCGCAGCTTCAGAGCCTGTTACACACGATCAGATATGTGCTCTGGAAAGATCACTACAGCGGTGTAAATACCGGATTACAGTGGGGCTAGCCTGACCCGGGAGGTCACTGAAAAGCTCTCATCATCATCTGAGAACAAAAGATGGACACTCATGTCCATGCAGATTAACGCAGAGATTCCAGAAACATTTAAGAAACACAGTATACAAGACATGTCAACTAACAGGACTAGAAGAGACATGGCGGGAGATTGGGATAGCTCTCAGAACCCTAGCTCTGGTAACTGAGTAAAAAAGGATAGCCTACTTTTTATAAGTTCGAAAGTAGAAGAGAAGTGGGTCTGAAAGGGTCGAAATAGGTTGAATGCGAAGAGCCCATGAGCCATGGAGATAAATCTATAGAGGAGTCACCGGTTGGAATTTGAGTCTGGGAGTTCAAGAGAAAGATTTGAATTCTATTTCAAAGTCACGAGAGAAGGTGACAGCACGTGACAATGAAAGAGGAGATAGCTAGCATGGGTTATTTTCCAGGGAATTTGTAAAGGCAAACAGACAAACAGCAAGGTGGAGGATGATATTTTTCTTTTTCTTTCTTTTCTAATGGGACTTGAAACTATCAGTGGAGGCAAGATAAGGATAAGGCAAGAGAGAGATTGAAGAATGAGAAGGAGAATATCACTGAAACTAGGTTAGGAACGGCATTTAAGAGCACAGTTGAAGGAGGTCTTATAGCGTAGGGATTTCGGTAAATATTTCCCCTCAGTACCTGCTAAGTAGCTGGGCATCACAGTCAGAGTCATTCTTGTCCTCTTGGAGCTTAAAATCTGGTGGAGTGGCGGGCATTAATCAACACCTCATAGAAATAAATATAAAGTTGCCACTGTGACAGATGCTGTATAGATTTACAGGCTGCAACAAGAGTTTATAATTATAAGAACTGACCTACTAAGGCATCAACAGAGCCTTCCTTGTCGAGGTAACACAAGTCAGACGCACCACTGGATGAGGAGTTGTGACTCCAACCCACAAGCTGGGGTCAACTAGAGAAGAGACAAGAGGAGGATTCAGTACATGCGAAAATCTCCACAAAAGTGGGGAGTATTTGAAAAGCCAGGATGAAAAGACAGTCAGAATGGCTGAGCAGAGAGAGTGGAGTGGAGTGGAGTGGAGTGTGGGGAAAGATGAAGCTGGAGACGTAAGTAGGACCAGACAGGAGGACCTTGTAGGGTATGTCCTGGGGGGTCATCTTCATTCAGAAAAAACTAGGAAGCCACGGAAGAGTTTTAAGAAGAGCTGGGGCCAGAGGTCATAGGATCCCATTTGTGTTTCACAAAGTTGACTTTCTCTGTAGCCCAGAGAATGGGTCAGGGGAGTCAGGAGAGGATAAGACAGACCCTCTTCTGTCAACCTCGGAAGAAATGACTATCACTTGGAAAAGGTGGTAGTGGTGGAAATTGAGAAAGTTGATAATTTCAGAAGATTTATGAAGTGAAATCCAATAAGATAGGGTCAGAGAGTGTTGAGGCTGCTTCATAGATTTTCAGTGTACACAGACCGGGTGGGCTGGGAAGTGAAGTACACTGGAAGTGGGTTGGGTTTGGGGGAACGATCATGAGTTTACTTCTGGATACAGTGACCTTCATGTGTCTTTCAAGCATTCAAGAGGAGATATCATGTGGGCTGCTGGACACGTGGGCCTGGATCTCGAAGGACACATCTAAACTGTAGGTATAAAGAGTAGGCATCGATAGAATAAGACTGTTTACGGAAAGAATGTGGAAGAAAAGAAAGGGCACAAGTTGGAATCATGAGGTGCCCAAACATTCAGTGGACAGATGGAAGATGGCCAGACCAAAGAGAGGAAAGAAATGACCAGAAAGATAAGAAAACTAAGATAGTTTCATGGCACCAAAAATAAGAGATGAGACAGTTTGAGGAAGAGGAAATATCCAAGAACATTGCTAAGAAGAAAGACAAGAGTAGAAATGTCCGTTGACACAGAGGGCAAGCAAAAACGGTTTTGATATGGTAATGGAGCCAGAAATCACACCGGAACAGGTTGAGGGATAGGCAGGAGGATAAAATGGAGACGATAAATATAGACAGTTCCACCAAGAACTTTGGCTGAGCCCTCAACTGAGAATGAAAGGGACAGAAGCTGAGAAGCTGCCTTAAGGAGAGAGAGGAAGTTTAGATGAGCAGCTGAGAGTTATTAAAGAGACAGATGGCCTCAAACCAGTAAAAAAACATAAGAACTGGGGAGACAGACTTCCATTAATTTGTAGTGGCACCAGTTTGCCTGGGTGGGCAATTCTCTCTAGCTATCATAGTCTGAACTTAGTTGAGAAATACCAAACTGTGGTCACAAAAGGAAAAGAACAAAGAAAAACAACACCACCAAGGAGACAATGAGGTCGAGAGGCTTGAGAGAAAGAAGCTCAAATTGTCCACAGAGCCCAGGCTCCATATGGAAGGAATTGTGGTTCTCAAGAGGCTGATCATTTTAGCTGGAGATGAATGAGTCAAGGGATTAGGGACCCCAGTAAAGATGAAAGGCATGTTTAAGGGAAATTCCATGGCTCTTAGAAAGCTGAAATGGTAGGCGAAGAAGATGCTCTCGACGTCCGCCAATATCTCTGCTGCAATCCTGATTTTTATCCCCCCAACTCTGGCCAGACCATGACTTGCTTTTGGCTCAGTGCCTTTTCAGGCCAGAAACACTGAGTCGTTGATGTCGTCTGGAAGCAACGTCAGCCAATGACATATGGGAATCAGGGAATAACTACCCAACTCCTTCACCTTCCCCTAGATGAGATAATTCTAAGGATGTTCTGTTTCTTTCCCTTCCTTGTCTCTGTCCTCCCACTCTTCTGCTGGATTAGCTCCCAATAAACCACTTGTGCTGGAATCTCTTTTCAGGGTCTGCTTCTTGTGAGACTCAAACCAGAAGAGGAAGCTATTGCTGTCAAAGTTTACAGAGGTGACACTGGGAGTGAAAGGATACAGAACGTACCAGTGGAAGAGCACTCCAGAATGCTGCAGAGATGAATGCTATTGGCTCTAAGATCAGGAAGGCCTAGAGGCTGCCATGTTGGGGGTTATCTACACACATGTCAACTGTCATGGATGGTGACCTAGATGAGACCTTGAACCAAGCACCATGCTTTTGCATAATGTGGGAGAGAGGGCAGAAGGCCAATGGATAACAGTGATCTATGACGTGTAAGGCAGATTTTGGTAGATGGTATGACCCAAAATGAAGAGGATTTTAAGCGAGGAGAAATGGAGTAATGTCTAGGCACAGAAAAGGAGAGGGAGGACAAGGTTGACCTCCCTCTCCCAGATTAAGAGGGACTATAGGGGGAAGAGCAGTCCCCACTGGAGAGGACCTCTTCAAGAAAAACAGTGTCCTTGTTGAAGGACTACAGATTAGTCTACAATGGGCCGAAGAAATAGAGAGTCTTTACAATGGACAGAATGGAATGAGAGGCTCTGGATTGCATAAGAGGGGATGACTCAAAGTGGGTCAACTCGAGAAGGCTATGATGTAGAGGAAAAATCATCTGGAGGTTGGACACTTTGAGTGGTGCCTTGGTGTAAAACTCTCCAGCCACCTCCTGAGGCAGAATTCTGGGAAGCTGAGGCCCATGGTCATGCAGCCAATGAGAGTGAACGGAACCAGACATCTGGCTCCTGAGGCCACTAGCCAGGATTCTGTGCTGTCCCTGAGGGTCAGAGCTCCAAGGACTGCCTCCAAAGCAGGGACAGGAATTTGTACTTCTATTACGCAGTACTTACACTTTAAAAAAATGGTGCACAAATTCCCATGCTTGTGTGGGGATATACAAAATAATGAAACAATAAAAAGTAACCATGCCAGGTGCCTGGGTGGCTCAGTCAGTTAAGCGCCTGCCTTCAGCTCAGGTCATGATCTCAGGGTCCTGGGAACAAGCCCCATGGAGTCTGGTTCTCTGTCTCCCTCTGCTCCTCCCCCCATTTGCACAGGCTCTCTCTCTTTCTCGCTCTCTTCTTCCCTCAGAAATAAATAAAATCTTAAAAAAAAAAGTCATACTCTGGCACCATCATGGTCACCTTCTTCTTCTTCTTCTTCTTCTTTTTTTTAAGAAATTCAGGACTTTTTACTGCCATTTCCATCAAAGTAAACAGAATTAGCATCCAGCGGGCTGACATTAAAAGGCTTATTATTATCTGTCCCGGATTTGTTTTAAAAAGGAATCTGCTATGTACCAACTTCTGGTTTAGTCTGTGTTCTTTGATGCATTACAGAAGTTAGTGCAGAATAGTTTAATCCGATAATCTCCTGCCCAGAGGAAGTGAAACTCGGGGGTGGGAGGGTAGGGAGAAAGGAGTGAGCCACGTGGTGCGCCCTGTGGAGCTCGGCACAGATTCCCCTTCAGGAATGAAGCCTGACTTCCCCAGCCACTGGCAGTGCTGCAGGCCCCAAACCCTCAGTGTGTCACCCCTGTGGGGATTGCTACCATGGGCCAACTGGCTGGAAGGAGTATCTTCACTCAAGGTTCTATCTCCATCATGAGATGGCATCCAGTGACAGCCCTACAGGGATATAAAGGCTGAGCCCCTTGTCTCAAGAAGAGTCTACTAGGCGGGGCCATCTTGGTTTCAGAGCTCCTCATGGGGCAGCTCAAGCCTTTGGCAGCACAGCTCAGCCTCCCTCACCTAATCCCGCTCACTCTCCCTCCCTTCCACAGGTGTCCAACTCAAAAACACTCCTCAATAGACATCCTGTACTTATTCTCCTCCACGGAGTTCTGAGGAGCCACAAATGACATAGTTCCTTAAAGAAAAACTTCAGGAAATCTGGTCTGATACTGGGATATTGGCTTGCAGAAAATATAACGCCATTTGCTGGGTATTGGAAAGGGGAAGGGAAAGAGCTTGTGCTAACTCCCGTGGACTTGGAATTAAATCCTCACCTTGTATTTGCTCAGGGAAAGATATATCTGAAGAATATTGAGATGACATCTGAGGAGAATTCAGTGGGGGCGCCTCTCTGGCTCAGTCAGTGGAGTATGTGACTCTTGATCTCAGGGTTCTAATTTCCAACTCCACATTGGATGTAGACATTACTTAAGAATAAAATCTTAAAAAAAAAAAAAAAAAAGAATTCTCAGAATGAAGAGTCAGGTGAAGTAGATTCTGGCCTCCCTCCTGATGGCCTCCCATCTTCATCTTCTCCGGCTTGAATTTATTCATCCAGGTAGATGACTGAGGCACCTGATTCAATCAATAAGGTGACACCACAATTTTTTGAGCAGATACCAAAATATGACATCCTAAAATTCTAAGAGGTTATTGCGTGTACTTCTCAGAAGACAGAAACATCATAGCAAATAGAACTATTTTGGGTTGGAGAATTTGAAGAGATGTTTTAACCTATAAAATTCAGACTCTTAAAAATCTTTTTATCACAGGCAACCTTCAAATACAAATATGAATCATCTCTGATTTTTAAACAAATCGTGCCATAAATGCTTGTAATTCAAAATTCATTACCCCCATGGAAGCAAGCGTATAAGCGAAGGTTAGTTCAGTCCAGTAAAAATAGTTGCGTGTGCCAATCACAATCACTATGCCAGACCCCGGGGGTACCAGCTGTTGTTCCTTCAGATGCTATGAGTCTGCAGTGGGGAACCTCCTACGTCAAAACACAAAAGCCTGCCCAACCCGTATGTGATTCTATATATCTCTGACCATTGCTTTCAACACCTGGTTACAAAGGGAGAATCACATTCTTAGTTAGAACTTTGGACGTCAGAAACACATTTCTCTCCCACTCCTGTAGCATCTTGTAGATGCTTCCAGAAAGCAGGTACTTGCTTAAATAAATATCATCACCCAATATGTTTATTACTGCACAAGATAAAAAGGAGTAACCAGGGGCATCTGAGAGGCTAGGTCAGTTAAATGTCCAACTCTTGATTTTGGCTCAGGTCATGATCTCAGTGTAGTAAGATCCAGGCCTCATCCAGCCCCACACCCCATGCATAGTCTGCTTCTCTCTCCCTCTCTCTTTTTTTCCCTCTGCCCCTCCCCCCACCTGAGTGAGCACTCTCTCTCTCTCTCTCTCTCAAATAAATAAATGAAATTATTTTTTAAAAAAGCTGTGATTATAGGCATATTTTCCAAATTAGGTCAACAGTATTAAAGAGGTGTTGCCCAAATTTTCCATGGCAAAATAAGTTAGGGAAACAGTAAGTTTTAACAGGGGTCTTTGCTGGAGAACTTCTTAAATGCCTCAATATGTTATACCCTTTATCTCCTAAAAAGTGCAAAATGATAGGAAGTAGTTTCTAAAATTCTTGGACCGAATCGAGAACCATTTCGTGCTTAGTATTTGGCCTGGAGAGTTAGGGTAGCACAACCATCCTGATATTCCCATGGGGGGGGGAGGTTCCTAGGATACATGATTTTTAGGACTAGAACTCAGATGGTTCTGGGCAAACCGAGACAAGGGGGTCAGCTTACCTAGAAAAGTCCCGAGCGTAGTCCAGAAGCCGTTGCTCAGGGTCAATGACGTCAGGGATGCTTGGAATCCAGAAGCAAGGATTACAGCCTCCACGAAGGCAGAGAAGGGCTGGAATCTGTGACCCCATCCTTACTACCCCAACTCCACTGTCAGTTTCTGTGTATGGGTTGATCTTTACTCAAGTGTCTATAAGAGAGAACAGGTTGTGGGGAGGGCTATCAATTGCCATGTTTTATAAGACTGATAAGTCTACATGAGAAGGAAATCTGTATTTTTCCTCCAGAGAAACTGAGACTTGAGAAATCTTTGGCCTGCCCAAAGTTAGGAACGAAGACTATTAGGGTCAGAAATCAACGTTAAATCAGAAGAATTCTTTATCTCCCTAGTTAAGGCCTATCCATACAATGATCGAGATATCGAGAAGACAAGGCCAAAGTCGGTAATAACTCTGTCTCACCCAGCTCACTGATAAACTCTACACCCCTCTTAGCTTTAGAAAGTGTCTCGCAGTAATCTGGGTGACTTGACAGCCTGGGCCTGGAGAGGGATTCTGCAGCGCCCCCCCCCACCCCCGCCACTGGGGGACGCGTCAGGTCGTCATAGCTGGCCTAGCCCATTTGAATCAATTTGCACGAAGGCTGTCCCCTAAATTATAACTCAGATAGGGCCTTTTTAAACTCAGGGTGTGGATTTTGTGAACCGCAAGCCAGAGTTCTTTCACTCAGGTGCCTGGGCACCCATGTCTGTGAGTAAAGACTGGGCGCAAGCACCCCATCCCGAGAGGAACTTTGGCTCTATGCATAGAATGCAAAGCCCACATTTGACATTCAGGACCCGGGACAAAGCCTTCAAAATGGTGGGCACGCGGTAACTGTTTTCTGAAGTGAAGACACCGCACACTTGGTTCTTGGGCTTATAGGAATGGATGACTTCATCGATGTTTATGTGGTCTTGGAGCTAGCCACCAAAAAGAGACAAAAACGAGGAAAACGTAGACAGATAAAATGGAGCATTGGATCAGTGGATCCCGTGCTCCCTGGTTGTTAGCCAAGATGGAAGTCTTTTAGGGGCTGTGAGGGTCCCAGGAGCCCAGAGGGAACCCTTTGTGAAAAATCTCCCCAAATGAGTAATTATATCAGTAGGACTGACCTCCTGTCACTTCATTTTTTTCAAAAGCCTACCTCCCAAAGTCACTTTATTTGGTTTTAAACAGAAGATTCCATCACCCACAGCAGATTCCAGCGCCGATCTGTGACAGGTGTTGGTCAGAGTGAGGCCAGGCCTTTGACACTGCGCTCCTGGGGCTTCCTCCCGAAGAAGGGAGTGATGAGTTTAGGGGAAAACACATCCCAGAGAAACACGCTGGGCCATCATTGGTCATGATACAGAACCTGTTGTAAGCATTTTGTCATCCACTTAATTTTATTTCTCTAAGCTGTGAGAAATTAAAATTAAAACAATGGGTGCTCATTACTCAGAATAAGGAGTATTTTACATATACCGACCATAGGCTTTTGGCAAGCAGCCATTAGCCAAAAGGACATAAATACACATAGACTGGGAATAATTTTCACTTTATTTCTGGTCAGACGTGTAACGCAAACCATTCCCATTGCCATTTGTTGAAGTAATCTTGCTCCCAGGAGGTGCTTATAAAGCCATCCCAAGCACCTCGCCAATTAGTTTGCTACCTTGACCATTTGCACTTTGTGGCATCATTGGTTCTATCTCTAATTCACTGGAAGGTTTTGCTTATTTCCCTTGTGAAAGGGGCAGCATGAAAGAGTGTTTTGTCAATGGAAAGCCCTGGGATACTTATTAGACGGTAAGACACACGTAGAGTCGTTGTAGTCCCCGCATTAATGTGAAATCGACTACCATGGGTATTTCATGTGGCATTTGTGAAACGGGCTTTTTGTTTGACTTTTCAAAATACATGTCATTTCATATTTATATTCGTATTGTTTCATGATGAGGAGATTAATACTGCCTACGTGGAAAGACTCTCTACGCTGGCCAAAATAAATTGTTTTAAAGTTCGAAAGAAAAGGATGACATATTTTTCATTTTTGCCCCCAGGTTCGATGAAAATGAAAAGCAGACTTTACAAGCAGATACTATGAATTCCTAATGGGGGCAAAAGCATTTACAAGGAAAAGAACCCCTTGGGAAGCTCTTGCCCTTTGGGAAACAATGGTTTGGGCGGAATTTGTTTTTCTGCAAATCAAATGTTTAAGAACAGCTGTTTTTTGTTTTAGGTTTTTTTTTTTTTTTTCTGAAAGACTCTTGTTCCCCCAAATTTCCTGGCATTCATAATGGCTTGTGCCCATGCCATTAATGAAATACACTTCTGATTTCCCAATGTATTCATTTATTACAAATTTTATAAATTTCATGTCTGTCATTAGTGCTAGCTGATAGTACAACTCTCTTCATATCCTGGCATAAGGAGCAATATCCTAAAATACCCCTTTTTATTATTGTCCAGTAGAGCACTGAAAAGGGTTAGAATAATTTCTCTTTAAATGAATGAGATACAATTACCTTTCATTTTAACCTACTTACCCTTTCCTGAAGAAAATATTTGGACAGTAGTAGGGGAGGCCGTATGTTCTAAGATGTTATTTCTTCTTTCTTGTAGCTGTGAATCTTACTCTGCATTTACAGCCTATAGGTTAAAAAGACTTGAAGAAACCAGCTGTCACATGTCTACCCAGGTCTTTGAACTTCAAGGGTTGGTTGGCTTTTGTGGTTCCTGGCCTTGGGCTCTTAAAAATACAAGCCTTTTTATAACTAGATGTGGTTCCTAAGAGCAATGCAGCAAAGACAACAACAAAACCTGGCCCCATCTGTGAAGCTTGGGAGTCACAGTATTTAAAAAGGTCAAAGACTTCAAGTTCAAATTATAAAACGAGATAATTTGCATACACATTTTATTGCATTGACAAAATTTAATAGAATTAGACAAAGTAAAGAGAAGTAAGTTAAGGCTAGTAATCTGTTATCAGTTAAGTTCTTGCTGCAGAACCAATGATCACATCTCAATTCCTTTTTTAGCTTACTATTGTGTAAGTCAGAGATTTGGACTGGGCTCCGCTGGGCGACACTCCTGGGTTCTCTGTTCCAGTCACTGGGCCTGTGAGCAGCTGTTGGTCGTACGGTCAGTTGGCAGGTCCCCTGGCAGCTGGCATGTCCCCATTGGCCTCACTCACACGTCTCACAGTTGGCTAGGTGTTGACTGAGCACCTTGGCTGTTCTCCATGTGGCATCTCATCTTGCCAGTGGCTAGCCCAGGCTGGCAGAGAGAGAGAGAGAGAGAAAGAGAGAGAGAGAGAGAAGGAGAGAGAGCATGTGCACACAAAGGCTGCAAGGCTTCCCAAGGCTTAGGCTCAGAATGGACCCCGATCACTTCCACTCTGTACTATTGATCAAAACAAGTCCCGAGTTCAGCCCAGAGTCAAGGAATGGAGAAATAAACTCTCCATCTCTTAATAGAAGGATCTTCACTGTCACGTTGTGAGGACATGGATACAGAGAGAGACAAAATCTGTGGCCATTTTTAAAATCTGCCCCAGTATCACATCGCCTGATGGAGCCTCAGAAGAAGCAGAAGGTCTTAGAATGCTATGGAGTTGTGGTTGAAACCATTAAGCTGCACTTGACTTCAGGCAAGATAAGAAACCCATTTTTGCTTTAATTTCTCTTTCTAAGTAGAACAAGTCCTGCTGCTAGCTTTCATTCATGGTTTCTGCACAAACAAACTTCTGAAGGATCCAACTCTAGAGAGCTAAGTGAGCAGAGCCTCTGTGTGCAGAAGATGGTGCCCCTTCTTGGGTTGAACCCAAGCGAAGACTTTTCCTGGGTGGCAGGCTGAAAAAACAAGGGGCTCGGGGTGACTCTAAGATTTTTAGCCTGGGCATCTGGAAGGCTGACATTGTCATCAACCGAGATGGAAAGGATTATGAGTAAAGCAGCTTTGAGGGGAGCCTAGAAGGTCAGCTTTAAACCCCTTACGTGTGAGATCCCAAGTCAGCATTCATGGGGAGATGCCAAATAGGCACTTTGAGCACACGAGTCTGGAGTTGAGGAGAGCGGTGTCGGCTAAAGGTTGAAATTTGGGAATCAACTCATAATTGGACTTAAGGTCTTGAGACTGGATGACACCACCAAGAGCGTGATTCGGGGAGAGGAGAGAGGGCTCAAGAATGCAGCTCCGAGTGCCTCTACTCCAATAGGTCAGGGAGAAAAGAGGAAAGCAGCAGTGGAGGCTGGGTAGGAAGGAAAGTGGAGAGAGTAGATATCCTGGAGGCCAAAGAAGAAAGTCACAGAGAAGAGAAGGTCACTGTATAAAATGCCGCTGATAGGTGAGCACCATGAGAACTGAGTATAATCCGGGGTCTAGGAGTGCACAGGTGCTTGGGGAAGTCTTGGTGGAGGGTGGAACAAGGGCCTGCCTGGCAGATCTTCTAGCCAGTTGAGAAGTAGAAAGCAGGAAATGTGGGAGCGACATAGGCACTGAGAAAATAGGGAACAGAGATGCAAGGGATCCTAATCGATGAGTCAGAACGGAGGATCCATAGGTGCTGGACCAAGGGTGAAGTTCATGTGCAACTCTTACAAGCTCTGTGACCTGAGACACAACACCTGATTGATCTATACTTTGCCCATACATGAGATGCTGGTACTAACAGCACCTCCATCCCCGTGTTAATTTGAGGATCCAATAAGACAATCGATGCGACAAGCCCATGGGAAGCCCACAGTCTTGGCTAAGACCATGATGGTGGTGGTGCTTATTTGCAGGTCCTTCTGCCTAGAGTTTGGGGCCTTTTTTAAGGTAAAATTCACCTACCATAAAGTGAACTATTTTAAAATGTGATTTAGTGGCATTTAGCATATTCATAATGTTATATAGCCATAATCTCTGTCTAGCCTCAAAATATTTTCATCATCCCCAAAGAAGACCCTCTGGCCATTAAGTACTGTCCATTCCCCTCCCCCAGCCCTTGGCAACAACCAGTCTGCTCTCTGTCTCTATAGAAGTACCTGTTCCAGATACTTCCTATAACACGCGACCTTTTGTGTCTTTCTTTCACTTAGCATAATATTGTCAAGGTTCAGTCCTGTTGTCGCATGAATCAGAACTTCACTCTTTTTTACGGTTGAATAATGTCCCACGGAATGAATATGCCACATTTTTGTTACCATCCATTCATGGATGGGCAAGGTGGTTTCCACTTTTTGGCTACTGTAAATAGGACCGCTACGAACATTCACGCACAGGTATTTGCCTAATTGCCTGTGGAGCTCACACCAGAGGGCAGAGTGGCTAGGTCCTATCTATGCCTGTGGTTCCGACAGCACAAAACAAGGCTTTCGAGAATACGATTTTCCACCAGTTCACTTGACTACAGCCTCCTTAAGTCAAGGACCACACTTCACCCTTCTTTGGGGTCATGGCTTTAAGGAGCAGGAGAACAAAAGGTACCAAGAAGGTTGCTTCCTACTCCGTGTTTTTTTCAATCATTTAAAAAATGGAAAAGCCATTTGTAGCCCACGGGTAGTACAAAAACAAGAGGCAAGGCAGCTTGGACTCCCGGGCCGTGGTTTGCCGCTTACATATGCCCCACGGTACCAGGCTATTCTGTACTTGTATTATAATGTTAAAGTGAACTTCACTTTTATCTTTATGAGAGGGCTGACCATGGCCATGTTCATAGAAAATATACCTGGAAATGCTCCTCAGGAATGTATGCCTCTGGATCACAAAATGCAAATGCATATAACCCACAGCCCATCGCAGATGCCATCAAGACAGCACTGGATTCTAAGGTCTAGAAATATAAATCATAAAAGAGGAAACAGACATGCAACTCCCAGAGGTCTGCAAAAGGAGGAAAGAAACCAGTGACTCTGACCAGAGACCGGAGGGCTGAGTCCCAAGGGATCAGAACAGAGGGAAGGAGGGAGGAGAGGAGCCTATCAGACACAAACCTCCAGAGGCAGGTTTGACAGCCGGGAGAAAGTGGTCTAGGTGGACGTGATAAACATCCCAGATACCAGTGAGCACATACCTGTTTGTCTGGGTGAAAAGAAGAAAATGATATGACTTTTTACATCAGCTTTTTCATTCTTGGTCCTCAGTGAAAGCCAGGGAATAACATAACAGACCCTTGGGCCTAAAAGAGATTTCAGAAAGGAGCATCTTAATGACATCCTTTTGTTTTGTTTTTCTTCAAACCTCCTGATGCCAACTCCCAGTCTCTCCTGGCAGCTCCCTGAAACAGCAGTTGGTCGCCAAGACTTTCGAGAACTTGCTATGAACGTGAAATCCCTCCTCTTTAATTTAAGTCCATTCCCGCTCATTTGGTCCTCCACAAACCTGATTTAAAACTGCCTCACATTCCCCACATTAAGATCTTTCATTTGACTAAAGATGGTCATTAAGCCTCCCTCCCTCCGCCTGCTTTTCTCTGAACCGAACAACCCCAAACCCTTGAACCTTTTCCCATAGAACTAATTGTCATCCTTTACAACATTTTTGTAACTTTGGTTTCTTCACCTCGCTTTTTTCAACAGTAGAAACAAACAACCCGCCCCGTCCCTGCACCCCCCTACCCCCCCACCCCCCCCACCCCCGGCAAAAATGTGTTTTCTAGAGAAGCTCGGGCTACAGTGGAACACTTAAAGGAAAAATACACAAAGGAGAAAGACTCCCTAAACCATTTCTGTGTTATTTCTGGCGTCTCAGTGCCATGCTGGCTTTTCCCCCCACGACTACTCTACTTCTGAGGAACATTCATTTAGTAAACTGGGTCCACTCCACCCAGGTCATTTCCTCACTAAACTTCCACCTGGTAATCATCCCAACAAGAACAGCTGTGACAGTGGTGATCTAACCTTGTCGCCTGGTGCTGAGGCTCACGGCAAGCCTAAGTGGGAGGTCTGTCATTATCCACACATGCCAGTGAAGGACGCGGACAGACGGGGAGAGGTTCAGGAACTGGCCTGAGATGATCCCGCTGGTGAGTGGGGGGAGCCTGCCTCGTAACGCAGCTGGGTGCCTGGGTCTCCCGGGTTCGGTCACAGCCAGTGTTGTATTCCCGGCTCCCTATCTATCTGTGGACTGTAATTAACAGTAGCTTCTCTCATACATTTCTACTCAATTCGTATCCAGCAAATTGTTCCCTCAACAACACTTTCCTCATGCATCAAGGTCATTTTCAAATTTACGCCGGCTGGCAGTCTCAAGAACTAGCAATTCCTCCTAATTCAGTAACACCTACGGTGTATTTGCATTATCTTCATTCCAGATAGGGAGGCTTAGAAATGTAACCCTTAGAGGATAGATGTTAAAAGCCGTAAGAACTAACATTATATTCCCGGCACTGTTGTAGGCATGTTGCCTACCGTCACTGAAGCCCTAAAAGGTAGCTGCTCTTGTTCCTTCTCATGTTACAGACTGAGGCATAGAGAGGGTGCAAAACTTGCCCACGGTCACTCAGCTAAAAGTGTGCTGACATTTTTACAAGTAGCCTTAGATTCCAAAAATATTCTACGTAGATCTTGTTGCCAATTCATCTTTAAACAATCTTTGTCACAATAAGTCACTTTACATAAGGATAGAACTACAGATGAGATCAAAGAAACTTTAGGACTTTGAAGTCATACAGCAAAACCATTCACTATTGTTCTGGGACCTGTAAGGGCGCAGACATCTTCCCCTGAATGGAATGGAAGGTAAGTCCATAGGTGCCAAGCATGCATTCTAAAATCTCTGCCCTAGTGAGTGTCACGTGGTTATAATACAGTCTACAAATGATTATGCTTTGTGGATTTTACAAGGATCTAGAATATTGGTAATGAAACTTTTCACAAAATTTCTCATGTGAATAGAGGATTCATTCCTCTCTGCAAAGCAATTCAATCACAGAAAGAGCAATGGAAAATAGTGGTCAAGAGCAGGAATTCAGGAGTCAGATAGCAAGGACTAGAACTCTGGTATACACCCTTTCTGTCCGTGCATCTTGGCAATCTATGTAACCTCTCTAAACCTCAGTGTCCTCATCTGTGAAATGGAGCCGTGCTAGTATGTACCTCATTTGGTCGATGCAAGGGCTAAATGATATAATTCGTGGTACTTAGAGTTGGTACTTAGTGATTAGGTACTTAACACCTAATTCACAGTATTTAGCATTATGCAAAATAAATGTTAGCCATTATTAACCGGACACACTTAATACAGGATACAATACAAATTCCACTCAGTTCTACAGCATAGCTTCTGGGATTTGCTTTCAGGACTAACAAAAGATATGGGAGGGGGGAGCAGAAGGCAGTTTCAAGTATCTGCATTGGGTGGAACATATGATCCAAGGTTTCCTTGAGGTTGCCCTAGGGCAGCAGCATCCAGGAGGCCCAGAAGGAAAGCATTTCAGTGCCACCCTGAAATGAAGCCCACCATCCAAAAGTGTTTAGATTGTCCCTGACTGTTTCATCAAGAGAAACCCGAGGATCTCTTCCTGCCTTCACAGGTTTAATGCAAAGCCATGCCATTGATACATGCAGTGAGTAGGTCATTGGAACGGAAACAAGTGTAAGCAGATGACATCACATGAAGTGCTTACAGTGTAACTTGGGGTAAGTTACTCCGCTGCCCTAGTCCTTCACCTCCTCAGTGGGTATCACTGCCCACCAAGCATACCAGGAACATGCATACTTAGAGTAGTTCCCCTGTCTCCATGGGAGATCTGTTCCAAGCCCCCCAGGAGATGCCCGAAACTGTGGATAGTGCCAAACCCTATACATACTGTTTTTTCCTATACATACATACCTATAATAAAGTTTAATTTGTAAATTAGGCACAGGAAGAGATTAACAGCAACTAATAATAAAATAGAACAATTATAATAATATACTGTAATAAAAGTTATGTGAATGAGGCCTCTCTTTCTCTCAAAATCTCTTATACTGTACTCGAAATTCTTTTTTTCTTCTCTTTTATTTTTTTGAAGATTACTTATTTATTTATTTGACAGAGAGAGAGAGAGAGCACAAGCAGGGGAAGCAGCAGGCAGAGGGAGAGAGAGAAGCAGGCTTCCTGCTGAGCAGAGAGCCCAACATGGGGCTTGAGCCCAGGACCCTGGGATCATGACCCAAGCTGAAGGCAGCCGCTTAACCGACTGAATCACCCAGGTGCCCCTACTCAAAATTCTTCTTATAATGATTTGCGATGATAAAATGCCTGCTGGTGAGATGAAGTGAGGTGAATGATGTAGGCATTTTAACATAGTTAGGCTTCTATTGACCTTCTGAGGATACATCAGAAGGAAAATCATCTGTTTCTAGATCAGTGTTGACCATGAATAATTGAAGCAACCACAGATAAGGCGGGAAACTACCGTAGATTAAAGTTTTCTACTAGTCACATTAAAGAAAGTAAGGAGAAGTAGATAAAATTAATTATAATGATATATTTTATTTAGTCCATTTTAATCAAAGTGATGTTTCAGCATGTAATTAATACAAAAAATATACTGATGACATTTTTGCATTCTTTTTTTCAAAATCTTCAAACTTGGTGTGTATTTTACAGTTTCTGCACACCACACTAAGAATATGGCAATCTCAGTGGCCACATGACTAGTGGCTACCATGTTGAACCACGTTGGTCTAGGACACACTTAGCTCTTAGAAAACCACTGATCCTAAAACTACACTTTAGGGTGCCTGGGTGGCTCAGTTAGTTAAGTGTCTGCCTTCAACTCAGGTCCTCATCTCACAGTCCTGAGATCGAGCCCCACATCGGGCTCCTTGTTCAGCAGGGAGCCTGCTTCTCCCTCTCTCTCTGCTTGCCACTCCCCCTGCTTGTGCTCTCTCTGTCAAATAAATATATAAAATCTTAAAAAAAAAAATAAAACCACACTTTAGCAATGGGAACAAAGGCAAAGATGAAAACTTTATGCAATTGGTCCAAATTTGAAGAATTAAACCACACCGGTAAATGACATTTTATCTTGGCATATAATAAAAGATGAGAATTCAAGCTTTGAGCACAGAATGACATCTGTCAGAAGGAAGATCTCATAAAAAGTCATTAAAAGAGGCTAAAATGAGATTAATAAATGTGACTTTCAGCTGAAGAAATTGAGCTGGTTCTCCTTAAAGGAAGGAGAACCTTTGATCTTCATTAACATTTTGTAATTTAGCAAAAATCTGAATTTTTTAGCAAAAGATCAGAATGTTTACAGTAGCTCTATTCATAATAGCCATAAGCAGACATTCTGAAACAACCCAAATGTCTTTCAGTGGGTGAATGGTTAAGCAAGCTGTAGTCACATAATGGGGGACAACTCTGCAAGGGAAAAGAACGAAAGCTTGAGACTTGCAACCATTTAGAAAGCTCTCGGGGGAAATATGGTGAGTGAAAAAAAGTCCATCTCTAAAAAGTTGCCTATTGTTTGGTTCCATGTACATATTTTCCAAAACAACAAAATAAGGGAGTTGGAGAGATTAGCGATTAGTGGTTGCTATGGGGTAGGGGTTGGCGGAAAAGAAGTTGGGTGTGACTACAAAGGCTATAGCATGAGAGTCTTGTGGTGAGGGCACAATTTGATGTTTTGTCTGTGGTTGTGCTAACACGAATACCCATAGGTGATAAGATTGCACAGAACCTTACATACACACTCACGTACACGTACAGACCCCCACACACAAATAAGTGATTATAAAGCTGGTGAAAGCTGAATAAACCTCTGTGGGTTGTACCAATGTCCAGTCCTGATTTTAATGGTTATGTGATATGCAACTGTTGGAGGAGACTAGGTGAAGAGTACCTGAGATCTCACTCTATTTTTTTTTTTTTGCAACTTCCTATGCAGCTGTAATTATTTTAATCTTTTTAAAAATACATCCAAAGGGGGGGGTGGGGAAGATCCTTAGAAAAAGCAACAGTTGGTTGGCAAAGCCGGGCCCTATAGATAGTAGCTCCGACTGAAAATCCAAGAACTGGGTTCCAGGGAAAATGGAGAGCTAGGCCAACATCCATTTCTTGGATCCAGAAATCAACACAGGGGAACAAGGAGAGAAATAATTGCTTTGGTACCAACCAAACCAGTTCCGATCCCAGAGCCCTGTCCTCTAGCCATAGGAGTTTACCGCCTTCCAAATTCACAAAGTATGTTTTATGGCCTTAATGCACCAAGTTGTACGCTGCTCATCCCGTGATGTGGCAACACCTAATTTTCAAAACCCACAAGAAACTTATGGCAAGCAGGGGCTGTTTGAAATCTATACAATGTGCTCGTTTTCCTGCTTTCATTAAAATTACAACTTATAATTAATCTGTTTCTTCTTAGGCATTCTATTCTTTCAGAATGTATGTGAAAACATTGCTTTTCCTAATGGCTGGTAGAAACCGGCTTTGAGGCTTAAAATGTTAGTCTAGTTAAAACTAAACCCTGAAAAAAAAAAAAAAGAAAAGGGGAAAAAAGGAAAAAAATAAAACCAAACCAGCCCTACATCCTGAAATTACACAAGGAATGCATTCTGCATTTTTTGATCTATGCATTTTCTGACCACAAGAGGGCTTCTTTTATCCCCAGCAGTAAAAACCCAGCAGAATAGTCTAATTTGGAATTTACAAACATCTTACAAAGGAAAAAGAATTGAAAACCTAGTGCCCCTTCTAAATACCAAGACTTGAATGACTATACAGTTTTGTAAAATGTGGAATTTGTTGAAGAACTTCTGTGATATATACTTCAAAGCTTGGTTTCCTATTTTTAAATTTGGCATTCTACCTGATGGAAACTAGCCAGCCACTTAGGAGGCATGTTCGTGATTTCATTTCCCAGTTGGTGAATGAAGTAGGGCCAAGTGCTGTCTTTATTTTTGTTAGTTTTATTATTAACATATAGAGCTCAGCATATTGCTTGGGTTCAAAAAGCTCTTTCTAGTCAATGGCTCCTTATGCATTATTTAAGATAATTCTGTCATGCTAGAATATGAATTTTCCTAAGTATACCCCCCCACTCCTGGTGCCAAACCCTGCTTATAGATTTCAGTCCCTTTGGTTGTAAAGCAAACGTTTGGGAAGAAAGACTCTTCTTATTCCTCTTGAGATAAAGCCCAAGGTTTTAGGATAAGAGAGGCCAGAGTCCAGATTCCTGGCATGCTAGGAGAGGATGCTCTGGAAGGACATGTAGACTTTGCAGCATATTCTTGTTTTCTAGATTTGCTCATCTGTCCTCAGCTCTGCCTAGAGCCACCTTCACTGCACATGGGGCTCTCCCAAAACTTAGATCCCTTTCCTCTACTATTTGACCATTGCTGACAACTAATAGAACTAGAATACAATACTCCATTGAGCCGGAAGTTGCCATTATGCCATTATTTCTTGATTCCTTGCCCCATTTACAGAACTTTCTACATTCTATTGAAAAGTTTTGAAAAGCACATGCAAATGAGACAGAATACTTGTGTGTGTGTGTGTGTGTGTGTGTGTGTGCGTGTGCGTGTGTGCGTGTGTATGCTAGTCATCAGTCTTAAAGTTTTCTGGAGAACCAAAACTGAAAGAAGTTTCCATCAAATTCTTTCATTCCTTAAACTAGAAAATTCAGTCGAAATCCGAATCAATGAATAAGTTTCACTGACATCTTTTTGGAGGGAGACCTGGGATGAATGCCCCCCTATTCACCTTGGTTATGAGAAGGAGGAAGCCCCTGGCACCAGCTCTGTCTCCAGCCTTGCTCTGCCTCCCAATTCCAAGAGGGAGAAAGGCACTAGGAGAGATGAGACAGAAGGCAGGGGTGAGCTTTGCCTGGAGGGGAGTGGGGGGCGGAGGGAGGGAGGCGCTGGTTGGTTTCTGACACTGTCCCCATCTCATCGGCCATGAGCTAAGGCAATCCAATGGGCTTCTGGGAAACGTGACCATGATTTGCTCTGGGGAAGCACAGGCAGATTAAACTACACAATCACTGAAAGCAAAATCTGTACAAAGGACACCCAACCCGGAGTCTTGAGCTCCAGGTCTGAGGTCCTCGTCTGCCCTCACGTGGCTCTGGGACCTGACCATCTGGCCATGCACCAGTTGCATGCTATGGTGAAATAAAGCCCATATCTAAAGCTGTCTTGGCTGTCTAATTTCTAGAGCTCGTCTCAGTACTCACTTCAACCTAACTCAGTGTGTGTTATGTGCAGCCCAACAATTATCGGGCCTTCCAAAAAACAGAGCCCTGAAGCCAAATTCTCTTCCCATGTGATGAAAAGGAATAGTTTGCTTTGAAGACCAATCTGAGAACCTCAGCTAGAATCCACAGGATGTGATTTTTTTTTTAAGCGGAAGCCTATGACTAGCATAAATCCACTCGGTGCGCCCCCTGGAGGTACCAAGTCTGAGAGATGGGCCCCGAAAGAACAAAGCTTTAGTGTTGGAGTTTTCCAAGGCAACGTTCAAGTTTCCCAGTCAAGTTCAGTCCCACATAAGGGAGAAGGGTTCACGTTTGTGTCTCAGCCTGGCCTGGCTTTGGTGGGGACTGGATGAGCACGTTTGTTTTACATGTTCCTGCGTCTGGTATATAACTTCTTAGAGCGCTGTTGACTCTAGCTCAAAAGAAAAAGCAGCGCCCATGTAAGGTTGGCTGCAGGAATGGCAAGGCCTGGGTAAGCCACACTTTATGCACAAAGTTAGATCACTGCGGGCCAGCTACAGGGAAGGCTGTGAGGGCGCTGGGGACAGTCTCTCCAGGGCAAGGTCCTGCCTGGCCTTGTCTTCTGACAGGTCCTTCTTGGCAAGGCCAGGCCTTGCGTGGTGGGGAGGAAGGATAGTGGGTAAATCAATCACTTTGTTCTGGACTGCTTGCTTTCCTTCCATAAAGTCAACAAGATCTTCTTTTTTTCTTTTTTTTTCCAATCCTATTTATGCTTTTAGTAGTCTAGTCAACCCTCTGGAGAGCTGTTGCCAGGGTTGGAGTCGATGGGGAGGAAGAGAGGACAGAATCAGCGCACACTGAAGGGTAGGGGGATGCTGAGGGGCCAAGCAGCGAAATAACACATCACTGTCCAAGCCTCAAGGGGCCCAGCTGGCCTCTGCAAGTAGCAGCCTCTTCATATTGGAATGTCTTCAAGGTCATCCGAGGGACCACGTGACGGCCTGGTGCAGGACCTCAAACTGTTTCTGAAAGGTATTTAGACAAAGAACTTCAAGACAGAAATGGCTATTTTCAGTTGGCGGGGTTCTTAAATAGGCACAGGAAAGTGAAATGACTTACCAAAGATGACAGAGAGTCTGCTGGAAATTCAAGTGTTTTTACCTTTCCACATATTTTCCTTTTTAACAAAAGGTATCTGGTTTCTTTGCAGTGCACGGTAGTTTGTCATGTTTATGAGATTTATTTTCTTACTGGATCAAGAGTTTGCTGGGGATAGGGAAAAAGAGGCTTAGGGAATTTTTAAAACTCCACTTGAACATTGAGGGTTATTAATTCTCATGAAGAGAAATATTTATTCAAAGAACTGATTTCATTATATTATAACCTTGTGAATAAACAGACCAAGGGCCTGAGTATGGGGACAAAGTACATGGAGTTAATAATGAAGAGAGGTGGAAGGAAGAGGGGCCAAGAGTTATTAAACACACGGTGCTGATAGACATTATTTCATTTGGTTCATACAGGTAAATATCGTATCTCCATTTCATAGATGTGGAAACTGAGGCTCAGAGACAGGAAGTAAACTACTTGGAGTTCATACAGGTAATAACATGATAGATCAAGGATTGGAACCCTAGGCTAGTTCAAGGGAAGACTCTTTCCTGTTTCACATTCTATGATGGAAAGGAAACAGGGCTCAGACATTGGGGGAGGTGGGCTAAGGGAGCGGGTCTGAATTTTAAACCCAGTTCTGGGACTGGTTAATTGCGTGGCCTTAGGAAAGATCACTCAGTGGATCTGGGTCTGTTTCCTGACCTTTTAAGGTGTTTATATTCAGGCCAGGTGCAAACCCACCACTTTTTTGATAAACACATTTATTCTGCCCCCTTTGCTAATGCAAACCAACCTAAGATGCTCTCGAACTTTCCAGGAACGTGTCCTTCCACACCCCTCCCCCACTCCACACTGTCTGCTGGAGGGGAGAGGAGTCCACTGGGATATGCTCAGGAACAAATTGAGATCTGATGGTGAGCAAGTGTGCTGGGATGGAAATGGGCTTTATCATGCTTACGTCAAGCATTGTTCACTAATGAATTCACTGAGACATAATTAAAATATCATGAAATGCGCGCATCTTCATGGTTCAATGAGACTCAGCAATTGCATTCAAATGTGTAAACCACCACCAAAATCAAGCTTAAAAAACTTCTCAAGACCATAGAAAGTTCCCTCTTTCCCCTTTCTAGTCAACCGTGCCCCCTCCTTACTCAAGGAAGACAACCACTGTTCTGATTTCCATCGCCGTGGGTTAGTTTGATCTGTTCTGGAATTCGTATGTGTGGAAGCACATGTGTGAAGCCTTAGCCAATGCTAGAGGCTCATGAGGCACATCAAGGGCTCCAGGAAGTAGATGGTAAAATTATTTTCCTAATGAATATGAGTCAGGGGTACCTGGTCTCTTAGGTGGGAGGGTGAAGGCCACAGGTGGGTGTAGATAATTGTTTCTTCTTTCCAAGAAGCTTATAAATTTCTTGAAAACATGATCTGGCTCTTTTACGGGGTCTAACAAAACAGTGCATACTCTTTTCCCATTTCATATTTCTTTAACTGATGCTTTTACACCTTCTGCATTCATTCATTTATACATTCATTCATTCGATAAAAAAAATGTATTATTGTCCAAATGTATGCAGGTGGTGGGATCAGTTACAAATGAAATGCACAGTGTGTGTCCCCTGGGGCTCACATTCTAGCTGGGAGACAAACAACAAATGCCCTACACCAGAAGGTAGAGGATCATTGGTGAAGGCAGTAGGTACACGGAGAAATGAGCAGAGAGTGGCCGCTGCACACAGTGTGGGGTTAGTAGGCGACTTCCAGTCGCACTTAACCTACTGCCAGTTTCAAGACCCAGCATTAACATTGCGGCATGAACCAGAATTTCATTACCCATCCCTTTATTTACCCATCTTGTACCACGTGCCATGCGGACAAGTGGTGATACAAAAATAAATGAGGCATGGATGAGCTACAGATCTCTGGAAGGTCCTTGCTTTTACAGAGTCTACATTGCTTTCTCCATTGTCATCATATACAGAAAAACACGAGTGCCTCAATCCA
>CM052809.1:126319398-126393369 GCA_028533885.1 Nasua narica
AAAAAAAAAAAAAGGAAAATGCTCTGAAGTAGCTCCATGGGGACACTGAGAGCCCATGTCACATTTATCATGGCAGGTGCAGTGTCTTCCCCATGAGGCCATCCCCGCTTGCTAGCTGCAGGAGAAAGTTGAGCATAATCAGAACAAAGGTTGGCAGTGCCCACGGGGCCTCCATCCCTCCCATCCTCACTGGCTTCCATCCACGTCGTGCCTAGTGGAGCGTCAACAGGATGTGGAGTCATCTTCCGAGGTCCCAGCTGGCTTTGGCTGTGCTGTGATGACTTGGCTATTGCAGATGCTAGACTGAAAGCGTGTCTCAACTTCACCTCTTGAATGTAATGTTGTTTATATTTGCCCAAGCCTTCCCCCTCCCCTTGGGTCATTTAAAGATCATGCCAAATGCCTTGTTTCTTCTATCTGGATAGAGTCCTCATTAAAGATGTCTGAGGACAGTTACTCTCATTGACATTTTACAGATCTGGAAGAGAGTTTTCATTAGCTACACAGCCTTTCCCTCCCCAAAGGCTAGTTCCACACAGAGCAAAAGTGAGCCTTCTGGAATCTAAGCCAGATCATGCTACTCCTTTGTTCCAAATCACTGGCTGCCTTCATCTCAGAGTAAAAACCCAAGTCCTTAAATGACATTACACAATCTCCATGCATTATACAATCTCCATCTACCTTATCTTCTTCTATTCTCCTCTTTGTTTGCTTGCTTGTCTTTGAATAGCTCCAAATATGTTCCTACCCCAGGGCCTTTGCACCTGCTGTTTCCTCTGGCTGAAATGCTCTTTGCCCCAGATATCTGCCTAACTCAGTTCCTTGCTTCCTTCTTGTCTCAAGTCAAATGTCATCTTATTAGTCTGGTCTTCTACTATTCTATATAAAATAAAATTTCCTCCCATCCCTCTTTATTTTCTTACTCTGCATTCATCATTACCTTATGTATCTGTTTATTGATTTGGGAAGCGGGCCTGGCTCCTGCACTAAAATGTAAAGTTGTTAAGATGACTATTTTGTTTGCCAGTGTATCACCAGCACTTACACTCCTGAAAGCACTTAGTAGGTGTCCAAAAAATGGTTATGGAATGTGCAAAGAACCACTCTTCCAATTATCAGTCTACTACTCGTACTTAACTTTCTTATATATATTTTTTTCCTTCTGCGCTTCCCACACATGACTCCACATTTCTTTGTTCATCAATTTTCCAGGATATACTATATCATCCCCTACTCGCTGATGCTTTTTTGTAATAATCTATATAACGCTGTTTAACAAATTGTGCAAACCCATCCTCTAGCTTTATAAATGCCTCTGTAAATCAAAATGTATCCCAGAGCTGAGCTTAAAACAAAATGTTTTTAAGTCAAATTTAGCACACTATTTTTGCCTCCTAAGGCTTCAGGCCACCCCAGTCATAGTGGTGGACATATTATTTGCACGTTTGATAAGCTTGGGGCACACAGGTAGCAGCAGCCCTTCTCTGGATTTTGCCTCAACTTTTTGAGGGTGCACTAGAAGTAAAAGGTAAAATGTGCTTCAAGCAAGGTCCATGATCTGTCCACATATGGCAAATTCTGCTGGTATAAATCCAAGAAACTGGGTGTTTGAATTGCGTTATATCTTGCTTTCTTGTTCCTTCTGAAAAGCATTGACAAAGGATAAGGTCCGTGGCTAATACAGAATTTAAATTTCTATGAAAAAGATAAGGAGAGAACCGGATGAAAGGCTGAACAGGGTTCCATTGTTAAAAGAAGGAATGCTGACTACAAGAAACTTGCCCTTACCACAACCTTCAAGAAATAATAAAAAGAAACTTCTCAGGAAGAATGATAACAAAGAGAACAGAGAAATCTCAAAGAAACGAAACTGAGAGAATTAACTGATTTTATGATTTTAATTCACAAATATGCTAGAACACTCTGGACTTAACACGTACCAATTCTTTTCCCCGTTTCATCTACTCTTTCTACTAACAAGATTGCCTCATTCTCCTAGAACTTCCCCTGCCTTGGGGAGGAGATAAAGAAGAGAGAAGACACTCGTTCCTTTCAGGCCTCCAAGTGTTGGCTAACTAGATTCCAGACTCCCTACCTGGCTTCAAATCCAGCTTGATCTCCTACTAGTCTCGTGTTCTTGGGCAACTTCTCTCTGCCTGATGGAAATACTAGCAATATCAACTGCTTCTAAGCAGTAGAGGGTAGGATTACATGAGTTAGTCAATGCCAAGCACATAGAGTAATGGTTGGTACGCTGAAAGTGATCAACAGGTGGTAACTAGTATTCCCGGAAGCTTAGGAATTTCTTTGCATCTTACGCAGAAACCTAAGGTCAAGAATTTAGTATCTGTATTGATTTAAAAGGAACAAAGGCCTTCTCTCCTCCTAACTTCAGCTCTGTAGCCTTCACCCAGAGGCAAGGCCACTCAACAACCCTCTAGACCGTGGATAGCTCTGCTTGAATGGCACTTCACCTCCTGTATTTGTGAAAAGTGGCTCGCCATTTGGAATCCTCATGACACAGCATTGAAAGTGGTTCAACTTGGGGATTTTTCTGGAATTCACCCATTTGACCCATTTTTTCTCTCCATCTCCCAATTAGTACATGTAACTAAGATTCAGTTATAAAGGCTTAATACAGGTATGTTTCTGTCCCTAGACCCTTGGCATAAAGAAAATACCTAAGCCTCCAGAAATTAACTGTGTAGAGGAAGACTGTAGTGCAGTTCCTCTGCAGTATGTTCCCCCTGACCCAGCTGGCCCTGAGTGGAAGGAGTGACGTGAGCAGACAGGGCTCTTCGCTCTTGAGACAAAGCAGTATGGGGGGCAGGCTGGAGATGTGGGGGCCGTTCCGCCCAAGCAGCCACAGAAGGGACAGCCATGCAGAGTACCTGCAAAGCCTCAGCATAAAGCTAGAGGATGTGTTTATTCAGGTTGTTAAACAGTGTTTCAGAGTATTGTTTAAAATGCTACCTTTGTAGCATCGTACCTCTAGATGTGTGCTGATACAGGGGACAAAGATGCAAAGAAATCGGGGGAACGCCTTCACAGTAGGAGAGGAAGAAAGGGTACGCAGTTCCAGACGACGTCTTTATCAAAAGACCCCACACACGGGAGCGACCACTCAGCCTGTGTGATAATGGGAAGTGACCTGTTTTGAGTAAGATGACATGCCACGGCACGTGCAAGGAATGTTGCGTAAGTTATTCAATCATCAGACAAATGCCTGGGTTAGCTATTATTATCCGCACTATGGTAAAGAGGAATCTAAGCCGACACTGCTCAAGGACATAGAGTAAATATATGACAAAGCTGGTCCTAACATTCTTAATATCACGGCAGCACTCACTATAAACACCTGGTCCCTCTGAGAGGATTAGTGCCACAAGAGTCTTCATGTGATAGACAGGATTTTACCACGTTAAAGATATCCACATCCTAATCAGCAGAGCCAAAGAACACATCATATTACTTGGCAATGGAGATCAAAATAAGGGATATCAAGCAAAGGGGGTCATAAACTGATTTTGAAAGATTATCCTGGCTTATCTGGATGGGCCCAATGTAATCATAAATGTCTTTTTAAAGATGTATTTATTAGAGAGAGAGAGAGAGAGCATCCAAGTGTGGGGGTGGGGGGAGAGGAGCAGAGGGAGAGGGAAAGAATCTAAAGCAGACTCCCCACAGAGCATGGAGCCCAATGCAGGTCTCAATCTCACGACCCTGAGGTCATGACCTGAGCAGAAATCAAGAGTCGGGTGCTCAACTGACTGAGCCACGTAGATGCCCCACAACTGTCTTTATAAGTGAAAGAGGGAGGCAGGAGGGCCAGATTCAAAGATGATATGATGAGAGAGGCAGAGGGAGAGAGATTTGAAGATGTTCCACTGCTGCCTTTGAAGATGGAGGAAGTAACCACACACTAAATTAGGAAGCTTCTAGAAGGATGAAACAGGCAAGGGAACGGACTCTCCCCTAGGGTTGCCAGAAGTAACATGACCCACCAACACCTTGATTTAGCCCAGCAAGTCCCATTGGAAGACTCTATCTTCCAGAACTCTAAGATAATAAATACGTAAAAGCAGGAGTGACAGGAAGTTTCAGGATGATTCAGTGTATCCGTCCAAGTGGTGTTTGTAGGGAAATTAATCACTGCCATGGACACAGGAGGAATCCAACTCAAGCAGAGAGCTCCCCCAAGTTGTTTGACCATGATCATCACATTTATAGACTTTGAGGTGACAGAAATGGGAAAACAGACGAACAAAACTGCAGCTACCACAAACCATGAGAGGAAGCAGAAGCACGGAGAATCTTGAATTCAGGAAATAAGCTTAGCTGCGTTCTCAGAAATAGATCCCATGGGCAGACAGGAGACCCGCCCAGTGGGAATTAGCTCAGGAAATAGGATTTAGTCCGTGCGTCCAGGGAAAGAACATTCTCAGGTAGAAAGTATATCCTATCCAGAAGCACTTTGCCCTGAATCTTCTTGCGGGCTCCTGAAACAAGTCGGTGACCCAAGAATGTGGACGGTGACAGGCATTACAAGTGCTTCCAGGGGTTTTCCTTCAACCAAGAGAGTAGGGAGTGGTGCACGTGATCACAGGGTAAGGAAAGGCAAAGCCTTCGAGAGCAGTAGATCGTGCTGCTGCTTGAACCAATGCCTTTGCACTACGCTGCCCCAGACGGTAGCCACTAGCCCGGTGCGGCTTCCCAAATTTAAATTTGAATTCATTAGAAGGAAATGAAACTCCAAACTCAGTTCCTCAGCCCTACTTGCCCCATTTCAAGCGCTCAAGAGTCACGTGAGGCCAGTGGCTACTGTCTGGGATAGAGGAGCTATGCATTCCCATCCCTGCAGAAGGTTCTAGTGCACAAAGCTGCTCTAGACCTGGGCAGTCCCAATATGGCAGCCACTAGCCACAAGTAGCTATTGACATTTATATTAATTAAAATTAGAAATTCTGTTTCTCAATCACACGAGCCACATTCTAAGTGCTCAGTAGCCACGGGACTAGTTGCTACTGTCAGAACCTGCATGGATCTAGAACATTCACACCGTCAGAGAAAGTTCCCCTGGACAGTGCTGTCTTTTAGCTACTTTTCTTGGCTTTTCCTCTGGATCGTCTGTATGACTTCCAGAGTCCAACTCCGTGGACATCTCAAACAAGGAACATGGTTAGCTGTAGCTGGGTACTCAGGACCCTTGCTCTGTGGTTTCTGTGTTTGCACATCAAGGTTTCCTTTTCCTGCCGTCTTCCTCATCCTCTGGGTTACAGCGGTGACCGTCCCAGCTGGAGGAGCTTACAACAAGCATCTCCTGGCTCAGGTTTCCCATGCGGTTTCCAACTGAAAGAGGAGTAGAGGCCACTTCTAGAAAATCCCCCCCCACCCCCACACTGTTCCTGCCCATCTACTCACCTCGAAGCACTGTGCCAAAGGAATTTCCCAGAAGGGGGTCAGAGAGAAGTTGGAGTCTAAAGAGAGCAGGCAGGTCTGGTTGAGATTCATTACAGCCCTCAGCTGACCCACCACCACGCACGAGGGTCCGCTTGGTGGTGAAAGAAGGTCTTCGGTGTCCGTGGGGAGGGAGGATATCAGACAGCATGCGTGGCCCCCATCTGGGCACCATACACACCGACATATAATCCTGTGTGTAGGTCCATACACACACAGACACAGAGAAGAAGACAGACACAAGACACACACACACAACTCTTCCTACATGTGATAGATTTTTTTTTCACATTATAACCATATACCTTTTTAAAGCCCACTGCCCATCTCCACAAACATCACTGCCCACAGCCACTAAGGTCGCACAAAGCATCCCACTCCAAAATACACGAATTTGGGAGCTGGAGTAATGGGAATGTGTGATCTCTCTCTCTAGCTGGTTTTCCTCTCCTGCTTGAGAAACACTCCCTTAGGATCACTTTTTTCGGTTTAAGCCACCAAGGTGAGTAGACAGTTTCCAGAAGGCTGGGAATATACTCCTGGACAAGGCAAGAAAACCCTGGATTTTACTTCAGTGGTTTTCATGTTAACTCAGATTTATTAACAGCATTTGTCTAGAATTTCTGCAGTTTTGGGAAGCACAGAGGTCAGAGTGGGGGATGGGGTCAGAGTGGGGGATGTCAGCAATGTATTTCATATAAAATGTGGAACTTGTAGAGGCCAGCAACAGAAGAAAGCCCTGGGTGGAATTCATAAGGTCTCTAGGTAAGCAGCATTATCCAGTCCAAACCCCCACCAGATGGATAGAGGAACCCCCCACATCATTTCCAGAACGTGGTTCCCTAGCCTGTGCATGATCCCTGCAAAAGACTCATTTTACACTCAGTATCTCTTAATTCCAATCTGTCACTTGGAGTCCAGACTCACCCCTTTGTTGGACAGATGCAGTTTTGACACTTGTGCAGCCTCTCCCTCCCACGGCTATAGGATAAACGCCCCCTCGATCTACCGCGTTATTCTAGAAGATAGTTCAAGTTTCTCTCTGCAGCCAATTTTCAAAAGCATGGGTTGCAAAAGGAAGTATATATCGCGTTTCTATAGCGGCGACGCCTGTCGTTTGTATGTTGGAAGCCAACTCTTGTCATCTGATGTCACCTCAAGGGCCAAAACCCTGACAGGAGTAAAGCTGATGAGGGGAAATCAACCAGTCTAGTTCTGCCTCTTCTGAGAACTAGAGTAAGATGTTTGTGTCTCCTCCCGAGTTTGGGAAACTTGGACAAGCTGGTTCAGAACCCCTTTGCAACGCGTGTTTCAAACATACCCGGTGTTGGCAGCACACTGGCTTTCCTTGGAAAAACAACGGGGAAGAAACAGTGAACTGAAATGCCCCTGCCTTGAAAGGAAGCACATAATATAGCTCAACAATGTTCGTTTCTTTAATGAGAAAAAGGAAAGAATTTGGGATGTACCGAAGCTGGTGTTAAATCACAATTGGGGGGCACCCGGGTGGCTCAGTGGGTTAAAGCCTCTGCCTTTGGCTCGGGGTCCTGGGATCGAGCTCTCTGCTCAGCAGGGAGCCTCCTTCCCCTCCCCCCCGCCTGCCTCTTTGTCTCCTTGTGATCTCTCTCTCTGACAAATAAATAAAAAAAAATAAAATAAAATAAATCACAATTAGAAGTCTGTAATTGTTTAAACTTCTAAAATGAGTAACGAAATTTGGGTTCCCTGAAAGCTAAAAGACAGTCTAGGACCTAAAATTTTAAAAAATTTATCCTTCAAAATGAGGAGGCATTAGGTATTCAGTGACAGTTACTCTTTTTTTTTTTTTTTTTTTTTTTGGTGACAGTTACTCTTAAGTGAAATACGAGAAATAAAGAACCACCCACAGTTGGCTCTGTTTCAAATGACAAATGGTTCCGGAGAAATCTGGGGACTCTTCTGATTGAGCTCTAGTGATTTTTTGTGACAGATGCAGTCAGCCGTGTATTTATATGATTCATTACAAACCTGTTTTCATACCTTGAATGTGGAAATTCAAAGACCAAGTTTCTTAATGTAAAGATTCAACACTAGATTTCCCTGATTCGTTTTTTGGTTTTGCCCTCCCTGATAGTTGGGGCAACTCATTCTTCATTCTTCTAAATCCATTTTTTTTTTAAGATTTATTTGTTTGAGAGAGAGAGAGAGAGAGAACGAGCGGGGGAAGGGCAGAAGAAGAGACTCTCCAAGCAGACTAATGCTGAGCACAGAGCCCAATGTGGGGCTTGATCTCAGAACTCTGAGATCATGACCTGTGCCAAAACCAGGAGTCATTTGACCAGTTAACCAATGGAGCCACTCAGGCGCCCCCTTTTAAATCCCTTCAAAGCTTCCTGCTCCTTCTGTCCCTCATTCACTTTCTTCTCTCCCTCTCCTTTCCCCTCTCACTCCTCTTCCCCTCCTTGGTCCTTGCCTCCTTTCACAACTGAGGCCCTGGTTATGTTCCAGGGCCTCTAAAAGTCACTGGTGTCCAACACTGTGAAAGAGCAGAGCCACGGAGCCGGGAGCCAGCTCCAGGCCTCGGGACACTTCGGGAACCCCAGGTCCCCAGGTGCCGAGCACCCACCTCTTCTGAGATGGGCTCAGGGAGCCAGTCACCTGCCAGGACCCAGAAGAGGCATTTGCTTCTCCACTGGGCTCAAAGATCTTAGCTCCAACCATCATGGTGTTTCCATCGGAGTGATTTAAATGCAAATTTCCCACCTTTGTTCTTCTGTGAAAAGAGGACAAAAACCAGTTTGGATCCCAGAGGCACCCTCTGTCTTCTGATTCATTTCCATTTTTAAAACATTAGCCTGAAACTTTAGAGGTTTGAGCCAAAAAAATCAGGTGTAGGAGATCCAAGGAACTGGTCTCAAGAGGTTGGTTTTCAGGCCAACACACTACGCTTACCCTAGAAAATAGATGTTGTGCTAACGAATGCACTCTGGGAGGAGAGGTAAGGGCAAGACCGTTCAGTTGGGATTTCGTCCCCAGCTCCTGCATCTTCTCTGACCAACAGACTGTCTCAGCATTTAATCATATACCATGGAGAGACCCCACAACCCGCCTCCAGAGGGTTCCCGCACCCGACCCCTTCCAGAGGGGCCATCTGTTATGTCTCCCGGACAATTCGGGGTTCCAGAACATGGCAACCTTGCAACTATAATCTGCACAATGCAAGACAGTTTTCAAAGGGATCTCACAGACGTGATCTCATTCGACCTTGAGGAGGTGCAGCGGCTCAACAACGGGCAAGAGATGGACGTATCCTCCAGACCAGAGAGGGAGCTCCAGGTGAGCCCTGAGTGCGAGTTCCAGTCTCACCGTCCCTTCAGGGTGTAGAGCCTGTGTCAATTATTTCACATCTCTGAGCTCCAGCTTCTTCATTCACCGGCCTGAGATAATCATGGTACTTGTTTCACAGAACTGGTCGGGGCGAGGACAGTGAAGAAGTCATCCGCAGTGTTCAGGATTATATCTGACATATGTCACATGTTCAAGACATGTCATCTACTATGATCAATAAATATGTCTAACCTGCACAAGAGCAGTCTGAAAAGGAATATCCAACGCTCAAAGTTAATCCTGAACGTTCCATTAACCAGCAGGGACAAGATCCTGAGTTAGCAGGACAATCCAAAGACGCAGACCTTAGCGTTCAAAGATATTGCACTTTGGAGACAACAAGTGCTCTGAAACTCAAAAGGGCTCAGCATTGCAACAGGTTCTATTATCGGGTCTACTGATTAAACTATGCTTATTTTTTATAGACCATTATTTAGAAATAGTTGCAGTGTTGTTATTTCACTTGTAGCTATGTATTATTCCAAAACACCAGCCATGTTCATGTTTATTGTTTTGTCGAGCTCTGTGTTCTCTGGGTTTCTAGGACAATCAGCGTGCTGGTGACATTGATTTGATGTGCATTCCTGCTCATTCTACTTCTCAAATTTTCTTGCTTAGAACTCTGAGCCATCTATAGCAAGCCTGGTCCCTTCTCTAAAATTAACTAATTTCATAAAATAAGAAATGTGAGAATTATATATTTATAAGTTTCTTTATGCATTAAAATGTACCCCATTCTTTTGATCCATGCCTGCTTAGCTCAGAAGGGTGGACCAAACCGAAAAACCTTCAGTGGGACACAAGTGTCTTCTCTATGGGGCAGCTTTCTTAGATAATGTAACTGTAACAAACAAACTCGTGGGCTTCTAAGAACAAAGCTTTAATTCTCATTTATTTTACAGGTCCACCTGGACTTGGTTGCAACTCTGCTCTGTGTCTGTTCATTCTAGGACCAAGGCCATCTGGATCATGTTGATCTTGGGGAAGAATAAGAAATCAATGGGGAAGCCAAGCAATGGCAGAACGAGTTAATGCGGTTCTGTGACCACATGCAGGTTCTTCAGTTTCTGCCAGGAAGAAGCACACCACATTTCTGACATATTTTATATGCCATATTTTATAAGCCAAGCCCGCCATCAACGCTGAAGCACGTGTATGGTGAGGCACTACAAGCCATATGACAGGAGTGGGCACATACATTCCACCCATAAAGGGCAGCTGATGAAAACAACTACTTAATCTACCACACTTTGAGTCTTGGTTAACTTTGAATGATCTTCCTATGTGACCTCTTGTCTGTTGGTTTAGGGCTGTTCTCAAGACTTAGGGAGCAGTGTACGGTGAATTTAAGATACACTCTAGGGGACACCTGGGTGGCTCAGTCAGTTAGGCGTCTGACTCTTGATTTCAGCTCAGGTCATGACCTCAGGGTTCTAGGATTGAGCCCTGTGTGGGGCTCTGCACTCAACAGGGAGCCTGCTTCAGGATTCTCTCTCTTCCTCTGTCCCTCCACCAGCTCTTTCTCGCTCTCTCTCTCTCAAATAAATAAATAAATAAAACTTTAAAATAATAAATTAGATGCACTCTAGAATAGAACAAGGGTTGGCCAACTTTGGTCCTCTCTTATTTTTGCATGACCCAAGAGCCATGATGGCTTTTACATTTTTAAGGGGTTGTATTAAAAAAAAAAAGAAAGAAAGAAAGAAAAAGAAAAGGAAGAAAATTTTGTGACAAACACCAAGTGTAACCCACAAAGTCAAAAATATTTATTATCTGACTCTTTTACAAAAAGTTTGTCAACATGTGGAATAAAATGAAATTTGAGATTGCCTCTGGAACTTTGCTCTCATCCACATTGGAATCAGTCCATGTCTACCCCAGTCAAAATCAGTCAAAACTACTCCTAGAAGTAACAAATACAAGCTAGCATTCGGTGACTGCTAATCAAGGTACAGTTACTCCTCTAGCACATGGATTATAGAGACTTCACAGAATCTGTCTATCCATATCACCAGTGTTGCACTAACCACATTGGATTAGAGTTATTTTTTTCTGCCTTCATGCTCCATAAAGGACTATCATCATTTCTTTGAGGGAAGACACAAAAATGTCCCACACTCAGCCCAGTGCTTAATGAAGGTATTTACAAACATTTTCAATTCAGTTACACTAAACTTCTAGAATGACAGAGAATCCTAAGGCACCAGCTCTCATTTTCATCATAAAGCCCTTGCTCTTAAATAAATTCCTTGCCTGAGTTTATTTATCTGGAAAAAATGGAGATGGAAATGTTTGTCACTGTAAGATTTCTTTAAATATTTACTTAGAGATGACAGAAGAAAGTTATGTTCACTCACAGTACTCACCGAAATCCATCAAAAACAACAAAAAGACCTGAAAGGTAAAAAAATTCCATTTTAAACTAAGTAAAGTAAAAGCCACTGTCTCAAGTTAAAAGTAGAAAGAACATTTGTCAGAAATAATGTAAAATGAAATTTATTGACAGTAGAGAGCATGTAAGAGTTGACATAATTTCCCCAGAGGTTTCTCTCGAAGGAAGGATCTTAATCCTGAAAAAGCTGCCTGACTAGTGACATAACACAGGGACACTGGGAAGACAGAGAGAGAGAGAGTTTGGGCTGCAGAGGGGCAGGGAAAGTAGAGCTGAAGGAGACCCCAGCTTTGCAGACATGTCCAGTTCAATATCTAAAGTCTATTGCCCTGGCCCAGGGAAACTACTAGATGTGACAGACAGGGAGGATTTGTCACCAAATGAAGACACAGAATGTGCACACCGTTGCTAGGACTGCCTTAGCCAAGTACCACAGGTGGGCAGCTGATCACCAGAAAGTTCTTATCTCCCCATTCTAGAGGCTGGAAATGCAAGATCAAGGTGTCAGCAGGTTTGGTTCTTTCTGAGAGATGTGAGGGAATCTTCAGTGCCAGATCTCCCTCCTGGGCTTGTAAATGGCATGATCCACTCTCTGCCTTCGTGTTCACTTGCCTTTCTTCCTGTGTGTGTGTTTCTTTGCATGGGTTTTTTTTTTACAAGGACACCTATCCTCCCTCCTCTGGTATGACCGTCTTTTAGCTAATTACATCTGCAAGGATCATATCTCCACATAAGGTCATACTCTGAAGTCTTGGTCGTTAGGACTTTAATCTATGATGGGGGGCACACAACTCAACCCATGAGACTCATGAGACTCAGGATGCACTGTGAGTCACTCCAACCTTCTCAACATCAAAGTCTGCAGTGAGACATGCTCTCAGTGCAGAAGTCAGTGGTCGATGAGCAGCTGTTCAGATGATACATCTTAATTCCTGCTGGGGACTGTCCAAGTCACTCTGTCACACCTTTCCCAGCACCTCAACCCTATCACTGTGCATGCTATCCTGTAGCAAATGCAGAGAGAATGACTCCATTTAAAGATGAGTCATGCACATAAAAGCTCTTAGCTATAGGATTTTTGTGTTGATCATGAAAAGAGAGGGAAAAAGGAACATAGGCAGAAAAACAGAGAAAGAACACACATCAGAAGAAGAACCACTCACAAAAATAAGGGAAAATGTTTGCAAATGATTCTCCAGAGTCTCAAAGGAACTAGAGATTCAACGGCTTCTTTGAAAAGAGAGCTTTCAAAATTTATAAAAAGATAAAGTAAAGGTGACGAGAGCCGATGGGGTAAAAAGCAAGCTAGCAATGTGTGAAGGGAATGGAGAAATAGAATGGAACAGAATTGTTACAAAACCAAAAGCCACATTAGAGGCAATAAAGACAGGATAAACAAAATTTGAGACCATCACAGACTTGGAGAAAAACATTTGAAGAAATTAGATGGAACAAAAAGGAAAAGAGCAATGACGTAAATAATTAGAGAGAACATGGTAAATATCGAAAATGAGAAAAAGAAAATATATACATAATTGATGTCCTTGAAAAGATTCACAAGTAGAACAGAAAAAAATATGACTTCTCAAATAAGACCTCAACCCTGCAGATGAAGAGGGTACATATTGTTCCTGTATAAATTTATACAGACCAATTATTTATACTTTGTTTCATCATGGAAAATTTATGGAGCCGCAAGAATAAAGAAATAATTCCTCAGACATTTAGGCTGAAAAAATAAGTTACTTCCAAGAGAAAAAAAAATCACTTTAGCCTCAGACTTCTTCCCAACAATGGTCAATACCAGAAGCCAGGGGAATCGTGTTTACAAAGGTATACAGGAGAGTGTGACTCTCGAATTTTATACCCAGCCAAACTGTCCTTGAGGTATAAAGGTGACATACATCCTTAGACACACAGGAACTCAGGAAATATAGCATCCACGTGACTTTGTCAAAAAAAATTACTTGGATATCCCAGTACAGCTAGTGTAGCAATACAACCGGACCTAGGAGTCAGACTGCCACTCACTGTGTGACCTTGACCAAGTTACTTAACCTCTCTGTGTCTCAGTTTTCTCATCTGTATGAAAGTACTTATGAGAATGAAATGAGCTACTATAAACAAGTGCTTAGCATAATGGCTGGCCCTTCATAAGCACTAAATAAATATCAGTCATATTTATCAGGATCACCATGATTATCAAGGTAACAGGATAAGCTAAACTTAAGGGACAGCAGGATTGTATCTTGAAACAGAATGTAAACATTATGAATCCTGACAATGTAAAAAAAATACAGAAACAAGGGGGGGAGTTAACAGATGAAAAAGAAGAGAGAGAGTGCACGCTTACTAATATCCTCACTGCTCACAGCAGGAGGGAAAATATATAAAATAATATGGGTTGAAATGTAGTTTAATCACCTGTAAACTTATTTTTTAATCTTCTATGCAAACTTTTAAAAGCACTAATATCCAAAGTTTAGTAATTCAGTTAAAATTCAGTATTTTTCTATTAAATTAAAAAACAAATTGGTTTTCACAAATATCATATAGAGCATTTGATGCCTATGTTATAAATAAATCTTGTACTTCCATCCTTCTGGCTGAGTAGGGATAGAAGTACTTAAAATGTTTATAATGATTTTATTTTTTTTCCAAAGATTTTATTTATTTATTTGAAAGAAAAAGAGAGAGAGAGATCACAAGCAGGGAGGACGGGCAGAGGGTGAGGGAGAGGCAGATTCCCCACTGAGCAGGGAGCCCAGTGCAGAACTTCATCCTGGGACCCTGGGATCATGACCTGAACCAAAGGCAGATGCTTAACCAACTGAGCCATTCAGCTACCCCATAAAATGTTAATAATGATTTTATTCCTGGTGGTAGCTTTTAGAGTTTTGAGGGTTTTGTTTTTTTTTTACCTTCTTCTTTAAACTTTCTATATGGCTTGAATTTTTATAATACACATCTATCACTTTAACAAAAACAATAAAGTTAATTTTAAATAACAAGCATGCTTTTCATTTTCATGCACGAAGCTGTTTACTTGAGGCCCCAAAAATATTAATTGAGCTATAAATACGTGAAGTTCAATTCCACTGACCTTCAATAGCATAAGAATTTGGCCAGGAAATAGTGTACTTTTTTTTAAAATATTTGTTTTTCTGCTGTCATTGCAATTGAGAAATTACCAACCAATAAAAGCCAATCTTCCAGAACAAAAAGAAAGCCCAGGCTGTCGTTAAAAAAGTGGCATTTGCAGGGTGCCTGGGTGGCTCAGTGGTTAGGTCCCTGCCTTCTCCCTCTCCTTCTGCCTGCTGCTCGGACTGCTTGTATTTTCTCTCTCTCTGTCAAATAAATAAATAAAATCTTACCAAAAAAAAAAAAAAGCAGCATTGACTTCTTTTTGATCATTGTTGCACTCCCATACCTGTTTGTTTTTAAAGCGGTTTGATCTCCAAAACTCCCTCCCTCTTCTCAGCCAGCAGCCCTCAAGCCTGAATCCACAGCAAGGATCGAGGGACCATCAGACACTCCAGAGCTGGGATTCATTTAGAAATTCAGATCTCCCCAACAAGCGAAGGCCGGTGGAGTAAAACCAGCATCCACATCCATGGGGGTGTTTTCATCCATGTTTTTTTAATCTCCTTCTTCATTTTTTCAAATGTATCTTTTTCCTGATTTTCACTTATCATCTTTCTGAGATTCCTCATACTTAACTACCATCCCATATATCTCATCATTTTATGTTTTCTTATCCTTTTCCTTTCTTATTTGGGGTTCTTGTCCCCCTTCGGGGACAGTTCCTAAATCTAACTGTACAATGTACTAATCCATCCTTCAACTGCACACATTCTACCGTGCATTCCAGCATTTCTCCTCTTCGTGCAAATATTATACATTTTCTAGTATTTCTTTCCCCCCCACACACAACATTTTATGCTGGAGAGGTCCAAACATGCCAAAAAAAAAAAAAATTAAAAGAGTTTCATAGTGGACCCATGCACACCCAAAACCTAGATTCTACAGTTAACATCTTTCTGTATCTGCATTCTCACAAGCCCACCCATCATCTTTGTCTTTTGCCACATTTCAGAGGAAATGACAAACATCCGTACACTCCCTCTAAGTCCTGCAGCATCCCATTAGCATACTTAGCAAGCTCTTGGAGTAACTCTTAAAAAATTTTTTTTTATTTATTTGAAAGAGAGAGAGAAAAAGCATGAACAGGGGGAGGGGTAAAAGAAGAGGGAGAAGCAGACTCCCTCCTGAGAAAGGAGCCTGATGCAGGGCTCGATCCCGGGACCCCAAGATCATGACCTGAGCCGAAGGTGAATGCTCTACCGACTGAGCCACCCAGGCGCCCCTCGGAGTAACCCTTAAATGCAACCAGGCTCAAGAACCACTGTGGATCCTAGCAAACCACACTCCATCTTAGCTCACAGTAGCCTGGTGGTCATACTCAAAAGCCTTAAGAAACTTCTTTCTCGACTTACTCCTGAGAAATCCTCTTTAAAAACCTTTAAAAAAAAAAAAAAGCAGACAATCAAGAGGTAACATCTAAGTCCCCCATAAAGTTAGTATAAGCTGAGGGGATTAAGATGACCGGAAATTCCAGAAAAAGAAAGACAAACAAAAGCCAGGTCTTTCTTGCACGCTGCTTCCACGGGTAGCAAGTGGGGAAGCAAATGGTCACGATTTAACTCAGTGGGTCTCAAAGGGCACCTTCTCTCTGGATACGTTCTGGTGGGCGACAAGAGAAAGGTTCCTTCGCAGGCACTTTGACTGGATTGACTCACCCACCCACCGTGGACTCACAAGGATTCTCTCCACACACCCCCCAGCCACGCAGTTCCCCCCCAAGACAGCCAGCTGTCCCTTCTGGCCTGGCCCTGCTACCCTGCAGCCCGAACATTACCCAAATCATAGGGATTTCATGACAATGAATCAAACAGTTTGAGGACGGCCCTCAAGTGGGCAAAAGGAATACCCCTAATTGCTTGTGAGGAGTGCATTGATTTCATGACATCAGCCCTCACGCAGAACAGGAGTCTGGATGACTTGGCAGCATCTTAACATGTTTGCTTTTCTCCTGGGTGTATCCCAAGTTCCTGCCGAGTACACTGCCTAAGGACTGTCCCATAGGCTTTGTTCATCGATCCTAAATGTTGGATCTTCTGATACACGGAAGGGGAATCCACGTGAGGGACACAGCTTGCGCGCTTACTGAATTCCTCAAGCCTCAAGGTCTGAGAGCTCATGTCCCCCATCTGTGAGCAGCCACCCCGAGGTGTACCAGGCTCCAAGTTGTCCCATCCCCAAGGGGGTATAATAAATATCACAGCACCGGGAAGCAGAAGGCTCTCATGAGGAATGTCAGCTCACATCAGAATAAATGCTCTTCCCCTTTTATTTCCTTTCTTTTACTGGAAGCCTCTTTGCTCTAAATTTTGTTAGATTTTCCAAACGATCACATATTTGAACAGTTACTGTTTGCTGAATCCTGGCATTTCTGCTCTTTTCAATGTAAGAATAACTTCCTTTCAAGAAGTTCAAAAACACTCATGTACATGCATGCCTCTATTCTCGCTTACTCCCTACACATTTGACAATAAATACTAGTGTTCCTTTTAAATTCTAAGCAAACACAGAGTGGGGAAAAATACTTCTTTGGCTTGAGGGCATATTTTACTTCCTAGCAGCTGGCTTTACAAACTCCCAAACCAGATTTCTTCCCAATAAGCCCATAAATAAACCGTGCTCCCCTTTGTGGTAAAGGAGGTTGAGTGAGGAGCCATTCTCCTGTTGTGTAACTTCACACTGCACAGGAAAATGGCAGCAGGGTTGGAATGGGTCTCTGTTCCCATGCTCCTTCCTGGGGGCCTTGGTCTTTGGAACACGAGGGCCTGGCCTGGCTGGAGATGGAGGAGTGGACTCCACGAGACAGGCTTGGGGTCCCGAGCTCTCAGGAACACCATCTGGTCCCCGAATGCCTCCACTCCCGGAAAAGCCAACCTCCAAAGAGGACACCCCTTGTGGGAAAGCTGTACGAAAGAGGAAGGTGAAAAGAGAATGAGAAAGGAGTCAGTTGGAAATATCCGAGGACCTCATAAGGTAGTAATTATTAAATTAAGCTTGTTTTAATGAAACATGCTGTCAAGGCGATGGTTGCAACAGAATTCCATGTGTTCAGGCCTTCCAGTAGCAAACAAGAGTTTGCAGGCTTGTGGGTTTCCTTCTTGTTTTTTTTTTTTTTTCTCCATTCTTCTGAAGTAACCACTTGACTTCGGAATGAAGTTAAGATTCTTTCTAGCTCATTCAGAGCATCTTATTAGAAGTCTTTTGCAATGCGGCATCTTCTGGAAAATGGGGCTCTATGAGCAGATGACTCACATTCAGCCATGGCTGACCCATGTTCATTTTCTTAATTGATCCCGTTTTACAAACGGGGATTTGAAAAAATGGAAAAAGAGTTCAGATGACTTGTTTCCACATCCAAATCAAAGAGCGAGGCTGTCTTCCAACTATCTGGACCCCTCCCACATCTCGGAGTGTCCCTGAATGGCTAAAATTAAGTTTTCTTTTTGTCACAGGCAGGGATAATCCAGGGAATTCGTTATCTAAGTTTAAAAGATTTCCTTCATCAAAGACAACTCCGGCCCCATCCCAACCCAACCCATACAGGTTACTTCATGAAATACATTTTTAATCCAATGCAAATAATCATGATATTGACAGAGCAGGCTGATTAAACGTAACTTTAGCCGCTCTCTACCTGTAGGAAATAGAAGAGCTTCTTTTAAGGAACTACACACTGAAAAGGGAACACAACCCTTTGTTTGGTCTAATGCCAAGGGGAATTCAACATAAAAATGGATCTTGAGCTGACAGCATCCAGAAAATTTTGCACAAAGTGGTTCTGTGCTCTACGGAGGCCAGGAAGGTCCGGGAAGGAAGCCTTGGTTTCCTCTTTCTGCTGATTAAGAGTCTAGAGCCTCCGAATCCAGCTCCAGACACGGAAGAAAGATCTTATCATGGCCCTTAGAAAAATCTTCATTGTTAAAGTGGTCCTCATTTCCTCAATGCAGGAAAGAAAAAGAAATAACATTTCAAGTTCATTCCTGCTTGTCAGCTGTTTGGATCTGGGAGTTCATTCTCTACCAAGATTTTCTGAACCTGTGGGAATATTTCAGAGGATTAAAGGCTGACCCAGATATTATAAAGAATCTGGAACCCCTCAATAAAATCCTAGTCTCCCAATTACTTAGTACCAATGGCTGCACCTGTATTCACAAGTTCTCAGTTACTGTAGGATCTCTATACTGCTTATTACTGCCGCCGATGACATTTGACATTAGACAGGTCCCACTAGGTTAAGCAAAGCTTTCTTTAGCTCAGTATCTTTATATGAGGTTTCCAGGCTGATTGGATTACAAGCAAAGAATACAACCTCCAAAACTTCCCCTTTCTGGAATTTATTCATGTTCTCTTTGTGGTCACTGATGGGATTGAGTGCTGTAAGTCTCCAGAGTCATAAAACAACTCACATTTTCTGTAGGATATAAAGTCCTATATATATCTATATTACGTTGAAGGTGTTCGTTAAATTTCTTCAAACTCTCTTCCTCCTTATTTTTATCTGCTTGGTCTATTAACCTCTGAAAGAGAGACAGTAAAATCTCCCAGGACAATTTTTTTGTTTTGTTTTTAAGTTTTCCTGACATGAGTTTTTGCTTTATATATTCAGCTTTGATGCTGAATGGTTAACCACTTGGTTAAATGACATCGGGGTTATTGAATGTAAAGTGAACACTCTTTTCTCTACATTATTTTGGATGAAAACTTGAAAAAAAATCAAAATAAATTTTTTCTTAATACTTCAAAAATGTTAACTATACTGGAATTAAAATTAAATAATACTTCCAAAAAACTGGAAAATATGAAAAAATTAAAAAGTGGATTATAAAAGAATTATTTTCTAAATCCACTCCTTTTTATTCCAATGAGAACTGTGTGATTGACTGAAGTGATTTCAAGTTCATTGAATAGTTTTTTGGTTTCTAGTCAGTATTGTTAGGAATGAGATAAAAACAATGATTCCAGAAGAGAAAACTTACCTATTGCCTCCTCCACCTGCGTTGCTATCTGCTCCTCATCAAACAATTTTATTTTGGAAATCAAGTAGGTGTGTCTGGCTCCTGTCTCTGGGCAGGATTTAGTATCATTCAGAACGACCCATATCTAGTTACCTGCACTGTTTTTCTGAAGATGAGGAGCCATCAAAATTCTAAATGAGTTGGAGGAAGAAGAAACACCAGCAATTCTTTAGCTTCTTCTTGGTGACCTCTTTCCTGCCTCAGGGAACAACATGAAGTAGGTTCAAAGATGGAGCAAACGGATACTTTTCTCTAAGTGGTAGAAAGAGGAAGCTGAGAAAGACTTGACAGACAAGAAACTACAAGGCACTTTCAATTGATCCTGATAAATCAACACTACTTTACACTTTGACTTGACTTCCTGAGGGATCAAATAATCTCTGTGGACACCCTGAACAACAGAAGAATTTTGTCAGTGTATGGCCGTGGCTTCTTCCATCCTTGAGGAAGAGGACCCAAATATTTCCAATATTCTACTGCCCTAGAAATGGCAATCGATGTTTTCCTATCCATTGTTTACAGAGGCAGGACAATCAAAGCAATCCTGTCAGGAAAGGGTCCTTCATCATTCTTAGTGACAGCTGGAAGTCTTTAGAAACTTCTTTCAGAGGGTGCAGCAGGATGTTGAAGGAACTGCAACTTTTAGCAGGAATTTCAGGGTGCCAAGTTCAACAGATGGCTGAAAGATGCTTAGGCCCTCATCAAGCGAATGGGAGCAAGATGGTCAGATGACCTGCAGAGGGTGCCCGCTCGATTACCCAAGATGGAGCTCTCCGCCTTTCTCCAAAAAGTGAAGAGGCAGCTTTTAAATTTTTTTAACCATATACCATATAGGAATGTTTTAGAAACAGATCACCTGGGGGGGGGTTTACAGAAAACAAAAAAATTAATGTGTAAGCAATGAGAGTATAATTCTCTGTATCTGTCCTCTTACATAAAAAACTTACATAGAACAAGGGACAAGCTGCCTTCAACCTTCAGTACATCACAAGGTTTTAATTGATTACAGGAAACTTCGGTTTTTTTAAAAGTAGATTTTTCTCTTTGAGTAAGTAAAGGTTATTACCAATTCCTTTCTAACCATTTCTCTCTGTAATTTGTGCTCAATCTCCTTCCAAAACTGCAAAAAGATAGAAAAACAATTGTGGGTAGTCGACGATTCTGGAGAAGGAAGTAACTCTCCCCAGCAAAGTGAAGGGAGTACCATCTGCAGTTGCTGTTGATGGCAGAAGTCAACCTCGGGTCCACCAGACATGCCTCTAAACTAGGAGGTGGTGAGTCTGTGATATGTGTGTTTTTCATTTAAATTAAACTTGCCTGGGTCAAGCCAGAATCCAAAGTCTTCAGAGAAAGTAGAACTCCATGTGATATTTTGAGTCCAAACAGAAACAGGAAATTCCATTGACCTCGGGAGAGGGAATAAGTTCCCTTGAGAAGTTCTCACTTAGTTTTCCATATTGAATGAGTTCTGGATGGTTCGAATGACATCCTGAACCACATGCAAACAATCTCAACATATCCTTAGTGTTGAGTAAAGTTCAAACAGACCAAAATTATTTTAAAACTTGGCATCTATTGTAGTGCAAAGGAGCAAAATTAAATTCTAAAATCACAGAAGAGATGAAAGTGGTTACTCATACTCTTTATGACATCCAGTCTACCCAAAAAATCCAATGATTGCAATCATTTTATTAAGCATAATATCTTGAAGTCCCTTTATTAAAATAAATACACTGTTAAGTCACAGGAGGGGGCACATGTCACCACTCAAAGCTGTAAATCAGCTGGTTAGGTTAATTACCTATCACTTCACGGAATGTAAACGAGGAAAGGAGAGAAAAGAGCTAACATTTATGTAGCTCTTTCTGGATGCCTGCATTCAGCTAAGTTCTTTATGTAACTTTTGTTTTTTAATTCTCATAAAGTTCTGATAAAATTAAGTAAAATATGTATTACTTTTTAAAAATTTTATGGTTGGAACGCCTGGGTGACTCAGTTGGTTAAGCATCTGGTTTCGGCTCAGGCTCAGGTCATGATCCTGGAGTCCTGGGGTGGAGCCCCTCCTCGTAGGGCTCCCTGATCAGCAGGGAGCCTGCTCCCTCTCCTTCCACCCCTTCCCCTGCTCCTTCTTTCCCTCTCTCTCTCTCTCAAATAAATAAATAAAATCCTTAAAAAATTAAAAATAAAAATCTTACAGTTAAGAGAATTAAAATTTAGAAGTGTTAATAACTTGTCCTCAGCTTCACAGCTAAGAAGAATCTAGTTTTGAATCCAGGCTGATCTGATTCCAAACCGCACCAGGTTAGTATTCATCTAATGTTTAAAGAAGGAAATGAATATGAAGAGAATAGAGCAGTGCTGCCCAATAAAAATAAAATGTGAAACAAACCAAGAAATAGACTCTTAACTACAGAGAACAAACTGATGGTTACCAGAGGGGAGGTAGGTGAGGGATTGGGGGAAACAGGTGATGGGGATTAAAGAGTACACTTACCATGATGAGCACTGAGCAATGTATAGAATTGTTTAATCACTATATCGTATGCCTGAAACTAACATAACACTGTTATGTTACACTGGACTTAAAATTTAAAACAATAAAAAAATAATAAATAATAAAAACAAAAAAATATACTGTGAAACACACACGTAATTTCAAATTTTCTGTAGCCACGTTGAAAAAGTAAAGAGAAGCAAGTGAAATCAATTTTACTTACTCTGATGTATCCAAAATACTAGCACTTCAACATGTGATCAGTATACTAATTACTTTTGAGACAGTCTGAGACAATTTATATTCTTTTTTCATACATAGGTCTTTGAAATCCAGTATATATTTGTACAATTATAATTCATCTTAATTCAGACTAACCACATTATAAGTACTCAATGGCCACATGTGGCTGGTGGCTACCATATTGAAAAGCACCACCCCAGAGCACTGATTCCTTACAGATTTACACCATTCATAAATTTGATCATTATAATTTTTATCTTCACCTAAGTTGCTTCTTAAAATATTGACCAAGACAGTTTCCTCAAAAAGTTAGAGTTATGGTAAGCCCAGCAATTTCACTTGTAGGTATATACCCAAGAGAAATGAAACAAAGGGAAAACATTTCAGAGAGAAATGAAAACATGTCTCCACAAAAACTTGTACACAAATATTCACACCAGCATTATTCAAAATAGCCAAAATGTAGAAACAACACAAATGTCTATCAACTGATAAATAGGTAAGTAAAATGTGTTCTACCCATAGAATGGAATATTATTTGGCAATAAAAAGGAATACAGTACCGACATATGCCACAACACCAACAGACCATAAAAATATTCTGCTAAGTGGAATAAGCCAATCACAAAAAAGCACATGTGATATGATTCCATTTATACAACATATTCAGAATGGACAAATCTGTAAAGACTGAAAGTTGGTTAGTGGATGACTAGGGCTGCGGAGGTTGGAAGATATGGGAAGTGACTGCTAATAGATATAGACTTCCTTTTTGGAGTAATGAAAATGTTCTAAGATTGATTGTGGTGATTTCATGTACCTACAAGAAAACACTGACTTGTACAAATTAAGTGGGTAAATTGTGTGGTATATGAATTACATCTCAATGGAGTTGTCATATAAAAGAAATGAACTCATCTGAACCTTCAAAAAATATTGAAGAAGAAGTTTCTGAACAGATATTTATCTGTTAATCAATAATCTCCTGCCCATACCGCTCCTAGTCTTGTCTTCAAGGAAAAAATCCATCCAACAAACCTCTGGAGAGGACTAACTTATAGTCAAACACTTTTTTAGATGATCAGGATAGGGACCCTGGCCAATAGAGCTTGTGGTCTAGAGATATTGGCATGGAAACAAACACATATAAGCCACTGGAAATAGACCTATAATAGAGACTTTATTTAGAGACTCCTAGGATACTCTAAGCATTTCCTAGATCGACCAGTGCAGTGACTCTTCCAAAGGGATTGATTAAAATAATTTGTCAGGGCTTATTTTTAGTGATCTCATTTTTTAAGCACTCTTAAGAACAAATCACACCTAATTTTCTTCTTTAGAATTTTGCCAGGATTCCTCATCATGCTCATTGTTCCAATGGGCTCTAGATTCCAACTCTTCCTATGTTTTAAAAATAGGGAAAAGGCTGGGCAGCTCCAGTCTTGAGAATTTTTCTTATTTCCTGATGGTTCCTCAATGAAAGGAATCTGGTTAAAAAAAAAAAAGTTGTCAAAATCTAACTCGACACATGTTCATCAGGAAACATGTTCACAAATGTTTTTAGCAGTGTTCTTCATAAAGGAAACAATACAAGTATCCATCAACAATACAGCTATTAAATGTCATTGTCATTAGTTTACTCTACCCTGGCATCTTACATGGTGAAAGTGAATGGATCAGTTTACACACATCAATGCAGCTGAATTTCAAAAACAACATGGATCCAAAGAAACAAGTTATTCATATAAAATTCAAAAGTAGGCAAAAATTAAAACACTATTTGCTGATACACTCCCATTATGATTACACACACACACACACACACATATGTACCCCACGATAAAAAACAAGGGTGTGATTAACACAAAATTCAGGACAGTGGTTATGAGAGGTGGTGAGGGGAGAAGGATATGTGATCTGATTGGAGCACACAGGACATTTCTGGGGTGTTGGTGATTCTTCCTTTCTCAACATAGATGTTCATTTTTGTTTAAACTGTATGTACACAGTTTCACATACTGCTCGTATATTTTACAATGTTTTAAATCACAAAACTAACTAGGACAAAACCCCAACAATTGTGCTGGTGAAGTAGGTTTTCATGGGTATCTATCACTTTATGCACATGTTGTTCTAGTTTATTGGTCTATAATAGATTCTACATTTGCTGGATTCTGAAATTCAATGCTACTTAAAGTATATAGATTCCTTTGTCTGCGAGGAGCTTTAGAGTCTGGCAAGATATTTGAGATAGAAGATTCCTGGAACCTCAGGAGGGCTGGCAGGGGATGAGGGCGCACCTCCCACCGCATCCCTCATATGGCTTCTGGCCTGGCCAGACCACCCCCAGTGAAAGCGAGGTCAGAGAAGTGAGGGGAATATGTGCTCCAGGGCCTGATACCTTCGTTTATTAAATCTTTACCCTCGGACATCAAAAACTCCCAAAGATGGGGAGTGGAGACCATAGTAGTCTCTTGGGCAAACAATAATGGAAGCCCCAATCTGCCTACTCATCATTCACATAGATCATGCTTCTAGACATCTGCCTGGACAGAAGCCCCAGAGAAACTTTGGCACAGGAGTTGTCTTTGCATTTAGTAAGCTGGCTTATCTGAAACGCACTAAAAGCTACACCGCTGGAAGGAATGGACACTTGCCACTGATTCAAAGACTCTTACTCCCCCAGTCAGCCAGAGTCTAAGTGCCAATTATAGTCCATTCCCAGTACAGACGACAACCACACCAGTTTATTTCTCCAGATATATTCAGGTTTCTATTCTGCAAGAAGTCATATTTTTACTTGTTAGCTCTCCACGTGGGGAGGAAGGATAACAAAAGCTTTTAACCGTGCCACAGTAACTCATTCCCCCAAAAGGACATGTTAGACAAAAAGACAACTAAAAAAAGATATTTCGGGGACCCTAAAGTTTTTTTTGAATAAAATTAAGGTATATTTGCTAAATTTCAGTCTGCATGTCAGCGGCCTCCAAAGATCAGCGGCCTGAAATGGCTGTCCCAGGATGAACTCACAGCTCAGTGGCCTTATTGACCACGCGTGCTCTCTGCCCATCCCACTGAATCTGCCTGAATTTGATCAGCCAACACTTCATTTCAGCTGGAATCTGGGACTGTGCCCCAAGGCCAGGATGGGGTTAACAGAGGGGCAGCGAAAACATTTGGGCCTGTTTCTCCATTCTCTTCTACTCCTGTAAGACCAACTGCTGGTTATTACCACCAGAAAACGAACCCCTTAGGATCCCCCTTCCCACCCTATGACTCCTTTGCATCTAGCACGAGATATCCCAAATAACTTGAATCTGTCTTATTTTCCACAAACTATTGATTCTCAACAAAAAGGCATCAGGGTGGGGATAGGATATAACAGCCATGCCCATCAGTTAGGATCATTCGAGGGACACATTCAACTTTGTTACCCACTCCAGATTCTGATAAGTGGGGTCTATCCTTCAGACTGAGTGCTTGGGAGTAGAAAAGGAATTCGAAATTTTTTTTCTGTGATTTTTGCCTCAATCCTTGGTGTAGCTACATGGTCGTGATTTTCACCTACATTCACCTCGTCCTATCCCATACGCTGGTGGTTTTTAGGTCTTTTTGCACCTTAGAATTACCCAAATAGATTTTTTTAAAAATAAAGACCACCACCTTCACCTCATCCTGAGATTCCGACTGTGGTGGGGGCTCAGGATGTGCCCTTTTTAAAAACTCCCTAGATATTTTTGAAAGCATGGCTAGGGTAGAAAAACATGAAGAGGCCAAGTGAAAGCATGAGAAGATGAAAGGGAGCCATAAAGCAGAGCTTTTACTCAAGATGTTTATCTCTTTGTGTTTAAATTTTGGAAGGGGACCCCTGGGTGGCTCAGTTCATTGAGCAACTGACTCCTGATTTAGGCTCAGGTCATGATCTCAGGGTCATGAGATCGAGCCTCACATCAGGCTCTGTGCTTGGCACACAGTCTGCTTGGGATTCTTGCTCTCCCTCTACCCCTCAACACTCCACCACCCCCCCCTCATGCACTCTGTCTCTCTTTCTCTCTCTCTCTCTCTCGTTAATTAATTAATTAATTAATTTTGGAAGAGAAAGAGGAGAAGAAGGGGTACCTTCCTGAATGTCAAAATGACCGTTGTGGGATAGAACATGGGGCTTGGGCTTGTAGGAGGACCTGAACTGGCATTTGATCCACCATGCCCTTAGCAGCTGGGTGCCCTCAGACTGAGAAAGAAAATACAGGGTGGCTGGGGAATGAAGGGAAGACTAAGAAGTGTCACTGAGCAGTGTTAGGGAGATTCCTCCCCTCTCACAATGCAGCAGGCTGTAGAGTAATGATTGAGCTTTGTAGTCCAGTCTAGATCCCAGTCCAAGTTTTGGGTTTCAGCCCCCATGACCTTGGGTGCACTACCTATTCTCATCTGTAAGACTGGGCTCTTGAGGGGAGCTCTCTCCCGGTGTTCTTGTGAGACAGTCCCAGGCTCAGAGTCAATACTCGGTGAATAACAGCTTATTCTTCCAGACAGAGTCACATTTCTGTCCTCACACCCTGCTCCTCACTGCAGAATCCAGGATAGCCAATGAGAGAATGACAAAATGAAGAGTTAACTGACAACGAGAACAAATGTTCTTAGTTGCTTAGGGAACAGGACTCTATTTATATATCCATTCACAATATTCAACCAACACTTCTTTGGCATCAGGCACGATTTCAGACCTATTCTGAGAGTTCCCTTGTGATGCTAATATTATCGTAGCATCTCAGTTGTCTGTGTGCTTTAACAAAAATACCATAGACCAAGGGGCTTAAACAACAAACATTTATTTCTCACAGTTCTGGAAGCTGGGAAGTCCAAGAGCAAGCTGGTGGCAGATCCAGCATCAGGTGAGACCCCACTGCCTGATTGCATGGAAGGCAGGCTTCCCTCTGGGCTCCCACTTGGGATCCTCCCAAGGATCCCAAGGATGGGAGGATCCCAAGGGAATCCTCCAGGGTCTCTTTTATGAGGACACCATCCCATTCATGAGGTCTCCAGCCTTCATAGGATCCCACTTCCTGATACAATCATATTGGGGGTTAAGATTTCACCCTACACATTTTGGGGGGACACAAACATTCAGTCCATCACACATAGCCATTTTACAGATAAAGAAGAGAGCTCGGGTCCAGAGATGGCGGAGGAGTAGGAGACTGAGATATCATTGGGTCCCAGCTAGACAGTTGAGACCCGAAGAGAAGAGCAGCAATTCTAGGAACAGAAAAGAGACCACTTTCTGGAAGGTAGGACGTGCGAGAAGTGAATCCGAGGCAACATATGAGAAGAGAGACCACCCGGGAGGGGCCGGCTCCTGTCAAGCAGAGCACAAAATTGGAACTTTCAGAAGTCAGCTCCACTGAGGGACGTCACTCCAGAGGCTAAGTGAGGGGTGGAGCCCTCATGGAGACAGTGTGGTCTCAGGACCCATGGGGTCACAGAAAGACCAGGGTGTCTGAGGGTGGCAGAGCTCCCAGGTATCGGAGAGGGGAAGCCAACTGCAGAGACAGAGCCAAGCAGTAGGCTCTCAGCTTGGGCTTACCTTATACCGTGATCCGAGGCACAGCCAGGCCACTGCTTTGAGCAGGGACCTCAAGGTAGCAGATCCAAGGAGACCCCCTTCCTCCTTGGCAGATCCAAGGAGGCAGCAGATCCAAGGAGAATCCCCTTCCTCCTCCGGAGGAGCGGCGCGGGAGCGGCTGCAGGAGTCTGCTGGGTTTGGAGACTCCAAACGGGGCCACGCACCAGAGATAAAAATGCTCAGTCACAGGCCAGCTGAGCTCAGAGCACAGGGAGACCAGGGACACGGGAGGGATTGACTGCTCTTCTCCAAGGGTGCGCGTGGAGGAGCAGAGCCCTGAGCTCTCAGCTCCTACGGGGCCGAGACTGGGAGGCCGCCATCTTCATTCTCCTCCTCCAAAGCAGTACGGAAAGCGTTCAGGGAACAAAAGCTCCGAGAGCGAACCTGTGCAGATTGTTTAGCTCGGCCCCTGGCAAGGGCAGTGCAATTCTGCCTCCGGCAAACATAGTCAAGAATCACTGCAACAGGGCCCTCCACCAGAAGATCAGCAAGAATATCCAGCCAAGACCAATTCACTGATCAATGAGAACTGCAAATCATCAGAGCTATGGGAATAACAGCACATAGGATTTGTGGCTTTTTTCCCATGATTTTTTAGTCTTTCAAAGTTAAATTTTTTTAATTATATTTTTTCTTATTCTATTTTTTAAGTTCTTCCTCTTTCCTATTTTAACATTTTTAAACTATTTTATCTTATCAATACCTTTTTAAAAATCTTCTTTAATTTTCATTATTATAATCATATTCTACCCTTCATTGTATTCAACCTTATTTTTTGTGTACGTATAGGTTTTTTTTCTTTAAAATTTTGGGATACAGTTTATTCTAATAGATCATAATATCCCTAAATCTAGCACATAGCTTTGTTTTAGTCTCCAGCCTGATCACATTCTTTTCTCTTTTTTTTTCTTTTTTTTCAACCAACTTCTTAACAATTCCTTTTTTAGAATCTTTTAAATTTTCATCTTTACAGTCATATTCCATCCCTTCATGTTTACCCTTATTTTTGCATGTATATAAGTTTTAATTTCTTTAAAATTTTGGGAGGTGGTTTCTTCTAGCAGACCAAAATACACCCAAAATCAGCTGTGTGGCTCTGTTCTATTCACCAGTCTAATATATATATATAATTTCTTTCTTTCTTTCTTTCTTTCTTTCTTTCTTTCTTTCTTTCTTTCTTTTTTCTTTTTTCTTTTTTTCCTCCTTTCCTCTCCCCCCAGTTTCAGGTCTCTTCTGATTTGGTTAAGGTATATTTTTCTGGGGTCATTGCTACCCTTTTAGTATTTTGTTCTCTCATTCATCTATTCTTAACCTGGATAAAATGACAAGGCAGAAAAACTCACCACAAAAAAAAAAAAAAGAACAAGAGGCAGGACCGATGGCGAGGGACCTAATCAATAAGGACATTAGTAATATGTCAGAACTAGAGTTCAGAATGAGGATTATCAAGGTGCTAGCTGGGCTTGTGAAAAGCATGGCAGATACTAGCGAATCCCTTTCTGGAGAAATGATAGAACTAAAATCTAACCAAGTTGAAATCAAAAAAGCTATTAATGAGGTGCAATAAAAAATGGAGCCTCTTAGGAGCACCTGGGTGGCTCAGTGGGTTAAAGCCCCTGCCTTCAGCTCAGGTCGTGATCTCAGGGTCCTGGGATCGAGCCCTGCATCAAGCTCTCCGCTAAGCAGGGGGCCTGCTTCCCCCTCTCTCTCTGCCTGCCTCTCTGCCTGCTTGTGATCTCTCTCGCTCTCTGTCAAGTAATAAAAAAAAAATGGAGGCTCTTGCTGCTAGGATAAGTGAGGCAGAAGAGAGAATTAGTGATATAGAAGACCAAATGATGGAGAATAAAGAAGCTGAGAAAAAGAGATAAACAACTCCTGGACCACAAGGGGAGAATTTGAGAGATAAGTGATACCATAAGATGAAACAATATTAGAATAATTGGGATCCCAGAAGAAGAAGAAAGAGAGAGAGGGGTAGAAGGTATATTGGGGCAAATTATAGCAGAGAATTTCCCTAATTTGGCAAAAGGAACAAGCATCAAAATCCCAGGGGCACAGAGAACCCCCCTCAAAATCAATAAAAATAGGTCCACACTCCATCATCTAATAGTAAAGCTTACAAGTCTCAGTGACAAATAGAAAATCCGGAAAGAAGCTCAGGACAAGAGCTCTGTAACATATAACAGTAGAAATATTAGATTGGCAGCAGACCTACCCACAGAGACCTGGAGGCCAGAAAGGACTGGCATATATTCAGAGCACTAAATGAGAAAAATATGCAGCCAAGAATACAATACCCAGCTAGGCTGTCATTGAAAATAGAAGGAGAGATAAAAAGCTTCCAGGACCAAAAAAAAAAAAAAAAACCCTGAATTTGCAAACACCAAACCAGCCCTACAGGAAATATTGAAAGGGTCCTCTAAGCAAAGAGAGAGCCTAAATGTAACAGACCAGAAAGGAACAGAGACAATATACAGTAACAGTCACCTTCAGGTTTCTCTCCCTCTCCCTCTGCCCCTCCCTCCACTCGTGCATACTCTCTCTCTGTCTCTCTCATAAATAAACTTAGAAAAAAAGAAAACGCCACCCCAAAATATGCCATTTGAGCCTAAGGATTCTCTTGAGCTGAAGGCAACTGAGACAAAGCAAACATAAAAAGAGCTCTCTGCCCTCCCCCATCTGCCAAAAAGCAGGGCATAAATTTACCTTTCCTCTATCAGGAAGAGAACAATCCTAATCACCAGAGACACACCAAGATTGATCTGCATAAACAAATCTTAGCAAATAACCCTTCTCTACCATTAGCTAGCCCCCTATATTTCCTTGTTCACCTGCCCACAATTGACTCTAAAACCCTTAACCCCCTTTCCTTTGTTCTTTGTCACTTCTCCACAATGTATAGCCTTTCATCAAATTGGCATACAAGACCTTGAACCTAACCACTTCTTGAGAGTTTTCACTTCTTTTCTGTAAAGCCCTCATGCATGTAAAATTAAAAATCTTAGGATACCTGGATGGCTTAGTTGGTTAAGCATCTGCCTTCGGCTCAGGTCATGATAGGGTCCAGGGATCAAGCCCAATGTCAGGCTCCCTGCTCAGTGGGAACCTGCTTCTCCCTCTCCCTCTGCCCCTCCCCCTGCTTGTGCTCTCTCTCATCTCAAACAAATAAATAAAATCTTAAAAAAAAAAATCTTAGTAAAATTTGTAGGCGTTTTCTCCTACTAATCTGTCTTCTGCCAGCCTATTTCACCTACCCCAGGCACTGAACCTAGAGAAAAAGTTTTTTCTTTCCCTACAATCACTTCTAACGTACCACGTATTTTCCTATCGATCTTGTTTGTGGTGTGTCTCCTTGCATTGGAATGTAAGTTCTATGAAGGCAAAGGCTTGTTTTGATTACTACTGTCTCTTCAGCACCTAGAATATTACCCAGCACATAATAGAGGCTTGATATTGGTTGAACGAAGAAATGGAGTCCTTTCCCCTACAAACAGTGCCTAGGAAGGCAGCCATCTGAAAACTCTAGATTTCTAATATTAAGTGAAAGATTAACAGTCATAAAAATATTCTTAATCATTGATGCAAGTAGTCAAGAAGGCAAAAGTATGGGAAATAATTCGGAACACTGGCCTAGGAGCCAACAAGTCTATTTTTATTCTTGATACCATGCCACGGGGCAGAGCCTCAAGCTTCTTGGGAAAAGGAGTTGTGTGGGGGCGGGGGGAGGGGTAATAACTGACATTTTCAGTAAGAATCAGTAGGAAAGATATTCTCTAGAAACTAGGAATTTTTTTTTTCAAATGTATACCCAAGAATTTATTAGAGAATAATTTGGTCATTCAGCTAAACTGAAAGGATAAGATGAGAAAATGGAAATGAAACTTGGTCTAGGATGAAATTCAAGACGTATTTGGGCCAAAGTGTCATCTACCATTGTTAGAGGAATTCCCAGAAGCTGCCAGAGCTGGGGCTCCGGCCAGTAAGGGATTATCTCCAGGAAAGTGTTCCTGAGTGTTTTCCAGCCACACCCACGACGACTCAGTGCCCCCCTCCGTAAACCCCAAATGCCGCCTTTGGTGGGTGCCAATTTTCATATTTTTGAAAAATGCTTTTGCAACGCAGCTTAGAAAGCGGAGAGAAACAGACTTTGGGGAAGGAGCCCCCCCCCCCGCCCATCTGCTTCATCCACAACCGTGAATTGCGGACACCTGGCCTGACTCTCAGGCAGGGGATCCAGGATTTTTCTGTTTCAAAACAAAGCAGAGAAGACTTAGCTCCTGGCTGCTTGTAAGTCTCTCTGGGAACTTATAATAAAAGCATTCCGTGTATCATGGTTCTTGGTGTCGACTTTTCTCAAATTTGCACTTTTCTTCACAGAAGAAGGAATGATCCGCAATCCAGAAAGTAGCTATTCATATTTTCCCCTCTCGGGAAGTTGCCTAGAATCACCTCCCTATTTGGACTTCCTTTTGTCGTTCAGGTACACTGTTCTCCTGAGGTTGAAATTCAGGAAGCACAACCTACAATTTTCTCCTCTCTCTTTCACATTTGCTTCTTTCATTCAAATCAAAGTAACTGAACAACCAGTTTGGCAAGTCTTGTTCCCCGCCCCCGCCCCCTGCCTTGGGGACTCGGGGCTGCCCAGCAGTGCTGATCGAGAGATCAGCCCAGTCAAGGACTTTTTATCTTAGGCTCTCAGTGGACGTTTACGAGACAAAGGGAAACTCAGAGCTTCAGGTGAGGTGGTCTGGAGATTGGAAAAATCCATTGGACGACCCTCAAAGTTTTCACTATATTTGTTACTTGTCTGCTTTTAATACGGTAGCTTTCCTCTGGCTCAATATGGGTACAGCCTGCTGGCCAAGACCGAACGTGACTCCGCAACCAATACTTTGGTGAAACCCTTTACTCCTCCTGCCCCTCCCCCACCCCAGGTTTAGCGGCAGGTTTCTGCTACATTTAATTGAACTAAACTAAACTAACCCTACTCAATGGCTGGCAAATATAATCCAATGGCATCATTTTAATATAGCATCATTAATGGTATCATTTTAATACAGTATATCAATTTCTCTAGCTTTTTCTGCCCACCATTTCACTTAACTATTTCGGAATTACCTATATAAGCTTTCTTTTTGGTTACATTTTTCTATTTGGGGGGCTATTTCTGGTCACGCTTGCTAAAGAGATGAATATTTACCTATTCCATTTAAAACTTTATCTTACCCTGCTCAAATGAGATGAGTTATTTCCTTTTATCCAAGTATTTAAAGGGACCCACTGCAAAATATTTTGACGTTACCAACATTATTTTTACCAATATTATCTTTAACACCATTAACTGCATCCTATTTTTATTTTTTAAAGATTTTATTTATTTATTTGACAGCAAGAGAGAGAGATCAGAAGTAGGCAGAGAGGCAGGCAGAGAGAGAGGGGGAAGTAGGCTCCCTGCCGAGGAGAGAGCCCGATGCCGGGCTCGATCCCAGGACCCTGAGATCATGACCTGAGCTGAAGGCAGAGGCTTTAACCCACTGAGCCACGCGGGCACCCCAACATTCTATTTTTAAACATTTTATATCCCTGACATATATAGGAACTTTTAATTTAATGTTCTTGCAGGTTGACAGGAATCTAGAATTCTAGAAGACACACAGTTATGTTCTAGTATTCAACGTAAGGAGCAGAGAGGCGAGTACTGAATTTCAGGAAGATGACACTAGGAGGGACTTGAGTCATGGGTGGAACCGAAGAGAGAGAATTTTTCACAGAAATATTTCTCTCATCTGGAAATCTCAGGAGTTCTTTCAGAGGATCACCACCAACATGGGAGATGAGCCCCATTTCCTAATTGAACCCCACCTGCCATGAAAAGGCAGCACTGATCATTCAGCTAAATTCAAAGGGTAAGATGAGAGAATGGAAATGAAACTTGGTGGCACTTAGGTGACCACTGACCTAAGAGACTTTTCGAAGCAGCGCCTGTTCCCCGAATGCTACACGTCCGCTTGTCTTGGTTCCAAATGAGGAAGCTCTTCTCCAGTTAACTCTGAGGCCGAAGCCGCAGGAAGGCTGGAGGTAACAACCGCGAGCACTTGGAACATTCCTTCAAATAAAGGTGAGGCTATCCAGAAGGCTTTCCTTCCAGATGGGAGTGTAGTTCTACAGTTTTTGCATAGATTTACCCAGATAATATCTCCTCACCTTGAATATATAGAAAAATTCCTTATGAAAGCCTGTTTTGAAAAAAAATTTGATCTGCTTCTTTCAAACAAATAACAAAATACGCCTAAGCAGGTCTCAAGAAGACTAAGATAGAGCAATTTCATTAAAATTCCTCTGAAGCATATTTAGGTGGCTTACACAAAGCTTTCCTATCTTTGTTTTCATGGTCACCAAACAATAGAAAGGAGCCATAGAAGGATTTCTGTAGCTAGGTTTCTTGGGGGTTGGGGGAGAATGACCTAATTTACACTTCAGCTCTGTTTGAAAATCAAAAAGATGCCTGCCCCCACAGTGTCTGCCATCTGGTTCTTAAGCCAGCCTTCCCTCACCAACCTTATTGTTCCTGTTCTGATTTCGTTTAGGTTCACTGGGTGCCAAGGCAAAACTCCATAGTGTTCTGCAAAAGCCTGTGGCTAAGTCCCATTAGACAGAACACAAAATTAAGGTATCTAATATTTATAGAGCAATTCGCCATAAGCCAAGTTTTGTCAGGTTCTGTTCAGAGTGCTTTGCCTGTGTAATTGGGCTTTATCCTCCTTACAACCCAAGAAGGTAAGTGCTGCTCATTCCATCCCATTGTACAGATGAGCAAACTGAGACAAAAGAGGAATCACTTGCCCCAACCTTCAGGGTGTAAGCAAGCCAGGCTCCGGGCCACCCCCTTTCTCTTAGGGCAACACGTCCAGAAAAACACAAAGGGAAGGAAAAAGTCTTCATATTTGATTTTCAAGTCTTTCAGATATTCTGTATATTCCATCTTAAACTTTTAAAAACGTATTAAGTCTTTATGCTCTCTAGGTTGTCCCCGTATTTATGATCCCACTTAGAAGAATTGTCATTTCAGAAAAATTGTTGGAATTCGCATTAGTAATCTATCCCAGCTAAATACATTGCTCAACTCTGTGCTTTGCCTTAGATGCTCAATGTAGGAGAAAAAAAACATTTGGCCCCAAAGTAGAATTCATTCATTCACAGTAATATGAAATTCCAGACATTGAAATTATGTCAGAGTAAGTTATAAAACTCCCAGTGTGTTTAAGGAAAAATAAAGTTGTTTCCACTGTTGGAAAATAATCGGCTTTAGTTAATAAACACAACAGCATATAGTAACGCTCGATCACCACACAGGTATCCTGGGGAAAAACACCCACAAATCATACCATAATTATTCCTTTCTCTTCAGAAAAAAAAAAAAATTGTACTTCCTTGGTATTTCTAGTGTAACTTCCACATCCTGACAGTATATATATATCAGCCGTGTTATAGTCAAATATCAAATGGGGACAGGACTTTTCATGTCCTAGAAAGAAGAAGATTCCAGCACTTTCTACGTGAAAAAGCTTCTCCGAAGGAAGGGCCAATGCTATTTCCCGCAGGTGCGTGAAGCTAACAGCTGCATCCCCTTGAGCCAATAACCACTAACCTTAAAACACAATTTTCATCTGTGGGTTTTAGATCTGATAAACAGTGTTAGGTTTTCCCACACCTTCTGAGCTGCCTCGCTTCCAGTAGCATTGTTGTGCAAGTTGCCACAAGAAAACAAAAACTCTGAAACAAAACTTGGCGTGCATGTGGATAACATGACCTGCGATGTGAGGTCATGCTATTGTCGACAGCGTTGACTTCAGCAAATAGGAATTTATGTTCTGCTTTGTTCTGCGTTGTTCTTCGAGGGTCAACAAAACAGCTAATGAGACTCTTTTTCGAACTGTAATCATTCGAGTAAATTATGTAAGTCCACTCATCAATTTGGAAGCTCCTTGAGGGCAGGAACCGTTTTTGCTCAGCCCCCGGTCTTTGTACCCTTCACGGAGGTAGCAGTAGATGTTAATTAAAAATGCACGCATGCACACACGTCTATACAAATGGAGCCAAGTGTTTATAGTTGGAATGATGAAAGTGTAATTGAAATAGATCTCTCTAATTACAATGGAACTGAGGGTGCTCACGGAGAGAAGAGAGAGCACTTAGGAGATTACTGGATGACTCCAGGCAAGGACCACGGGAGCCAGGGATTAGGAAAGTAGCCACGGACTTCAACCAGGCACTCCAGCTCCCGGGCCTCTCGGTCCGCCTGCCTTAGCCCGGGCGACATGCCTAGGACATGACAGTTAATGAGAAAACAAGTCACCGTGCTTAATTTTTAGATCTTTCAGATATTTTAGATATTCAACTCTAAACTTGGATGAAAGTTGATTAAGCTTTATATTCTCTTATGTGTCTCAGTGAGTCATTTATCATTCTACTTCCCCTAACGTTCTTCCAAAATAATACAAATATATTTGTATATAAATAAAATAAAACAAATGAAAAGCAGTGATTTGCCACATTAGTGGTCTAGTCCAATTAAACTCCCCTAGGGAGATGTTTAGGAGGTAGAATGAGTGGGATGAGGGATTGATTAGAGGAGGGGTATAAAAGAGTTACAGAAACCCAGAGAGGGGTGCCTAGGTGGCTCAGTCGGTTGACATCTGCTTTCGGCTCAGGTCATGATCCCAGGGTTCTGGGATCGAGCCCCGCATCGGGTTTCCTGCTTGGCAGGAAGCCTGCTTCTCCCTCGCCCACCCTCCCCCTGCTTATGTTCTCTCTCCCACTGTGTGTGTCTCTCTTTCTCTCTGTCAAATAAATAAACAAAAATCTTTTAGAAAATAAAAGAAACCCAGAGAGAGAGACACCACCTTTTCTCTATTTTGAGAAACTGGATACTGAAGACAGCAGTACCAATACTGGGACCAGGAAGGCTGGAGGAGATCCTTCCCAAACAACTGTTACAAGAACCTGACTCCCCTCTCCTAGAAGATCCGCCATGATTGTTGGGGTCAGCTCCTCAACTGATGCCATTGGCATTATATTTAATCACTGTGTAGTTATTTCGCTCCAGATATTTCTGAAATGCTCCAAACAGTCCTGATTGAGCTAAAAAGCATAGTGTTACATGGAGAAGTGAGATACGTCCTAACAACTCAGACCATCTCTCACAGGGCTATGTATTTGCCGTCACTGCTAACTGATATTGTGCAAGACTTAGCTGATCCAGCCACCATGCTGAAGTCCGGCAACTTATTCAAAATTGTCTTAATCCTAACAGGTTGGAATTTGAAATGACACACTGGCTTTTCTATGTGAGTGCATCCTTAATTCGAGTGTTGTAAGAGTTTAGATTTCACATGGAGTTGCAGAATTAGCTACCTGATGAACTAAGTAATAAAGATAAAGCAGTAACCTGACCCCCAATAGGATTTTCCATGGTCAGCCTAAAGGCTACAAGACCATCTACCTGATAACAAGCTCTGCCCGAGAGTTCCTCTGGTCTTAGAAACACCAACCCTTCTAAATGTTTCTCTACCACCAGTTTGAAAAGCCTATATTTCAACTTCTGCAACCTCACAGAACAGAAAAAAAAAAAAAATCTCCTCATTCCCATCAGGGTCATTCATGTTTCTTAGATCTTTACTGCTTCTTTCTGCAGCCAAAACAAATTCTGTTTCCAAATGAAAGTATGGCCTCTCAGGCTTGTTCCCGTCCCTACTTATTGATTCGTAGAAACAAAACGTGTATCTTGTACTTGCTTGGTGCCTCAGTGGACAGCTAGACATCGTGGGTCCACGGGAAATCTGTGCTCAGGGGGTATCACGGAAGGCATACGCAAGTGGGATAGGGAAAAATAGCTGTGAATATTCAGGTTACCCAGTCTCTTCTTCTCCACTCTTCTTCCAGATTTCACGTACAAAACACAAGTTCAAAGACAAAATTGTTTCGGAACTTCACGATGACAATTGCAGAGCGTCCGCCAAGCCTGACGCCCTTCTGAACACGGGGGTCTGTGTGAGCGCACGGGTCACACACCCAGGAAGCTGGCCCCGCTGACAACACAGATCCCGAGATAGGGGAACCTATGAAAGGCTCACTCCAGAAATGTAACGGTATTGAGAAGACACTCGTCATCTGCACTTCCTCTTGCCCGAGTCAAAATTCTCACGACTCTACCACAACAGCACCTGGATTCCAGAATACGATACTAACTGAAGTGGGAATGGACAGAAATGACATAGGACCCAAAGACCAAGTTCTGGTTTTCTGCTGCAATGTAACATACCACCTAAAATAAGTGGCTGAACACCATCTTAGTGGTCCTTGAGTCACCACGTGGAGGGCCAGTTATCAAGAAGAAACTCTCTCAAAAAAAAAAAAAAAAGAAGAAGAAGAAGAAACTCTCCTCATACTGTTACATGATCCAGAAATAAAAGTCCATTGTGTTCAAGCATACATAGGTGTGTATATGCGTGTGTGTGTGTGTACACAGAGCAGGAGACAGAAAGGGAGAGAGCGGAACTTGGGCAAAGCTTGGCTGGGACATTCTTCAGTCTTTTATGGCACTGACGAGTGTCACTAGGTGGGATTCAGCTGCCAAAGAATTGGTTTCAATGGTTTCACTCCACTGCCTGGCTCTTTCCACATGGTGGCTCCTGGCGAGTAGCCAGACTTCTCCCTGGCAGCTTCAGGGCTCCAAGAGCAAGCTTTCCAAGTGCCAGGGAGTGGAAACTGCCAGTTTCTTGAGGCCTGGGCTTGAACACTGGCACGGCATGATGTTTTCAATGCTTCGTTGGCTGCACCGATCACAGAGTCTGCCCAGATTCGGGAGAGGCAACACCGACCCACTCTTGATGGGAGGAGAAGCTGCACCTTCCTGAACCCGCCGCTTGCCCCTTATGAAGGATCATTTCTACACGTCCTGTGAAAAACCCTTACTTTCGGGAGGGTAAAGGTGGGTGGCTCAGTTGATTAAGCATCTGCCTTTGGCTCAGGTCATCATCCAAGGGTCCTGGTACTGAGTCCGCATTGGGCTCCTTGCTCAGCAGAGAGACTGCTTCTCCCTTTGCCTTCCCCTCCCCCTGCTTGTGCTCTCTCTCTCTCTCTCTCTCTGACAAATAAATAATAAAATCTTAAGGGAAAAAAAACCCTAATTTTCATTGAAATTAATAGGTCATTGCGATTTTTCCAAGTCTGTTTTCCAGGCAAGAGTTTGTGAATTAAGGGATTCAACAGATCTTTCAGTCAGTGGTGGCCTTGTCCCTTTCAATTAGCATTTATGTGTTTCATCGTATATCATACGTATAGTTATTTTTTATAGTTATATTCATCTATGTATGCATAACTGCTCAATAATTCTAATATCTATCCTAAAGCACCTTGTCTTCTATGGCTTTTGTAATTTCTCTCAGAATATAACATACTCTCTAACAAGAGCAAGGAATGAATAAATCTGAATTCTGATGAACAGTATTAGCCCCTCACAGAAAGATACATGAAGCAGATCATGGTGCCCCTCATAGAAAGATACAGATATAGTGAAAAGAAAGGGCACATGCACCCCAATGTTCATAGCAGCAATGTCCACAATAGCCAAACTGTGGAAGGAGCCAAGATACTCTCCAAGAGACGAATGCATAAGGAAGATGTGGTCCGTATATACAAGGGAATATTACTCAGCCATCGGAAAGGATTAATACCCACCATTTGCACTGACATGGATGGAACTGGAGGGGATTATGCTAAGTGAAATAAGTCAAACAGAGAAAGACAACTATCATATGGTTTCACTCGTATGTGGAACATAAGGAATAGCACAGAGGACCATTGGGAAAGGAAGGGAAAACTGAAGGGGAAGAAATCAGAGAGGGAGACAAACCATGAAAGACTCTCGACTCCAGGAAACAAACCGAGAGTCACATAAGGGAGCAGCGTGGGGAGATGGGGTAACCGTGTGATGGGTATTAAGAGGCATGTGTTGTGATGAGCACTGGGTGTTATACACAACTAATGAATTGTTGAACTCTACATCAAAAACTGATGAGGTACTATATGTTGGCTAACTAAACATAATTAAAAAAAGATATGAAGCCAATTTTCAAATTATTTCTGCCATATATCTGAAATTTTATGAGCTATTTCTAGAGAACTATTTATAACTTTTTGCCCTGTAAAAGGAAAAATTGTGTGAAGAAAAATTATGCTTCCCACTGAAAAGCTGGGTATGTTCCATGCCCTGTGGGCCTGCCCTCATCCTGTTCCCTTTTGTCCGGAGCTTCCCCCAGGACTGGAGATCTGCCTTCATGCACATCACACCTCAGGAGACTTCTCTGGCTCAAGACTCATTGGATCTCCTGAATCTGATGTCTTTCATCCAGTTCTGGAAATTTCCCTGTTGTTTTTTAAATATTGACTCTTCCCTGTCCTCTTTTTATCTCTTCCTGAGATTCTATTACAGATAACATAGACCGTCCTGCCCTATACTCCAGGTCCTTTTAAACTCTCCTTGTCTTTCTGTATTAAATCGGGGTTAATGCCACAAATGAGTTTTTCAGCTCCTAGCATCTCCTGAAACTCTGCTAAAATAGCTCCTTTGATCTGTCTTTTAAGATTTTTAAAGACTTTTGCTTTGATTTCTAGAAATTTTATTTTAGTCTTTTTCAGACATGGCTGATCTTCTTGATATAGGATATTAGGGTTTTTCCCCCTCATGTTTCCTACCTTTGTGCTTTTTTTGGTCATTGATCAGTTTACACATAGTCTCTGCTCTCTAGATGACCATCCTATTGCCTAGAGTTCTTGGCCATTTAACTCTCCTGTTGGTTCCACCTGTTGACATTTGTTCACATGGAGTGCTCCCCACCCCCCTCAACCTACCCTAACCCTGCCCCCCACCCCTTTGGGATGTGGGATTGGCAATAGTGAGCTCCTATTCAGTGGGGATTTTCCTGAGGGAATCCACTGATGCCTGGGCTGTAGGACTATTCCTCCTCCTGAGTTCCAGAAGCACTTGCTTTTCTCAGAGGTTCAAGTGGTATCCTGAGCCCAAGACTCCTGCTTATGCTAATTTATTGGCTTTGGGAGTCCCTTGACAATGCAGGTAGTGTAAACGCAATCCCAAATCCACAGGACAATACGCCTATAGTAACAATTCCTTGGGAGATTGCAGAGATTTTATGTAATGAACTTTAGCATTCTAACCATTTTAAAGTGTATAATTCCGTGGCATTTAGTACATTCAGTGTTAGGCAACTGTCACCACTATCTGGTTCTAGAACATTTTCATCACCCCAAAAGGAAATCTGGGGCCCATTAAGCAGTCACTCCCATTTCCCCCTCCTCCCAGCCCCTGGTAACCACTAAACTGCTGGTGGCAAGACAGGAAAAAACCCTTGTCGTTGTTTTTGACTGTGGAAGGAATTTTTTCAGGTTCTCTGATTTATGTAAGTGTCTCGTTTCCTTCCCCCCTCCTTTGCTGGTCCAGAACCTCATCTCTGTCCAGGCTGCTGCTGTAAATCTTTTGGACTAAAAGTCATTCTTGGGATGTATCCTGAGTTCCAGGCCCTGAGCAAGTATCTGTGAATAACCCGGACAAAAATCCCCACCCTCATGGAACTTGCCTCTTTAGAAGGAAGGAGGCAGAAAATAATAACCAAATTATAAGTAAATACAAGATAAGGAATGAGCAATGAGGGGAGCAGTAGAAGATTAACAGAGAGGTGGGCAGCAGAGAGCTTTGTGGGCCATTGTGAGAATCTGGACCTTTGTTCTGAGAAAATGAAAAGACTCTGGAGAGTTTTCTGTGAAGAGTGACATATACGACTTACATTTGAAGCAGATCATGATGGCTGGTATATTGGAGTGAGAGCACAAGGACTACACAGAGATGCCTGTCACAACACCACTGCAATAATCCCCGAAGTGGTGGTCGGCTGGCCCAGGGAACAATAGCAGTGGAGTGGTAAGAAGTGGCTGGATGTTCAACGTGTGTTGAAAACTGAGCCCACAGGGTCTCCTAACTGATTAGTTGTATCAAGCACGAGAGTCATCAAGGGTGGTGTGGTAGGCAGAACAATGGTCCCACAAGGATGTCTGTGTCCTCAGGGAGGGTTTAGGGAGATGGGTGAAATCGGTGAAAGGGATTAAGAGGTGCAGACTTTAAGTTATAAAACAAATAAGTCATGGGGATGTAAAGTACAGCATAGGGAATGTAGTCGATAGTAGTGCAATAACTTTATATAGTAACAGATCAACAACAGATTTTGTGGGGATCATTTCATAATGTATAAGAATGTTGAATCACTATGATGTACACCTGAAATGAACAGATTACTATATGTCAATTATACTTCAATAAAAAATTAATTACTTTTTTAAAAAAGGATGCCTATGTCCTAGTCCCTGAACCTATGAATATGTTGGGTTACATGGCAAAAGGAAATGAATCAAGGTTTTAGATAGAATTAAGGGTGTTGATGACTTTAAAATTGGGAGATTATCCTAGGTTATGTGGGTGGACCCAATATACTCAGAAGGGTCTTTAAAAGTGGAAGAGGAAGGGGGCACCTGGGTGGCTCAGTGGGTTAAAGCCTCTACCTTTGGCTCGGGTCATGATCTCAGGGTCCTGGGATCGAGCCCCACATGGGGCTGTCTGCTCGGCGGGCAGCCTGCTTCACCCTCTCTCTCTGCCTGCCTCTCTGCCTACTTGTGATCTCTCTCCCTGTGTCAAATAAATAAATAAAAATAAAATAATCTTTGGGCGCCTGGGTGGCGCAGTTGGTTGAGCGACTGCCTTCGGCTCAGGTCATGATCCCGGAGTCCCGGGATCGAGTCCCACATCAGGCTCCCAGCTCCATGGGGAGTCCACTTCTCACTCTGACCTTCTCCCTTCTCATGCTCTCTCTCACTCTCTCACTTTCCTAATAAATAAATAAATAAATAAATAAAATCTTTAAAAAAAAAAAAAAGTGGAAGAGGAAGAACCAGAGATGGCAGTTTGAGAAAGACTCCACCCAACCGTGCTGACTCTGAAGGTGGAGGGATGGGGCCAGGTGCCCAGAAGTACAGACAGCCTCCAGCAGCTAGAAAAACCAAGGACATGGATTATCTTCTAGAGCCTCCAGAAGGATCATAGCCCTACCAACACCTGGATTTTAGCCTGGTGAGACCCAGGTAGGACTTGCAATCTAAAAAAAATAGGACAGTAAATCCGTAACGTTCTAAGCTACAAAGTTTGTGATAATTTGTTACCGCAGCAATAGGAAGCTAATACAGAGGACACCAAAGTTTTGTCCTGAGCAAATGGAAGGATGGCATTGTCATTAGGTGACATGGGGAAGACAGTAGGTAGAGGAAGTCTGGGGGTAAGAATGACAAGTTCCATGTTAAATACCTTCTATTCCTCGAGCAAATCCGGTACACCCCCGCCCGGAGACATGCATGTGCTTGCTCGTAACTGCATGAGAGTAAAAGTCCGGACACATCCCAAGTGCCCACGCCAAGAAAATGAGTAGAACACGGGGGTCCAGTCCCGCCATAGACTATTACATGGCCATGAAGTGAACGAACTACATCTGGCAACAACACAGATGAACTTTAGTAATACGGTTTAAAGAGTGATATTCTTTTGTGTGCACCAAGTATTGAGTGATGTTTTAATAGTCCCCTGGTTGATTGCTAGCCTGCCACATCCTTCCTCTCAGAGCACCCTGTCGCCAGGCATGGCTCCAGGTTCAGCTCCTGGGCTCACCTGTCTTCGATTTTTGGCTCTAGAAGATTTTACTTTTTTTTTTTTTTTTAAGATTTTATTTATTTGAGAGAGAGAGAGAGAGGGAAAGAGAGCAGGGGGCGGGGACCCAGAAGAGGGAGAGAAAATCCCAGCAGACTCCACTGCGTCTGAGCACAGAGTCCAATGCAGGGCTCCATCCCAGGACCCTGAGATCATGACCCGCACAGAATCCAAGAGCGGCCCGCTTAGCCGACTACGCCACCCAGGCACCCTGAGGATTTTACTGTCTTAAGATCTCAATTCACACATTTAAAAGGATGTGCTTTAGAAATTTTGTCTGGCATTTTTAGGTATCTAACATTGGAAGTATTTTCTAATTATCCAACCATCTGAAAAAGCTTATTAACAATTCCCAGGCCTTATACCTTCATCGATAAGTCAAAATCTCAGGGTCAGAGCCCAAAGCATTCTCTACGTTTTTAAAGCTCTATGGGTGGTTCTAAAGCAAAATCACTACAGCAAGCACTGAATAAATCACTGATTCACTAGCTGGGGAAGGGAGGAGGCTGTCCTAGAGGGAAGCTAAAGTATATCTAATCCCAGACTTGAGACCTACTTGAGCTCATGTAGAGCAGACTCACCGGATGCCTGTTTGCCCAAGGAGCTAAAGGTCTCCAGAGAGATAACACAGCCCAAAGGAAGAAAGAACTGGCTACAAGATTAATTCCAAGTAGACTTCAGTGTCTTTGACTAGGGCTTTATGTGGGAGAAAGACAAGAATCAGACATATCAAGTTCAAATCGTCTATGATCTTGACTTGTACCCACCTCTCTAAGCCTCAGCTCCCTCACTTGGAAAATGGAGATCTGGGTAGTACCTACCTCTTGGCTTCTGTAAATACTAAGCAAGGCCATGTTTGCAGAGTTATTCCCATCAGGGCCTGGTGCACAGTAGGTGCTCGGTAAGCATTAACTGCATAAATGAATGGAAATCACCCTTTCACTGAGACCTCCAGTCCTCTGGTTGCTGCGGGACTAGACTGCAAGAAAAAAGAGAGTAAAGGAGGATGGAGGGAGTCATCCCCAATGGCCCATCAGCTTGGCCTTTCAGGAGACAGGAGGGCCTGTTAGACACCTAGATGATCCCCAGCAACAAGGGTCTGGATGTCTAGCAGAAGCCTCATCACAGGAGCGAACACAGCAATGATCAAGAAGCATAAGGAAATCCTCCAACAGGTTTGCTTTGAATCCCAGTGAGGCCACCAACCCGACATGTGTAACAGTAAGTCTTGACCCTCGAATAAATAGTATTTCAAAAGACTGCTATTCCAGAGATGAGCATCGTCAGTAGGGCCTACCTTGAAGCTCTATATTCTCCGAAATCCAGTGGCGTGGCGACAATTCAAAATGGTTCAAGTCCTCATGTGTAGAGCTTGTCAATTTCCAGGGCACACGTGCTCGCTCCGCAGCCGATACCAGCCGTGTGTGCCCCAAGGGTTCTCGTGCTCTCCAGCACAACTGTGATCTGTTCTCTGAAGGCTGGGCCCCCAACAGCCAGGTGTAGTGACAGAGCCCGAACGTTCAAGCGATGATGCCGTCCCTGGAGAAAGAGCATTGCTATGTACGACTTAGCTCATCTTTGTCCCGGGACTGCTGGGTACGTAACATACCCTCTCGTCCGGACTGACGTATTTACTACCTGTGATATTGTGAGTGTTCTGCACCCCGGCCTGTCTGCAGACCATCCGGTGGTACTTTGTTCTCCTGTGCCAGAGCCTTCGCGTCTTTGTGGGAAACAGAACATTTTCAAGGTGCTCCTGGGAAAATGGCTGACGATGCTATCGAGGTAAAGAGCCCTCAAACTCGGTAGAGAAGTCAGTCAGAGGATTTTCATCAAATTTTTAATGAGTCATTAAAACAACACTGCCTGGAAATGTGCGAACTATGAAACACATTTGCCAGGATCCCCTGGATGGCAGTTAAAACACAGATTCCTGGGCCCAACCGCCCTGGGTTTCTGATACAGTGGACCTGGGACCTGAGAATGTGCATTTCTAACAAGTTCCCAGGAGCCCCTGATGCTGCCGGTCTGGGGGTCACACTCAGAGAACCACCTGACTGTGGTGTTTCCCCTGAACCAGCTCTTGACAGCCGGTATTTTAAAATTAAGCCCGCGTTATTCATCGAAACCTAGAAACATAGAAATTTTAGAAGTGGTACTTGGACTAAAAGGAGACTTCTGAAAGACTGTTCACATTAGCATTAGGTCCTCCATGAAATCTCTCCCAGGAGTTTCAAGCCGATGTCTGGTTCCTTAGCTGCCTGCGGGTAGTGATCATTCTGTTTTCAGTCTTGGCGAACAGAAGAGTCGCTTGGAATTACACAGCAAATGAGGAGAGAAGGCAGCCTCCAAAATGGAGCTTTCTCGCTCCCCTCTGCCTCCCTCCAGGGCCCAGAAGGCAACGAGCAGGACTGTGAAGTCCTAGAATCCAGGGAGGGGGACGGGACCCCAGGAGGATGACTCTTCAAGGTTGTCAGTGGGTCAGTGCAGGGCCCTCACATTTCTGCATTTTTTTAGCCACGCTCTGAAATTCCAGCCTGCCTCTTCCTACAAAGAAGTTGCTCTATGTACAAAGGTGGTTGGTTTCGTAGCCTGTGCCCAGGAGAGACTAAAACAAAAACCCCAAATGTTATTTTTAACAGTTGATATAAGCAGGATGTGAAGGTCATTGTTTTAAAATCACATCTCCCAACAGAGAAAAATAATCTTAATCGAGGCGTTTTGTTTTGTTTTGTTTTGTTTCTCGACTCGTTCACAATACTCCTTTTCTAAAGAGCCCAGAAACTGTTATTCAGTCCCGGGTATTTTTTGAGTTATTATTTTTTTTGAATAACCTTGAAGTGAATTCAGATCCGCCGTGGCTTTTTAATTTTACCCATATTAGTCATGATTGTCAAGCGGGGTTTCCCTGTCTGGTTTCAAGGTCATGTTTGCAAACACCACTCACCGTGCCCCCATCAGGGACAGCTCAGCCAGCGGGAGCCGGGTCTGGGTCTGCGTCCCCGTCTGCAAACCGCGTAAGCCGCATTCTCTCCTGACGGTACCTTCTAAGCCAGCCAGATGTCACAGGTTTGGTTGTTGGGTTGTGGCTGCTTTTGTCTTTCCCCTGCTAGTCTGCTAGCTTTTAGGGTCAGTGATCAACAGACATTTTAGAAATGAGAGGTGGTCAATGGCATAGGGGATGAATGACCCACGTAAGGGGACTCGGCTCAGCGGCTCGGTCCCTGACACATCACTGGCTTATGACCCTGGGGAGGTGGTGGGGGGCAGTCCCTCTGGGGGCTGCAGGGAGGGAGACTGGACTCCAGGTCCTCCTTTTATCCTCTCTCTGCTTCACGAAAGGCAGGTCCTCTCCATAAAATATCACTTGTTTCTAGAACTTGGGATTTCATGTAATAGCTACGATTGCCGAAAACTGCTATTTATTCAGTTTACCCAGTCTGTCAGACAATGTGCTCAGCACCGTGTGGGGGCCCGGAAGGTCCCTACAATTGTCTCCATTTTCTGTGTGGAAGCATCTCGGAGATGCTGAGCAACCTGCCCGGGAAAATGAGGGGCAGCCAGTTCTACCGTCTGCGAGCGGTCGGGGCGGAGGCTTGCTGTCTTCCTCAGCTCGGGCCGGCCTCACAGAATACCAGAGACTAGGTGGCTTAAACAGCAGACATTTAGGGGGCCTGGGTGGCTCAGTGGGTTAAAGCCTCTGCCCTCAGCTCAGGTCATGATCTCAGGGTCCTGGGATCAAGCCCCGCGTCAGGCTCTCTGCTCAGCGGGGAACCTGCTTCCCCCTCTCTCTCTGCCTGCCTCTCTGCCTACTTGTGATCTCTCTCTCAAATAAATAAATAAATAAATAAATAAATTTATTTATCAATCAAATAAATAAATAAAATCTTTAAAAAAAAAAACCAGCAGACGTTTATTTCTCACTCCTGGTGGTGACTGGGAAGTCCAAGATCAAGGGACCAGCTGATCTGTGTCTGATGAGCCCCAGCTGGCCTGGCTTGTAGGCTGCCACCACATTCTTGCTGTGTCCTTATTTGGCAGAGAGAAAGAAAACTCTGGTATCTCTTCCTCTTCCGGTAAGGACCCTAATCCATCACGGAGGTCCTCCCCTCCTGAGCTCATCTAAATCCGATTAGCTCCCAAAGGCCCCACCTCCCAATGATGTCACGTTGGGGGCCAGGACATCGCTGTGTGACTTTTGGAGGACACATATTGAGTCCATAATATCTATTGGCTTCTTTATGCTAATCCTTCCATGTGTATTAGTTCTTCTAATCCTCACAAAAGACCTACAAGAATATTGCTGTCATCTCCATTGTACAGATAATGAGGTAGAAGCACTGAGAGGTTAAGCAGCCTGCTCAGGTCACACAGAGATGTGAGTGCACAGCTGGGACACGAGCCCAGGCAGCCAGCTCCAGGGCCCTCCCCAAACCCCTAACTCACAGGGCCTTCTCGCTGAGAATTGCTCCTCTTAGGGTGCCACCAGAACTCAGCCCCCCAACCTCCAGAACTCCGGCCACCGGGGGAATGTGTCTCATACACAAGAAAGACATGGTGAAGTAGAAACTGGATACTTGGGTTCTAGTTCTAGAACTTTCTCTATCTCCTTATGGGACTCAGACACACCCCCTGAGCTCTTCGGGGTCCTACCTTCTCTATAAAATGAGGAAATTAAAAATAAAATAAATAAAACTAGTATCTCTAAGCTGGCTCTCAGTTTTAATGTGTTTCCCTGCTCCTATCAGGCCAGTCAGCGACCCCCCCGCCCCAGGCACTCATGGCGTCACCCACCGATGCTGACTGGCATGAGGAGGGTCTCAGTGAGATTCGGGACCTGCCAAGGCCTGAGTTGTCTTGATAAGGACTCTCTCAAGAGCCTCCCGGAGCATCAGCTTCCGGATCCAGACTCTCCCAACAGAAACACACGGCCACAGTTCCTTCTGTGGGGAGGGGAGCCCTCCCCGCCAGATGGCTTCCTGGGGGACCCTGCAGTCGTGCGGGGCCCCACGCAGTCGTGCGGGGCCCCACGCCCAAAAGGGCCTACACCTGGTTCAGTGCTCTGCAGCCACTGTCTCAAATTCCTAGTAATTTGGAATGAAGCCCCCTGCATTTGTCTTTGCCCAGGCCCTCCAGTCTACATGGCTGGTCCTGCCTCCACTCGTCTACACCACCTGTTCTCCCAGTCCACAGATGCAGTTCTCTTAGTGGGCATCACGCAGAACAACCTTGTGTCCAGTCTCCTTGAGTCTTCCTTGTCTGTGACACACATTTTCTCCCGTTGCTGGAGTCCCGGGGAAGAGTCACGGTGGCATCCCAGAGGGAGCAGTTCTCAGTATAAGGGCCCCAGCCTCTCAGGTTGGTGATGGCCCTGGAGCCGGCTACCTGGGCGCATGTTCCAGCTGTGCACTCACATTGCTGTGCGACCTGGACCAGGCTGCTTAACCTCTCTGTGCTTCCATCTTATGATCCATACAATAGTGATAACAATAACCTCATAAGGCCATTGTGAGAATTATTCTAGTAAAATGGGATGTTTTCATCAACAAGTATTATTTCTTATGTCTCCAGAAGAAAAGATGTAGTTGGTTTTTTTCTCCATTTTTTTTCTGTTCAGACCAAAAAAAAATTTACAAAGGAATGTCATAGGACTAAATGTTCTAGTTTTCGTCGGAAAGAAGTCGATGAGATTTCAGGTTATTAGACCAGCTCAGGGAACAGGTGAGATACTAACTAAAGAAATGAGGGTAAATAGCTAATTAAAGTCTTGAAGATACTAGCTAGGGATCAGGTTATATCACAAGTTCCAAAAGCCAGTGTCCCTGAGGGTCCCAAATATTCTGGAAATACTACCAGGAAAGGACAGTCCAGAAGAATTCTAACCTTAAGGGGGAAAAAAGAAAAATCAAGTTTAAATCGGAAGAGATTACTCAACAACAGGATTGATGTGAGCTCAAGAATTAATAACTAGGCAATCATACAAATGGTGACTGTAAGATAATGGCTGATATGTGTGACCCTTTCATAGTGCAATGACACTGATCCTTAGGAAAAACTTTTTTTTAATTTTTGAGAGCAAGAGAGAGAGAAAGAGAGTGCACAGGAGAGGTGGGGGAGGGGCAGGGGGAGAAGGAGAGAGAGTCTCAAGCAGATGCGCCCCTGAGCATGGAGCCCCGGGGCTCCATCTCTCGACCCTGAGATGATGATCTGAGCCGAAACCAAGAGTCGGGTGCTCAGCCGGCTGAGGCACCCAGGCGCCCCAGGGGATAACTTTTAAAAACAAAGTAGGGGATAGTGGTGATGTTGGCACAGCCTTGTGAATGTATTCAATGTCACTGAACCGTACACTTAAAAATGGTTAAAATGGTAAAAAAAAAAAAAAAAGAAGGAAAGAGAAAAGTCAAGCCCACTTTTGTCCACTCACATACCATTGTTCGAGAGAGTTCACCCCACAGCACGTGTCCCCCTTTCAAACACCCCGCGAGCCCCAGGCATGTCGGTCACACATACTCCAGTGGTGGTATAACGGTCGGTTATGCCATCATGAGTGAATGAAAAACAAATCAAGAAGATAGGAGTGATTCCACCCTGAAACAAATGTTTCCTGCTACTCCTCTCCCAAATTTCTGGATTAAGTGTATCGGGAGAATATCCTGAGATTTCAAGATGAGGTGTTTTCTGAATGCTCACAGTTTGCTATTATTTATCTGTGTCGGTCGGGATTTTTCTCAATACTCTGCACCCAACACAAAACAAAAGCATAAGTAGCCGACTGAGGCTGACAAATTACGAATGTCATGTGCGCTTTCCAAGTTCGCATTTGTGGGCATGAAAATAGCCTCATTTTATTATTTGCTGTTTTTATATGAAGTTGTCAGAAGTCTGAAACTGACAAATATTTGTGCTCACAAAATGCTGTTTTTGTTCATTTTTAAAAGCCAGAGTAGGATGGGGATGCTTGGATGGCTCAGTCAGTTAAGCGTCTGACTCCTGGTTTCGACTCGGGTCGTGATCTCAGGGTTGTGAGATCGAGCAGCAGATAGAGCTTGGAGTTCTCTCCCTCTCCTTTTGCCCCTCCCACCCATGCTCACTCTCTCTCTCTCTCTTTCTCTAAAATAAATAAATAAATCTTTAAAAAAAACAAAGTAGGACAAATTAATTGTTAATTTGCATATCTGTTTCTCCACAGTCAGCCCAGTGTGTTTTATTTTCTTTGTCCTTAACAAAGGTTTTGTGGCCTGTTATAAACAGACACAGGTGAGCAAAGGAGACCCTCCTGCCCTCAGCACAGGCTGTGTATCTGGGAATCCCACAGGATCTGACACGCTCTGGAGCCTGGAGGATGTTATGACCCTCAAGCTTCCTCGGTGGGACAGGGGCTGGGGGGAGGGATTTTCCTCCACTGCCCCTGAGCTTCTCTCATCCCAATATGACCAAATGATCATCTTAGTTCATGATGGGGGATTTTTCACTGGGTCCAACTCCTAGGGCTATAAACAGGTTAGGGAAATGTAAATGACACAAAGCTCTAACCAAAAGTCAACTAAAGCTACATTTTTACCATCCGCATACGGCCTGGACAGAAGAGTGAACAGATCTCTGCCCCTTTCCCTATTCTTACCTGTGCCTTTTCCCTTTTAGGAATGTACTTTTTTTTCTACATAGAAAAGTAGAAATAACATGCTGAATGACTAATCCAGATAATCACCCTTCCAGAAATTGTCTCTGTCCATAATCTGTCCAAAAACCCCTCAAGAATTAACCCTCCTCTCACTGACACAAAGATATTTTGCAATCTTGCCAAGTAGTAGTTGACTAATTTAATCGATATAGGTACAATAGATAATGTAGATATGGAGAAATCCACCTTGAGCTAGGTTCGCTATCAGCGAATTATGTGTGAACTTCAGGTTCACTATCAACATTAATAAAAGCAGATGAAGATAGTTCAGCATCTTAGCCATGAACTAGATGCACCAATATAATTGAAGCTTAAAATCCATTAAGTCTGTTTATCTACCCATAAAATGAGGACACTAATTTAATTACCATAAAGCAACGTGGCCATCAATAATTGACACAGGGTGGCTATTACTGTAATTGTCGTCAACATTCTAATCTTTGCTGAATGCCTACAGCTCAAAGAACACAGCCCAAATGAGGTATTTGGCTATTCTGCCTTCTAAGTATAGAATGAACTTGCAGCTGCCTTAACTTTTCAACAAAATAAGCCACTGTCTGTTATTAAATTCCCAGCACTCAAGCTGATCAGTGCAGAGAAAGAGGAAATATTCTAATTTAGCTGGTTGAGAGCAATATCTAGCAAAAAGGCCTGGCTATTTAGGGGGAGGGGTGTGTATCAGATTGTAAGAACAGCTTGACGAATCCACGTTTATGATATGAAAATAGCCCCCAAATGGTCAGTGCTTCCTTATTACAGGGTGATTTTAATTCTGTAAATTTAGTCCCACAAATATCACCAGACTGACGCTGCACCCCCGAAGATCACATTTTTACAAAACTCTCTAGAATTCTCAGTGGAAGTCATGGCCACGTGAGGCATCTCCATTGACCCACATGGTTTGGGTCGATGGCAGCTAAGCAGTGTTTAGAGACCTCCGGTCCACAGGGGGCTGAGCCCATCTAGGTTGGAGAGAGCTGTCTCACATTAAAACTTCTATCAGAAGAGGAAAACAAAGATTTCAGTTTGAGCCTACGATTCCCGTGATAGTTAACTTTATGTGTCAGCTTGACTGAGCCATGGGATCCCCAGACATTCGATCAAACATTATTCTGAGTCTTTTTGTGAGTGTGTTTTTGGATACAACCAACATTTAAACCGGTAGACTGTCTAACAGATTATCCTCCTTAATGCAGGCAGGCCTCATGCGATCGACTGACATCCTTAGAAGAAGAAGTCTGACCCTCCCCCGGATAAGAGGGAATCCTAGTGCCTGACAGCCTTTGGGCTGGGGCATCAGCTTTTTCCTGCCTTTGAACTAGAACTGAAACTTTGGCTCTTCCTATGTCTTCAGACTGTGAGCCTTTGGGCTGAACCTACAGCATCATCTCTCCTGTTCTCGGGCCTTCAGACTTGAACTGGAACTACAGCATTGGTTCTCCTGGGCCTCTAGCTTACCTGTGGAAGATCTTGAGGCTTCTTAGCCTCCGTAACTGAGAAACCTCAAGATCTTCCACTGGTAAGCTAGAGTCAGTTCCTTAGAAGATCTCTCTTTCTCTCTCTCTCCCGCCCCCCTTTCTCTTATGTGCATGTGCACATGTGTATGTATATACATATATACACACACAGTCTACTGATTCTGTTTCTCAGGCAACCCTGACTCATACAACCTCATACCCGTGCTTATCCCATAACCAAACAATTGCTCGAGCATGACGTGTCAATTCACAGAGTAGTCTAGGCTACACCTCTCTCTCTCTCTCTCTCTCTCTCTCTCTCTCTCTCTGTCTCTCTCTGCCCCAGATGCCGTCCCCCATCTTCCTGGTCTGACAAACGCTTACTCATCCTCCAAGCCCCAGCCCATGTCAACTTCTCCTAGAACCTTCCACTAGTCCCTCAGCCAAAAATTAGTTGCTCCATCCTTATTTCTGTCAAGCTCTGTGTAAGTTCCTCTGTCATAAAACTTACAATAGTTACATGTACGCCTACCCTCAAACCCTGGATCAGGAGTGTGCTGATAAATATTTACCGAGTTCATCACTCGGCACCCCTTTGTATTCCCAGAAGCTACCACAGTGCCGGAAAATGGTAGATGCTCAAAATTTCTAGACTGTTCTCAGTTATTAACTGAAGTGGTCATTGTCACGGTCAGTTTTTGGCAGGTTCATGCAGAAGACAATTCTTTGGGCAACACTCTCCTTTTATTTTTAGCACTCTTTCTCTTTCTTGGAGGTTTTACTCTTCCTAAGGTTTTTCCTAGCAGCAAACAGATTCAAGAAATAATAATAATAATATATCAGAGAAGACAATAATGATAAAGCTGAGTGTTAACAGTTAAAAATATATATTAGTTTAAAAGAGAATGCCTGTACAAGGCAATGCTTAAGACAAAATCAAAAGAAGTCCATAGTGAAATTTCACATACTTTAGTGAATTTTCACATACATAGTGAATTTTCACGTACTTTATATCACTGCAGTGGAAATGAGGAGCCCTAAGGTATTTTCATGAGAGTACCTCAGGTCATATAAACTAGCCATCATTATGCCATATTGATAGTCCAAGGCTTCTGCTTTTCAAATCTGGAAACACAATCAGTCCTATAACCCATTGAGCAGATAGAGTTCTATCTCCCAAGGTACCTCCACTTAACCAACTCCTTGGTTTTTTGGGGGGAGGTTTGTTTTATTTTGTTTTAAGTAGACTCCATATATGGAGCCCAATGTAGGGCCTGACCTCACAACCCTGAAATTAAGACCTGAGTTGAGATCGAGAGTCAGATACCTAACCAACTGAGCCACCCAGGTGCCCCCAAACTCCTTGGGTTAATCAGCACTCTCAAAGCCATCTGTAAAGTAAATCCGCGGAGACCCACAACACATTGAACCATTGAAGCTGGTAGGCTTCTCTCTGGTCCAGCCACAAATTTCAGATGCAACCAGCTAGCTGTGTGCTTGTCAAAATTTGTTGCACTTGATTCCATGTTGTGTTTTTTTTTTTAATTTAAATTAGACTTGTTATTTTATTTAAGGATTTATTTAAATCAGTTAACTACTATGAAAACTAATGAAACCAAAGTATAAAAAGAAAGAATATTTCTTTTTATGAAAACACAGTTGAATACCGTGCAAGGCTGGAATAAAATTGAGACAGTAACAATAATTGCTGTCAAAGAAAATATGGGAGAAAGCCATAAATGACTAGCTATAGGGGAAGGTCACAAAAATCTAGAAGGATTATGTACTTTAGTTGTCTCACAGGTATCCTAAAATTCTCCCTCCATTATAAGGAGATTCTTAGGTAGTATATTAGGAATACAATTTACCCATGGAAAATGACACTACAATTCAATCAGTAGACCAAAACTCAAAACCAAAAAAGTCCTCATTCCTACAGCAAAAGATTAGCAAAAGACTAGATATACATACATTTAAAGTCAAAGAAATTGTATCACTTCTTATTTTTTTTAAAGATTTTATTTATTTATTTAGAGAGAGCATGCATGAAAGTGGGGGGAGGGGCAGAGGGAGAGGAAGAGAAAGAATCTCGAGCAGATTCTTTGCAGAGTGTGGTGTCTGATATGGGGCTTAGCTCACCACCCTGAGATCACTTCAGACCTGAGCTGAAATCAAGAGTGGGATGCTTAATGGACTGAGCCACCCAGGTGCCCCAAATTGTATCACTTTTTAAAGCGATTCCCTGCCTTAACCTACTTCTTCAATTAAATGAACAGCCTCTGGTATCACAGGACAGTCTCAATCACATTGCAAGAGAGGACCTATAAACTCCTTAAACTTTTCATTAACTCACCATTTGTGAGAACTGCTCCCCCAGCATCTGGCTCTCCTCTCCGCCCATCTTTTTCTCACCTTTCTTTCTCACTTTTCCAACCTCCAAAAGGCAGAGAGGACACGTGGGGACTCTCTGATTACCTTACCTCTAAGGTGTTACCAAGTCATTCCGAACAAAAGAGGATGCTGTTGGAATTGAGCACCGAGGAAGAGGAAGTAACAGAACCAAATGTCAGAAAAACAAGCCGGCTTGGCAGGAACTGAGGAAGAGGATGAATGAAGAAGTTGAAAAACAAAACAAAACAGGACCCAGACACACTGACCATGATTGGAAGCTGAGAAATAAAATAGTAGTATATATTTTTTATTTTTATATTGTTGTTCATTTTACAAACCCTTGTGTCGTAGGCTGACTTTCAATAGATCGTGGCAAGGGAAAATCAATTTTATATTTTTAAGTCTCACTGCCATTTACCCAGTTTGGATCAGATATAAATGGATCCCAAACCGACACCACAGTCTTCCTGCAAGCTCTTCAAACTCTTCCTTTTCCTCTCACTCAGTCTGATCAATAAATTACCATACTTCTGATGTGCCGCAAATGTTCAAAAATAACACAGTCCCATTAATGCAATGAAGCATAAGAAAAGTCCATCAAGAAGGTGTTTAAAAATGGAACCAAATGTGGAGTATTCTTGTCTGAGAAAGGGTGAATTTAAGAGACCATAGCTTGCCCTCTGGGCTGGAGTGGAAACAAGTAAACCAAGATCAGCTCTCCAGAGCCATCCATCGTCCAAGTCAAGTCTTCTTATAGTTTTGGCAATGTTCCCAGGAGTCAAGTAGCACGCACTATTAGTCCCATTTATGCAAACTTCAGTTTTATAATTTTCCCAGCGTCAAATACTCCGGTAACCAGATTGGAGCCCAGCTAGTTGATAGGAACCAGGACAAAAAGCAAGAATGACCAGAGGCATGCCCCATCTCAACTAGTGCTGGACTCCAGCTCCGAACCAGCGTGGAAGCTTTTCTCTTCCTGCTGTGTCTGTTCTTGATGACATATTTAGGGGAAAACAAGTTTCCCCTGAAAGTAATTAACCTTTGTATTTCTTCCTCTTTGGTTATAATCTTAGATGATATTTAGTACTGCAATTAATTTTTTAATTGCTGAGTAGTATGCACTGTATGAATATATCTTAGTTTGTTCTCCAGTGGATGAACACCAAGGCTGTCTCAAGCTTTTGGTTATAATAAATAAAGCCTCTATGAATATGCTTATGTAAGTTTTTTTTAATAGACCTGTATTGTCATTTTCTGGGGTAAATATCTAGGCTTGGGATTTTCGTTTGTAAGGTAGGTATATATTTCATTGTAAAATAATTGTCAGATCTTTTCCCAAAGTGCCGGTACCATTTTACATTCCTTTCAACAATGTATTGGAGTTCCAGTTGTTCCATATTCTTGCCCCAACGCTTGGTATTGTGGGTGTTTTTCCTTTTAGCCATTGTGTTGGATGTGCAATGGGAGATGCAACTTTTAAAAGTACCCATTCTACACTCTATGTGTGAACCTTCTTAATTACACCTATCTGCCTCAGTTCCAAGTTTTTGTATATTTATCGCTGGGACAGAAGTTTGATCCCATGAAAAGATAAGCTCCATGAAGATAGGTATTTATGCACTTGGCACATAATAGTAACTTAATAAAACTTGTTGAATGATATGAATGAATAAGTGAATGGTATGCGTAGCTAGCATAGCTAGTCTTACTGAAATAAGGACATAGGGAGACTGTATGTATGAGCACGTCTGTGTGATCTGCTTCCAGGCTCTTCCCTGCCATGCTGCCAGCTGCCTTTCATCTCCTTTCTGGCCCACTGAACTCTTTGCTGCTCCAGTGTGGTTTTTTTTAATATCAAAGGATGTCTAATGTCTAGAGTAAAAACATTCTTTTTGTTTCCCCCGGTCTCTGAACTGAAGTATCTAGAAGACCCTGAGTAAATACCTCCATCTACCCAGGTCTCCTCATCTTCATGTGTCACATGAAGGGAGTGAGTTACCCTAAACTTCCCTAGAACTAAGGTATAGTGATTCTGATTCCTTCGTCACTCCATCTAAGGTCATGATTCCCAAAGGCAAGCATGATTCCCATGCTTGCCTTTTCACTCTTTCCTTTAAGGTCTATGCATTAGGGATTAGGGCTAGGATTTGCTAAGAAATTTGGGCACATTGGTGAGATTTATGTCAGAAAATAAATAACACTGGTGTATGTGTGGACAAAAGTACTTTGGGGACATTTCTGGCTACCAAATAACCTGAACCTTATGTTTTCCTTTTGAGTTAAGCCCTTTCCTTCTTTGTCAAATTTCACAGGAAATGAAAGCTGCCATCCACTCAGTATAAATGAAAATGGCTTCTTGTCTTCTACTGAAGGGAATGGACATTGCTATTCTTGTGGGAATTAGTTAAATAGTAATAAACTTGACTTTTATTTTTAAATGTTCACGGAGCTCCATTTATGCCCCACAATTTGCTGCCTAAATTCTAACTAGGGCAAAGTTTATAAATCGAGTGGCCTCATAAGCAACCTTCAATTTGTAGGTCATCAGAAACTGTCACTTTTTTTTTTAAGTTTAAAAAAAAATTGCTTTAGGGTTACAAGTTCACAGGGTAATATGCAGCAATACAAAGGGCAGTGACATTTAAAAACTGTAAGGAAAATGTAATTATACCAATAATTGACACATCCAAATAATCTTAAAATATGTAAAAATGATGCTTTAAAATGCATTTTCTGTGGCAAATGGAAACCTGTATCCCTGGCGGTTGATAACAGGATTATTGGAGCTTGGTTTTGAGGGAGAACCCTCCTGTCTGAATGTGCAGAGCAGAACTAACAGAGTAATGCTTATTTTTATAATTAGAGAATGTGAGCTGTAAGATACCAGTGCTCTAAAATGTATCGAAAATTGTTTTTTGGCCTAGAAAATTATCACTTTTTATAATTTTTTTCACAAGCAATCAAGAAAAATGAGTGGTTTCTAATTCTTGGGTGAAAGAATTTGTATCCATTAAATCAAGTTTGTTAATTAGGTTCTCAAATCTTTTATTTTTAGATTGTTTTTCATTATTTCATCAAACAATAATCATTACAAGTTTTAATTATTCTATTTAATTTTACTCAGTTATACTTTACTTATTTAAGTTTTCATTTAATGTAATACTTATTGAAATATTTTGTTTGGACAAATTATGGATACACACATAGGATCTCTAAATATCTATCTTTGGAAAGACGGCTAATTGTCTGCCAAACCTGAACTTTTCATTATATAACTTTGGGCTGGGAAGTAATTGGCAACCAGTGACTTGAGTCCCAACCTACCTTGAATCTAGGTGAAGCCATATAACTAGTGTTCAGCAATGGAATCTGGGCAGAAGTAATATGTATGTCTCTTCCATCCCAGATTAGTAAGAAATGGTGTGCCTTCTCTTATCACTCCTTCCCAATCAGCAGCCTTGATAGAGCTAAGCATAGGGACCTTGGAATCCACATGATAAAGACAGCAGAGGCACCAGATGTAAGGACTCTAGATTTCAGAATCACCTTTGGAAGAGAGCCACCCCCCAATCAAGAACACCCATTTTGAACTTTATATGAATAAGAAACAAACTTCCCTCATGCTTGAGCCATTGTCCATTTTGTACAATGTTTTTGTGATTGTTTATTAGAGCAACCAGCGTTATCTTTTCTAAAACATTACTCCTATTTTAGCCATAATGCAATACTGTCCCTAATGGTGATCCTAAATGCAAACATTTCAAAGCAACAATAATAAAACTTTCACTAAAAGTAGTTGCAAAAAGTGTGTTTGTGTGTGTGTCTGTGTGTGCACAAAAATGTGTGCGTGTGTGTATAATAAAGGAGTATTTATTTTTAACCCAATAACCACTTTGTCCTTCCCGTCTGGTTATCTATAAGTTTCCAGAATATCTCTTGGACCTTCCAATTATTTTAACATGACTTAATCTCACTCCTCATTTAATCCTCTGCCATCATCTTTTCCATATTAGGGTTCATGCTAACGATACTTCTAATATGTAGGTCTCACAATTCTTCAATTTCTTCTTAAAAACTTCCATCTCCATCTCAATTAAGTTATCCAGTAAGACAGGTGATCACTTGAAGCCATCGATCACCTAAATATTATATACTATATTCTTTGTCTTCTTCCTTTTCCCAGTTACCTTGTCCTGATTATACTGTGTTCCACTGTTACGAATTCCAGTCCCTCACCCCAACATCACCCACACCGATCCTTCCAACCACAAATGCTGAGCTTACAGCTCACCCCAATGACTAAATGCTAAGGGCATAGATATAGGAATGAGATACTCAATCCTGGAGCCACAGGGCATTTCCTTTAAAGGGGAACAAAAGTTGTGTTATACATCCAGGATGAAACGGTGTTAGAGAAATGCCTCTATTCCCTTTCTCCACCTCTTTTTCTACTCCACCGGGAAGGGAATAGCTTTATCCAGATGACCCCAAGTCAAGAGCCCTCTCTTCACTCTTGTCCCCATGTAGGGAGGACATCTGGCTCAAGCGATAGACGTACCATCTTTGTGAACACAGACCTAGAGGTCCATGTCTGCAGCGCACCCTCTCCTGCGATCAGCATGGCATGGGGGCAGCTATTGCCCTCTGTGGAATCAGCGTTACTCCAAGTGAGTGTGAGATCCAGACTCAGGGGGCTATGTTGATGCAGGTTTAGGGGAGGGGTACTGGAGTTTATACAACGAGTTTCCGAGTAGTCAAGTTGGATCTAAGCTGAATGCCCTGACAAAGCATACCAGAAGTCTTGTAAGTAGAGGTAGAAGGTATAAGCTAACTTCTTATTCTCATCTAAGTCCTAGTCTGATCAGAACCACAGCACAAAGAAGGACAAAGTACAACCCGGAATATAGGTTCTCAGGGGAGACACAGATATGAAAATCAATGGTTACATGAAGGCATGCATGTATGTTAGGTATGATAATGACATATATATTAATTGCTATGGAGACAAAGAAAAAGAGAAGAGATGAGATAAAACTCCCTTTGCACAGGGATGAGTAGGGAATAGGAAAGAAGAAAAGATCAAGAAAGTTTCCCAAGATAGATAATGACTGTACTGAATCTATGGGACATGAAAAAGTTAGCAGGCAGAAAAGGAAGGAAGACTTACTAGGCGATCGAACCCCATGTGCGAAATATGGAGTGAATAGAGATCACAGCACTTCCAGAAATTTTAAGTAGTTTGGACATGACAAGCCGTTTGATAGGAAGTGGTTAAAAAAAAATCAAGATGAAGATACAGGGAGAGACTAATTCATAGAAGCTTTTAGGCCTAATTTTTTTTCAAGTTTTGATCTTGAATCATTACCAGATTGTGAAATCTATTTAGTGGGTCATGACGTTTGTAAAATAGAAAACACCAGAGTAGTTTGCATTTTGTAAATTTACATATTGTCTCATGAAACTTGGGCAGGGAGGTTGGTACTTGTGTGTGTTAACTGGTTCATTATGTAAAATGTATTTTTCCTGCGAAGTGACCGTTTTTCTCTGGACCACAGTGAAAATGCCGGCTCTCCGATGTGAAGATGCCCGCCAGACAATCAGTCCAAGTTCAAGATACATGGCTGTCAATCAGCTTGTTTAGTGCCTCACTCTGTAGCTAGTTGGCTGTCTAGTTAGCTTTTTATTATATAAAATGAGTAATCACTATAATCTCCCGGCTATTTTATATTTTAAAAATAAGACTTTGTCCCTAATTCTGACTTAACTCAGAGAGCATCTTTTGGTCACAAATAGCTGAACATCTCATTAGTAATAGTACTTTTTTGTTTCTTTTCATAATTACAACTAATCAATCAGTACGGAAAATTGGCAGGGGAAATTATTTAGTGTTTTATGTAGGCACTTTTATAATTTCTAAATTGTTGTATTTTGCAATGGAACATATTTACATAGCCAAAGATCATCAGGTATTTGATGAAATCCTCCAAGACAAAAGACAAAGGCTAATACCAACAAGCAAAAAAAAGGCTAAAGAAGAAACAGAAACAATCTTGAAGACAGAATGAAAACAGAATGAAGTGTTTAAACACTAATTAATATCCTTAGGATGAGAAGAGAAGCTGTCAATCCATTTTGTTTAATGAGAAAGAAAGGGAAATCTTGGAGATTAAAAAAAAAGATAATTGGGGGAAAATAACTGAGGAAATGAACTGGAAGAGAAAGTTTAAAAATATTCCCAAATCAGATTAATGATTCTGAAAACAATACACATGTCTAACTGGAACCGAACAATTAAATGAATGGCAGTGGGTGGGAGTCAGGTTTCTCTGGTGAAGAGGGAGGTTACAGGCAAGCAAGGGAAGGAGGCTAGAGTAATCTATGTAGTAATCCATGTGGTACTGATTTGAGTTGTAGACATCAGTATGAATTAATGTTTAGCTAAATATAAAATGGATACATACAGAAATCTATATAGATATTTATAGATGTGCGTACAAGGGTTCATACATACTCATATATTTCCTGGCTCTGTTGGCTGAGAGGGCCACCTAGAAACACAGATAACCCAGTAGCAATAGTACACCTCACACTCAGCTCTTGTTTTATGGTAGCATTGTTTAACCAAAGAAATCAGGACCCTTAGAGCACAGCCCGGTGCTAGGACTAGTGCAGGGATGTAGGAGATGAATTGAAGCATCTACTTGGGAGCCTACCCTGAACTCCCAGGAAGCCTCACTATGCGAGGAATAAAACGTTCCCTACCCTCTCCTGCCTATGTGGTGCTATCGATCTTGAACTCCAAACCAAATGTTAGGTGGGATGACCACAAGAGAGGGAGACCGTTGTCTCTTTTGTTTTCATGAAATGTACAAGAAGAACTCATTTGCTGGGTGATTCCCTCTCATAATTGCTGTGCCGTGTCACAAAGTATCCTACATGACTGTGCCCAGAGGTAAAATATGATAGTAAGTCATGTCCTTTAGAAAAAAAAGAGACCTACCTGCTTTAAATACCCATTTGCCCAGGTTTATGTAGTTAGAACAAGAGTAAGATAGCAAGTTCTATCTGTTAATAAGCAAACACTAGAAGGCCCTTAGAGGCATATGGGCAGCCTGTTAATAATGTAGGTTAAATTCAAGACAACCCATCTGTCCTGAATGAGAACATTTCCAAGGGTCTGATCACTTGAAAGAAACTTTGACAAAGAAAGGATTAGATTAGGTTTAACCCTCTGGATTTTTAAAATAGAAAAGAGCACAGCTGCATTTTAAATCATCAGAGAGTGTACATTATTTAGCAGTTCTTTTTATAACTGCTTGTACTACAGGTGCAATAAGAGAATGTTAATTTTATCTGCCAGGGCATTTCCATTTTGTGTGTGAGTGTGTCATGGGATTCTTCCTTAAAAGTCTAGCTTGAAAGCCTCGGTGAAGATGCTTCTGTTTAGGTTAAACTGAAGCAAATACTTTTATTCTAGCTCATTGTGAGGCCTGGTACTCTATGTAAAGCAAGGAATTTTCTCATTAGTATTTCTGAGCTCTTTAATGCTTCCATTTTCAACTGGATTAAAAATAAAAGTCATCACAAGAGCCCAGCAAAGTATTTTTATCAGGCTAGGAGTAATAAGTGACTCTGGTGACTCCACTGGGATTATCATATCACATTCATAGAAAACCACGGCACAACCCAGGTGACATTCAAGTTTGCCGTTAAAAGTAGCATCTAGTCGTATTGTGCTGAGGTCAGACTAATCTGGATAAGAAAGAAAAACGCTCTAAAAAAAATAAAATAAAGAAGGAAAAGAAAGACAATATTCCCCTTGTTGGCTTGATCCTCCAACTGGGGCCCATCCAATATGCACCCCCCGCTACTTCCTGCTGGCATATTCCGGGGGTGGGAATCAATCCACTCTTTGTAGAAATTAAGAAATTGTGGAGGCATTAAAAAGGGAAACACTGAATAGATCTAATGTAGTTGGAGACAAAGGATTTAAGTGACTTGGAGGGAGAGGGCAAGAGGAAAGCTCGTCAGGATCTGGGTCGCCCAGTCTCCTATTGGAGGAAGGCAGAGACTTGAGGTCACTAGAATTGGGGAATTGAGGTCACACAAGAGTCCACCCAGGAGCTCAGAGGTTACTTATATTTCTGCTACTTCTAATGTTTTAGACATTTATATATTTATACACCAACCAAATGCAGACAGCTGATTCCACTTGGGGCTAGATTAAAAGGAACTGTATACATCAATGCTAAGGCGCATATCTATCTTAGGCCAGAGGTACAATGTTGTTTTAATAACTTAACCTTGAGCCAATTTGGACTGTGAAAGATTTCACTCCATATTAGAGAATAAAACTGAGAGGATTTTTTTTCCCAAAAACATTATTTTGCTAAAGCAATAAACCTCAATTGTAAATCATGCCATGCAGTAAGTAGGTCACTGAAAACTAAAATGATATCAGATGTAGGCTAGGATTTCAGTGTAGCAAGATTATCTTTTTGTAATTGCTATAAAAAAAAGGAAACAAACCTATTTTTACTAAAAGCTTGAGGGAAAGTTTGAGTGTTTCTAAAGCTATGTTACAAGCAGAAAATTCTTTTTCATCTGCCAAGTATATATAAAAACCCATCAGTTCACCTTCCTGCTTTAGTAAAATTGTACGCTGAATAGAGTTTTATTGCCTTTAAAGGTTCTGGATTCTTTGGTGCCACAGGGCCATTGTTAATATAGATTTTCTGGGCACTCATCTTGTCTCTGCTAGACCAACTGTAACACTGACTCAGCAAATAATAAGCGAGGGCAAATTTCTCTTTACAGAGTTCCAGCTAAAGGAGAAATGATAGAATTAGAATAGGCTCGCTTTATAACCCCATGAATGAATGGACCTACCCACTGAGCGTAAACAGCTGCAAACATCCCAAAAAGACAAGAAGTATGTGCCTCTGAATAGAAAGGCACCACACTTACTGTGAAGTAGTGTTGGTCCATCTCCTCCAAAAAACTGAGACTGAGTCTCAACAAGCCTTTAGATTTCACTGGGTATTTCTAGGGAGTATAAGGAAGAGAGAATCATTATATGGCACCATGAAGATGCAATCAGCAAAAATTCATCTATGGAGGGGTGCCTGGGTGGCTCAGTAGGTTAAAGCCTCTGCCTTCGGCTCAGGTCATGATCTCAGGGTCCTGGGATTGAGCCCCACATCGGGCTCTCTGCTCAGCAAGGAGCCTGCTTTCCCCTTTCTCTCTGCCTGCCTCTCTGCCTCCTCTCTGTCAAATAAATAAATAAAATCTTTTTTAAAAACTCATTTATGAAAAATTCTACAAGAAAAACAGCCCAGTTTCTTCCTCAAATAAATTATAAGGAATTAAAAAAAGAGAATGATGGAGAGGAAACCTAGCACAGGTAAAAGGACTGCTAAGAGACTGTACCCATTACAAGGTATGTTCTTATTTGCATCCTGATTAAAAAAAAATCAACTAAAAAGTAATTTAACATATATGAAGCTATGGATAATTGACCAGATATCTTTTTACAATTAAGCAACCATTGTCATCTCTTTCAGAGGTAACAATAATATTTTGGTTATGAGAGAGAGAGAGAATCCTTATCCTTTTGAGACACAAACTAAAACACTTTTTCATTTTTTAAAAGTCAACTTTTATTTGACAAAGTCGGTATTTTCTAGGATTGCCCTCTTCGGGAACTTCCTCTCTTTCTTTCCACCCTCTGCCTAACCTCTGAGGATCCCTCTTTATTATCCTCGATGATAGCTTGCACATATCTCTATCTAACACCTATGTAGTGCACAAAAATCTCTTTGTGTGAGTGTCTCTACCATTACACTAAGCACCATCATAAATCGTGCCATAATTGACTTGCTATCCCCACTGGGGATTGCTGGCACGTGGTGAATCATTCAGCGAATATAGAAATGATTCCTTAAACCCAGTATCTTATTTTTGGTTACCCATGTACACAGTAGCAATGAAGTTTTTTTCTTTCCTTTTCTTTTCAGCTTTAGTTAGGTGTAACTGAGAAGTGTAATTGTAATATATTTAAATTGTACATAGCAATGATTTGGTATAGCTGTGGAGTTTTGAACTCTTCGATATAAATGCTAAAGGGGCTCTGATTCACAGGCTACATGTTTTAAATCATATTTTCATATCAATCAATGACGTAAGACCTATTGCAATCATCCTCATTTATAGACGGGAATCTGCCTATAAAGGCACAGAGATGTGGGCAAGTTTCCAAGGTCTCATCTCCTAAGGGGCGAACCGGGGCTTATGCCCAGGACATCTCACTCTAGAACATGCTTGCTTGACCACACTCAACAGCATCCCTAAGGTGACCAGATCTCCACTAACCTAGTGCCAGGGACTTCACGGTAAATAGCAACCCTGGGCCATGGCAGTTCCAAGAACCTAACTGATAAATTATCGTTCTAACCCAGCCAGAAAACACACAGAAAGAAACACAACTTCAGGAAAATAAGTCACCGATACACCATATTGGAATGACTTAAGACTTTCTTCAGGTGTTTAGTTTAGTCAACCAAGTTGCTTGACAGATATTTTGCCCCTCTGGTTGAAGAGTGGCTTTCCTCAGGCTGAGATCAGAAGTGGCACTGACCCTGTTCATAAAACATCCATCATCTAGGAACAAAAACAGCTTCTTGGCTTAGCTTTTTCCTTTCTACCTCTTGCCCCCACATGGGTATGCCTCCTTGTATGGAATAATATCACAGTTAATCAAGGTTACAAAAACACTGAACATTCCTCCCTCATTTGAGGAATTTGGGGTTGGTCAAAATCATTGTTGAACTAAGTATCCAAGATAGAATGGGATAGAATTTACTTGACCCTTCCTTTTTTTTTTTTTTTTTCCAAGGAAGAAAGAGGCTAACTGACTCCAAGATTCTTGGCTCGGCCATTACTCAAGCCACAAATACTCCAGTTATCCAATGAGTCAGCGGCCTTCAACCACACTTTAAATAAAGGCCTTCTATCATGATATTTTTCACATATGTTTTACTCCCAATGGTATATCCTATAAATACTAAGCTTTGAGATTTCTTTTTGCAGAGATATGCCCCAACAGTAATTTCAAGAGGACTATTGCCTGTTTTCTACTAAGGCTCAAATAACAAATGTTCTAGTTAATTCAACTGATAACTTGAAGATGATGTTAGCATTATTCTTTTTCTTTCTTTGTTCTTCCTTTCCATTTATTTATTGTGATAAAATATACATATATGAAATGTACCATTTTAGTCACTTAAATTTTTTCTTTTACTTATTTTATTTTTAAAGATTTTATTTATTTATTTGAGATAGAGACAGTAAGAGAGAGCATGAGAGGGGAGAAGTCAGAGGGAGAAGCAGACTCCCCATGGAGCTGGGAATCAGATGTGGGACTCGATCCCAGGACTCTGGGATCATGACTTGAGCCGAAGGCAGTTGCTTAACCAACTGAGCCACCCAGGCGCCCTTTTTTTTTTTTTCCTATTTTATTTTTTAAGTAGATTTCAGACCTAGAGCAGAGCCCAACATGGGGCTTGAACTCACAACCCTGAGAGCAAGACCTGACCAGAGATCAAGAGTCAGATGCTTAACTACCTGAGCCACCCAGGTGCCCCTTAACTGTTTTTTCACTGGATCATTCAGTGGCATTAAGTACCTTCACATTGTGGTGCGACCATCACCATCATCCATCTCCAAAATTTTTTTCATCTTCCCAGACTGAAACTCTGTATCCATTAAACACCAATTCCCCATCTCCCTACCTAATTTCTAGCAATCACTGTTTTACCCTCTGTCTCTATAAATGTGTCCTTTGCTTTTTCAATGGTTTTGGCAAATATGACAGTCATTATAAGCAACAGTTGCTAAGGGAAGGCCTATACCTTTTTATTCTTAATTCTCAAATTTGCAACACTTGATTATTACATTTGTAAATGACCATTGGCTCTAATTCTCTGTTTCAGTCTGCGTGTTCCCCAGACTGCCTTTGGTATATTTCTGCGGTTCTTAAGAGGATCCAATATTGAACAGAAAAAGGAAAGAGACTCCACTTAAAAATACAAGCGTGCTAGAGAAAGAAGATGCACGATCTGTTTACTGAAGGTTTTTAGTTATATGTATTTCACTGTCATCTCTCTTTATGGACACTGTTAAGTATGGATAATTGAGAAAGTATGAGGCAGTTGAGTGACTTCCCATAAAAAGCTTTATCCCCTTATTTGTCAAGTTCTTAAATAAATAACGGTTTCCCTTTCTCAGAGGTCTCGGAGCCGACATATCAGAAAACAGGCAAAATGGTGACCCTCAGAAGGAAATAATTGGGGTGGGGGGACTAAATAAGTCAAGAATGAACAACCAGTAAAGTAACTTTTCAGCCCCCGAGGACAAATGGCGAGGCAGAAAAAGACTTTTTTCTGCTCTAAAAGCTGAATTGCAGCAGGATGAGTGCAAGGCCTGATTCCTAAGGCAGAGGGTGAAGGTCAGGAAGCCCCAGCAAACAGGTGGGCACAGACAGAGCCAAGGTCAACACATGTGACTTTGGGCCTGACCATCTAATACCATGAGCAAGAGTCATTTTCTGTTCTCCTACCAATAGGAAAAATAGAGTTTGGATAGTAAAATCTACTCTTATCTCCTACCCCTCAAATCTCTAATAAAAAAATTTCAAACAGGAGGAGGGGGTGGTTGGTGAGAAATGGGGATGTAGCTCTTCAAGGAGTTTTCAAGATAAATAAATAAATACCTTTCTTATCATTAGTGTCTTATTTTAAAAAATTTCTCTCACCCCCAGGTCTCATTGGGTGATACTACACACACTCTAAGATCTTTGAACATCCTTTCTGTGCATTTGCTTTATAAAAAAAAAATATATATATATATATAATAGTAAATGTAATTTATACATGGTGTGGGGGGTGTAAGTGTAGAGAGAGATTTTAAAAGTGGATTAACAAGTGAATCCCTACTTTGGGGATATTATACTCTTGATAAGCAAAATAAGAAGAAGGGAACTCTCCTTAAGATAAAAGGCCAAACATTGATCGTGCAGTGGTCTCACAACCCTTTAATAAAGGGGAAAAGATGTCCCGAGAACATTCCTGGTGGGTAATTACAAGGGACTTTCTACAAGAATAGTCTCTGCTCACCATTCCACACACTAATTATCCTTCTGGTGAATGGGTTTTTGCCCAGAGGCCCCACCATCTAGACCCCCCAGTCACACTTCCCTCTGAGGAAAACATTCATCTTTTCCTTCCAGCCCGGGCCTAAACTATCTTGAATGGTATTGCTAGGAGCTCTTGACAAGTCTAGAGACAAGCACCTTTGTGGTGCGACTTTATTTCTTGAATACAGAGATTACCAGAAGTTTTATCGAGCTTTCAAACCCCTTTCCAGGGACAACCTCCCAAACGCCATCGGTCTTGAATAGTGATCAAAATCCACAACAGTTTCTTAGCAAATCTACCAGCCAGAAGCACCAAACACTTGCTGAAATAAACAGAATCTTGAGGGGAAAAAACTCGCCAACCAAACTAAAAATGTCCAAGGATGTGGTGATGAGGTGAACAAAGCCTAGAGCCCTTAATCTTTTTAGACCAAACAACAGTAAAGCTCACTTCAAACATTTCCATTTGTCTTACGTGGACTGCACAAAGCTAAACTGTTTCTGTCTTCTGGAAGCGTGTTTCCCTTCCTTATCCTAACATCTAAATGTAAACTCAAAGAGAACACAACATCTCAAATCCCAAATGTTGTTTCTCCGTGAGATCCCGTTCTCTCTCCAGCTGAGAAGCTCATCATCTCCCAATTTAGTACCTATTCTTTCTCAAGTTGCAGTAAACATCATAATAGACACAAACACACAGCGCAGGTAGTGAGAACATCGCTGCCAAAAATATCACAAGCCCCCCGTGGGCCAACTTCCTCTCCCTGACTTCCTTCAGTGCGTCAAGGACGTGTGCATGTCCGCCTTCCCCACCACACGGCACACTGCGCCCTTTTATGGAGTCATGATCCTCTTGCTTTCCTGCCCAAAGTGCTGTGTGTGTTGCCGAGGCTGTGAGCCAGTGACCTGGGCAACAAGAAGCCCTTGTGGTTCAGAGATGACCGTCCATTAAGAGGAGAGAAGAGGTCGTTTGTAATGGAATTCTGCTCCATTAAGTGGTTCAGCAAGATGCAATGAGTATCCGATTCGCCACACAGAGATCAATTGTTACCATAGCTCATTGGAGAACAGAAGACTAACAGCTTTGGGAGGAGGAGAAAATATGTCCTTTCTCCCTCCCGCTTATCTGACACAGAATGTTCTGGCTTCTGGGTGGAGAGGTGGGGGGCACAGCCCAGGGATTGTCCCCTGTGCCCTGGACGGCTGCAAAGCCCCCTGCCTGGGCTGCAAGATAGAAAAGGGGTTTATAAGCAACAAAATGCAAATTGCAAACCTTTTTGATTTTAAGATTTTTCCACATACCAGAAGTTCTTCAATAGAGAAGTAAAACATGTTACCTACTTTAAAAACCTTTCTTCTTATATATCTCAGGAAATAAGTAAAGTCAAAGACAAAAGGGTCTTTTCATATTTTTTAAATCTTATTTCGGCTCTTAACTGTAAGCTCTTGGTGGATAGAGACTAAAACTAATCGATCTGCTTGGTCCCCAGGGACCTGGTAGAATCATCTGCACCCCCTTGGTTCTGAAGTCGTCTTTCATTTGTTCTTTTTTTAAAAAAAAAAAAAAACATTCTTTTCTTTCCCATTTTATTCTCACTTCCTCTTCCTTCAATTCCATAGCTTTCTCCCTTCTCTGCTTTCTTTCTTTCTTCCCCTTTGTTCATGTTGTCCCATCTCTTCCCAACTCCTTCCAGTTTTTATTTCATAAGGTGCCTGCCTTCTACAACGAACTCAGATTTTCAGAATCGATCTTGCTAGTCATGATGGGACCAGCAGGTGCTTCTTGGAGAAATTTATGAATAAATGAAACTGAGGTTCATTCAGATCATCTGGGTCTGGTCCTGAAAATCAACACTGAGGAGCGAGAGGGAAAAATGAAAGAGAAAATGGAATTCTGTTGGAGGAGAGAGACCGCTTCTTCTTGACTAATGGAAAGAAGGGACTGGCTTGTTGAAATAGTCGACAAATCATGCCCAGCGGCAGGAAATGAGCAAGTACATAATAAAAAGTCCCTAAAAGAATAACAACAGAAAAAAAGAGTCATATGCCCAACAAAAGTGACCAGCTCTCCAGGAAAAGCTCATTCATAAATTGGAAAAAATTGGTGTTCATCTACTTAACGGACTAGAAAGAGCTTTCTGTGTGTAACCTGTGCTGTGGAGCACGGAGGGGGCATCAGACCAACAACAAGGGAGGGGACTTCTGTGAAACACCACGGCTGAGAATGAAATCACCTCACACCGCCAAGACGTCACCGCTACTCAGGCATCCCCTGTATACATCCAATGATCGGAACAGATATTCTAATATTTAATAAGAAGAAATCTGAGTTTCCCTGCCATTCCAGGGAATAGCATCTGTATCCCTTTCCTTTAGTTATGGCATTCTGTCCAATTTAATTTCATCACGTCCTCCCGCCCTGGGTGATTTCATATGTGGACGACAATGTCCATTGTCAGGGCGTCACCCATCTGCCTGTGGGTTTCAGCACCACACCCCACGTCCATCGTAAACCTCATCAGAACACCAGGCTCTGCAGACGCTGACGGGCAAAATTCCTCCCAGAGGGCTCGGTTCTCCCTCCTGCAGTGACTGTTAGAGTCCCTGTGGTTCGAGGGCAGTAAGATCATTACCTTCATCCACATTGAAAAGCGGAGGATGCAGTGAGGTTGAGGTTAAGAGCAGAGATGGACAAAGGAAGAAGGAAGGGAAAGAAAGATCATGTATTTCCCTCTGTTTTGGGGTTTTTATGAAAAAACAAATAAGAAAATAAATAACCTGAGATCCTTTTATGAAAGTCATTAATATAAAATTGGGGGGGTAAAAATAAAAACAAAATGCAGTAATCATGTGGCATTATCCACCCTTTTTTTTTTTTGCTTGTTTGTTTGTTTGTTTTCCAGTTTACTCTTCTGTCCTAGCCAACACATTTTGGACTGTGGGCCTCATACAATTCCTCAAATGTTGTTCTTCAGGGAGAACATGAAATTGATTGCTGCTCCTTTTTTTTAAATCTCTTAACCGAACTCAAATCATGTCAGCTTCATGTGTTTTCATTTGATGGCAATAACTTTCAAAGAACAAATTTTCATGGCAGGAATACACTTTTATCCATTTTGTTTGTGCCCTGAGCTAGACTCTTTACTACACTTGTTTTTTAAAAAGCTTAGTAGTTTAAGGTAAATCTTAAGAGAGAGTTAAATATTTTCCAAACTGAACCTTCCTGTGCAGCTGGTGGTTAACTCATACTTTCTAAAAACCAGGTCTTCAAAGAGAAATGAAAGATTTTAAGCCCAAACTACTGTGGCTTTATTTCAGATAATTCAGGCTAGATTAAATCCACTCATGGATCATTTTTTCCTTCTCAAAATATCAAAGAACTTTATAGAGATGTACTAGATAAGTCTCCTAAATCTTCTTTTTGAAGGTGAAAAAAAATCAACTTGTTTACAGAAGGACACAATTTTAGCTTTCTCTTCCATGGCTCTCTTTTTCTTTCTAGTGGGAAAAGCAGAGGAGGGCAGGTAACCCCAAATCTGTGCAATGTGTTGGGTAGGTGCTGCATATGACCACTCTTTTCTCTTAATTAGGAAAGAAGCCAAGCTGGCCTACCACACCTTCTTTGTGCATGGAGAAGAATCACCCGGAAGGTTCCCAAGAAAACCACTGTGGTGGGCAGTGGGACTCCCAGAGACACTGAACTCCCAGACTGAAGCTCAGTCCATTGGGTTCCCACAGAACTTTACTCATTCTTCTCACAGAACTTGTCCCAATCTAGTCTGCATTTTGCTATTCAGGGCCTTTCCTCTGTGATTCTGGAACATTCTATATTTTCTTGTAACTCTTAAGTTTGAAAGCTTCTCATGTTCCCCAGTTAGATGCAAAGGGAGGGAGTGTATCTTTTAGAAAATAACCAATTCTTCTTTTACATTTTCTCTCTTCCCTCTAACTCCTGTCCTAAGATAATCCCACTGATCTTCTCAATATACCAGTGTCGTAAAAATAAAAATGGTCTAATGCAGGGAGAGGGAATTGGGAGGTTGCTGTTCAACAGGTAGAAAGTTTCAGTTATATAGGATGAAAAGGCTCTGAAAGTCCCTTGTACAACATTGTACGTACAGTTAGAAATACTGTACCAAACACTTAAAATTTATAAGGGTGTTTTCCATTCTTACCACGAAAGAAAGAAAGAAAGAAAGAATCAATACGAAATGATGAAAAAAAAATTTTCAAACAAAAAAAATTCTCTAAAAAGAGTTAGGATGTTTAAATGCTTGGGAACCTTGGATAAAGAATCTAAGAGAAGCAAAAAAGAGAAAGCCAGCACACCCACAAATTGTTTCAACAGCTATGCTGAGAGATTATGAGCAGGCAGAAAACAAAAGGTCCCTATGAAGGATTTAAGAGATAAATTGTATCCCCATCTACAACTGTAGAGTTGTTACAAAGGGTTCTTTAAATATTTCTGATGGGAACCGAATGAATTATGGCTGACCGGAGAGGGAAGGAGGACGAAAAAGGGCAGGATGTTGGGTAAACGAAACCGGGCAATTTCCTTGTCAGCCAAGCATACCTGCCTCACTTCTTCAAGGCATTTTTCTCTCCTTTTTATTTAAGACTCGGAAGTTAATGATTCCTCCCCTAATTTGTTTCTCACCTCAATATCATCTTGTCCAGAATTGCTTATGTTTCGATCATCTCCATATTACACGCATTGTATTTTTAAAGGTATAAAAATGAGCTTCTGGTTTAATTCATTAAAAGGCATTTCCATTGGGGACACCTGGGTGGCTCAGTCAGTTGAGCGTCTGCCTTTGGCTCAGGTCATGATCCCAGGGTTCTGGGTTCAAGCCCCACATCAGGCTCCTTGCTCAGGAGGCAGCCTGCTTCTCCCTCTACCTGCTGCCCCTCTGCTTGTGCTTGTGCTCTCTCTCTGATAACCAACTAGCTAACTAAATAAATAAATATCTTTAAAAGGCATTTCCATCTTCTGAAGTTTATAAAAGGCTCTCACCACTCATCATTTATTGATTCAATCAATGGACAAACTTTTATTCAGAACTAAATCTGTGCCAGGCCCTGGGTTATGTGCTGGATTTCCTCAACATGGCTAAATTATGCTGTCATTGGAGTCCTTTTTCTACAGATGTAAACAGAGTAAAATCCAGGGTAGGAATAAAATCTATTAGACACCAGTACTTGTGATGTCTTTCAGACATCAGCATTGTTAGTGACTAACATTCCAGGAGAATTATCTACCAGAACTGCATCGTATCTTTTACTCTTCACAGCAACTCTGGAGAAAATGAGCATGTTAGTCTATGCTACAAAAGGGGAAACTGAGGGACCCCGGGGCTAAATAATTGAGGCAGATTCACGGAGGCGGCTCACCGGCCGCACCTCCCTGGGCTGCCCCCCACCTCCTTCAGATAAACAACGGGGAAAGGCTGGATCCAAATGGAAGTGATCCACTTAAAATATTTACACAATTTTAAATTCCTGACTTAAAAAATTTTAATGACCATGCCACTATTTGGCGCTAGGCTTTTCTGGAGTTTGCCGGTTTGTTTTGTATTTTATTTATTTATTTAACTTGGAAAAGGAAAAGCAATTTAAAATGCATAAAATTCTCTTTTTTTTTTTTTAAGTAAAGGAACACCAATTGCAGAATGTATGTGCAGAAAACCCACCAGACC
>CM052809.1:126393469-126526710 GCA_028533885.1 Nasua narica
CCCCCGCTTTCATCCATCCTCTTCCACCAAAGTTACTCTCCCTACGGGCTCTCCTTTCAAGTCAAAGTTCTTAACCCAGGGTCCATAGGCTTCAGGCTTCTAAACTCACCGAAATTCTTTCAGAAAGTGCATAGTCTTTTCATTTGTGTGGGGATTTTTCTACGGGAGGATCTATGGAGATCCGCAGACTCTGGAAGGTTCCATGACTCCAGAAGGGTTAAGCCTGAGATCCGGGAGTTCCATCACTCGCCCCTGCGAGCCAGCTCTGGGGCCTTCATGGTGCTCACTCCCTGCTGTATCTTTAGTGACTTTTCCCTGTGATTTATGAGCACTGCTCACACTCAACTATTGCTTGGGTCCCAAACACATCTTGCACGACTTTCAAGTCTCTGAGCTTTGCAAATCCTTTTCCATCTGTTTGATGGGGACTTCCGATTTAATTCGATTCCGTTCACAAACCTTCATGGACGAAGCTCCTCCTTGCAGTCCCGGGCTGTGTGTCCTGGGACTAGAGACACAGGTCCTATGGTCGCGAGTTCGTCAGACAAGCAAACATGTAATTACCAATTCAGTGTGGCAGGGAGCGCAAAAGGTGCTGTCAGAATACTCAGGACGGGTGCCTAACCCAGACTTTGGGCATCAGGAGATGTCTCGCAAAGGAAATGCTGGTTAAGCATTTGCGACATCGCGCCATTGTAAGTTGGGGACCATCTGCGTACAGATTCCTGGCCTCTCCCCTGGAACTTCTCATTCCATAGGTCTGGGTTGAAATCAAAGAATCTGCTTTTCCAGCATTTGTTCTTTCATTCATCCATTCATTTAGTTAGAGTAGCCTCCACGCCTAACGTGGGGCTTAAAGTCAAGACCCTGAGATCAAGAGTTGCCTGAGCTCGAGTCCATGAGGCACCCTTTTCCGGCCAGTTTTTAAGGATGATTCTTAGTTTAGGAAAGTTTGGGAAGACACATCCTGACCCCCTCCCCCAACTCAGCAAAACGTATTACATCTAGGTTCCCACGGCACTTGAACCTCACTGGTATCCCAGCGTTACTAGGTTGCCCTATAATTATATTTTTACGTATCTTGTTTTCCTTGTAGACTGAGAGCTCTCCCCCTACTTGCTTTGGTGTTGCCAGCACCTGGCACAGGGTCCTAAACTCAATAAATGGCCAAGTGCATTCGTGAATAACAACCACCTCCAGATGGCCGCTTAGCGCGAGTCCATTGGGCAGACCAAAGGTCAAATGCGGCAATAAAATGAAAGTAGCTCCAGTTTTCAGGAGCAATTTATCACGAAGGTCTTGTTCTGAATATTCAAATCAAGGTCAGGAGGATGTTCCTGTTACCAGTTTCAGCTGAAACTCTTCTTTACCCTGAAGCGTCTCCTTACCAGCTGAGAACCGGGGCAGTCCTTGCCTGCTTTCCTCCTGACCCCTTCCCTTCCTCCAGCTGCTGCCCCCCTGAAAACACCTCATGTGGCTCCCCTTTCAAGTCATCCAACGACTGCATTTGACCATCTGACCTTCTGTGACAGCAAATTCCTTTAGCTGACCACAAGCTGTATGAAGAAGTTATTTCCTTTTATTTGTTCTAAATTTCCTTCTTAACCAGTTGTCCTCATTTAAGGAATAACTTCTACAAGGGAAATTAATTCAATTACTGTTTTGTTGTGTGTGGGGGCGGAGGGGAGAAGTTCAGGGGATACAAGTATTTAAAAAATCCCCTTCAGAATTTCTTATTCGGTTGCAAATTATATATTCTTTTTCTCTGGATCTATACATAATATGTGTCCGTTTTGCCAATGGGGGGGGAGAAAAATGGAAAGAGTGTAAATCCTACCAGCTAGAATGTTATGCTCCTATCATCTGTTCATAGGATTTCATTTTAAATAATCCCAAGAGCATTTTCTCATATGTAAATAATTTAGTCACTTAAGCTAGCATCGAACACAAGTCTGTGCAATGATTTGACGCTTGAAGTATTACTGCCTTCCAGGCGGAAAAGTGATGTGAGGGGTGCCTGGAGCCCAGGGAAGGGAGGGACGGGGGCTAAACTCTCATAAGGAATTGTGACATTGGTAGTGGACCTGCTGCGAGGGTTTGTTGCTCCAACTCTGTCTGGTTTCAGAAAGAAGTAGAAACACCACTAGGACAGTGTGAAAAATCCGGCTCCCTTTCCAAATGTGTTCGTCCTCGAAAAAATCTGTGTAGTACTTTTTTGGAGACTTTCCAACCACTTCCCTTCATTAACTAGTTCTAACTCCCAATTGCTCCAGTCTCTGAGCGTATTGGGTTAGACAAGGGGTGCCTTGCTCTGTTTACTTTGCCAGGGAAGAAAGCCCACAGGGAGATTAGTCACTTTAATTAGTCCGCGGGAGGGCTGAGTTTGGATTGGCAAACTGGGATCCCTTCCCTAAGGGATCCTAGGAAAAGCCAAGAAGGGATTTCTCAAGATTGGAATTTTGTATGGGCTTCTTTGTTTTTCTTAAATGATTGTGATTTTATTACTTTTCTCTTTTAAAGGCGTATACTCACTACAAAACATTTATTGATGGAGAAGACCAAAGAGGAAAATCGAAAATCATAAATCCCCCAACACCTGGGCTCTGCTCTCCTGTCTGAGACATTCCCACTCAGTCAGGAGTCTGTGCCAAGGTTCACTGGGCCCAGGGGCGGATGCAGTTAGCCGCATTCATGGAAGTTCTGCAAGGCTTGGCTCAGCCCTACACTTCAGTGATGACCCCTGGAGAATTGGAAAGCCCAATATATCCTTTGCTCACTGGACATTTCTGAGGTGGTAAGATGAGGCCTCGGCTCCTGCTACTTTTCCTTCATCTTTTCCCTGGACTTAGCCCTCAGTCCCCATCTCTCTGAACTGGGGAAGCTTGCTGAGCATTTTCAGAGACTGAGCAAAGCCACACAAGCATCTTCTTTTCCCCTTCTTGGCATCCTACCCCATTTTGATGGCAATGGCATGAAGCTGTACCTCGTTCTTTCTTTCTTTGGGTCTTGCCGATAATTTTTTTTTCCTGGTTTTTATTACGATTTATCCATTCCTTGAGGGAATAGAGAAGAGAGAAATTCTATTTATTGAATTACTCAGCCACCAAAAAAAATAAAATCTTGGGGCACCTTCGTGGCTCAGTCGTTTAAGCATCTGCCTTTGGCTTAGGTCATGATCCCAGGGTCCTGGGATCAAGCCCCATATCAGGCTCCCTGCTCAGCAGGGAGCCTGCTTCTCCCTCTCTCTTTGCCTGCTGCTCCCCTGGCTTGTCTTCTCTTTCTCTGTCAAATAAATAAATAAATAACTTTAAAAAATGAAATCTTGCCATTTGCAACAATGTGAATGGAACTAGAGGGTATTGTGCTAAGTAAAAAGTCAATCAGAGAAGGACAATTATCATATGATTTCACTCATATGTGGAATTTAAGAAACAAAACAGAGGAGCGTAGGGCAAGGGAGGGGAAAATAAAACAAGATGAAATCAGAGAGGGAGACACACCATAAGAGAGACTCTTAACCATAAGAAATAAACAGGGTTGCTGAAGGAGAGGAGGATGGGGGAGTGGGGTAATTGGGTGACAGGCATTTAGCAGGTCACGTGATATCATGAGCACTGGGTGTTATATACAATTGATCAGTCACTGACTCTAGCTCTGAAACTAATAATACACTATATGTTGATTGATTGAATTTAAATAAAATTAGATTTAATTTTTTAAAAAGAGATTCTTTGCATTAAATTCACTATTTTGAATTCCGTAATTCCCGAGACCAGGTTTTTAAGTCCTTGCTGGACTGGGGGTGGTTCTCTGAAGCTCCAAGCAGCGACTCTCTTTTCCTTTGACTTTGATCATCAACAGTCATGACCTCCCGAGGGGTACAGGGACAGGCATGAAGGAATGACATGCAAATTTCGGAATGAGGAGAGAGTCTTGGCAGTTGCATCCCCCATGGAAAACTGGTAGCCTTAATTCATACTGAACGTACTTATATTTAATTGTTGAAGATACTGAATAAGCACTTTCTTCCTCCATCGCAGTAAGTCATAGCTTGTCCCGCTGTTGCTATATTAAGCTCTCTCTAAGAATAAGACTTAAAAAGATTCTCTCATGGGAATTGGAGCAATAATCAGATATAGAAAGTTCTAATAAAGGTTAAATCTTTAAATAAGATTTAAAAAAATCACCTAATAATTTTCGTCTATCCCAAGTGTGAAAGGAGAGCTAGAACAGAGTTACGATTCCAAGACCTCAGGGAGACTATCCCAAGGCAACATTCCTTGTCACTCGTGCCGGGTGGTCTCTGTGGTGCCCTCCAAAATAGAACCATTCCAGGGACTTCCCTGACATCAGCTCTGATATTGATGAATTCTGTAAACATTTATTTAGCAGCTACTATGTAACAGGTTCTATTTAGGCACTGGAACTGCAAAGATGGAAAAGACATAGCCTCTTAGAAGATCATAGTCTACCTCGGGAGGAAGCTGATACATAGCTAATTTCTATTCATTGCAATACTGCAATAGAATAGAGACACGGACAGATGTGGAGGGTATTAGAAGCCTACGGAGAAATATGCATATCTTCACTTAAAAACTTATTCCAGAGAGATGTGGTTTGAACTGGTCTCAAAGCTCCAAGGCAGAGAAGAAGGTGGGCAATTAAGGCAAAGGTCCTAGCATGTTTAGAGGCATACAGGTGTCCAACGCTGGCTTAGTCCAGAACCATGAGAGGCTGAATGTAACTGGGCCATAAGGTTCCTGTGTAATTAGGGGAATGGAGAGGAAGACAAAATTAGAATAAGCCTGAAAACAGACTGAAGAGTTTTGCTGACCATCCTAGAGAATCCGGAAGTCATCCTATCAAAAAGGAGACGGAGCGGATGGGATAGAATTTTCTTTTGGGACCTGATGGCTTGTGGCAGGAATAAAAAGATGGCTACAGTGGGGAGACACCAGCAGTTAAAGGATTAATTATGAGGCTCTTGCAGTTTTCCTGGCAACAAAAACACACATTTGAGCGAGGGTAACTACAGTGGGGAGCAAAGGTTAAGGGACAGAATCAGGAGATGCTGCAATAATAAAATTTGGGTTTGAGGAATATCCCATTGGGAATGGGATTGAGTAAAATAAGTTTTTCTTTTTTTTTCCCCCCTCTTAAAACAGGGTAGATGGTGGCCGTAACTAAGGAAACCTGAAGAAAGGATGCATTTGCAAGGGAAAAGTGGGTTCTAGAGAAAAGCCAATGAGCACCATTCTGCAAAATGTTGGGAAGCTTGGGGTACCTGTTGAAGGCCACACAGTTGGGAGTTTGGAGAGAGATGTGGCCTAGAGATCTGATTCTAGGAGCCATCATCCAACACACAGGGAAGAGTTGTAGACCTTTGGGTGACATTATTCATTGTTTCACAAATATTTTATCTATTTCCTACATACCAGGCCAGGGGCTACCAAGAGCACAAAAGAAGGAGGAAGAGATTACCAGAGTAAGATTTCAGAGTGTTCATACTTAAGGCGCTGGATATTAAACTTCAATGAGTAAAAAAAATCAACTAGGGAGCTGGCTAAGCCTTGAGATGCTCAGGCCCCACCTTCATGGGCCTGGCCTTATTAACTAGCATTCGGATGACGCCACCGCAGGCAGTGCCCAGAGAAAGGAGATCTGAAAGCCTGGCCCGAGGAGACGGAGTCACTCACGGAGACTGAGCACAGACCAAGGGAGGAGGAAAGCCAAATCATGACGTCCCTTTGGATCCAACCCAGACCTTTAAGCTACACATTGACATGGTGAGTTTAAAATACATGAAAATATTCACAGGGTTCATTTCCAGAACTCTCTGTCTTTTCCTTTTGACCCATTTGAACCTCAGCTTACCAAAGGATAAGGCCTTTTTTACACTCCCCTTTCCCTAGGTCTTCTGCCTAGTTGTTCCTTTGTGGTTCTCTCCCAGGGCGCCTTTCTGCCTCCTGACATGTGGCCTGGCTTCCTCTAATCTGAGTTACGTTCTTCCCCTTGACCCGAACCTCTATTGACTGATGGGCCGACAATGTCCCCCGTTAGTGAAGCCCCGCCACCTCCCACACTTGCAAACTACAGTCAGGAGCAGATACAGGAGGGGGAAAAGATCAGGGAGGGGACTTGAGAAGTTATTTATCTAAATTTCCTACTGAAATCAAGATTCTCTGACAATACTGACCAGTGGTCATCCACGTCTCATGCCAGTATCCAGTGGCACCGACCGCCTGCTCTAATGCTGCAATCTCGCACCACTCACTGATCCAGTTCTGGCTTCTGTGTCCACACGGAGCAGACCTCACCCAAACCTACAAGACAGCCCTTAGATATGAAAGCCTCCATTGTATTGATTTTCTGCTTCAGCTTCAACTTCCGTCACAGCTTCAGCCATCTGATGTGATGTGCTATTATCAAGCCTCTTGGTTATTCTGATTGTTTTGCCTGGAAACAAAAGAACTCTCGATTTAGACGCCGTCATAGTTTCCTACCGCACCTATAACAAATGACTGCAAAATCGGTGGCTTAACACAAGTTAAATTAGGGGCGGCGGTGGGGTGACTCAGTCAGTTAAGCACTGCCTTCGGCTCAGGTCATGATCCCAGGATCCTGGGATCGAGTCCTGCTTCGGACTCCTTGCTCAGTGGGAAGCCTGCTTCTCCCTCTGCCAGCCCCTCCCCCTGCTTGTGCTCTCTCTCTTTTTCTCTCTCTCCCCACCACCCCCACAAATAAATAAAATCTTAAAAAAAAAAAAGATAAATTAGCTATCGTACATTTCTGGAGTTTGGAAGTGTAAAATGAATCTGGCAGGACGGAAATCAAGATGTCTGCACGCTTCTGCCTTTCTCCATCTTCAAAGTCTGTTTTGTCTCCCGCTTTTATACGGACATTTGCAAGTGTATTTAAGGCCCACCTGGATAATCCCAGATAATCTTCACATCTCAAAATCCTTATGTAATCAGGGATGCAAAGTCATTTTTGCAGAGAAGGCAACATTGTCAGGCTCTGGAAGTTAGGGCTTCGATACCTTTGGGAGCCATTACTCAGCCAACTGCAGATACTTCAACACACTCTTAAATCTGCATTAATTTTTCATCAACCAAATTTGCCATCAACCAACACAATCCCACTCTTTTTCACATCAACAACTATCAGGCTGGGTCTAACCTGTGGTGCTCCTGAGGACTCTTTTCTCCTCCCGGGCACTTGGTAGGGCCGCACTGCTCCCTCCCTCCAGACTGGGAGTAGTCATGTGACTTTCTTGTTCAAGGTCATGTGAGAGGACATGACACTTCACTGGGAGCTTGAAGGGCTAATTAGGTTTTTCTCTATCACCGTGACCAGTGGTGTTCAGATGATAACTTCTCTACCTGCCTGGATCCCAGAGTGAGGAAAATGCAAAGCAAAGTCCCCAGATGACCCACTGTGGAAATGTAAGGTGAATGAGAAATAAAACCTTGTTGTCGAGTCCCTGGAATTCTGGGGGTGTGATTTGTTACGACCACATGATCTAGCCTATCCTGACTGATACAAACTCTTCCTATAGATGAGCCTGTTTTTAAAATCTAAACAGGGAATTTATTTATTTTTTTCCCCACTAAATTTCACCTTTTCTGTAGTTTCATCTTTAAGGCTTGGCCCCTACAGAGAAGATGAAATTTGTATATTAAATTATATTTATTATTAAAAGATGAAATATATATTAATATATAGTATACACAAATATATTTTTATATATGTCATTTATTTACATATAATATATATTTGTATATGAGTATATAATATATATAATATATTATATAATAAATTCTATATGTATATATTTGAGAGAGAGAGAGAGCTCAATCCCAGGACCCCTGGGATTATGACCTGAGCTGAAATCAGGAGTCAGTGCTAAACCGACTGAGCTACCCAGGTGCCCCACAATGCCCAAGAATCTTTTTTCCCCTAAGATTTTATTTATTTATTTATTTATTTATTTATTTATTTATTTATTTATTTGAGAGAGAGAGAGAGAGAGAGTCCCCAAGCAGGGAAAGCAGCAGGCAGAGGGAGAGGGAGAAGCAGGCTTCCCAGTGAGCGGGGAGCCTGATGCACATGCCTAAGAATCTTGACCCAATCATGCCTTACAATGGATATTTGATCACTTGGAAACTTTGAGGAAGGGGGGAGATTCATTCATGGTGAATCTTAATCTCCATATGTTAGCTAACAAATTGTGCTATTTTTGTAGACCCCTTGAGAAGCAAGTGTGGCATACTTCGATGGGCTCTAGAATCAAAGTACCAGGGTTTCAATCCTCTCTTCACTGCTTACAGGTTTTCTGAGTTTGGACAAATCGCTCAATCTCGAATCCTTGGTTTCCTCATCTGAAAAATGAGTTAATAATAAGACCGGCTTCTTAAACTTGGAGGTTTAAGTTAGATATTCCAGGTAAATTGCATAGAATAAGGTAAGTAAGTGCTCAAAAAATGTTTTTAATACTACGTAAGATATCTCCTGTACTAATGAGCATAGAGGTAAATAATACATTAATTTGCAATAGTACACGAGAAAGGAGCACCTATTTCTTGCTAAACTGTTATGGGAGATAAGAGAAATCATGATGAATTAAGTGTGGTCCAGATGTTGCCTAGTGCTTGGGGAAAAGGCTGGAAACCTTTTCTTTTTTTATAATTTGTGGTCGTATCACCTTTGCCATTCTCTGTCCCTGACAGATGGCACTGACTCAACATAACAGGTTTCAAAGACTAGACCCACCTTGATTACCTCCTGTAGTATTGCTCAGCTACCTTAACAGATAAGAAATTAAAAGTAGCAGATCATCAGAGAAGTAGGGGAAACATCACTGTTTTGTTTCACTTTCTCTCTCTAGGGAAAACAAGTTTCGTTGTTGTTGTTGTTGTTGTTGTTGTTGTTTTTAAGTCGTACTTATTTATCTGAGAGAGAGAGAACAAGGGAGGGGCAAAGAGTCTTAAGCAGACTCTGGAATGAGTGCCGAACAGACTGGGGCTCCAAGTGGGGCTCGATCTCACTACACTGACATCAGGGCCCTGAGATTAGGACCTGAGTGGAAACCAAGAGTCAGACGCTTAACCGACTGCACCACCCAGGCACCCCAGTAAGTTTTCCAAGTGAGGACAGATTTAGGATTTCAAAAAAAAGAGAGGGGAAGAAACAGACAGACAAACAAACAAACAAACAAAAACAGTCATTAATCCAAAATGTTTTATGTTATTTTCAGAGTAACTTTTATTTATTTATTTTTTAAGATTTTTATTTATTTGTCAGAGAGAGAGAAAGAGCACAAGCAGGGAGAGGGAGCAGCAGGCAGAGGGAGAAGTAGGCTTCTCACTGAGCAAGGAGCCTGATGCGGGACTTGATCCCAGGACCCCGGGATCATGACCTGAGCTGAAGGCGGGCACTTAACCGAGCCTCCCAGGCATGCTTCAGAGTAGCTTTTGTTTTCCTTAATATTTTATTTATTTATTTGACAGAGAGAACGAGATCACAAGCAGGCACAGAGGCACCCAGAGGGAGAGGGGGAAGCAGGCTCCCCGCTGAGCAGAGAGCCCGAAGTGAGGCTTGATCCCAGGACCCTGAGATCATGACCTGAGCCAAAGGCAGACGCTTAACCCACTGAGCCACTTTGGTGCCCCTCTCAGAGCAGCTTTTAAAGAAAACAAACTTTTAAAATTTGCCAAAGGAGAGCAGGACTATTGTTTCTGAGATTGGTATTACTTCAGATATTTGTTGGCTTACTCCAATTTCTATAAAATATTTATGTTAAAAAAAAATCTAAGAGGATGAGGCATGATAATTGAGTTTATTTTCATTTTATGGATCAGTCAAAATAAAGCCTCCTTAAGTCTACCTCAGACCATAAGACTGAAGTTTATACTGATTTTAGATGAAAAAAATAAATATTTTTTGCCTTTCATAACAACATCAATGACATAAAGCCTATCATCACTCTTATTTTTATTAAGTTGATTTGTGTGATGTGTGCTATTTACTGACCTGGCCTTCGTCTCCCTCCCTCTCTCTCTGTCTTTCTAAGATGGGGTATCTGTCGTTCATTTGAGAACAGCAACGCTGAGACAGTATATAATGAGAGCCTAAGTCTGCAAGCTCTTTCATCTGCGTACTTATTTTCTGAAGTGCATTCCTTCATGAAATCATGGTCAGCTCCACCCTTCCTAAAATAATACCATGGCACTTCAAGATCTACCTCATCCCTCCCCCACTACCCTAATTGCACAAAAACCCACTGTTGTAGAATCTGAGAATAGGGGGCTGTCGGGGCTGGCTAGGTAATTTATGGGGCCCAGTGCAAAATGGGAATGCATGACCCTTTGTTCAAAAAGCCAGGAAAAGGGGCGCCTGGGTGGCTCAGTGGGTTAAGCCTCTGCCTTTAGCTCAGGTCCTGATCTCAGGGTCCTGGGGTGGAGCCCAACATCGGGCTCTCTGCTCAGCGGGGAGCCTGCTTCCTCCTCTCTCTCTGCCTGCCTCTCTGCCTACTTGTGATCTCTTTCTGTCAAATAAATAGATGGAATCTTAAAAAAAAAAAAAAAAGCCAGGAAAAAAGTGCCATTAAAAGCACTGACTTGAAAAGCTTTTTCCTGCTTCCGTGTTCTCTCTCTCGACCAATCATGGTAGTTTTTGTTTGCTTTTTTAACTTCATTCTAAGTAAAGAAAACAAAATTTTAAATTATTTGCGGGAATTTCACTGTCCATTTTTATGTTGTGCAATGCCAATTTTGAATGAAAAGATCATTGTTTAAGTCATGCAAAATCACTGAAATTCCACAATTCATATTCTATTGTTTGTGCATGTGTCATATGTATTTTATTCATACGTATGACGAATAAAAGAACGGTGGAAATGCTGCCTAAGACCACGTTGTTTTCCTTTCTACTCTGGCTCTCCATACACATTTTTGTCCCCACCCTCTACCTTTGGTTTACTTGTGAGTAAGGAAGAATGAATGAGAAAGCAACTATGTACCGCCCTATCTTTCCCTTTCCTTCTAGATCATCACTTTCAGCATAAACAGTTGGTGAATACGGAAAAGTAACATGAACAGGAAGGAATATGATAGGGTTCCTTGGTGGTTTGTGTTTCTTAAAACACCATCACTTTCATTCTGCATTCAAAGGAAGTTTACATTTGAGCAGAAAGGAGGCCACCTGGGGCTTTCAGCAACCCCCACACCCATTTGACTCAGTCATAGACGTGACCCAATTACCCTGCACTCACTTCAAGTCTCACTGGACTCCTGTGCATCCTGGGTCCTCCAGAATTTTGTGCTCGTAGGGCATTATGAACACGATATGCAAATAGGGCCTGAAGGAATGACGGAGAACACTCAGATTGTGCATCTCTCTTCTGCTCACATGCTCCACTGTCCTGTCGGAACTCTCTCATAAAACCTAAGTTCAAAGATAAGGTTATTAAGAACATCAACATGGTGGCAGCGGAGAATTAAATCAAGCATGGGGCTCTTCTGAGTCTGGGGCCCCGTGTAATGGCACAGGTCCCATGGCCAAGAAGCTGACCCAATATGTTCTTATGTTGGAGTTCAGTGGTTGTTCATGGGTGACAGGTAGCCCGCAAACAGTAAGTAGGAAATTTGGCAGATCCTGAAAGGCTAACTACAGAAGAACCATGTAATCCAGCAATTCCAATTAGAAGTATGTATCCAAAAGAATTGAAAGTAGAGACTCAAACAGATGTACACCAATGTTCACTGCAACATTACTCACAGTACTCAAAAGGTAGAAACAACCCAAAGGTCCAGTGACGTATGAATGGATAAACAGACATGGTATATCCATACAATGACATATTATTCAGTCATAAAAAGGAATGAAGTTCTGGTATATACTATAGCACAGGTAAAACCTTGAAAACATTATCCTAAATGAAAAAAAAGAAAGAAAGAAGAGAGATTGAAAGAAGACAAACTAGGAAACAGACTCTTAACTGTAGAGAATGTACTGTACATGGGGGAACATGGCGGGGGGATGGATGAAATAGACGATAGGGATGAAGGTGTGCACTTGTTGTAATGAGTACTGGCTGATGTAGGAAAGTGTCGAATCACTGTACTGTATGCCGGGAACTAATATTACACTGTGTGTTAACTAACTAGAATTTAAATAAAAACAAACAAACAAACAAAAACATTGTCTTAGGACGTGAAATATCTAGAACAGGAAAATTTACAGAGACAGAAAACAGAATAGAGATTGTCAAGGGCTGGGGGATAGCGAATGGAGTTACTGCATGGTGGTTACAGAGTTTCTGTTCGGGACGATGAAAATATTTTGAAAGTAGATAATGGTGATGATTGTACAATGTTGGGAATGTACTTAATGGCATTGAATTATACACTTAAAATGGTTAAAATGGCAAATGTCACGTGAGATATATTTTATCAAATAAAACTTATTTATATAAATGAGTAAGAACAAAAAATAATCTGATTAAAAGATGGACAAAGGGTGGCTCGATGGGTGGCTCAGTTGGGCGGCCAACTGGTGATCTCAGCTCCAGTCTTGATCTCTCGGTTGTAGGTTTGGCCCTGTGTTGGGCTCTGTGCTAGGTATGGAGCCTACTGAAAAAAAAAAAAAAAGGCGGGGCAGAGGACCTGAATAGACACTTTTCCAAAGAAGACATACAAATGGCCAATGGATATATGAAAAGGTACTAACATAGCTAATCATCAGGGAAATGCAAATCAAAACCGCAAGATCTCGCCTTACACTTGTGAGAATGGCTATTATCGAAAAGACAAGTGTTGGTGAGGATATGGAGAAAAGGGAATCCTGTGTACTGGTGGGAATGCAAATTGGTGCAGCCACTGTGGGAAACAGTATGAAGGTTCCTCAAAAAGTTAAAAATAGAGCTATCCTATGATCCAGAAATCCCACTTCTGAGTATCCAAAGGAAACTAGAACACTATGATGAAGGGGTATCTGTACCCCATGTTCATTATACCAATTATACCTAATTGTCCATCAATAGATGAATGGGTGGAGCAGATGTCTCACACACACAGACTTACACAAACACACACACACTGGAATATAAAACATGATGGCTATAGTTGCTAAGACTGTTTTGTATAATTGAAATTTGCTAAAAAGAGTAGAACTTAAATGTCTCACCAAAAAAAAAAAAAAAAGATAAATATACGAGGCGATGGGTATATAAATTAACCAAATGATAAGAATCCTTTCACAGTGTATTGAGTAAAGTAGATTACCCTTTCTATAACATGGGTGGGCCGTATATAATTAGTTGAAGGCGTTAATAGAACAAAGCTTGACCTCCCTGAGAAATAAAGAATTCTGATAGCAGACAGCTTTTAAATTCAGATGGCAGCTTTTTCCTGGTCCCAGCCTATCAGCCCACCCTGCAGATTTTGAACTTGCCAAAATCATGTGAGACAACCTTTAAAAATACATTTGTGGGGGACCCTTGGGTATTTCAGTCAGCACCCAAGTCTTGATTTTGGCTCAAGTCATGATCTCAGGGTTGTGAGATGGAGCCCTAGGTCAGGCCCCAGGCTCAACGAGGAGTCTGCTTGAGATTCTCTCTCTCCCTCTTCCTCTACCCTTCCTCCGCTCATGGGCGAGCGCGCGCGCGCTCTCTCTCTCAAATAAATAAATCTTTAAAGTTAAAATAAATACATTAAAATAATTTGTGTGTCTGTATGTGTGTTAGCATGTGTGCTTATCTATCCCAGAATGTACAAAATGTACTCTTAATGCCCCAGAATGTACAGAAATGTGACACAGCAGACTTGGCTGGAAAGGCTTAAGGCGAATCCCTTACAATGAAAATATCTCATAAAAGATGTACAAGGCCTTGCGACCATAGGAATACATTACCGCAATCCATCCCAGTCCCCAGAAGACACTGCAACAGGGAGAGGCCCTCGAGCCTCAGTTAGGTGAGCTCCTTGTTCAGTTCCCCTGTGGTCCCAACTCTGAGGCTGGGGGCTCTTCCTTCTCTGAAGGCCTCCTTCCTAGTCAGCCCCCTTACTGTCCAGTCCAGGTGCTACACTCCCTCCCCTTTCAGCAACGCAAAGACATCCGCCCACCCCATGATGCTCTCCTCCCCTCTATCTGCCCTCTTTCCTCTTCACTGTGCCATTCCCATGAGCATCCAAACAAAAATGCCTTCTCCATCTTAAGATCAAACCTCTTTTGTCTTCGCTTCCTTCCCCATGTACCTTTCCATTTCCCTGCTTCCTTTATCATAAAACTCCCAGCAAGTCAGGACTCGATGCTATCCCGTCTTCTTCTACCACTGTCTCTGAGACCCATTCCAATCAGCTTGATAGAAAATACAAGACATGGAGGGCCCCAAGGGCCTTCGAGCCCCTGCCCCAGCCCCACACAGCTAACGTCCCTATTTCAATGAGAAGAAAAATAAGCTGCTGATCAGATTTTCCGTTTTATTGCCAGTTCATGTATTGCTGATCTTCATCACTGGGAGGCGATGAGAGTGAATGTTTACCCACATTGGCCTTAAAAGGGCTTTGCCTATGCATTTGCTTAAAATTAATTTTTTCCTTGGCTTTTCCTGAGCCACTCGCTAGGGCTGCCATATCAAAGTTCCTCGAGTTGGGTGGCTTAAATAATGGAAACTTATTTCCTCGTAAGGATGGCTCCAAGTCTAAGATCGAGGTATTGGAAAGGTTGGTTTCTCCTGAGGTCTCTCCTTGCCTCTCAGACGGCCACCTGCTGGCTGTGCCCTTGCTCGATGCGCTGTCTGAGCACTCACGGGCTCCTGGGTCTCTTTGTATGTCCAAATTGCTTCTTCTTAATAGAACACCGTCATCTTGAATTAGGGCCCGCCCTAATGGCCTCATTTGGACTTAATAACCCCTGTAAGGCCTTCCCTCCAGGAACGACCACATTCCAAGGTACTGGAGGTTAGGATTTCAACATAGGATTTTCAGGGCTCAGGATTCCACCCACAGCAGGTAATACAAATTGAAAGTCTAAGCCAAAATAAGAGTCGCTTGTGTTTATGAGTTCTCGGGAGAGTTTCTATTTTTTGCCCCACGTCAAGGCCTAAAGGGACACATTTTCTGGTCAGCATCCTTGGCGACGGTTGGGAATTCTCAGTGCTGTGTGTTTCTGAGGGTGTCCCCTTTGAGGATCCCTGCTGCTTGCAAGAGCCTCTGCTGTGACTCATGGAAGTTTCGTCCTGCATTCCTCTTTGGCATGGGGAATCACTTGCCTTTGTGGTTTTGCCTTTTCTTCCTCTGGGCCTTTGTGGATTCCCTTTACTTTCTTGTGGGCAGATTTATGGATTCTTAAGAAAATGCACTTTGGAAGGGAATAATTTTAGGTTTACGGAAAAGTTGCAAAGGTAGTATGGAGAATCCCTTTCCTTTTGTTGACGTATTAACCTTGGCACATTGGTCAAAATAAAGAAACCAGCGTTGGTCCATTCCTATTAACTAAACTTCAGACTTTATGCAGATTCCACTAGCTTTTCCACAAATATCCCTTTTCTGTTCCAGGATCCCACAGTCATCATGTCCCTTTTGCCTCCTTGGTTTGTAACACTTGCTCAGACTTTCTTTGTTTCTGATGACTTTGACAGTTAGAGGAGTACTAGTCAAGCATTTTTATAGAATGTCCCTCAACTGGAATAGATATGACTTTTAAAGGATGCCTATTAAAGAAAAAAATAAGAATAAAAAATAAAAATAAAGGATGCCTATTATATCACATCCAGTGTGATCAAAGGGTTTATGGTGATACATGCTACTATTTTTTTTTAAAGATTTTATTTCTTTATTTGAGAGAGAGCGAGAGAGAAAGCACAAGCAGGGTGGGAGGGGCAGAGGGAGAGGAGAAAGTTGAGCAGAGAGCACGACAGGGAGCTTGATCCCCGGACCCCGGGATCGTGACCTGAGCCGAAGGCAGACGCTTCACCAACTGAGCCACCCACGTGCCCCAATATGTGCTGCTATTCAACATGGTGCCAGAGGAGGAAGTCTCTACCCTCTGATTCTACAAGCTAGCTGCCCAATCAACTGCACATATTTTATTTTCCTCCTAACATTTGCCAGGGTTGTTTTTTCTTGCTTAATTCAGAGTGTCCCATGACTAATTCATAAACCATAATATATTTCTCTGCCACTTTTCCCACCCACCCTCCCCCCAAAATGCTCTTTTCTGGCAACACTAAATTCATTATAGCCTTAATATCTTGAGATTCCTGCAAAACTCTTCATGACCTTCCCCGTTTGCACCGTTCCCTTGCATTCACCAGCCAGGGTCACCCAGGAGAAAACCGTGGCCAGTGTCCCAGCCCAGGTGAGTGCTGTCCCTACTGTGAAAACACAGACAAGTGACTCCTAGCCAAGCAGGAGAGCTGGCCCTCCACCCTCTGCCGACTCCTTGCTGGGGGTGAGGGAAACTACAGACAGAAGGAATCCAGTCCTATTCATCTAAAGAAACAGAAGGAAGCTAACAGCTTTGAGTACTCCCTTTGTATCAGGGGATACATCACGTGTTTCTTATCTTATTCAATCCTTAACAATCCTGATAAATAGGTGGCAATTCCCCAGCCTCGCACTAACCAAATTGCCAAGGATGAAGCCGTAGAGCTCATAAAGTCCAATGGTGAACCAAGTTCTTTCTTTGAAGTTCATGGTCTTTCTAGGGTAGGACAGAAGAAGGAGACTAAGTTTGAGAGATCTCATGTTACTGTGTGCCTCCGATCAACACTGAGAAGATGGGCATTCTTGCATTGAGCCCAGGTTTCCTTTCCATATAAAACAAGTAGAACGAAACCTCCCTTGCAGAGTTGATGTGAGCATTAAACAAAATGCAAGCAGCACGTTTAGAGCAGTGCCCAGTCCAGCAGCTCTTGCTAATATGCCGTAGTCCTTATTCTTTGCAGTAGCACTAGCGGTGCTGTAATTATCATGAGGCTTAGCCCTTGTCATGCAAGTGTCTTCCCTAACAATATGATCACCCCTTGATTATCACCCCTTCATTTACACAATGGTGACAGACATGCTTCTGAATGTTTGGGAAATAGACAAATCCCCTGCTGTCGGGGATTCTAGACAGTCAACAAGTCAACCAGGGATCATGGAATCTTCCCTGAAAGGGACAGATAGTAAATACGTCAAGCTCCTTGGGCCATAAGGTCTCTGTTGCAACTAAGCTCCACAGTCCGAAAGCCTCCATGGACCATCTGAATGAATGGGGGCGGCTGTCCTGATAAAACTGCAATTCATGGGGCGCCTGGGTGGCTCAGTCGTTAGACGTCTGCCTTCAGTTCAGGTCATGATCCCAGGGTCCTGGGTTCAAGCCCCATTTCAGGCTCCCTGCTCAGTGGGGAGCCTGCTTCTCCCACTCCCACCGCCCCCTGCTTGTGTTCCTGCTCTCGCTGTGTCTCTCTCTGTCAAATAAATAAATGAAATCTTGAAAAAATAAATAAAAATAAAACTGCATTTCAAGAAACAGGCTCTGTGTCAGATTTGGCCTGTAGGCTGCCGTCTGTCTACAGAGTGTGTCATATCATTTCCAGGAGTGATGGAGACTCTGAAGAAATTAAGTAGAACAACGTCATACAGTACGACAGGTGTGTTGGCATTGAACTTTAGGGGCAGATCCGATGCCACCTCGAGCTGAACCTTTAGTGAGGAGAGGGGGCAGCCTGGCAGACTGAATAGGCAGAGTAGAACGTGAGGAGTCGTTGCAGGTAAAGGAAGCACATGTGCAAAGGCCCCGGGGCAGGGTCAAGCTCTGTGGCCGGTGTGCTCCAGGCGGCCAGCGTGCTGGCTAGGTAGGGCATAGAGGCCAAAAGGCAGGACCTTGCAAGGCTAAAATTAAAAATAAATTGATAAATAAAATTACAAGAATGAAGTCCCTCACAGAGTTGACGTGCAACAGTAAAGTGTTGATTTACACCCTGAGGTGTCACTCTCCCCGCTGTGGAGCAGAGCACTCATTTGTGACCCTGACCGTGGGGGGCGGGGGAGGGTTTGAGGAAGCAGGAGAGCAGTGGAGACCCCAGGAGACAGAACACCTGATGTGTGCTTTGCCGTGAAGACCATCGTCGAGTGACTGGAGGATGGTGTCCCTTACTTGAGAGATTTAAAGGTGGGGTTACTAGAACAGGTTGTCCGCTGGCCAGAAAGGTCTGCTAGGGGAGAAGAGGGTGCTGGTGGGGAAGGACGATGAGGGGAAGGAAAGATGGAGCTCAGAGAGAACAAGGAGGTGCCACGGCCTGGGGGGTGCAGGTAGTGAAGCTGCAGGTAGGACGGTGGCTTTGAATGGGAAGGTGGCGGAGCCCCCATCTGGCTGTGTCCGTGGTCTCAGTGGGTGTATGTCCCCCAATCTGGTCTTTCTGTATTTTCTTCTCTTGATGCCTTCTCTCTGGTACCCAAGCTCGCCCTGACCTGCGTTACCATGGATACGCGGCCTTTCTTCACCCTGGCCCTCTCACCTGGTGGTTGGTAGTGGCCAGAATCCCTTCATCTCTCAGAGCTGCAATATTCTGGCTTCCAGACAACCACAGCTTACCCTGGTACGGTTATCAGAGCAAGCGTGCACATCGCCTGATCTCCTGGTTACTAAGGAGCTCAGCCCATAGGAGGCATCGAGTCTGAAAACGCCCTCGTCCATCCTCCTCTTCAGCTCACGATCTCCTTTTTCCCGGACATCTTCCTTTATCTTCCTCCCGCATTCCAAAAATGACCTCATCCCTCTTCTCGAGGGCTTCAGCTACCCCTTGCGTGATGGCTTAACTACTAGTAGAGCCATGGGGATTCTTGCTCCTGCTTCCCATGAGCCTCTGCTTTCTCGGCACATCTCCCGTGTTCACTGCTCAGCCAGACCCCAGAAGCTGCAATGTATGACTGACAGAGTCCTGACCGCCCCCGCAAAGGGGCAAGTGCAATAATTTATGACGTGGTAGATATAAATGGGGCGGTGCTCATACTGGCTCGTGACAACAGAAGGCTACATTGTCAAGAATTTTCTAGGCTTGTGGTTAAACACAGTCATTATTCACAATTAAGTTACACAAACTTGCAATTAAAGTATATGAAAGCCATGAATGTAAATAAAATTAAAAACAAATAAACTACATGAAAGCCAAAAATAGTAAATACTCAACACTCGTTGTTTCCCAATTATTCTAGGACATTTTTACCCATGCACTCGAGGTGATTATGTCTATTGTGTCTGTATGGTGTAAAAACCAATAAGGGGTCTCTTCGCAACTCCATGTTCAGTGAATCTTGGTGAAAGCTTGAAATCAGCCATGGTGAGAGCATTCGCACCACAGAAACTGGCACACGCCGTGGTGCGATTCAGGGTCTGCAGCCCTCTCCCCAGTCAGTTGTCAAATATTTACTAGCACCCCACTGGTTGTAAACTGCCGTAATAGAAAGTTGTACCAAACTCTCCGGGTCTGTCTCCTAAAACCACATTCATGCACACACTCTCTGCCCCAACCATTAGGGCCTCCCTTCACTGAAAATGCTTTTCATACCTCTGGCTCCGTCCACGTGCTCTTTGCCTAGGATGCGCTTTCCGCTCTTCTTCCCCTAGAAGACTCTTACTCATCCACTGAGCCCTGGGTCAAGGGCAGCTCTCTGTGAATTTTTTCCTGACTCCCTGTATTAGTTGGCTAGCACTGACATAACCAAATACCACAGACTGGGTGGCTTAAACAATAAAATTGATTTTCTCACAATTCTAGAAGCTAGAAGTGCAAGATCAAGGTGTGGTTGGTTTGGTTTCTCCTATGGCTTCTGTCCTTGGCTTGCTGTGTCCTTTCCTGGATTTCCTCTGTGAATGCATTCCTTGTGTCTCCTTGTGCGTCCAAATTTCCTCTTCTTATAAGGACACCAGTCCTATTGGATTAGGGCCCACTTTAAAGACCTCATTTTAACTTAATCTCCTTTTGAAAGTCTTTATCTCCAAATACAGTCACACCGTAGGGTACTAGGAGCTAGGACTGCAACATAGGAATTTGGGGGGACACAATTCATCCATAACACTCCCCAGGCTTTTCTCTTTTTTTTTAATGTTTCCCTTAAAATTTTGTGTATGCTTATTACTGTAGAAATTTCTATAGTCATTTCAAAATTATCTTTTAGTGTCTCTCTGCAACTGGTCTATTGCTTTCTTTAGAGATCCTGTCTTACTCATCTTTATATCTCCTAACACCTGACATCACAGATACACAATAAACATTTTTTTAATAATCAGAAAAAAAGAGCAAATGAAGTTCTGCTCCTACAGAGGAAATGTGTATTTTATTTTTGAAAATAAGGATAAATTTATGATCCCAGAGGTATCACCAAAACGTCAGAAAATATAGAACAGGGTCAAGAATAATTTTTTAATTGTCCATGTCCTTGTTATCTAGGGATAACATCTGTGAAGCATATTTGCTTTTTTTTTTTTTTGCAAAGCTCTCTGCACAATTAATTTTATCAGTTGAGAAAAGCCAGGCAGCTGTTCCCTAGTATCTAGTCTTTCCTTCTTCCAAGTCATAGTTTTCAGCTGGGTGAAGAAAAACCCAGAATAAATATTATATTTCTCAGTATTCCAGCCGGGGGAACCTGCCCTCAGGAACAGCGGCCGGGCTCCGTGTCCCCTCTGCCAGTCACTGCCCCTCTCTGCTTCCTGCTGTCTGGAAAGCTGACGCTATCTCTCTGCAAGCCTGAGAGCCCACAGTGGACACTGCAGAGCGAGCTGGAAGGAGTCAGTGTTCCTGAACACTTTATGGAACGTCGCAGCCCTCCCAGCTTTGTTTATGAGAGAAAAGTAAACTTGTCTGCCTTAAACCACGGTCTGTTTTAAATTGTTGTACCATGCAGATGAAAGATGTCATTTTGTTACTTATATTTCCACACCAATAAATATGGATAGTGTGGTGGGTTAAAAATGGCCCCCGAGGAGTGCAGTCCGGCGGTCTCTCAAGAAAGTTAAACCTGGGGTTACCCTATCACCCAGCAATTCCTCCCCTAGATGAACTGAATTCGCCCAAAGAATTGAAAACAGGTACGTGAGTGCTCCTAGCAGCACCATTCACCTTAGCGAGAAGGTAGAAACGATGAAGATACCCATCTGTGGGCAAATGGATCCACAAGAGGAGGTCTATCTGTGCAATGGCATATTATTCAGTCAGGAAAATGAATGAAGTCCCGATACTCACGTTCCTGTGGACCATCATTGAAAGCATGCTGAAGAAAGAAGCCAGTCCCAAAAGCCCTGGAAGATTCCATTCATAGGAAATATGCAAGACTGTCAAAGCCATAGAGACAGAAAGCAAATTAGTGGTTGCCGGTGGCTGGGGGTCGACAGGACTCTGAGCAACTAGTTAATGGAATGAGGTTTCCTTTGAGGGTGATGAAAATATTCTGGCCTAGGGAGAGGGACACACAACACTGTGACTGTTCAATGCCACCAAGCAAACTGCGAATGTATTAACAGCTATTTAATGTAAATGTATTTACTTTTTAAAAAGATTTTATTTATTTGTTTAATATAAATGTATTTACTTTTTAAAAAGATTTTATTTATTTATTTATTTGAGAGAGACAGAGATATGTAAGAGAGCACAAGCAGGGAGGAGAGGGAGAAGCAGGCCCCCTGCTGAGCAGGGAGCCCAATGCAGGGCTTGACCCCAGAACCCTGGGATCATGACCTTTGCAGAAGGCAGATGCTTAACTGAATGAGCCACCCAGGCATCCCCCTATTGTGCAATTTGGTGTTCTATAACTTTAACACACACACACACACACACACTTATCCCCAAAAAATGGTCACAAATTCTTTGTTGCTTCTTCCACCTGGACTGGCCTTATGCCAGGTTTTGACCAATAACATGTGGCTAAAGCAACATCATGTAATTCTCATGTGCAAGTTCTCCAAAGGTCTTGAGAATTCTGCCCTCTCCCTAAAGGAATGCAGAGACAGACGGCCACGGTGTGAAGAAAGACACCACGGAGAGAGCGGCCCAGCTGTTGGAGCACCAGCCACCGCTGAGTGCCCGGAGAGAGCCCCATCAACTACAAACAAGCCCAGTCAAGCCAAAGTCAAGCCACAGCCTTGTGAGAAATAAGAAGTCACTGTTGGCTGAAGCCACTTGGGTCTAGGTAGCTTGTGACACAGAAGTGGACAGCTGACCCGGAGCGAGCTCTCTGCGCCATTGCCATAATTTATTGCACCGGTCTCCCGTGGCGGGGCATGATCAGGTGTCCAGGTCTCTAACTGCCCTAAACAACTCTGTCCTGGACGTTCTTACACAAACCATGCTCTGCACTTACCTAATTTGTTTTCTAATACTCTCAGCAGCACTTGCCTTTACTAGTAACCTTCAGGAAAAAAAACATTCCAAACATATTCTTCACTCATTTAAGAAGCAAAAGCAATAGGGGCCATTTCAGGTCATTTCGGGTGGGAAAAACAAAGCTTTGCCATGTTGCCGAAGAGAATGTGCATCGGATGGGCCCCGTGATGGAGCCCAGGAATCGTCCCCCTACCAAGTTCCTCACCGGAACCACGGCCTTCGGCTATTTTTCTGCGCTGTTCTTCAGGCCTGCCCTTAAGGTGTATGAAACCCTTGTGTTTATATAATCTGATTAAAATATATATTACAAAATTCATGAGCCCATGTGAGGTACAGCGATTCCTCCATGAAGATTTTGGATACTGGGCCCTTCAGTAGTGCTTTATTGCCGTGAATGTACACTGGGTCTTAGGGTCCACGCACCAGCTCTCCTGCTGGTGGCCAGGAGTATGGCTGTCCTCCCGTGTTTGAGGGGAGGGACGGTCACTCCAGAATAGCTCCTTAGCCTCATTTAGGAGGCTAATCCCTCACAGTCCTGTGAAAAACACATCACAATGGCCAGCAGGAGAAACCAGGTGGCCGTCCTCCCTGGGATCGAGGTCCTGCCATGGGCTCCAGAGGGACCCCCATAAATGCCTGGATATCTGGATGACACCACAGGCATGGCAGAGGGTCAGAGAGGGCCCCAAAGAGGAGAAATGAAGACCAGGTCCACATGGGACCAATCTGGGGCCACGGTGGCTTCTCTGGATGGCACAGCTGGCCCCAGACAATGGCAGGCCCCAAAGGAGCACTTCGACCACCTTGAGAAAAGCATTCCCCAACATGCGGCCCCACTTTCCTAAATGTGGCACCCCCCCCCCCCAAGGCATTGGCACCTTGCAGACAATAAAACCCGCCTGAGTGAATTTGAGCAAGAGATTTATTGAGGGGTTTTACAAGGCTCGCTGTACCATTAGTACATTACCATTTAATGCTAAACATGTGATTAACAACAGAAGGGGAGACAGGAGCAGCTCTCGGAAGTCAGCCTAGCCTCCGGGTGCCTCTGGAACAATGAAAGAGGGAGCAGGAAGATGCAAAGAAATCAAGGGAGAAAGGGCGCGGTCACACAATCTCTAATGGGCAGATTATCATCCTGGAGGGTTTCAAGGATTTGGATACCTTTATCCCATTCAACAGAACCAAGTGCTTTAAATGGAAATGAATGAATTTTAGGAAAACCAATTTCTTTGTGAGGGGCATCAATTTAGAAAACATCCCTGCTCTAGTTTGAAGAGATGGGATTTCGTTAGAATCGACTGTCCAAGGAGCGTCCAGCTTCCGAGGAGGCAAATTACAGCTTAGCCCTTGTTCACAGTGTTTAGAAGAAAAATGACTGCCAGCAACTTAGTTTTTTGAGTGTCTTATCCCTTGTGCTTTATTTCTGTTTATTCTTCTGTACTTGTTCAATTCTATCACAAATAGAAAACATTTCACATATTTTTACCCCAGACTTTATTCTTTCTACAGAAATCTTGCACAATCATTTTCCGCTTCATATGGAAAAAAGAAATTCCCTTCAGGATTTTTGAATCACAAGTTATCAGAAGTAAACAAGCCGACAAAACACTTGTCTAAAAGTTTAAAGAACATTTAAAAATTTCCTTCATTTTTTTGTTCAAAAAGGCAGACACATTTGAATTTTTAAACACCCAAGATCGAAAGTCAACCGAAAGGACCATCGCTGTTTATCGAAGCATGGAAAACAGGATTTTAGAGTTGTGTCAGTTCTTAACTTCTAATTTGTGTGAAAGAACCTTCCTGAACTTTCCCTTTCCATACCTAGTAATTAAGCCATTACTTTGATTGGAGCAATTAGAGGTGAGTATTTTATAAAAACAGAAGTGATGGAAAAGATTCTATACATGAAGACACAACCAGATTAGGAAGTGATAGCAGCAACAAAACAACCACAAAAAGGACTCCATTTGAAATCACAAAGGAGCTTAAGACAACACACTTCAACTAAAAACAAACAAACATGCGATGGAATACAAAAATAGAGGAAGATCATATTACTTCACTCACACAGATACCTACATAATTCTCCTTTAGAATGGAGACGTGCTCTCATCTGTATTAGAGTTTTGTCCATTGTGGGTTAATTTTTGTAGCTAAATAAGAGAATGTAACCTGAGTTTTTTGGTGTTTTATTTTGAAAAGGAAAAGTTAGCATGGAGTCTTCGAAAAATAAGGATAATTGAGAAGGAACTTGGCATGCGAGAAATGGGCCCATTCTGGCATTAACATTCCATTAAACCTCTACCTGCCACTTCTTAGAGGGTGGAGTTTATCCATTTTAGCCCAAAGGGCTTTGACCAATGGGTAAGGCAGCTTCTTGAAAGGAAGCACATAAGTTTTTAAAAATGGTAACGGGATGGATATTCTTAGAAATCTATTGATTTAAAATGCTTCCCCTTCTCTGTCCAACTTTGTCTAAGCCTTTGGAAATGAAACATCATCTTTTGAAACAAGGGATTCCATCACAAAGACTTGAAAGTTGGGTCTCTTATCCAGACGCTTAAAATAACAGGCATTTGGCCGTTTAGCAGAGTCTTAACTTCTACAGTTCGCCTTTATACCTTTTGGAGAATGTGTTTATACAGAAAATCTGATGAATTCTGACAACTGAAAGCAATGATTCTCAAACTCAGAACTGCCTAATTGGGTGCTTAAGAAAATGTCAATGTATTTAGGCACCCAGCCCACCCCAAGACTGAATCGCATGTTTTTGTTTTGTTTTGTTTGACAACTGTTTCAGGAGATTTTGATACGGTGGTGTAAACCTTTTCAAGAAATACAATTCAGTAAAATTCAACTTTTATGTATTGGATCTGGCTTACAATTCTTTAGGTGAGTCAAGTTGGGGGTAATTATTAACTACATCTTAATCAACAGGGAAGTGACTTCAAAAAATTAGTAGACTTTGTTTTTGAGCAGTTTTAGGATTATAGAACAATTGAAGGGGAGGCGTCCCCTCACTGTCCCCCTCTCCCCAGTCTCCTCTAACATTCACATGTTGTATTAGTGTGGTACATTTGTGACAATTGATGAGCCAGTATTGGAAAGTGACTTTGCAATGACAGGGCCAAAAAAAAAAGAAAGCAATGACACGGCCAAGGCCGCACAATACATTAGTGGCTGGGTGGATGCTGGGAACCAAGCCACACCCGCACCCTCCTCCTCTGAACAAGCGGCCTGGTAATTTCTCCTGAGAGATGTTCTGTACAGATTAACACCGTAATGACTGTAATTGTTTTGCCCCCGTATCTGAGCACAGGTGGCAGCCTCGATCACTTGACTAAGCACTTTGGCTGGTGCCTGGGTCCTGGACCATATTCATTTTCCTTGCCACAGGGGACACAAGCTTTAAGGGCTTCAGTATGCCCACCTGTGAACCAGGGCACAGGTGACCTTTTCCAAAGGCAAGTGGGCTGGGTCTCAGGACATGTATGCCGGACCACTGCGCTGATGTTCAGGGTTCAAACATGCATGGATTTTCCCATAAGGATTAAAAAAGGATGCTTCCTCCAATCATTCTGTAAGACAAGTGGGGAATACACATTTTAAAGCTCAGTTTCCCCCTGTTGAGGACCTTCTAGTCTCCCAACTGAAGAGGGACAAGACACCAATAAAAAGACCCTCAAAACATATAGTTTCCTCAACGGTCTTAGGAATAAGGCACACCAGGTGGTTAGGGGGTGCTGGAAGCCAGGATGAGTGGCTGGCATTTCTGGGAAGGCTTCCCCTGGAAGATGTGCCTTTCTGACTTAAGCTTTAAAGGATGAGCAGCAGTTGTCAAATCCCCTGGAGAGAGCCTCTCACACCACTTGCAGTGAAGAATCAGTCGTTTTTGTTTCCAATTTGCCAGATACCAAGAGTAGAACCCTGCTGGGGCAGGTATGACTCACCACATGTCCTACAACACCAAAACTGGCTTACACTCAGTTCAAAGAGTCCACAATCATTCGCTTAGGTGTTGTGGTATTTTTTAAAACTGCTCCAGAAGTTCCTGGACCTTCCCTTGCAGTTTTTCTGTTACAGAAAGGCTCCAGTTTGCCGACCAGCACAGGCCCACGTGCCACCCTTGGAGGGCACCTGGAAGCTCGTTGGAAATGTCCCCACTGAATTCTAATCTGCATTTTAACAAGATTCCCAGGTGATTCCTGGGCACTGCTCAAGTTTGAGGACCCGCCCTAGAGGAAACAGTATCTGGTGGGGCTGATCCTTCGTCCACCTCTCTTGCCTTTGCCTGCTTCCTTTAGGTCTAGGAAAAGGGTTACATTTTTTACGGCTCAGTTGGCCTCGTCCTCTTCCAGGTTACAAAACTGCAATCCCCCGCTGCTGGGAAAACATCTTTTAACCTGACTGCAAGAGAGAAACTCAACACGGGAAGGAAGCTTCCAGAAATTCTGAGGAGCCTCCGTTCCCCACTTTGATCTGGCCCCACAGCCGGGGCAGCTCGGCCGACCGCGCTTCCTTCCCCAGGGTCGCTCATCTGCCGATCTGCATTAATGAGATCCGTGTTGAGCCTGTTCCAGGGTCCGCTGAAGATCAAAGGCACAAAAGAATCCCCCAACCCCTCCTCCCCGGTGACTATTTGGTCTCAATCACCAGAGGGTAGAGCTTACTCCCTCACTCACTCCCCCCAGTCACTCCTGGTGGGGAGGCGGGGACAGGAGGAGGTGCAGCCCCAGCCTGGCCTTCCAGTCCCGCCACCGAGGCCGCGTCCGCCCCAGGCGGAGTGGGCGGGGCCGGCCCTGCAGAAGCGCGGGGCGGGGTTGGCTTTGGGCTGGGCTCGGCTTCGGGCGGGGCTCCTGGAGGGGTGGGGCGAGGCGGCCGAGCGGGGAGGGCCGGCCGAGTGGGAGGGGCTCAGCTCCTGGGGGCGGGGCGGGACGAGTGGGCGGGGTGAGGGCTCCTGTCTGCAAGTCTCCGAGCTGCGGTGAGCCGGCAGAGCCGAGGCGCCCGAACCCTCACCGCGGCGGCGCTCGCGCGGGGAGAGCCACTCCGGGCTCGCTTTGTGGCCGCTATCCCCCTGTCGCGGCGAGCGCCTCCGGCCGGAGCGCAGAGGGAGGGGGCGCGCTCCCACGACCCTCGCCGCCCTCCCCCAGCCCGGGGGAAGAATGTGTCACCAGCTGTTCTCCGCTCGCGAGCGCTGCGCCCAGAAGTAAGGAACTTGGAGGCAGAGAGACAAAGGCTGCAGTTGGGACGGATGAGTTAGAGACTTGGGTTTGGGCAAACAAAAGGTGCGAAAGACGAGAAGGGGGTAAGGCGATGGCAGCGGGGGAGCCCCGCGGGCTCGGGTTCCTGGGAGTCGCGCCGTGACACGCATGGTTTCCCCGGACCGTCTGCTGAGCTGACTTCCGCGAGCCGGACGCGGGACTCGGGCAAGTTGGGGAGCGCCCGGAACAATGGACAACTTCTTCCCCGAGGTGAGTGCCCTCGCGCCGGCGACCCTGCCGGGACCTGGCCCCGGCGCCCCGGGAGGGATCTGCCCTCCGCGCCGCGCGCTCGTCGGGGACCCTGCCCTAAGCCCGGGAGGGCGAAACTTTCCGGGAGTCGCCTGAAATCAGCCCCCTCCCCCCGGGGAGTCTCCGGATGAGTAAGACGAGGCAGGTTTTGTTTGGTCCCGCGCTCCGGGACGTAGCGAAGGTGAGCCTCCTTCCGCGTGGGTGGCTGGCTCGCGGGGTGTCCCCGCGGCGCCCGGCGCGCGGACGCCGGGGCCAGACTGCCTGGGTGCGGGAAGCTCAATAAAATGTTCAACGGGGACGTGCCTTTCTCCAAAAAAGTTCTGGTCTGGTATTTCCTTTGCAAAACGTGCTGGCTTCCTGTGAGAGGGGCGCAAACCCTTCCAGAGGAGAGGGCTTGAGAAGTGCGAGAAGGCAGGCGAGGGTTTAATCATTCACTGTGTTCTCCGCCTGCGGGACCTTTGGAGTCTAGGTTGTAGTTCTCACCGAGATGTACTCGTTCAGGGTTTGAGATCTTTCCAGAGGGGGAGATCAAAGGATCATGTACTTGTGCTGACGGTCCTGGGCAGATTTTGAATTCGAATTTTAAAGAAACTCGTTTAGGGCAAACCATGATTATTTTTAAAGATTAAACTGATGCCCCATATAGGGCCATTGAGGGAGGGACGCCAGGGTTACTTGAAAACCCTTGACTTGAGAATCTTTTTTCCTCCCTCCTCCCTGAGATGGAGAGTTACAGTGGTTTCTTGGCTTCTCCTTTCTTGGTTGTGTTTATTTAATAGATTCTGTTTAAGTTTGAGGTTTGAAGTGGCTCAAAGTAAACTTAGTTGACTTAAGGGAACCTAATGTGACTTTCATTGAAAACCAGGGGATGTTTTGTGAATCCAGGACAGTTTTGGAATCTTCCAGCAAATTACATTAGTTAGAGTTTGCCTCTGTTCGCCAACTTGCTTTATCAGACTTAATTGGATATAATATTTCAGGTCATTCAGCCTTCTGGATGCTTCCTTACTGTATTCTCAGACAACTATTTTTAATGGCCAAAGTGACATATTCGTGTGTCACAGTAATGTCCACTTTTTCCAAAGTAGCATCTCATATGTGATACCCACATTTGCTGTGAGAGGCAGGATGGAAAGGAATTAATCATCCATTAATTCATATTTTTACTTTTAAAGAAATCTGTGGTTGAGACTATGGCTTTTTTTTTTTTTTTAAGCCCATAGACCTTTGTTTTCATGATTGGAAGATAGACCCAGAACTTCTGCAGGAGTTGCAGGTTAACCAACAATGAGGGACCAATGGGCTGTTTAATTGCTTTCATCTAAGAGAAAACCTAGGCTCTACTCCAGGACACTAATTCTTAACTTTTTTTGGTTTTGTTTTTGCGTTATAGTTCCCTTGGGAAAGCTCTTGAGATACAGGATTTGCGTTCGGTTTGTTGGGGTTTCAGTCGCCTTGAAGCTTGTCTGTGGACCTCCGAGGGAGGCGGGGGGCTGTGGCCTCCCCTTGGGAAGAACTCTGCCCCCTAGTGCAAGTGGGGGGAACTGCAGGATAACGTGCCACAGCTGTTACCTGCCCTCCGGCTCTTGCCTTGACATACTTTTTCCTTACACCATATTTTGGTTCAGTGTAAGGAAACCTGGCTGGTGTATTTTATTTCAGTGATTAGTATATATTCTTGAAGTTGGCCTTTGGCGATCATCTACACCCTCTTCATTTCCTAGATGAAGCACCTTAACCTAAAGACCTTAAGTCACTTGCCTAACCTTGGGGAGCTTATAGAATCCAGAGCCTTTTTTCTGTGTTGAGTACTTTTGGGAAATTTGCATTTAAAGTTACGCTTTTAATCTTGTGTTGTATTTGTATTAGAGTCTTTCTAATCAACCTTCAAAGTTCCATCCCTGATTGTAATCACTTTTGAGTGGGAGGCCATCAAGGCTAGAGAGGCAACATAGTGCTGTATTAATTGGAGATAAACTCTTAACCTAAGTCCTCTCTCTGTTAGTGTCTTATAACAGACCATCCTTTTGTTGAATTTTGATAAATTATCCCATTAGGAAAATCATGGGATGTCCTCTTAGAGTGGAAACACTAAGTGCGTCCATGATACATTTCCAAGGGCAGCAAAACTGTAGGGACTCAGCAATAAATAGTGTCCTCGTAACGGGTGTCTTCGCTAACTTTTTTCATTGTGATTTAGGCATAATGACTTGTTGCGCTTTGGACAACAGCTTGAAGCTACACTAGCAATTGAAAAAAAAATAAACAAGGTGTTCGTGTCTTAGCTTTATGTGAGTATGGCCAGATGATAACCAAATGACTTCATGTGACTAGCAGCTGCTGGTTAGGGCTGGGCCAGGGTTTCTCAAACTGGGTGCCCTTGACATTTTGGGTCACTGAGTTCTTTGTTGTTGAGAGGCTGTCCTTTGCCCTCCCTGGCCTCTGCCCACCAGGTGTGAGTAGCAACCCCAAACTGTGACAACCAGAATGTCTGGAGACATTGCCAAATGAGCCACCGGGAGCAAAATCACTCCCAATTGAGAACCCCTGAGCTAGCTCATGGAGCGTTGCCTCATGGAATTAATTCCTGTGTGTGTTGTAAGCACAGACTTCTTGCCTGCACTTGCCTGCTTTAAATAGCATCAGGCCTCTTCCTGCTGACCACTAAGATCCGTGGGAGGCTTGTGCCAACCGCTGATGGCTACTGACTTCCAGACGCTCCCCCGGATTGGAGAAGCTGAGTGCCCTACACCCCTCAATAGAGTTGCACTGCCTTCATGACCTTTGATTTTTATGGCTTCTCTCAATTAAATTGTGTGCACGCTTCTGGGAAAATTTGTTTTTTCAGCATTTGGAGGTGACTTGTTAAGTTTACTGTAGGCAGAAATGAAGTTGAGGTATGTCTGTAACCAGAAGCAATTTTTTTTCTCTTTTTAAAGCAAACAGAAAAGGCTCAACCAAGTGGCAAGACTGTTTTGCAAACATGTTGTTGTTATTTTGAAGTGGATGCTGTTTCCATGTCCCCGGGGCCAAGTGGGGGTGGGGGTGGTGTTCCTGGAGGGGCCAGTAGGCACCAGTTGAAAACGTAAATGAGCTTGACTTTTCTGTTTTCTATTTTAGAAATAGGTGTGGCCTACTGGCTATTTAAACAAAAGATCTTTTGAGGATTATTAATGGAACTTACATGAAGACTTTGATTTTTCAGAGTATGTAAAGGATCACTCCATGATTCCAAATACAAATATAGAAAGCAGGTTATTACCGTCTTAAGATTTAAACTGCTCATGAGGCCATTCCAGCAACACCTATTTCTTACGACCTGCTTCACTGTCAAGATGTTACGTGGAATCCCCTTCCTTGTTTCTGCTTCATCTGGGAAGGTGTCTTGGTTTTGGTGGTTAACCTGGAGCTGTTCAAATCGCTTTTTAAGCTGGAAAGCGTTCTGGAGCCTGTTTTTCTCCCCTTTTCCTAGTACTTTGGTTTTGTTTTAGATCTTATTTAAAAAAAAAATTATTGATTAAAAAAAGAATTAAGACTTATTTTGGGGCGCTCCTTCCCTCCTCCCCAAGTCACCTCCCCAAATCGTCATCTTCCTTGGTCCACCAGATCCTGAGGGTGACCCCTTTGACCGCTATGAAGTAGAATCAGGCCGTTTGCTGGTATCTTCTGTGCTCACGGTGGAGTTATGGTGCCTTCCCTTTTCTGCACACTCCATACAGATTTCTCTTGTCAGATGTTCATTTTTAGGTCCCTGCCAGTTTGGGGACAGCAGAGCCCCTGGGAGCAGCTGCAAGCAGGACACGTGTCGCCAGCAGCGAGCCCTGATCTCCCCCGCCTGACAGGGAAGGGCTGCTCTCCCCAGATCATGTGGCCTGCTGTTCTCACCTCTCAGATCAGGCATAGACCAACGTGGAGGCCGGAGAGAGCAGTGTTTGCTTCTCCAGCTCCGCTGACTTTGAGTGCGGTCACCTTTAAGGACCTGAGCCTTGAATGTACTCGTCTGCTAAAATTGGTAGGAAGTTTCTTTTTTAATTTTTAAGTTTATTTTTTTATTGAAGTAGAATTAACACACAGTATTACTAGTTTCAGGTGTCCAATATAATCCAGCAGTCTAGAAGTCTCCATGCTCATCCCGATTAAGTGTACTCTTGATCCCTTTTATTTCTGTTAGGGATACCTTATTAATGGGTTCCAAAATTTTGCATCCAGAGTAACTGCTACATAACATTTTCATGTCCTCTGCAGGGAACGTTCAAGAATGAGCAACCAGTGACTTCTATGAAAAGCTCGACAATGCTTTCCCGTGCCTAAATGCACCTAGTCGGAATGAAAAGGGCCTCATCCTTAAAAGTAGAAAAGATGTGGCTTTTGGAAACCTGGCTCTCCTCTCCCCTGTGGGATCTTGGGTTTTCCGACCTTCCTGGGCTTTATTTCTGTGGGTATAATCGTGTCAACCTTGCATGATTATTAGAATTTGAGATGAGATTTACTTGGCACATGGAGGTTAGCTCTAGTAACTAAGTAAGTGAGAGGCTCTTGATGGTGAATGGAATTCCAGTATTCAGTGGTGCAGAGAGACCTTAGAGCTCTTCCCCAGTATCTTGTGCTCGATTGCATCTATTAATTTCCTCCCTTTCAATCTGCACACTCTGGCACATTTCACCTTTCCAGAATTCTGTCTGCAGCATGTCTGTATGCTAATAAAATCAAGCTCACATTCCTTAGTCTGATTTTTCCAGGCCCTCTGATCTTGCAACTGTATTCTTTTTTCCATGTGAATTCTGCTCCTGAGGATCTCTTACTGGTCCTACTTCACGCTTTTGTGCGGCCATCCTCTCTGCTGATGGGATGTCCTGCCTGGCTAGCTCCTTTTTAGAAACCACCCCTGACCGGTCTAGTTCATGGTGACCCCTACTTCTCTTTCTTCCCTCCAAACTTGGCCCCTCCTCTTTCTGTCCTGGTCTTGTTAGGAATTTACCCTGGTCAGCCAGAGGCTTTACATATCTTTTCCTTCCCCGTCCCCTCAAATGAATGAACAGAGCCTCAAGAGGTTAAATATCCCATTTATAACTTTTATCACCTCATTTGCACAGAGAGTTCCTTGTATAGCCTTTATTTTTCCCTTAAGTACAGATGTTTTTATGGTGGGAGGGGGTGATGCTTATAATGTTTTTTCCTTGATTGTGAAGCATTTTATCATTCTTTGAGGTCAATAATCAATATCGCTAAGGTTTTTTGAGAGCTCTACATATCAGGCATGTTCCTGAGTACTTGGTATTCAGTAGCTCCTTTGATTCATTTGACAGCTCTTGGATTAAGAGCTCTTGGATGAAGAAAGTGAGACACGGAGGGGTTAAGTAAGTAGCCCGGTGTCCCGCAGTGAGAAAGTGATAATCTGGATTTGAACACACCCTTGTGTCCCCAGATTCTCTGTACTCCTCACTGCCATTCTTGTCTGTCCTATTGGTGTCATTCGCCTTATGCTTTTATCACTGCTTCTGGGCTCTCTGAAGTGCTGTATACAGTAGGTAGTTCATAAATGATCTTTGAGTTAAACTGCGTGGGAGCTTGGGGAAACACTCACACTCCAGAAACATTGAAACCGGGTAGGAAAATGTTCATCCTACCATTCATTTTTATTGGGTTTGCTCTTTACTTGAGAAAGACCTACCTTCTGTTTCCTTGTGAGATGTGGTTTCTAAAGCTGCCGGCCCCGAACCTCATGACAGTGGGAGGACGGTTTATGTAAGAAGATACTCGCTTTTTGAGGTGTGTTTATTAGAACTCCTTCGTCTCCCCAGTTCTGGCTATTACTGCAGGGTATTTCTGAAATTTCTGCATTTCTGAAAGAGCATTCCTTGATGAAAACATCTTGCTGCCTGGCCCAGAGCTTTTCAGCAAATGTGTCCGCCGGGTCTGAAGTGTGCAACTTGAGTCTCCAGTTTAAATCTAGCATCTCCTGTCACGTGACCTCCTATCACCTGGCTCTGCCAGTTTGGTGGGGGGTGTTAACGCTCTCTGTTGAAATTCAGCCTGAGCAGGGGGATGACACCTGGGCTTTGTAAATTTAATACCTCCCGCTTCACCCAAGCTTCAGTGTCTGTTCTTCAGGGTTAAAATCGTCTCGGTATAGGGGCGCCTGGGTGGCTCAGTCATTAAGCATCTGCTTTTGGCCCAGGTCATGATCCCCGGGTCCTGGCATCGAGCTCCACATCGGGCTCCCTGCGGACCGGGAAGCCTGCTTCTCCCTCTCCCACTTCCCCTGCTTGAGTTCCCGCTCTCCTGTCTCTCTCTCTCTCAATTAAATAAATAAATAAAACTTTAAAAATAAATATTTTTTAAAAATCGCCCCGGTATAAAAGCATTTTACATGTGGAATTTTATTTTTTTTAAAATGAGTTATTAGCAAAGAAAAGGTGGGCAAGGTTGAATTTTTGCACTTTGGGGTTGGCTTATCTTTACCACTTGTTGGACATTGAGAGGTGAAGATAAAAGATTTGGGGGATGTTGCAGTAGAATATTAGCTTTTTTACTTGGCCTGTTACCCAACATTAGGTCTGTGAAGAATTCCATAATTGTTTTAGATGTCTCTCTCTTTTTTTTTTTTTGGTCTATGAATAACATGTGAGTAGTACCTGTTGATGGTGGTATGCATTATGGAGAGAGATGGACTTATCTCCAAAAGCCTGTGTTTGTGAGGTCTATTTTTTCTGTGTTAAAATTCTCTTTAAAAGAAGTTTCTCCAAAGCCCACGTGCTCATGTGTGAAGGCACCATTAATCTTTAGTTTTACCAGCTTCTTAGATATTTAAATTATGCTTTAAAAACTTTTGACAAACATAGATTTACTATGTCCTCACACACACAACTATGTCAAAGCAATGTAGTTCATCTTAAATTCACATCACTCTTAAATTCATTTTTTCTTTCTTTAATCCAGCAAAGAATACATACTAAATTTAGAAAATGCCATAAGCAAGAGACTATAACTGCCTGGCTCCTACTTTTAATGTTTTGGGCTTTCCATACCTGTGTATATATGTTTCTATAAAAGCACCCCTATAATATTTTCCATTTAAGAGTTGATTTCGAAAAGCTTTAAATGTCAAGAAGCTTGCGTGTGTCGTTTTCAAGGTCAGGGGCAAGACTACAAATGGAGACCCCCTATCACATATCTAAATATTTAAAAGTTATAAATCAAGCTTACAAACTGGTACATAAAATGTCTTTGCCTACCTTGACACATAGACCTTCATTAGGACACAGTCAAAAACATTTGTGTAAAGCTATGGTTTTTATTGCTGAAAGTCAGCAGAATATCAAAGGTAAATGAAGATAATTACAGTTGCACATGTCTGGCCATTCTTTTGATAGGCCAGTGATGCCTGCATGAGTAAGAGACATATAGTCCATATATATTTTCCATAAATCCATTTCTCTTGCCCATATTTCAGCAAAATCACTAAATTATATGGTTATAGTCAAGATTTTCACAATTTATGTTTTATTGGCATAACACCAAAGTAAAAGACCTTTTTGAGTTCTAGTGGTTCTTTGATTTTTATTGAACTTCAGTTTGGAGAAGGCCTGCTTTGTAAGGCAAGACTCTACTTATTGGCATTGTCAACAAAAATTTATATAGTAATATTTTTCTTTTTTTAAAACAAAGTATAATTAACATAGTGCTATTAATTTCAGGTATACAGTATAATGATTCACCAACTATACATTGCTCACTGCCCATCAAGATAAGTTTACTCTTAATCCCCTTTATGTCACTCATACAGCAATATTTAAAGAAAAAGGTTGCATGTGATCATTGATTTTTGCAGAAAGTACTGGATATTTGAAGTTAATTTTATAAATCATATTAATACTGTGAATTTTTAATGTTCCTCAAACTTTTCAATGCTGTGTACATTATAAAGAAAACAATTCATTAAAAATCTGTCTTCAGATGAAACTATACTTTAATACATCTTGGCCACAAAATAATCTGCATAAAATGTTTTTGGGGATAAATGTGTGTGTGTGTGAATCTTTTCCTTCCTAGTCTTACAAATTTTTTTTTTAAGATTTTATTTATTTATTTGACAGAGAGCGAGTGAGGGAACACAAATAGAGGGAGCGAGAGACTTCCCACAGAGCAGGGAGCCTGATGCGGGGCTTGAACCCAGGACCCTGGGATCATGACCTGAACCGAAGGCAGATGCTTAACAACTGAGTCACCCAGGTGCCCCGTTATGAATGTTTTTATTTCCTTAATCCGTATTATATATTCTCAGTTCTTGTTTTTTGTTTTTGTAAGATTTTAGTTTTTTCAGAGTACACATAAGCTGAGGGAGAGGCAATGGGGAAGCAGGCTCCCCAATGAGCAGGGAGCCCAATGCAGTATCCAATTCTAGGATGCTGAGATCATGACCTGAGCCAAAGGCAGATGCTTAACCAACTGAGCCACTCAGGCAGCCCTCCAAAGTGACATTTTTCCACCAAAGCCCATGATTCATTCTTTGAGGAACTTCATTTATTTTGCTACTTTTTTTTTTCTTTTTTGGTCTTTGTGATGTGCGGGGCACACTCTGGAGCCCACAGCCCAAGGTAGGAGTGCTAGGTGTCTGAGTCCTCCTGGCATATATCATCATTTATATGACCATTTTAGGTTGTTTCTAGTTGTTTGCTTTTCTAGAAAACAGCACACCAATATTCTTATACCTCGATCATGGTATGCCTGTCTGATTATTTGAGGATAAAATTGCCCGGGAATGGAGATGTTTGATCAAAGAGTTGGCACATTTTTAGTTAGATGATTTAGCAGTGAAAGTTTTATGAGAGGTGTCCTTGCAGCTTACATACCACAGGCCCAGCCGAGACGCACCGTCCTGATGTGTTTATGACAGCAGGGATTTTGTGACTTCTAATTAGAATCTTAATGACACACCTTATTTCACAAAGGAAGTTGTCACATAAGACTAGACTTGTGTCCACTCTCAGGTTCTGCTCTGGGCTGCAGGGTAGAGAGACAGTCTCAGATGATTACAGGCAGGGCTGGTGATTCACATCAGGCCCTCAGAAGATCCCTGTGTGGGTGCCGATGTTCATTTAAGTCACCAAAGTGCACACAAGGGACCGGGCTTCACCTTGCCTGGGGGGTGGGCATTGGCCATTCGTTTGGGGAACTGTTCACGGATTTTTCTTTTAATTCTCATTCTTTGGTGTTAACCCCAGGCCACAACGGCGACAGGATGGTGGTGGTTTTAACTGTAGGGATTTAGGGACCCTACAATATTGTGTGTGTGTGTGTGTGTGTGTGTGTTTTACATGAAAGCTTATTCTTATGTTTTACCCCCATGAAATCTTTCCGTGGACTTTGAAGTGAGTGTTGAGTGCTGGGTGAAATAACACTACCCCTTTTATGGTATGTACTGTTGTCATTTAATACAAGTTTGCATCTGCTTATTCCCACCCACATGTCATTCTTTTAATGATGGGAGCTAAGCCTTCTTGGGACGCTGAAAAATGCAACAAGTTATTCCCGTCATCCCCCCGGATCTCAGCAGGACTGAATGGAAAGGGGATTTTTTTGATGTAAGCCAAGACGGCTAAGGCCATCGAGAGTGTCCTCACCGAGTCCTGAGTTGAGTCAGGCCTTTGCGGTGGCAGCACTGAGAGAATCTTTGAGGGGAAGAGTATGGCCGGAGAAGCCAGGTCGGGCAGCGGCAGACAGCTGTCACCTGAAGGCTTGTGACTCCACCAGGAGCCGTGCACTTAGGTCCTGAGACTCTGAACTCCACCAGGAATGTTGGAGCGCAGAGATGGAAAAGCATCCTTCGGATTCTCGCCCTCAGCTGGTCCTGGGTGTTTGGGAGGAATGCCCAGTGAAAACAGCCCAGTACGGAAGCAAGAGGAGTGTATTCCCCAGTTATTTCTTACCGGGCAGGGTAAGAAATTCGCACCTTCTTCCTACTTACTGCTTCTTGTCCTGTGCTTTGTAAGCAGAGATAGTTTATTGGGCCCTGGGGAAAAGAAGAGGCCAAATCTATGAAAAGGAGCTCTTTAACTTTGTTAACCCCCCAGATGGGGGCCTCTCGATCACCAGGGACTGGGCCATCTCCAGCTCTCCCAGCCCCGCTGCCTTCACACCTCCCTCCAGTTTCCCTGGCAGCCCGCTGTGCCCTGCCCGTCCCTACCTTGGGTCGCTGACCTTGCTGCCTCTTTCCTTATGTAATTAAAATACAAGGGGAGAGAGCTTCCTGAGTCCTCGGGAGATGCCCTGTATTCTCCTCACCACCCGGCTTGTAGAACCAAGAATTTCTCCCCATACGAATTTTCTTTATACCTCCGTTTTTTGGGAAAATGTCCACTTGTTCCACAGGAATGTGTGTAGAGTATGATGAGTGTTTCAGCAACAAGTAGGTGAGCTGCGCTTATGAGTGTAAGAGACTTTTTTTGTTTACTTTATGTGTGTGCGTGCACAGGTGCTTGTCTTTGTCACGTGCACACGCACACAATGCTTGCTCATGTGTAACATGTGTGCACATACACATTTGCACATGAGCGCGATGCAGCCTTATATGTAATGTGTGTATACACACATATGCACACGGGCACAGTGCATGTTCACACCAGTAACATGTGATTACACCCACGTGCACAACACTCTCGTGTATGACGTGTGTCTACACATGTACACGATGCACGCCCATAATGTATGTGTATACATGAGTGCACAGTGCACACTCACCTATGTAACACACGTGTGCGCGCACACGCCCATTTATATAACACGTGCATATATACACATATGTGCATGTGCATACATGCGCACACATATGTGTGTTAGGTTTACCACCGTGGTTCCAGACCAGGGCAGTCACAGCCATGGGTATGGGAAATGAAGTATCTCCCCAAGCCCATGCTGCCTAAGGGTTTTGTCCACATCTAGTAGACGAATTGTTGGCTGTAGAGAAATTTTTAGCAGGCGCTATTTCTGAATTGCTTACAGTTTTCTAAGAAGATAAAGGGTTAGAAAAGCAGCCTCCGCACCTTTTCACATGTTACTTGCTTTTGTTAGGATGGGGTCATCAGGATACTGCTTTGTTAATCAGAGGTCCTGGATTTCCTTAAGATTTTCATAGATTAGGGATTTTCTCAAAGGAGCCAAGTTCAAGGACGTGAATTCTGGTGCAAACTGTAAACTCTAGCACTGAGGTTTTCAGACCTTGAGAACCACTGAAATTTCGGGTGTTTCTCTTGGTAACATAGCTTTTCGGCTGTAACAGTTTCCTTCTTGCCTTTGGGCAGATCTGTTGGGCTACCGTACTCTAGGTTCCATAACCGTCTTCACTTAAGATTCTCCTTGAGAAGTCAGTGCATCTTTTCTACAAATATCGATGGACTATAAATAATATGTAAATAAAATAGATGGATCTCCTGTTGTTTTTCAAAGTCTATATCAGAAGAAAAACCTCGGATAAGAGGAGCTCTTGGTTATACAATCAGGACGAGATGCTACCATGCAGGATCTTGGAGAGCAAGCAAGTCAGGGCCTCCTGGCCCATGTTGTGGAGGGTAACTTCTGCATCTATTTTTCACCATAGTTTTTACGTTCCTGTATTTTACCATCATAAAAAAACCAAAGCACGAGTCATCAGTTCTAAAAGTGAAAATGAGGAGCAAACCTAGTTCTAGGTTGGCTGCCTTCAGTGGACTGTAGGCAATGTTAACAAAACATGTCTCTGAAATTGCAAAATCCCTGAGAGATGGGAAGGCTCTCCGTGGGAATGTAGCTCTGTCCTTATTCGCCTGTTATCTTTGTGAGATCAATTAGATTCCTTTTCCCCCGGGGCACGGAGAAATAGGTTACTTTACCCAAGACCTACCACCAAACCATGGGGTCAGCAATACAACTTGGGTTCTGTCCTTCGAGTCTCTTACAATCCTCCTGGACCCTTCAGCCTCCCCCAGGTCCCTAACTGTGACTCTTTACCGTTGGTGTGTGCCCGTGGAACAGGGAAATAGGATCCCTTCAGAAGAACAAGATGTTACTGTAAAACGTTTGATGAAGTTAGTTATTCCCTCTAGGAAAGCAGAATTGTGGCAACTTCTTTTAAAAGATGGTACATCGTGTCTTTAGCACAGCCCAGTTTAGGACAAAATTTTCTTAAAAAAAAAAAAATGTTCTAGCAGTGTTCTCTAACTCAAGCCAATAGTGTGTTTGTCCAAGGGAGAAATATGATGTACACTTAGGATTTGACCTAATGTGGGATTTTGGTAACGATTTGAATAAATGGAGCTGGAGTTGATGGCTAAGCCACGATGAGTCTTTTTAGCCTCTGTGCCATCTGCACTTTCTGTTATCCAGCTCTACTTGTGAAAATGTATTGATCACTTGATGGGGACTATGCTAATTTCTTTGCATGGATTAATTCATATAATCGGCCCAATAATTCTTTTTTTTTTTTTTTTTTTTTTGAGCATGAGACAGAGAGCAAGCCTGGGGGGTGGGGGAGAGGTTGTAGAGGGAGAGGAAGAGAGAGAAACAGGCTCCATGTTCAGCACGGAGTCCGCCGTGGGACTTGATCTTATGACCCTAAGATCACAACCTGAACTGAAATCAAGAGTCAGATGCTTAACAGACTGAGCCACCCAGGTGCCCCAAATGTGCCCAGTAATCCTATGTAGTTGGTACTGTCTCACCTCTTTTATGAATAAGAATAGAGCCCCAGAGAAGCTAAGTAATTGCCCAAGTTCACACAGCTGGGAAGTAATACAGCTAGAATTTGGACCCACAGATACCTAGCTCTTTGGAACTTGAATTCATTTGGAGGTGATGTCAGTAGTTTGTGTAGAAGGAGGTGAAGATAGAATCCGTGTCAAAATCATGAGGAATGTGTATTTGCATCTCCGTAGAAAGCAGACTTTGTATCACAAAGTCCTGTGATACAAGACCAAGAATTACCTACTTTTGCCAGTGACTAGAACAAGGAATGGCCGCTTTCCTGGAATCGAAGAGGAAACACAGCCTCGGTGGTTCTCGTGGTGGCCCCTGCTGAACGTCCCTCCCCAGTGAGAGGAGTGAGAGGTGCCGCAGGTGTTCTGTTGGGAAGAACGTTCGAAGACGAGTTCCTGTGCAATTTGTAGATCTCTGGGGAGATTTCCTACTGAAGACGGAGATCGCGCTGAATTTCCTAAGTCATTTTTCTTGGCTCTTGTATGTTTCTGATAAACTCCAGATTCCCATGAGGTGATGTTGTGAGAAGGCTTGTTTGCTTTGGAATCTGCGTGCAGTTTGCCACTCTTGCTTGTCATGGGCATTGCTGACGGCTCCTGTCCGCCCTGCAGCTCTGGCCTTCAGCTGTCCCCTCGTGCTGCGGCGTCTTCCTCCGCAGAGACGGAGAAAAGTGCCGTTTCATTTAAGTTTAGGGCTAAATCTTACAAGAACATTTTTTGGTTCACAGCAACTGCTAAAAAAAATTTTTTTTTTAAGATTTATTTATTTGACGGCACAAACGGGGAACGGCAGGTAGAGGGAGAGGGAGAAGCAGGCTTCCCGCTGAGCAGGGAGCCCGAGGCGGGGCTCAATCCTAGGACTTCAGGAACATGACCTGAGCCGAAGGCAGACGCTTAACCAACCCAACCACCCAGGTGCTCCTTAAACTTTTAAGAAACCACCATTTTGGAAACTGGCCTTCCTCCTACTGATGTGAGATCTTTACTAGATAGATAATTAATGGTTTACGTTTAAGCTGTAATTCATTTAAGGTGGTGATAGGTTGGCTGCTAATGTTTTGTATTCCTAATGAATATGGATTTTGTAGTTTAAAAAGTGCTAGCACGAAAAAGAAAATGATAGCATGGTTGTATCAGCAGATCCACTTGGTCCTAAGGTGTGTCGTCAGAGTGTTGCTAAGGGCTTGGTGGATCATTACTGGTGGGATTTGAATCTTTTGTAGAAGAATGGCTCTCAGCTGGACAATTTTGCCTCCCCGGGGACATTTAGCAATGCCTGGAGACATTTTTGGTTGTTAGCACTGATCCACTGATGTGGGGAGGGTACTGCTGGCCCTTGTGAGTGGAGGAGCGGGATCCTGCTGAATGTCCAGGGATGCGCAGGACAGTGCCCCACAATGTAGACTGGTTCAGTCCCAATGTCAGTAGAGCAAAGACTGAGAAACCCTGATACAGAAGATTGACTTGATTCTGTAAAATTCTACCCTTTGATATTTCAGTTTTCTGTTTTCTAAGTAAAATGGTCACCGCTAACATAATTTCCTATAACGTATTTTTTAGGAGTATGTGTGTGTGGCTGTGAATGAAGCCTTCACCGAATTTTTAAGTTTTAATATCCAAATTTATTATAGTGGATTCGTTGAAGTTGTTAAATTTACTGTAGTAAATTTGCTTAGTCATGTTAGACGTCTAGATTTATAGTTGTATTTATTCCACAATTGATTTCTCTGGCATTCATGAAAAATAAGTAAAATATATTTATTATGTCTGTACATTTATACCGTAAGCTATAAAGTTATTTTTTTCTAGGCCTTCTTAGCGGTGAGCTTCCATTTGTTCTAAAAGGCAAAGGAATAGAGAGTAGGCAAGTTCCATTACAGAACACCAGGAGACCAAGGTGTAGATTTGAGATGGAAGAAAGCCGGAAGGGGCCAGCAGTAGCACTCTGCTCTCTGGACCTCTAGCCGCTTGATTCTTTTCATTCATTACCAAGCACTTGGGTCACCAACCCTGTTAATGCACGAGGCAGCCTCTCGCAAGGGGCATGTGAGCCTTTACCAACAAACTCCACACCCTCTTCTCTTTTCCAGTTCTCCCTATTTTGATGAGTAATCATGTGATTTTTTTCTTCTGGTTTAATTTTCACCTAGCAGGTTGTTTTTTTGTAAGCTTTGGCAGTGAATCACGGGACGCTTGGTAAGGGCAGTTGAGTCAGTAGCCTAACCTTTGAAATAAATGGAAGAATACTTCTACGTTCACACCAGACCTTCAGGCAGGAGGGAAATTAAGTTGGGTTCATCTTCAAATTCCTGGATTTAGGGGCGCCTGGCTGGTTCAGTCAGGAGAGCATGCCACTCTGGATCTCAGGGTCATGAGTTCAAGCCCCATGTTGGCCGTGGAACCAACTTAAAAAAAAAAAAAATTCCTGGATTTAATCTGTGATTGAGGAGTAAGTTGTTTTTTGTTGTTGTTGTTGTTGTTTGTTTGTTTTTGGGTTCTGCTTTATTGAGGTATAACTGGCATATAAAATTTAGATATTTAAAGTGTACATCAGGGGCACCTGGTTGGCTCAGTGGGTTAAAGCCTCTGCCTGTGGCTCAGGTCATGATCTCAGGGTCCTGGGATTGAGCCCGGAATCGGGCTCTCTGCTCAGCAGGGAGCCTGCTTCCCCCCCTCTCTCTGCCTGCTTGTGATCTCTCTCCCTCTCCGTCAAATAAATAAATAAAATATTTTAAAAAAAATTATTTAAAAAAATAAATAAAATAAAGTGTACATCAGGGTAGGCGTTCTTCCCATGGTCCTCCTCACCTTTTCTCCCCTACTAGCAGGAAAACCAACCAGAAAAACAATCTGGTTTTCTGTTGACTTTGTTGCTTTTTAATGTGGAAGGTGCCACAAATAAGACCTCTTTCTAGATGAACTTTTAGTGTCCTGCATGGTTTTGTTTGTTGATTGGGAATCATTTAAATAAAAATGGGACTCCAAATGGGATAATTTAGTAGAACAAGAGTCCGTACCACTCTCCACTGATGCAAAGTTCATTTACTAAGTGGATCATTTGCTGGGCGTTAGCTGACCCTGATGTGGGATTAAGGACTCTAGACATACAGTTCATGATAGAAATCTGGGCTGAATAGGCTGGTAATGAGGCTTCAGTGATGACATTGTCCCCAAGCCTTGGACCTACTCCTCAGGGGACCGAGCCATTCAGCTGGTGAGGGATCTGTGCCAAGTACTTACTCACCAGCTTGGTTCATTCAGATGAATGATAAGAAATTTGAGTACGGTAGGGATTTCTTTGCTTCAGAGATCACGGCTTGTTAAAGATCCGTGTTGATGGAATTCCGCATGAGTCAGTTGTGGTCCCGGCATGCTGCGAGGCTGAGGCAGCTAGAGTTGGCCCCTGGCTGCCAGTGGGGTTCCCATCGTTGCCTTACCCTAGCCATGATTTCAGGGCGGAGAGGGGTTGCCAGAGGACACCAGTGAAGGACTGCTGACTCACCAATGCCCCTGAAAGCTGCCTTGGATTTATCTGGAAGCTCTAAACCTCTAAAAGGAACATTAATAGGACATTTATGAGAGCCTTATTGGGTGTCCTTTGCTGGGCAAATCCCTTTACGTACATCATCTCATTGAATTTTCTGCTTGTTAGGAGCTATTGTGAATCCCGACTGGAGTTGAACAACCTATTGCTTAGAGAAGTGCGGTAACTAGTCAAGTCATGGGGCGAATCCGTGGGATTACACCTTGTCTGACTCCAGAGACCGTGTCCATTTCTTCTGAGTCGGTATCTCAAGTTTATCACTGCTCTCCTGGCCAGGTGCATTACCAGTCTGGAAGGCCGGCAGTGGGCTTATCAGATGTTTGGACTTTTCCTAGTGCCACGTGATCCCACCCTAGGCAGCGAGTGTATTTCAAGGTTATTTTCATGGTTTGTGTGTGCACTTGAGGGTGTGTTTTGTCTAGGACTCCCCCAAATATAGGGCATATCTGGGCTACCCACTCAATAGTCACAAGTAAGTGAAACAAAAGGAGTGACTCGGCAGAAATCGCAGGGCTACAGGATGAGTGGTGGCAGAATTAACAGTGATGAGCCACATAGGCTTCCTCAGGCGTCACAGGTGCCAGGGAGGAGGTCATCATGAGATGTATGATTTCACTGGCCCCTCTCGAGTACCATAGATTTACTGATGATGGCTATTAGGTTCCCTCACGAGTGGGCACTGCGGGTCTCTGGGCGAGGGGCGGGGGGAGGAGGGGATCTTCTAGAAGCATCTTGTGAGGCTTCCTGGGGAAGGTTGTCACGGGTCAGGATCCCAGGGAGCGGCTGCGTGGCCGGCAGGTGGGACCTCCAGACCACACGGGCGGTGAGCTGTCTCAGCCTGGCTGCCTTCTGTCTGGAATATCAAGGTCTTCGTCATTCTGGCAGGAGCGCACAGAAGTTGTTGGTGTGCCTTTGTCTTTTCTGACCTTCCTCATTGCTCAAGTCCGTGTTCCCCGGTGCCTGCTTCCCATGAGAAGCCCAGGCTCGAGGAGTGCGGTGCATTATTTCTTGCCGGAACTAACTGGAATAGACAAGTCTTCAGCAGGGAGCTACAGAGAGTAAGGTACATTGTGGCGATGATTCCTGGGGGTGTGTCCCACAGCTGCCCCCCCCCCCCCGCCCCCACCCACTGTAGGTCAAAGCTTTGCTTTCCCTGATGAATTTGGAGCTCTGACTTTTGCTGTCCTCAGTTCTGAACTTGAATACATACGTGTCCGAGTCCTAGTTGGTCTCATTCTGAGTCCAGATCTTGTGGTCTCCCGGCCACACCGAAACTCCACGCGTCACACCTGCTCCTGCTTTGGCCGCAGGCGACTGCCCAGGGTTGCCCTTGCTTCTCCGCGGAGGTGTCCCTTGCTGGCCACCCCCCACCCCCTAGTCTCCGACCTGGTGCTCTCCTGGGCTCTCAGCGATGACAAGTCTCATTTTCGTCCTTCCGTGTAATTTCAGTGCAATTTCTTAAAAGATAAGTTCATTCACAGACCTATGAAAAAGACAGTCTGATACTAGGGGTGAAATGTGCAGTTTTTCATGCAGTTTTGGGTTTCAGGTAGACGTGCCAGGAGAAGTGAAATCGCAGCTTAAAACCAGCAATTCATGGCCCAAAGGCCTGGGTTCCTGTCCATGTTACCTACCAAGTGTGCAGCCCCCCATTTTATTGCTAGTCGGAACAGAGTTGATTATTACTCAAGGTTTGGGATTTTAAAATTAATCAGCAAGAGTTTTAAGAGCATACTGATGGCTGCTTGATTTTTTTTTTTTTTTTTTGAGTTTTTAGCACCTTTCATTTCTAAGTGTGGATACTGTTTTATAACTGGGGGAAAAGCAACAATTTTTGGTGTTTGTGTTAAGATAGCAAGAAAAGAATGGAAACACAGTGAGAAATGTAGGCTCCTTTTTGGTGAAGTTTATGAAAGCCAGAGAGAAGATAGAATCAATGTCATTTTTTTTTTCTAAAAAATAAATAGAATTTTGCATTCTGGTGTTCAGTTGGCAGCTGGCCAGGAAGTGTGCCAATGGCTCAGAAATCATCCCAAACCAAACTAATGGAAAAAGTCTGACTTGCTGGCCACTGAAATTGGGTATTGAGGCAGTGCAATGGGTGTGTGCATCTGTGTGTGCATGCGCTCGCTCACTAGTGCTGGGGCAGCATGGCCGTGGAAGACGTTGGAAGCCGAAATCCCTGGCAGCTAGAAATAGAACACTGAGTTGGGTAGCTAAAATTCATACTTTTAAACCAAGGCTTTATTCTGCCATTTGGTCAGAATTAAGGTATGATTTAGTAAGTTATGTCCAAGACTGGCTTAAAAATGTCCGCATTTTCCTTTCGATTTGAGCCAAGTTTAATTAAAGAGCACTGCTTGACAAGCCCGTTAAATAATTGAAACCCTTCCCTTCAAAAGGTTACTTTGAATGGAGGCATTATGCACCAAATAATGCATTTTTAAAAACCTAGATTGAGGTCCAGGTTGAAAGAGTTGCAAGTTCTGGCTCATAGGGAACAACAGGTAAGCCAGATGAGTGAAATGAGTCATGTTGGGTGCATTAGGGAGTGGTGGGGACTGTAGTTAAGCAGAGTTTACAAACCTGGGAGAATTTAAGATTCAGTGTTGCCAGGCTTCCTAATTGTTTTGTTTAAAGATTTTATTCATTTATTTGACAGAGACTGCGAGAGAGGGAACACAAGCAGGGGGAGTGAGAGAGGAAGAAGCAGGCTTCCTACCAAGCAGGGAGCCTGACATGGGGCTCCATCTCAGGACTCTGGGATCATGACCTGAGCCAGAGGCAGTTGCTTAATGATTGAGCCACCCAGGCACCCCTGGGCTTTCTAGTTTTTAAAGAGAGGCCACATATGTAGATTCCTGTGAATTGTCCCAATTTGTAGAATGTTGGCAAGTAATGCAGAACATTTTGGTTTTTACCGAGTGGGCCAAACAAAACTTGACTGGGGTTTCTGCTCTCTAAATGGCGAAGAAGTGATGCTTCTTAATTTTGGAGCAGAGAAAGGGAACAGAATGGGCTATTTTCCTTTGGATTAGTTTTAACCTGCTTCCCCAAAATACGATGTTATAAAACTGTTTTTGCATGGGTGGTATCTAGGTTAAATTTCTGCCTTTCCAGAATGGATCCCCATTTTATTCAATCTTTTTGGCCCATTCTTTATGTTTTACTTGGCTAATCCAGGGGTGGAAGCTGGATAATCTTGTCTTCTAACGGTGGGGGTGGAGAAAAGTTTTACATTGCAATTTTAAAAGTTTACTTTGTTTTGCAGAGCTGTGAGGTGTGAAAGATTGGGTGCCATACTAGGATTCTCTCCTATTTCTCTTGGTCTCTTAGGGTTCATTCAGCAAGATTGAATGCCTCCCCGTGGAGTGTGATGGGGGGAAGGTCGTGGAGGCCGGCTGCTTGGTTTGAATGCCGGGTTCTCCTGCTTGCTGAGTGGATGGCCTTGGGCAAGCTGCCATACCCTACACTGTCTCAGGCCTTCTGTTTGTGAAATGAGCTTGATGAGAACTCTGTAGTCTTAGCTTGGGCCACTGAAATAGAATCCTACAGACTGGCGGGGCCTAAACAACACATATTTATTTTCTCACAGTCATGGAGGCTAGAAGTCTAAGACGAAGGTGCGGGCAGATTTGGTTTCTTGCAAGGACTCTTTTCCTGTCTTGCAGAGGGCTGCCTTCTGGTAGTGTCCACAGATGGGGAAAGAGAGATCTCTGGTGTCTCTTCATATAAGGACGCTAATTTTGTGGGGTTAGAGCTTCACCCTTATGACCTAATTTAACCCCCAAATGAAACCTGAACATGCTCCATTCACCCCTTTCCCCGCCCCTGGCAATCTCCAATGACCCATAGCTTTACCCATTCTGGGTATTTCGTACACACGGAAATTGTACAATATGTGCCCTTTAGGGTCTGACTTCTTTCCCTTGGCATGTTTTTGAATTTCATCCGCTTGGTTGCATATATCAGTACTTCGTTCTTTATGGCTGAATAATATTTCAGTGTTGGCTCCGATTTTATATAAATGTGTATCAAACACTTGGTATAAAAATGTCTCTTGATATACTTTACATCTATAATGTATATAGTCGTATGTGTTGATTTCTGTCCATCAAGATGCTCTCATTTAGAGAGATTGGAATGGAGATGTATTGTGTGTATGTGTGTTTTAAGGTTTTATTTACTTATTTGAGAAAGCACAAGCAAGGGGCAGAGGGAGAGGGAGAAGCAGACCCTCACCGAGCAGGGAGCCCGACGCAGGGCTGATCCCAGGACCCTGAGATCATGAGCTGAGCCGAAGGCAGAGGCTTAGCGGACTGAGCCCCACAGGCGCCCCTGGATGTATCCTGTTCTTAAATACAGTGTCATGGTAACTTTAACAACTGTTCCTACTTTGTACCTCTACTTTCAGTTTGTTGAAATAATGAACTTATTTTAAATGCTTTATCCGTACCTCGTAAGCCAGAGGTTAAAGCGTCTTTAGAAAGACATTGTTTCATTCCCAGGAGCCTGCGGTTCATCTCCCAACCGTCAGTTTGGTTTGCTCACATGTGTGATTTAACTGTGAATACCTGGTTTTTATTTTTATTTTTATATTTTATCTCAATTTTACATTGATGTCATCATTTGCCTTAAATATCTGCCAAGTGATGTGAATGTACAAATTTTCCACTTACAGCCACAAAAAAGAACCTTAAGAGGTGATTTTTTTTTTTGCTTTAGTTTTAAGTGATTCATCAGGGTTTTTGATTTGTTTTTTTTGTTTGTTTGTTTGTTTGTTTGTTTTTGTTTTTGTTTTTGTTTTTGTTTTGCTTTTTTTATAACGGGGTGAAGATAAGGCTTATATTACATTTTTTAAAAGGAATATTCGAAGCTCAGAAAAAGGATGTCACATGACAGTATATAGCACGCATCCTCTTCTTGGCAACTCAGGTGTAGAAATGCCAAAGCATTATTTCCCATATTTTTTATAATAGTTGTGTTAAGAAACCAAACCTTGGTTTTTTAGGTAGCCCAATGAGGAACCTACTTAAAAAAACCAAAAAACAAGCCTTAAATGTACTTTGCCTTTTCCACACTGAAGTTTTCTATTCGATGGAAAGATTTTTTAAAAGAGGAAGAATATGAGGCACCTGGGTGGCTCCGTGGGTTAAAGCCTCTGCCTTCCGCTCGGGTCGTGATCTCAGGGTCCTGGGATCGAGCCCCGCGTCGGGCTCTCCGCTCAGCGGGGAGCCTGCTTCCCCCTCTCTCTCTACCTGCCTCTCTGCCTACTTGTGATCTCTCTCTGTCAAATAAATAAATAAAATCTTTATAAAAAAAAAAAGATGGGGCGCCTGGGTGGCTCAGTTGGTTGAGCGACTGCCTTCGGCTCAGGTCATGATCCCGGAGACCCGAGATCGAGTCCCACATCGGGCTCCCAGCTCCATGGGGAGTCCGCTTCTCACTCTGACCTTCTCCCTTCTCATGCTCTCTCTCACTCTCTCTCTTTCCTAATAAATAAATAAATAAAATCTTAAAAAAAAAGAGGGAGAATATATTTCTTGACATAAATATTGTAACACAAAGGATCTTTTAATATTGCCCATGTAATCCTTTTGGATGTGGTGGCAGCCATCGAGCCTTATTTGGGGATCAGTGAAATTGTCCTTTGGTTTTTTCTTTTCTTAATAAAGCCATCTATGGGCACCTGGGGGGCTCAGTGGGTTAAGCCTCTGCCTTTGGCTTGGGTCATGATTCCGGAGTCCCTGCCCAGGGAGTCTGCTTCTACCTCTGCCCGTCATCCCGCTTGTGCAGCCTCTCTCTGTCTCGGCCTCTCTCTCAGATAAATAATAAATCTTTTTGAAAAAGCTCTCTATACAAAAATGCTATCACCAATGATCTGTCAATGACTGAGTGATTAGAAGTGGTTTGTCGGGCCCTCTGTAGCGTTTGATACTTTCTCCTTGGTTTCCCCAGTTTTTGCTGGGCTCCCTGGAACCCCCCGCTCTTCTTCTGTTTCCTCTGTGGCCTTGTTCTCTGTCCCGCCCTCCGGAGGCGGCGCGGCCTGACCGTAGGAGCCTGTGCCCTGCACAGACCTGTTTCCATTCCCAGTTCCACTGTTGAATAACCTGCAGAGAGGCAAGCACACGGAAGCAGAGCAAGTAACGTCTGTCAAGGGGCCATCAGAGGTCCTGGGTTCTTGCACGTGGGTAGGATTTCTGTGCTTCTGCACGGGAGTCAAGGGCTGGAGAGGAGGGGGGCAGGGATGGGGCGGCAGACGGCCCTGGGGAAGGGCTGGCAGGGTCCACAGCGGTCTGGCACCCCTTGGGTATGGGTGATGCGATTGTCAGGTGTCAGCCTTCCACCCAGGGATGGCAGAGACCCTCCAGGATCGGGGCCGGGGAGGAGGAAGTTTGGAGAGAGTATGCTAGGGTTTTGACCCTGCTGGCTTCTGTCACCCGGGCCGTGGAAGTGAATGATTTAAAACTTCTCCCCGGTGGGATGCCAGGGGGCAGGTAGCTGTGTTCTCTTCAGACCAGAGGCTCACCGGGGTGGGGGGGGGGGGGTTTGACGCCCCAGGGGACATTTGGTGAGGATTCCAGATTCCAGATCATTTGGCTTGTCACAACGATAACCCCATGGGTGACGGTTTGCAAGTTTGTGGAAGCCAGAGATGCTTCTGAATCCTGAGGTGCCCCAGATGTCAGTGTTGCTGATGTTGGAGTCCTTCCCGAAGTCGAGGAGGCACATTCCTTTCATCCCAGGAGTGGCCTGCTAGTACCCCAGTCCAGGCTGTAGCGGTGGGGGGGCTGGGGGAGGACCGTTCTGGATCCTCCCCTTGGTCCCCACCAGGGACGTCCTGGAAGCCGGTCAGTGGTCCTGGGGATGGAGAGCAGCTGCTTTGTCAGGCAGCAGGTGCCTTCGGGGCCCGTGACAGATACGGGACACAGGCTGGGTGTGTCGGACACACTATCGCTTTTGTGAAAATGCCAAGTAGCAAGGATTCCTGCGGCTTCTGATGGGGGCCGCAGCTGAGGAGTGTCCGTCGCCATCTATGGGTGCTTTCTTTTTTAATTTGCTCTGGAGGCTATGGAACAGGAAACTGGACTCCACAATGGCGAGCTTGTGCTCCCTCCTCGGATATCACTGTGTTAACAAGCGGCCCTTGACTCCCCGCAGTGCTCGCCCTGGACCCGCGCATTGTCCGTGTGGGGGTCAGGGCGCAGGACAATCTGTGTGGGAAGGCTCTCGCTGGCCAATGAGCATCTTTGAAGTCGGGAATTAAATTTCTTCGTTCCACCCGTTGCAGGGAGCTTATTCTTTAAAGCAAACAAAAGAGGATCAGTTGGTGTCATTGGATTCCGGGGAGCCATCACATATATTGGAAAGTGGGTTACTTCTAAGGCGACACTGTCTTTTGCCTTGGCAGCCCCTAGAAGCAAGACTTTCTCACTTCGTGACACTTGTCCATCAACGCATCTGAAATGGGCCTATTGCCCTGGTGGTGGTTGAGCTGTTCCTGCAACCCCGGGAAGGCTGGGCGTCAGGAGGGAGGCGCTCTGGCCTCTGATTGCCAAGAGCCGCTGGCCTTCGGGTGGGAGAACATTCCTTTATTGCCCTCCTACCCTCCCCCCTATGGAGAGCAGCGGGACTCTGGCTCCATGGGTAGCAACAGTTTAGGAGAAGAGAGTTTCAAGGTCAGTAGCACGGTGATTTATTCTCGGAAGACAGCAGCAAGCTTTGCCGAATGAGACCAGACAGATGTACTAGGTTGAGTTCGCTGAATTCATTCCTGGAAGCCTTTCCTTCTGAGGGTTTGGAAGCCAAGTTGTGTGCTGGTTCGCTTCTAGACAGTCCTACCCATCTCTAGGAAAAGGGAATTAGGCCGCTCTCCACGGCAAGCGTGATTCATTGCCTGGTGTTATCTGTGTCAGATATGAAAGACTCCTCCAGCGGAGTCTCTGGACGGTTCTCGTGGAGTTTGTTGTTTAGTGCCCTGTGAGACTCGACATTCTCAGCCCCAGCTCTGCGCTGCGAATACTTCAGCCCGGAGAACACAGATCCTCCCTCCCACTTAACTACACAATTCCCTTTTGTATTTTTATCTGTTTTGGGGTTGTTCCTCTCTCTCTGCATTTGTTGATGGCTGTTTTCTGTATTTCCTGGTTCCGTCTCTGATTAGATTAGTCTCTTTGAGAGATGATGGTCTCTTCTTCGGTTTCGGGCTGCCCCAGCATTCTCACTGCCAGGCGCCGGACTGGGCTTCTTTACTAATGTTTATTCTCTTGTGGTCATCCCTTAACTGCTCTGTGGATTCGTGTTTACTATTTGCATTTTGGAAAGTAGGAAACTGTGGCTCAGGAAAGCAGAGTGAGTGGTAAGGCAGAAGTATGCGGAGTTCATGAGGGTGCCCTTTCCTGGGAGCCAATAATTTTATGATATAGATTACACATCAATAGCACCGGTTCAAAGAAAAAAAAAAGGTAAGAGAGGAACACCTGGGTGGCTCAGTCAGTTAAGCGTCTGCCTTTGGCTCAGGTCATGATCCCAGGGTCCTGGGATGGAGCCCTGCATCGGGCTCCTTGCTCAGCGAGAAGCCTGCTTCTCCCTCTGCCTGCCGCTCCCCCTGCTTGTGCTCTCTCTCTCCCTCTCTCTCTCTCTGACAAATACAATAAAATAAAAATTTAAAAAAATCTTTAAAAGAAAAATCCCACCTGTTGTGCCGCCTGTTAGCTCTGGAACTTTGGGCAAGTTCTTTACTCTGTGCCTGCTCTCTCACATCTGTTAAAGGGGGACAGTATTAGTCGCTTGCTGGCGGGGGTAAGAACTAAACAAGTCGGTGTGCGTGAAATGCTTGGTGCCGGCGTACACTCCGTGTGTCTGCCCTTCCTGGCCTTCTCCGGGCTTACGTGGTTGGAGCATCGGAGGCTGGTCTCCTGGATTCTGAAGCCCATGTCCTCCTCACTGACGTCTGTGTCCTTCTTGGCCCTGGCACCGTGCCTTGTCCGCCAGCAGGGCTAAGTCAATATTTGTAGAATGAATGAATGCATTTGGAATTTGGTAGGGGGTGAGGCGGTGGGTCTCCGGGTAAAGTGAACTTGCTAAGAGATGAGAACATGCCTTGGATTTATGAAAGAAGTAGAACACCAGGTCAGAAATGTGGAAAAGCCTTTTTGCTTTCCTTAGTCGGGGCCAAAAGAGCAAAGAGCTTCTCAGATCAGTTTCAAATGTGGGAAATACGGCCTCAGGACAGTCTGGTTCTTGAAGCTGCCTGGTGGTGGGAATTTCTAGTGTCCCTCCCGCTGTCTAGAAAATCAGTCTGGCCCAGTGCTGGGGGGTGGCACAGTAGGGCTGGACAAGGGGCAGATTAGGTGCTGGGGTTCTGAGATAAGTAGCCCCTGGGTGCTCATTGTAAGAAATTCCAGAAGGCAGGCGGTTTTGGTGCACAATCCAAGGATCTGTGTTTTTAGGGTATAGCTACCACTTGTAATATTGCTTTTCGCAAATGTGAACCTCCAAATCTGTAATAGTTTTCATACCTATTTAAATGCAGTAGAGTTAATCTTAGGGAAGGCAGTTGGGCACAAGAGGTCAAGGTCATTGTGAATAGGGCAGCGCTGAGAAAAGGCATACACTCTCTGGCAGAGCATCAAGGTGAATGGAGTTGATGCTGAAGTCAGCCATGTTCCTGGGTCTTTGTTGGAAGGGTCGCCCTTCTGTCCTTCACCCTTCCAAGCAGAGGTGAGCCTCCTGCTAAGCAGGGAGGCCTGGCATCGCCTAAGTTCCTTACATATGAGCATACGTTGCTTCATTGCACTTTGCAGATACTGCATTTTTTTTTTTAACAGACCGAAGGTTTGTGGCAACCCTGTGTCGAGCAAATCTGTTTGTGCCGTTTTTCTAACAGCGTTTTCTCACTCTGTCTCTGTGTCCCATTTTGTAATTCTCGCAGTATTTCAAACTTTTTCCAATATTATGCTTGTTGGGTGATCTGTGACCAATGATTATGACTTCCTATAAGTTCGGGGGATGATTAGCATTTTTTTTTTTTTTTTAGCAATAAAGCATTTTTATTTTATCGTTAAAGTAGGCTCCATGTCCAATGTGGGGCTTGTTACGACCCCGAGGTCAAGAGTCACATGCTCTATAGACTGAGCCAGCCAGGCACCCCAGCGATAAAGTATTTTTAAGTTAAATAATATACATTGGCTTTTTTTTTTAAGATATAATAGTATTGCACACTCAACAGACTATAGTGTAAATAACTTTTATATGCATTGGGAAACCAAAAAAACTTCACGTGACTTGTTTTACTACAGTACTCTTTATTGTGGTGGTTTGGAACTGAAGCCGCGGTATCTCCTTCTGAGCTGTGCGTATGCGGACTCTGTCCAGCAGTGAACAGAGTGCGGGGAGCAGAGGTGGCTGAGTTGGGGAGGCAGGCCAGGCCCTCCCACAGCGGGCAGTGTCGATGCCCAGGCTCAAATGGCGCATTGGTGTTATTGACAGCACCGCTGGCGAAGACTCAGGTCAGGTTGGGTGTGAATGGGCTCAGTCTGGCTGAGGTCTGAGACGCATCCTGGGGAGGTCGGAGGGGAGGCGGGGGCCAGGGTCCTTAGGCCTTGGGAGGGATTTTGTCCAAAGGAAAGGTTTTTAAGCAGGGAAGAGATATGCGTTTACAAGAATCACTCTGGCTTCTTGGTGGTACATAGCTTAAACAGGGACAGGGCTGGCTGTGGGGACTAGGGTAGGGACTGGGCATGGGAAGGCGGTCAGAACAGATGGCCTAGGTGGGCCTTTGTCCCCATGCATTGAAAAGTCAGTTTGCCTCTCAGAGCGGCTCACCTCCCTGCCGGGTACTGGGGCAGATTTACAAGTTTTTCTGCAGTCTGTCTTCAGATCCCTGCACGCCGGGCTCCAGGCTAGCTTTTACTGTTACTCAAGTTCATTACACTTCTAACCTGTAGCTCACGGGAACCCCAATTAGCCACATTTGCCTTATGCAGTGCTTGTTACCTCTGCAAGCCTCTCTTGTCTTATTATATAAAAAATAATCTGGTTACGGAAGGAGGAGAGGGCAGGTTCGGGTGAAAGCACATACTTTCTACTGCTTGATGTAGAATTAATTGTCTAGCTTTATTTGTTTTAACTCCAAACCCCCAATAATTCAGATAATGAGTCGACACGTGCGATTAAGAGGTCAAGAATTTAGAAAACAGTGCTTTTGAAATTGCCACGGAGTTTTGTGTTAACAGTAAACGGATACGTGTTTCTTCCTTCTCTTTGGTTAAAAAAAAAAGTCACAGGGCAGTTTATGTACCAAGTTCCCCAGAACTATTTTAATCATACACTGGGCATGTAGACATCATTCTTAGAGCAATTTTAATTTATTACCCTCTTTTTTTAAAGATTATTTATTTATTTATTTGACAAAGAGATCACAAGGAGGCAGAGAGGCAGGCAGAGGGAGAGGGGGGAAACAGGCTCCTTGCTGAGCAGAGAGCCCGATGCGGGTCTCGATCCCTGAGATCATGACCTGAGCCGAAGGCAGAGGCTTTAACCCACTGAGCCACCCAGGCGCCCATATTTTTTAAATTTTTAAGATTTTATTTATTTGAGAGAGAGGGAGAGTGCGAGCAAGACAGGAGGCCAGACGGGCTCAGAGAGAAAGGCTAGCTAACCAGCCGGCAAGGAGCTCCTGAAAGTTTTATCTCTGGAGCCCCTCGGAGCTGCTGGTGGTAATTCCTGCGGCTCTTACCTCTTACCCCGAAGGAGAGACGTGCAACTTCCTCCGTGCCTTTGCTGGGGCGGCCCTAGACCTCTGCCGCCTGCAGGCAAGTTCTGCTTAGAAGAATCTGCTTATCTCCCCGCCTGGTGATTGATGACAGCAAGAGGGCACACAGATTTGTAGGTCAGCTCTTTCTTCGAACAAAAAGAGCTCAAGGAGTTCTTGAGATGAGTGGGGTCTGCTGAGTTTTAGTGAGGCTCTTGAGATGCCTGAAAGCATTGGGTGGGTCGCCTGTGATTGTTCTGACCCCTGTGTCCACCACCTCGGACCTTTTGTCCTTGCTAGTTTTCTGTAATCCACTGGGATTTTTTTTTTTTTTTTTTTTTTTTACTTTTTTAAGATTTCATTTATTTGAGAGAGCGCATGTATGTGCGAGAACACAAGCAGGGGGGAGAGGCAGAGGGAGAGGGAGAAGCAGGCTCCAGGACCCTGAGATCATGACCTGAGCCCAAGGCAGACGCTTCACCCACGGAGCCACCCAGGCGCCCTCCGCTGGGATTTTTAAACTAAACCTTTCTTGGGAGCTCTTTCTGTCAAGTGAGGGGGTTCGAACCCTTTTGTGTCTGCCCCACTGAATGTCACTAGATCTTGTAGCCAAAGCCAGGATGTCCCCAGGGACCGCTGGCACCATCTCCCCTGGAAATCGGGGCACTAGAGATGAGTGGTGGTTTCTCTAGATTTCCAGGGTCTGTGGACCTTCATCTGTGGCATTTTTCTGGAGAATAAAGAAGTTTGGATTGTACCACCTAAGATGCCTTCCAGTTTGCCTGGTGTTCGCAGGAGAGGGCAGTACATGGGCGTTCCGTAGAAGTCTAGAAGGAAGGTTCACTGGCATGCGAAAAGCTGAGTTGGGGGCTTAAACACAGAGTTGCCGGATTTTTTGAGGGAAGCCAGTTTCGTGCACGAGTGGGGCACTCCGCCTGTGTCTTGGAAAAGATGATAGAGGAGTCTTTGTGGTGGTATCTCAGACTCCCTAAATGATGCTAATAAAGGACATTTTTTAGGTGATGGTCAGCAAGCCAGCTGTGTTGTAGGTACAGTCTCGTGGCAACTCCTAAAATAACTTTTAGGTGAATGGTTTTCAAAAAAATGACTTTCAGCTAATTTCAAAGCACTTGGGTTGCTGTGAGTGTTAATGATGGAGTAAATAATTCCCACAGGGGTGTAGGCAAGCATTGTGTAGTAAATTATTCAGGAGCGATGCATTCAATTCCTGGACAGGATATTTATGTTCATAACTTCTTTCCTTCTTTCCCTTCTCTCTTCCTTCCTGGCTTTGCTTGGACCTAATACCTTCCCCTCTAGGGGCAGCTCTTTGGATTAGTGGTTTGAAACCCACAGCTCTTCAAAGCTGATGTTCTATTTTGCATGGGGTTCCAAAGAGAGCACCAAGGAGTTCAGGCCAGATTTGAGAGTCCCAGAATTGGTGAATTTGGGAGCAGGGAACAAAGGCGGGAGAAGGAGCCCTCCTTCGCTTGGTTGAGCACCCAGAAGGTCTCGTCCTATTGAGAGCTGCCACACGAAGGGGCGCTTCCCCACCCCGACTGCGTCCAGAACCGCCTGGGGCCTCCAAGGATTCCAGTTGTGCACATCTGGAGCTGTGCCCGGGGCGCTGTCCAGTTTTACAAGCTCCCCTGGTGTTTGAATCTGCTGCAAAGTCAGGGATGAGAGCCTCGCTTCTACTATGTTTTCTGTCTCCTGAGAGTTGGTTGGAAGTTCGCTTGGCCCCTAATGTTGGTGGCCTCTTGTTCATGAGCTGCTTTCCTGCCTGCCTTGCCTGCCTTCGTGAGCCGGTCGAGTGGAGAATGGCTCCCTTTTGCAGAGGGAGGCAGCTAGGCCAGGAGGACTGTAGGAGGAGAGGCTGGGGAGTCTCAGTGACCCTCCTTAACCCTCCTTCCTGTCCTCTGTTTCCTAAGAGGAGCTCCTCTGCTGGGGGTTCACCGTGGAAGGGTTTTAGTGCCTGTGTGCCCTTGCCTCCAGCCATGAGTCAGGCTTTTTTACCGAGTGAGGTAACTGGGAGAGAGGGGCTTGGGAACAATGGAGTGGGACAGCAGGGTGGCCAGACTCCGTTCCTGGGAGATGTCCTCTGGTCTCCCGCTGGGAAGCCTCTCCTTGGTGGGGGCGAGCCTGTTTTCACCCCCAGTCGGGGGAATGGAAGGGGGGAGGGGGCCTTCATTTTGGATCAGGGCCACTTTGGTCTAGACAGGGCCTGGCGTCCAGGAGTGGGAGAGAAGCTGACAAGGAGCCAGGATGAACCGAGAGGAACTTTCCTTTAGCTCCAGGACTAAGAGCTTTGTGTTACCTGGCCCGAGGGGACCCGGCCAGATGACTTTAGCCCACCTGGGCCTGGCTTAGTCTTCTTATCTAGCCCCATGGGGTCTGGCCCCCGTTTCTGCCTCCCCTTGGATTCCGCTCAAGGAGATCCTGAGAATATCCAAGATTTGAGTGACCGTGTCTTTTGAACTGAGAGGGGATTAGAAGTTGATACCTCAAAATGACTTGGCCCCTGTATTGTTTTGTTTCTTGTTTTTATAAGAACATGGTTGGAAAAGAATCTGTGGCGTTGTAAAATAATGTAATTTGGCCTCCGTTTTATTGCTAAGTGGGGAGGCAGTTTTAGTCCTTCGTGGTTTCTAGAACTCGGTGGGGAGAGTCAGACCTTTTTTTTTCTTGGACTAGACAAAGGTGAATGCCTTCTTTGTTCAGTTGTGCGGAGCTGTTAATAGTTTATGGCCGGCGATTCAGTAGAGCGGGTAAGGCGCTGGTAAGCCACTGTAGCTTAGTCTGCGCTGGCACTTGGCTAATTTGCAGAGAATTGACCTTTCACCTTGGTTTCCACCTGCCGCAGGGGAGTCCGTCCAGTACACCCCTTGTGTGAGGCCCGCTCCCTTTGTCAACAGCCCAGGTGCGGGCTCTGTGTATGTCTCCCCAGACGGGTCCTTGTGGCATCAAGCTCCAATGACCTATTCCCACTTTGTCCCCCTGTCCTCCCCTCCCCCGCCCCGGACTAGAAGCTTCTGGAAGGAAGGTTTGTCTGTTGCTAATCTTTGGCCTGGGTCTCAATCCAAAGCCTAGCATCTTGGTCGGTCACTCCGTCGGTGGCCACCTCTGCTCTCCGTGGGCAATTCCTGACCCTTGTTATCAGCGAGTTTAAGCCTCACAGAAACCTGCGGGTAGGTCGTCTGTCTCTCCTGTAGCTGGGGAAACGGAGACCCATGGAGGTTAATTTGTCCCAAGCCACGTGGCTCCGCGGCGGTGAAGCCAGGATTCCCATTCGAGCAGTTTGACCCCCTGGACTGAGCCATCGCTGGAAACCGTGATGCTCCCGTCCAGCCCCGAGGGAAACCCCCGACCCAGGAGCGTTCTGCAAAATACCTGACCTGTGCGCCTCCAAGCAAGCTGTCAAGGCGTTAAGCAGGGAAAGTCTGGGAGGCTGTCACACACCGGGGGAAGACCTAAAGAGGCATGTCAACTGGAGAGAATGTCCCGGATGGGATTCTGGGACAGAAAAAGGACATGAAGGAGAAACTGGTCAAATTAATGTAGCGTGGAGCTTGATCTGAAGTTCCTTAGTTGGCACAGACGTGCCCTCGCCGTGTGAGAGGTTGGCCACGGGGGGAAGCTGCGTGGGGGATGTGTGGGGACTCCTGTCATCTTTGCCACTTCTCTGTAAAATCTGAAAGTCGTCTCAGATTAAAAGTTTCTTGAAAATGACAGCAGCAGCCGCAAGGCCCACTGTTTTGCGCCGCTGGGCTGGCGTTGTCACCTTCCCGGTGCTCCTGCAACCGCACGCCGTTTATTTAGATACGGTCTCCGTAGATGAAACAAATACCGGCGTTCGGGGGATTTAGAAATGTTTCTGGGGGTGCCTGGGTGGCTCAGTTGGTTGAGCAACTGCCTGTGGCTCAGGTCATGATCCTTGAGTTCCGGGATCAAGTCCCACATCGGGCTCCCAGCTCCGCGGGGAGTCTGCTTCTCCCTCTGACCTTCTCTCCTCTCATGCTCTCTCTCACTTTCTCTTTCTCTCTCTCTCAAATAAATAAATAAAATTTTAAAAAAAGAAAATGTTTCTGTTCTCTTCAGCACCGCACCCCCCCCCCCATCATGTTCCTGGTGGATGTAGCTTGTATTTAGAAATTACTTTTAAATCCCTCCCAATGGAAAAGCATCCACAGTGGTAGTTCTGGAGAAAAGGTTTGTTCAGGTGCTTAGCTGAACTGGGCCTGTAGGTCCTTAGATTCTCCATCAAGGCATTCAGAGCAGCAGCCGTCAGAGCCGCGGCTAACAGCCATTCTGGACGTGACCGAGGGTGCCTGCAGCAAGACCCCGGATGTAGATACGGCCACGTTGTGTGGGAGAGCCCTGCGGCTCTGGAGCCCTTGGCTGAGCCCGCTCATGCCATCTCATGTGATCTCTTTGTGCTCATACAGCAAGCAAGCCACGCGGCCCGTCATTTTGTGCAGAAGCCCTCAGGTCCTTGACCTAGGAGTCCACGCCTTCGAGGGGAGCGTCCAGTCTCTAAGACCCCCTACGGAAACCCTCAGCGGCTCCTCTCTCTGTGAGCAGCACGGGTCTTGCAGAAGCCACTGTGCGTTTCCTGCGCACGGAGTGGGGCCCTGGGGTTTGGGATCGAGAGTGAAATCATTAACCCTTAGCCCTCATCTAGGGTGTCTGTTCTAGGTGCTGGAGATTGGACGGCATAAAACTAACCCATTCCTGCCTCATTCTGTCCTACATCCAGTAGTCAAAACGCTGAAATAATGATGGTTTCGGGGGTCTAGGGAAAGCATATAAAAACCAGCTGTGGTCATTGGCAGCTGCTTTCTGGATGTCTTCTGAAAGCCGTGACCTTTGTGTGTTACAAAAATAGTAACTGATACATCTTTGCTTGTGAACCATGGAGACCCCATGAAAAGTAGCACAAACTGAAAAGAGGACTTTCTTGAAGTATGGAATAAGGGAGGTCAGGGATGACAATGGCCCATGGGATAGTGGGATCCAGGGAGGGAATGAAGTCCGCGGTGAGTCTGTCTCTATTTCTTGTCGGTCTCTCTTCCTCTCCTCTTTTGTTATTTGCAGTATAATTCACATATCCTAAAACCCACCCTTTTGAAATATGCAACTCAGTGGTTTTTTTGTATATTCACAAATTACTAGTACTAGTATATCAGTACATATTAGACTAATGGCTGCGAAATCATCACTATCTGATTCTAGAAGGTTTCATCACTCAAAACAAAACACCCTAAACCTATTAGCCATCACTGTCTTTACCTCGCCTTAAGCAGCCATCAGTCTGCTCTCTGTCTCCATGGATTTACCTTCGGGACATGTCATAGACATAGAATCAGACAATACACGGTCCTTTGTGGCTTCTTCCACTTAGCGTAATGTTTTCAAGTCTCACCCATCAGTTCATCCTTTTTATCACTGTGTAATATTCCATTGCATGAATGTACCACATTTTTAGAAAAATCTGTTCATCAGTTGATGGACCATGGGGGTTATTACCACTTTGGGGCTATTTTCAATACTGCTGCTATGCACCTTCATATACAAGTTTTTATATATATTTTCATCTCTCTTGGGTGGATACCTAAGAACGGAATTCCTGGGTCATCCGGTGACATTATGTTTACCCTTTTGAGGAGCCTGATTTCCAGAGCAGCTGTGCCATTGTACTTTCTGACCGACAGTGTATGAGGGTCCTAGTTTTTCCGTGTTCTTGCCAACATGCGATCTTTTTGATTGGACGAGATTATTTTTAAGCACCTTTTAATCCAGGAAGTATGGTTTATGAAAAACATCAGTTGCTTTGGGAATTTAATAAAATTCAGCCAAGGAATTAGTGTATATGCCACAGAAATGAGAAATACCTGTTTTAAGTTTATTTACTTCCTGTTGTGTTCTTGGTTCATTCGTTTTTACAATGACAACTCCTGTTCCAAGTACATTTGTGTTTTATTTTGCCTTAAAAACAGATAGGATAATCACAATGAAATCCTGTTCTGGCTACTATCGTTTGTTTTTTTTTTTTTTAAGATTTTATTTATTTATTTATTTATTAGGAAAGAGAGAGAGTGAGAGAGATCATGAGAAGGGAGAAGGTCAGAGTGAGACGCGGACTCCCCATGGAGCTGGGAGCCCGATGTGGGACTCGATCCCGGGACTCCGGGATCATGACCTGAGCCGAAGGCAGTTGCTTAACCAACTGCGCCACCCAGGCGCCCCTACTATCGTTTTTTTCTTGTAGGTTTGTTTTTTTGGGGAAAAAATTATTCTGGTCAAGAATAGGAAGGAACAACAAACTCTAGGAAATAAGCGGGGAAGACTATCTGGTATTAGACTGCAAACATCTTGTGATGATCTTTTATTGCCCCTTCTGTCCTATCCTACCGTTTCCACTAAAAAAAAAGAAAAGAATAGAGTTTTACGTTCCTTAGGATTTCTCACCGGTTTTTGAGAGTTCTTGGTGTCAGTTTTACTCATTTTATAAGATCTACATGTCCTTTCTTCTATTTACCTACTTGTCTTTCTTGCCTTGATCTCCTTATGTTACATAATTATTTCCTTTGGAAAAGAGTGGATGGGGAGGGTATTAGAAAAGAGGTACTTTATCCTGGATATATTGTAAGCTCTTTAGAGCATCAACAATTTTGTATCCTGTTGAATCTTTCATAGTGCCTGGTTCAAAATAGGGGACTCACAAGATATTTGTAGGAGGAATGGGCTAGTGGGTGGGTGGATAGGTGGATGGCCTTCTGGGCGAAGTGACTTACAGATGGATGGATACATTTGAGATGTGTTGACTGATTCTTCAGCCTTAGTTTGTTCTTTTTGCAACACATGTGTGTTGGCTATGTGATGATTGGTTATCTAATAGATGGACTAGTTTGATTTTTGTTCCTTGGATTCTCAGTATTTGAGATGATCTCAGAACTTGAGGATGTCTTAGTTCTTTCAGTATTCTTCCTGGATTATTTCTAGTCACTGTAGTTTACAAGAGTAACTAAAGAGTTGTTTTAAGGAATCGTAAAGAAGGTAGGGGAAAAAGTAGAATATAAAACCGGGACTGAATCAGTTGGCAAGTTGGACCCCATAGCCGTGAAATAAACTCTTTACAGCATCACACAGTCATAATTTAAGTAACCATCTCACCACCTAGCGTAGTTTGTTTGTGGTTTTGATTTTTGGATCAGGAGTGGGAGATGCCAATGAGTCTTTTTATCTTTACCAGTGAGCAAATACTAGTTTCTGGTTGGTGATGCTTTTTCTCATTTTCTTTCTTCTTTTTCTCCCTTTCCACCTTTTACCATTCATATACTTATATACTTTTCATGTCCTCCTCTGCATGGAAGCTGCCCTTCCAAGTAGCTGATGGGGAAACAGAGTTTGACCCTCTGGGCAGGACAACAGGAAAAAATGTGAGTGTCTCATGATCCTTGGTGGCAGCACTGAGGGGAGGGGAGGATGGGGTCCTAAGGAGTTCTCCAAAGACATGGGACGAATAGTCTGTGCACTTTATATAATGAATGCAGACAGGCCTCTGTTTGCAGCCCAAATGGTTTTTAAGTGTGTTTGCATTGTTGGGGTTGCTACAGGTCTACCTGTGGAAATAGTCCCATGGATGGTCCTTAGGCCCATAGGCGAGGCCTGGAAGTGATGTTAGTGAAGATGAGGATGACCGAACTGAAAGCTACAAATCTATTATAGCTACAAATAGCTGGAAAGCATTTCTTATAAAAATATATAGTACTTCAACAATACCATCAAGGATTCGAGAGGCCTGTTTAGGGAGTTATCTAACATATCTGACATCATCTTAGGGTGGGGGTGATTCAGTCTGTGAGTCTAGAGCAGAATGTCGGCGACACATTTCCTCTGGAATCTAATGGTGGCATCAGCCCTGATGGGCCAAGGACAGTTGTTGGAGTTGCCTATCCAGAAAACAAAAGGCATCGCTGTTCCACAACCAAAAGTAAAATGGCACAAACCACAGGCTCTTGAGCGACAGGTATCCATCATCATGGGCTCTAGGCTCACAGTTTCTCTCTTGAACTTCCCTTTTTTATCTTTCTTCTTGGTGGCTGGTGCAGGGTGGAGCTCTGGCCTTTGCACCTGGTTGAATTCTGCATCCTTTGGGACCTGAGACTGAAACCACCAAGGTCCCTTGAGAGTTTAAGGAGCCCGGGGCCTGGTTGAAGCGTTCCTCTTTGGAATCTGATACAGTTGCTGAGAAATGAGGTGTCTCAGGTCGTATGCCCTGCCGTCATGAGGTGAGGAAACAAGTCTGAGATCACTCAGCCTTGTGGACCCCACCATCTGCATGCTGTGTGGCCAGGGGATGGAAAGACCACCCACAGGTGTGGGGATGCTGAGTCACTGGTCCCCTGACCCTTCACTCTGTCCCAGGGCCCCTCCTGAGGAGTGGCCATCCCTGGAGGGGAGAAGTCTTGGGTTTCCCCTTCCCTGTTTGTTTTTGAGGAAAAATCTGCTGAATCTGTCCCCAGCCAGCTGTCCTTTGTCCCCACTGCTTGTTTTCAGACTCACTTTGTACTCAGGTTTCTGCTCCTCTCTCCATTCTTGTGCGCGCCATTTCCAAACTTCTGACAAGTTTTGTGTTGGGGGTTTGCAAGCAATGGGCATTTGTAACAGCTCCTGAGGGCCGAGAGCACCGCAGACAGGTTTTGTCTGTATTGTCCAGTCATCTGTATAAAAATACGAAATGTCTGTTCCGATTCACATTAAAATCAAAACAGACTGGACAGAGGGAGGAAAAGGAAAGAGTCCCTCTCACACCACCATCAGATCGTCTGCCTCCTTGACCTTTTTCCTTGTTCGTCAAACGTTTTGAGTCCTAGAGCCACCTTCTCCCTTCTGTGTGCACCTGGTTTAATGCCCCCAGAAATTAGATCTGCCCAGGTATGTATGCTGTCTCAGGGCCAATTCGACTCTGGGAAGTTGTAGAAATTTCTAGAACTTAAACAGTGGCATTTGCTTTCTGTCGACCCCTTACTGACAATAAGAGGTTTTGGAAACTTTAATTTGGCCATGGCTCTAGAACTTTGTATCACTCTAGCTCCACGATTCTCAACTAGGACTGTCCTTTCACCCCCAATAAATAATTACTTCGACCTAAATGTCACTAATACCGGGTTCAGAAACCAGCTTTAGGATTTTGTGTGTTGTAAAAGCCATGTGTCTTTTAAGTTGGGTGTGAATAATAGGATTAGAAAAAAAATCGGTTGAAAAGGTGTTTCTACTTCCAACAGGAAAAAAAAAAAGACTATAAAGCAGAGATCTCATTTATATGTAGAAGCTAACCTTCCCCCCCCGCCCCCAAAAAACTTACACAGAGAACAGATCAGTGGTTTGCGAGGGGTGGAGAGGAGATGGGAGAAGTAGGTAAAGGGGGCCAAAAGGTGACAAATTTCCAGTTATAAATAAGTCCTAGGAATGTCATGTACAGACTGGCAATCATTGTTCATACCGTACTGTCTATCTGAAAGCTGCTAAGAGAGATCTTAAAAGTTCTCATCACATGACAAAAATTGTGACTATGTGTGGTGATGGATGATGGTGATGGATATCATGTCACAGTTGTGCAAATATTGAATTATGTACACCTGACACTAATACGATGTTATCTGTCAATTATATCTTGGTTTAAACAAAGTGGAGAAAAAGTGCTGTTTAAATCCTTGGCACTATAATATCCACATCCAGTTTCTGGAATTCTGTAGGGTCAGGAACAGGGTCCCCCAGACCTTGCCGTGCAGCCTTCTGTATTAGATACTTTAGAAGATGCCAGGTTAGAAGCGATTGCAGGCAAAAGAGGAGAACTTCCCTTTGGCTGCTGACTTGATTACAGATTTAATTCATTTTAATGGTTCTTCTTTCTTCTGTCTTTCTTTTTTTTAAGTGAGCCTTTGTCGTTATTATGGGGCTTGAACTCATGACCCCGAGATCAAGAGTCGCATGCTTTACCGGCTGAACCAGCCAGGCGCGCCTACTATAGATTTAAAGAGCCTTATTAATTTAGCCATTACAAACTTATTTGATCCCTTTGTCTTAAAAAAAAAAAAAAAAAAGAAAGAAAGGAAAAGAAATCACATTTCCAAACAAATTGCGACTTTATCACGTAGGTGGTTAGAGAATCCTGAACCGGGACTTACTAACACAGGCCAAGTAAGACGAGTAGGTGTGGTGCTCTGTTTTGAATCTGAGACTCTGCTGAGTCCTGTATTTGGGTAAAGAATGTTCTCTTTTCTGTGCATCTGTAATTAGAACATGCCACATGGCCTAGTATTTAAAGCCTAGCATCATCATCTCTCTCCAGGGTTGTTTCCCTACCTTCTTTTTAAACTTAATTTTTTTTTTTTTTCAAAGTTCAAAAGAGAAAATCATTTTTAAAACCAGAAGGGAAATACAGTATTTTTAAAAAGTAGATTGAAATCTGTGCTGGTGATTTTATCTTCTTTACCTTCAAGCAGGGATCAGCAGACGTTGTGTGTCAAGGGTCAGGAGGGAGAGATTTCAGGCTGCTCCTTGTTGCTATGGTGGTGGGAAAGAGCCAGATAAAATTCTTTGCCCAGGGAGGAGGCACCGCAAGTCCCCAGTCGGCTGGGGATTTATGATTATCTTCCAGGGTGAGGAGCTAATAATTAAGCCCCGTGCAACAGTGATAGAATTTACCGCAGTCTCATCTTTCCACTAGTTTCGGCAGGTCTCCCATGTGGTCTCTCAGCTCCTCGTTGACATCAGTGGAGAGCAGGGACTTGAACTCAACACAGACCTTCAGAACTTTCACTCAGTCCTTCCCCTGAATGCTGGCGGGTGCGTGCGTCTGTGTATGTTTCCTGATCTCTCGTTGCCCGGTTATAGAGACCCACCTGGGTTTTTCCCATTACAGAATGGTTAAGAACGTGTGTGTGCAATTGAGAAGTATGTAGGCTTGGAAATCTGCTTTTTTTTTTAAAAAAAAAAAATGATTTAGAAGCGTTCCATTGTATGGATTTATTATGTTTTGTCTCCATACCAGTTAACAGTCACTTGAATGATTTTTAGTATTTTGCTACTGATGTAGCTCCAAATATTTGCATACAAGACTTTTTTTTAAGATCTTATTTATTTATTAGAGAGACAGAATGACAGGGCTGGGCATGGCGGCCAAAGGGAGAAGCAGTCTCCCCACTGAAGAGGGAGCCATCCCAGGACCCTAAGACCATGACCTGAACTGACGGCAGAAGCGTAACCGACTGAGCCACCAAGGCGCCCCTGCACGCAAGACTTTTTGAAACCTTTCTTTTGAGGAGGTAGATCTCTAGGAGTTAAATTGTGGGAACCTATGGTGAGATTGTGCTTAGCTTTTTAAGAAACTGCCAAACTGTTTTCTGAAGCGGGTGTAGCATTTTTTCATCCTCACCAACACTTGGTACCATCAGGTTTTTTTTTTTATTATATCCAGGAAATCATTTGTTGGTAATGGAAAGTGGAACCCTATGAACGTCACTTTCGGAGATAGGCAAGTAATGCCGTCCCATCCTATAGGATTGCTAAAGATCAAAGGAAATGGGAGCTTTGGTGCAAGGGTTTTGTATTATAAAAATGTTACTGGTGATTATGTGCAGGAAAATTTTTAGCTGTTAAATTTCACACGTATCCGGCTCAGAGATTAGGATGAAAACTTGCCCAAGTTTTAATAAAATGTGTATGTTATGATCAAACTTAGAAGGACGTTTTTAAACTCATCGTGAGCTTTCTCCATATGCGAGGTTGCCTGGATCGTGCATTAAATTACCAGCCTTCTTTAACAATGACAGAATATAATGGCTTGCATATGGTGGGCAAATTTTTCTTCCCCACACGAACTTGGATGATCTGGGGAATGTCTGTTCGTGACTTCGTTTTCAAATGCCTGTGGGTGGCCTCTTTTCTGGACCTGGGCATGTGTGCTCTATTCGAATAGAGTGGAGGCAGAGCATTTGGGGGCTCAGAGAGACCACCAAGAACGATCTGTGTCAAAATACCCACTTCGGTTTTACTCAGTAGTTCTGATTTCATGAAAATTGCCAGTTTCAGCTTTTTGGAGAAACAAAGGGAGTGTTTTGAATGTGTTTCCCTTCCTACCTGTGGAAGACAGCGGCTGTAGGCCTTGTGTTGCTGGCCAATGGGCTTGAGATTTGCAGTCCAGGCGGATTTCCTCGATTATCAGCAACTCTTCACGCCTACTGAAAAAGACCTTTGGACTAAGGAAGTTGCACCGTTTGATCCTGTAGGACCATGTCAACAAAGGGCTTATCACGGAAGGTTAAAAGTACCACAGCACAACCCAAGTGTAAGAAACTGCCTGCTGTGTAGCTTCTAAAAGTCGGGAGGTTTATGTTAATCCTCGTGACAATTTATATTCAATGTTTCATAATAAAATATTTGATTCTTACTAAGTAGATGATTTTAATAAATGGGCAACCCATGAAATCCATTTTGATTTAAAAAAAATAATGCAGGTGATAGTCATAGCAAACAATGCTTTGGACTTAAGATTTGGAGGACAGGACCACTGTGAATTATTTCATGATCTTTACCTAATGAGAAACAGTTCTCATTTTATAGAACTTTGAAAGTTTTCACTTGAGTATGGGCACTCATGTGTGTGTGTGTGTGTGTGTGTGTGTCGGTATTTCAGAACTTTAAAATGTTGCAGTCTGTGATGTGTGAATTAAAAGGAGGATAGAAATGGGGCACCTGGCTCACTTAGCTCAGAGAACATGCAACTCTTGATCTTGGGGTCGTAGTTCAAGCCCCACATGGGATGTGGAGATCACTTCAATAAATAAAAATAGTTCAGGCACTTGGAAGTCTTTTTCTAGATCATTGCAGTTAATGTAGTTTTGGTGTGGAGTGATATGTGAGAGAACAGTGTTAGAGGACGGCGGAAATGAATGCTCCTTTTGGAAGCAGCTGTGTGCTACATAAATCTGGACTGGCAGGCAGTTGGAAGGAGATTTCCTGGTGTTCCCTGTGTCTTAGTTGGAACTGCCCGTCAGAGGAACGGGAGTGACTCCTGCAGGGTGGGAACTCCCTCTTCTTGATGTTCTGTGTGTTCTTTTCTTTTCTTTTCTTTTCTTTTTTTTTTTTGATCTTTTATTTATTTATTTGAGAGAGAGAGAGAGAGAACATGAGAGGGGAAAGGTCAGAGGGAGAAGCAGGCTCCCTGCTGAACAGGGAGCCCAATGCGGGACTCGATCCCAGGACTCTAGGATCATGACCTGAGCCCAAGGCAGTCGTTTAACCAACTGAGCCACCCAGGCGCCCCACTGTGTGTTCTTTAAATAAGGCAGGCTTCTGGATTTATAGAGAAGTGGCTCATATTCATTTTTGATGCTGTGTTTCGTTGCGGAGGATTTGAGCCCCTCTTTGGAGGGAAGGTTGAAGTACGAGTTAATAGAGTTAATACCGTAAGACTTGCACAATAAGGACAAAAGGAATGCCCGTGGGGAGGGCTTCTGTAGGGTTGTAGCAGGTGGTGCTGGGAGAGCCGGTCACAGAGAACCGGAGAGCTGGCCCCAAATGCTTGGACCAGACTCGGTGTTGACTTGGGATCCCGAGGAAGGTTCTAGCTCCTGGCTGCTGTAAGCAAGGTCATCGTTGGCAACAAGGGAGTAATTTTTTTTTTAAATTTTATTTATTTATTTGACAGAGAGAGAGAGAGAGAGCACAAGCAGGCAGAGAGAGAGAGGAGGAAGCAGGCTCCCTGCTAAGCAGAGAGCCAGATGTGGGGCTCGATCCCAGGACCCTGAGATCATGACCTGAGCTGAAGGCAGAGGCTTTAACCCACTGAGCCACCCAGACACCCCAACAAGGGAGTAATTTTTAAGACAGATCTTTAAAAAATAATTTTTAAGTAAGTACACCCAACATGGGACTCGGTCTTACAACCCTGACGTCGGGTGTCGCCTGCTTTACTGACGGAGCCAGCCAAGGGGCCCCAAGTCAGATTTTTGTATCTTCTTCAATTTTCCCTCCTGGCAAGGTAAACGAGAACAGATGGTCGTGTGTGTGGTCCCTGGCCACTTAAAGTGACCTCTATGTTGTTCTATATTTTTAAAGATTTTATTTATTTGGCAGAGAGCACAAGCAGGGGGAGCAGCAGGCAGAGGGAAATAGAGAGGCAGACTCCCTGTTGAGCAAGGACCCCAATACGGGGCTCCATCCCAGGACCCCGAGATCGTGACTGGAGCCGAAGGCCGTTGCTTAACCAGTCGAGCCTCCCAGGCCCCCCCATGTTGTTATACTTTAATGTGCATTGATTCATTCATTTATTTTATGAATTAACTTTAAGGAGACAAATAGGATGAAGTGTGGAAAGAGCATGGGGTTAGCAATCGGAGGGAACAGCTGCGTGATGGGAAGCAAGGACTTGAGCTCTGAGCTTCAGTTTCCTCCTGGAGGTGGGATTCCTAGCTCACCGAGGGTTAGTATTAAATCCAGTGTCCTCGAGGCTCTTAGCACATGACTGTGACACATCATGGGCACGCCATTACTGGAAGTTAGCTGCTCTTTTAGTTACTGATAAACATAATTTAAAGTAGCATAACGTGGTGGGGCCCAGGTGGCTCAGTGGGTTAAGCATCTGATTTCTGATTTCAGCTTGGGTCATGATCTTAGGGTTGTGAGATTGAGCCCAGCACTGGGCTATGTGCTGGGCGTGGAGCCTGCTTAAGATTCTCTCTCCCTCTCCCTTTGCCCCTCCTCCCCCAATGCTCTCTCTCTCTCAAAAAAAACAAAAACAAAAACAAAACCTAATTAAAAACTTCTATAAAAAAATAACAGCATGAAGCCTTTACTTCTATATTATTTATCCCCCGCCAACTCTGTTAAGAGACTAGTAGGGACTCCTTAAACGGCAAGTTGAACATACTCTAATCAATATATTTTAAGTATTTCACTTAACATTTGAAATCAACACAAAGCAAGTAGATCAAATCAACCTCAACCAAAATGAGGTTGAAAGTTCTAGAAAAAGTTGTTCCATGTAGGTGCCATTTCCAGTGATAACTTAGAGCGTTTTCACATGAACACACCGCGTCGTAAGGACATGCTGCTTTGGCGTCATTTTTGCTGAGATTCATGAAATGGACCAAATTAGTAATAACTTGATGAGAAATTAAAGCTTAATGTTATGTTCCATCACATGGGCGTGCATCATACAGATAATTCTTTATACTTTGACCAGTAACACCCAGTGATCTCTTCAAACTTTTATCCCTTGTTCTTGGAAACAAGTGGTTTTCACGTTGTGAAATTAAAGGAAGAGAATATTCATCGTCACAAAGGTCAATGCTAGGTTCGTTTCATTTGTCCCGTGGGGACATAAAAAATGGAAATAAAATCGACGCCCAAAAATAGGCCCCAGGTGAAAACAATAGAGTCTGGAAGTTTCTGTCTTGGGCTATAGTCCTGAACACTGGCGTGCGTTGGGTGGTTTGGTGGAATCCTAGCAAACCTCACACCAGTGGATTAGGTTCTGATCTTTCCTAAAAATTTAGTCCGTCTCTTGGAGCATTGATTTGACCCATGGATTCTGTACCAGTCGGAAGTCAGCAGACTGCTCCAAGGCCATCCAGGTGGCCAAGCACTTGGGGCTTGGAGCTGGGAAGATGGGAGCCAGCAGATCCCAGTGAGTTTTCAATGCTGGTGGAGCAAGGTAGCGACCTGGTTAAACTTATTTCTGGAACCCAGCTGCCAGGGGTCAAGTTCTTTCCATCTCGTGATGCTGGGCGAGTTGCTCTGCCTTCTGGGCCTTCAGGCCTTCAGCTCCTCCATCTGGAAAGCCGAGTCGTAACAGTGCCTGTGTCAAGGGCCTTTGTGAGTGAGATGAGATCATTCGCGTAAACCACTTGGCATTTCGGCAACACAGGGCCTGCTATTTTCTGGCCCCCTTTTCCATGTTCTCTGGTGGGACACTCAGTCACGCTTATCTCTAGTGAAAGGCTGTGCCTCACGCTTTCTGAAGAGTCATTCTTGTCTGAGAAAAACGTTTGTTTTTTAAAAAGTTGTTGTTTTTTCTTAAAGGAATGCAGTAGTCAGTGATTTTGAGAGTGGTGGTTTGCCACGGATCGCAACCCAAGCTCCCAGTGAAATCTCCTTTGTTTTGTTTACAGGGAACACGGGTCTGGCTGAGAGAGAATGGCCAGCATTTTCCAAGTACTGTCAATTCCTGCGCCGAGGGCGTCGTGGTCTTCCGGACAGACTATGGTCAGGTGAGCACACGTGGGCAGCTTCCCGGCATCTGCGTCCGGCTTCCAACGGTTGTCCTATGGGAGCACATGGGTGTTCGCTCCCCTCTTCCCCTCCCCCCCAATACCCTAAACGTTTTTTTCTAAGTGGGGAAAACCGAATCCCGAGAAGATTGTAGAACATACACCTTAAGTGTGTGTGAGATAAGCAATAAAACTCCAAATGGAACGTACAAAGTGTTCCAACCAGGGCAGGACAGAGGAGGGCTCCGCTTGGTTGGTTCCCTGGAATCTCCTTAAAGACACAGATGTATAGGGTGCGAGCAATTTGAGAAAAACTTCAGAATTATGGATATTTGCGTATTGGTTTCCTTACCGCTTTCCCTTGAAATTCTTGCAGTTCCCACAGTGTTGGAACGGTGGGTGTGCCGGTGGGAACGTAGGAAGTGGCGGTTCCTGGGAGAACGAGGTGGGCTCCACCTCGCTCAGCTTCCTTGTCCACCTTGTTCTTCAAACGAAGAGGTTCCTTCAGGAGGGGGCGTCAACCGCTGCTCTGTAACCTAAATGCTTGTATCAGCGAAAACAAACACGTGAATCCAGAAACTAGCTCGCTGGTTCTATTTGGGCGCTTGTGAAAGGAGTCTGGTGTCTCCATTTTATCAAGGAAACTAATTTTAATGTTACCAACGGGTCCCTTTTTCCAGAGGCACAGAGCAAAATCTAAGAGCTAAGGAGAGAAGGATGTCCTCTGCCAGTATTTAAAACTCCCGGTTTCTGAATCTGCTTTGCTGGTTTTGTTGAGAACAGAGCCTTCACGGTCAGTGTCAGGCAGTTTAAGGCAGATGTGGGCTACGGGGTTATCGAGACCTCTTGGCAGAGAGAGTCCGCTCTCTGGCACCTTTCTCGTTTTGTGGTTTAATCAACAGTGATGTTACTGGGCTGCCTTGTGAGTCCTCAGTTTGGTTGTCATCTGAGAGTCTTGAATAGTTGATCATGCATCCATCCGGGGGTGAAGACCAAGCCGGGTTTGGTCAATGGCGATGGCGGGGGATGGCCAGAGGGGTAGATAGGTCGCGAGTCTGATGGTCATTGCCGGCGGGGACGCTGCAGCTGCTGCCCAGCCTGGTTTCCTTCTCATCAGATTCTCGGATCGTGCAGGATGATCTGGAAACTGAGGACAGGCTGTGACTTTTGTCAGGCTTGAGTGTGTACGTCCCCGGGCAGGGCTCGTCCGCGTTTATCTGTCTTGCCATTATCCTGCCTGTCCTCCCTTCCCACTTGACCCAGATGAGAATGCACGTCCTTTTAGGTTCTGTACATACTGTTCAAGATGATGGAAGAAACAGAAAACCGGATTTCAACCGTGCACCTGACTTGACGTGACTCTGTTCCCGAAAGTGTCGTAAAATAGATCGTTGGCGGAATTTTCTTTCTCCATTGACTTGTTTTTTAATCCCAAAGATAATTCTTTTTTCTTTTTAACTTTCCCCCCTCTTTGAAAAAAAAATTTGTGGTAAAAACCCATAACATTAAACATAACCTTTTTTAAGTGTCTACTTAAGTAGCGTTAAGTATCTTCATATTGTTGTACAAGAAAGCTCTAGAATTTTGTCATCTTGCGATACTGAGACTCTACCCACCCAGCAACGCCCCCATTTCTCCTCCCTTCAGCTCTTGGTCACCACCTTTCTACCCTCTGTCTCCGATTTTGATTACTTTAGATACTTCGTGTGAGAGAAGGGATCTTACACACACACAGTATTTGTCCCTTTTTTGTGTGGTTGGCTTATTTCCCTTGACATACTCTCCTCGAGGATCTAAGATGCTTTCTGTTCCCGTGTAACTACACTGTGCTGGGCACAGGCTAACGTGGAAACCCCAGGCCCTTAGTGCTGCTGACTGTGAGACAAGGTCTGAACTCTGTACCTCAGGAAGCCATTTTCAGTCCCAGCTAATGAAGCGCTCAGGGAGCGGAGGTGGAGGGCGGGGGTCAGGCCAGTAGTTGTGTTCACTGCTGACCATGGTTAGAGACTGTGGGCTTCGGAACAAGGAAACCAGAATGACATGCACTTAAATGTGAAAGCCTGTCTCAGCTTCGACTTCTCATCTTCCGTCAGTCTTCAAGTACTCGGTCTTACGTTGTCCACTCTGCCACTCCCAAGTATGATGAGCTTGGAGATGTGTGTAGGAATTACAGGGTTTAAGCCAGAAGAGTGAGACAAGACGGAAGAATTGGATTCTGACATGTCAAGAACGGACCGTGACCAGGAGACTCTAATGTCTTTCCTTCCTGACGTCCTTCCTCTCCTCACGCCCCAAGTTCTCTGTGGAACCAGAAGGTGTATTCAGCAAGGATTAGGAGAAGTTCATGAACGGGTTCTGGTCCCCGGGACGGGAACGGTGACTCTGTAAGTGGGCAGGGACAGATTCTCGAAGGAATTAGGGTCCAAGATACAGAGCTTGGCCTTGTCCTCGTCAAGCCTGTCTAGGATAACTTTTCAAGGTATTGGCTACTTTTAACTCAGTTTATGAAAGGGTGTGAAGAAATCAGTGTGCGAGGGGGACTGGGGAGGGACAATGAAGAGTTATTGTTGAATGGGTACAGAGTTTCAGTTTTGAAACATTTCTGAAGGCATATGACAACGGTGGTGACAGTTGTGGGACAATGTCCTTGTGCTTTAAAGCCACTGAACTGAACACTTAAATGGTTAAAGTGGCACATTTTTTTTCATTCTTTTGTACATTTTACCACAATTTAAAAAAAAAAAATCCAGGGCCCCTGGGTGGCGCAGTTGGTTGAGCGACTGCCTTCAGCTCAGGTCATGATCCCGGAGTCCCGGGATCGAGTCCCACATCGGGCTCCCAGCTCCATGGGGAGTCTGCTTCTCACTCTGACCTTCTCCCTTCTCATGCTCTCTCTCTCTCTCTCTCTCTCTCTCTCTCTTTCCTAATAAATAAATAAATAAAATCTTAAAAAAAAATAAATAAAAATTAAAAAAAAAATCCATGTTTGAGGTCAAATGAGAACTGGTAAAAGCTGTCAAATGGGTATTTTTCTGCGTTTTTGAAAAAAAAACATTCTGGTGACATTTTTGTTGGGGAAATGTGACCTCAGAGAAACAAAAGCTTATGAGACTAGTAGCCGGCCCTCCTTTGAGAGCTGTGGCCTCTAAGGTTGTGCGAATGGCCAGGGAGGTCTGCTCAGCTGCAGATTCTGATGGGCAGGTCTGGGGCAGGGCCTGAGAGTCTGCATTGCTCACGAGCTCCCCGCTGATCGCGATGCTGCTGGTTCATGAACCACATTTGAGTAGCAAGGGCGTAGAGGGCTTTCCTGAGAACCGCCTTGGGGTCGTGGTTGCCTATAGGGAGAGCAGGGCGTACTCTGAAATCCTCTGTGTGGACCCCTGGTCCCAGGGTTATAGAGGAAGCGGAGAGAAAAGGAGGGCTTTAGGTGAAGCTAGAACACTTTGGCCTTCCAAAGTGTTCCAAAGTGTTCTTCCGTTCTCCTTGCTCTGTGCCCTTCCTTCCTGCAACCATTTCACCTTCAGCGTGGCCAGGGTGGTGCTGACGGCAGCAAAATGATTCTCGGGTGAATCAAACAACCGTTTTGAAGTCCTTTTTAGTGTTGGAAGCTGAGCAGAGCCAGGCATCGCTAAAATCCTAAAGTGGGACCTCAGGGACCCTGGGTAGGCAGGAGATAATAGTGTGTTTTTTATGAGAGTACCGAAGGGCATGCTCACTGATTTCATTTAGGCTCTGAGAATTTTGCACATGTACTCAGCTGTTTTTTGGGTTTTTTTTTTGGCCATGGACATAGTTTCACTGTTAACTTAAAATTCCATTCCACACTAAAAGCTAAACTACTGTAGGTTGGTCCAGGGAATAGAGAGGACCAAAACGTTGCCGTTTGATTTATAACTTCCGCTCTACTCGCCGTGAAGTATTTGCAGATGGAGAAAGAAATGTGCAAGAGACACGCTAGCACACTTTGTTGAAAATTATGCATAGTTGTGGCCTGTGGAGGACACAGCGTCTGGGCAGGTCAGCACTTGCCCCGAAAGTTCCTTCTAGGCATATGTTGTTTTACCGCGCTTTGCTTTACTGAGCTTTGCAGATGTTGCCTTTTGTTTGTTTTTTTTTTTTTGCTTTTTTGCAGATTGTAGGTTTGTGACAGCCCTGCTTGAGCAAGACTGTTAGTGACATTTTTTTTCCAACAGCATTTGCTCACTTTGTGTCTCTGTGTCACATTTTGGTAATTCTTGGCATATTTAAAAACTGTCTCATTATTGTATTTGTTACGGTGATCTGTGATCAGTGATTATGTGACTCATTGAAAAGTCAGATGATGGCTAGCATTCTTTTTCAAAGATTTTATTTATTCATTTGAGACAGAGACAGAGAGCATGAGCAGAGGGAGAGGGAAGCAGGCTCCCTGCTGAGCCGGGAGCCTAACATGGGCTCGATCCCAGGACCCAGAGATCATGACCTGAGCCGAAGGCAGAGGCTTAACCCACTGAGCCACCCATACCTGCCTCGATGGCTAGCATTTTTCAACAACAAAATATTTTTAATGTATGACATTGTTTTTAGATATTGTTGCATACTTAGTAGCTAGAGTATGGTATAAACGTAACTTTTATATGCACTGGGAAGCCAAAAAATTCATTCGAATCGCTTTATTGTGAGGGTCTGGGACCAGACCCGCAATTTTTCTGAGGTACACCTGTCCGTGTCTTCTTGCGTGTTATACTACAGACATTTTTTTTTTTAAGATTTTATTTATTTATTTGAGAGAGAGAGAGAGAGGAGAGGGTCAGAGGGAGAAGCAGACTCCTCATGGAACTGGGAGCCCGATGTGGGACTCAATCCCGGGACCCTGGGATCATGACGTGAGCCGAAGGCAGTCGCTTAACCAACTGAGCCACCCAGGCGTCCCAAACTACAGACAGTTTTAGAAGAGCACCATGGCTTTGCAGGGTGTGAGTATGTCTAGAAGATCAGCTCCTACGGAAGTGTAAGATGGAAGACAGCCTGGAACGTCGGTCTTTTCTGGAACACTCACGAGCTGCACGGGCCATCACGATAGCACCCTTTAGGAACACTGTAAATTGAGTAAGAAGTTCTAAATTAAATTTTTCACTTTGCGAGTGAGCTGTTCTCTTTTCCGAGAAGAGCCTAATTTGATTGCTCTGAAAGAGCCTATGGTGATATCAATTTACCTAATTGTGTTTTAAGGGGTAGTTATTCAGCTTACCCCAGTAAACTTAATCAAGCCAATTACTCCAGGCAGTGATTCTGTGGGGTTTTTTTGTTTGCATTGTCTCTCTGTGGGGTGTTCAGAAATATTTTCCTGGCTGGGGATTTAATCACCCCAGTCTACAAGTAAATGCCCTCCTCCTCGCCCTTCTGTCTTTATTGGCTTGCCACAAGTATGATTGTATTTGGGTTTAAAAGTTATTGTTCTCATTTGATTAATTGACGAAAAGGTCATTAGACTGCCCGGTACTCTGACGTCCGTCCCACCTCGGGGGGGGGGAAAGTCAGACTTCCTCCAGCCAGACGGGATGCACACCGCCAGTTACTGACGATCTCACCTCCCATTTCCAGCCGTCCCAGCCTTTTTTGGTTTGTCCTTCTAGCGTTGACTTGTTGAAATTAGAAGCGTGGGCCCAATTTTGTGAAATTTGATAATGCATTCATAGGGACTTTCGTTGTTGTTGCATTTCTTGATCATTTTCTCCCACTCGCTATGCTGCCCAGCTGTTTTTCTTTGCTGTTTTCCCTTCGCTTTGCTCGCTCGGGTGCCTTTTTGTGTCCCTGGCAGGGAGTTTGCAGCACGTGACGTTCGTGGACCACGTGCATCCACTCCTGGGTGCAGGGGTCACCTCCCCCAAGCCTGCTGAGGGCTGGAGAAGGGACAGTGGGGCAGCCCAGCACCCTGGCCCCGCACCCTGTTGGGAGGTAGACAGCTAGACCTCTGTGATGGCGCTTCTGGGGCCAACAGATTGGATCTGTCTGTTAATGCAAAGAGGTGCGTCCGAAATATTTTAACTGAATTGCAAGTTTCGCCCGAAAGGAAGCTGACAGCCCAGCTGCCCCTGAGAGCTGGGGAATGCCCTGGACTTCAGCATTCCACGCTTTACACCCTAAACCAGCTGCAGGCCGCAGCAGCTGCCTGCAGCGAGCTCTCACCGCCAGTCCCTTCTGTGTGCTTGGCAGTTGGTATGGCCCCGCTGGGGTGGGGGGGTGGCCCAGGGCCCCTCGGGGCTGCCCACAGGAGTGGTGGTAGGGGAAGGGGGACACCAGCAGAGAGACGCTTAAATTTAGGAAGATGGGGACAGCGTTCGTGACGCAGAAGTAGGGTGCTGTGAGTCTCAGCCAAGCTGTGATGCTTTCTAGACAGCTGGCCTGGACGTAATTCCAACCCTATGTTGTTGTTTAAAGCATATTCTAGCACCTTCTTGACTTTTTTTTTTTTAATTTTTGTGAAGATTAACTTTCTCATTAATGCACATATTCTGGGGAAATCTTATTCTTTTTGTTTTCAAAAGGAAGGAAACATGGATTGGTTCTATGTTTGCCCCTTGTATTGCAATGGCTGCTTTCAACCCAATTAACCTGTGAGTCTCTCTAGGCTGAAAGGGTTGGATATCGGCAGTTCCAAGTGGTTAGGCTCAAGAGCGTGTCCATGATCCTCCATCTTAACTTTGTGTCATAGCTTATTGATAAGTTTATCACTTCAAGATAGAATAAAAGATCGAGTTTTTCAGGTGGCTGACAGAAAGTTTAACAGAATGGGAGTGTTTTGCAGTCCAGTCGAGGGGCACAGCATATCCCTAAAACAGTATATGGCCCCGGCTTTTGGAGACCCTCCGCCATCTTGGTCCATGGCTGTGTGTGTGTGTGTGTGTGTGTGTGTGTGTGTGTGTGTGTGTGTGTGTGTGTGTTAACAGTTGTGAGAGGCCATGACATTTGTATTTCGGGGTTTCCATTTTCTCCAGGTGTCTTGATGATTTGCTGGGATGGGTTTCTGCAGCAAATATCCAAATTTGACTTGAAAGAAAAAAAAATGGATGGATATACATTTTTTTCTTTTTTGAGTTGGAGTTTGGGTTTTCCTCTATTGTTTGTGTGTGTTTATTGTGGTAAATATACATAACATAAAATTGACCATATTAACTAACAAAACAGAAACTCCATACCCATTAAGCACTAACTCCCTATGTAATTTATTTTTACTTTTTTTTTTTAAGATTTTTATTTATTTGACAGGGGTGGGTGGGTAGGGAGAGAGAGTGCATGCAAGTGCACAAGGGGGCAGGCAGAGGGAGAGGGAGAAGTAGATTCCCTGCTGAGCAGAGAGCCCGATATGGGACTCGAATCAGGACTCTGGGATCATGACCTGAGCTGAAGGCAGACACTTAACCCACTGAGCCACCCAGGAAACCCCTCCCCCAACCCCATGTAATTCCTTTTTAAACTACTCTCTTCTTGGGTACCTTTTCTTGTGCTGCTTTTAGAAATAAGAGCACAGTAGAAATTCTGGTTTGTGGACCCTTTCTTAAGAAATAGATGATGTCAGGAAAGAATGGCTGGAGACCGCATCCAGGTTCCTGGGAGGGAGGATCTGAGGCTGACCACTCCTGAGCATTGGCCGTGGCCAAGTGACGTGACATGAGCGTGGATGGGGCTGCCCCATCCTTTCCCTTCTCAATGGGGGATGTCTGCAAAGCTGTCTACAAGTAAGGGGAAAGAGGGGTGCGCTGGTGACAAGTGACAGATAATTGTGAAAATCAGAGGTGTTGGCTTCTTTTGCTGAAACTTCAGTATGGGTCCATCTGTTATTCTCGGAAGTCGCTTCAATCAAAACAGAGCAGCTGTATTAAAAAGACAGCACTGAGCTGGGAAACTCTTAAATTCTTTGTGCGTTTCCCACATTTTGCTGTTTTATCCTGGAAATACCCATCTCCGGGGTCCCTGGGTGGCGCAGTTGGTTGAGCGACTGCCTTCAGCTCAGGTCATGATCCCGGAGTCCCGGGATCGAGTCCCACATCGGGCTCCCAGCTCCATGGGAGTCCGCTTCTCACTCTGACCTTCTCCCTTCTCATGCTCTCTCTCACTCTCTCTCTTTCCTAATAAATAAATAAATAAAATCTTTAAAAAAAAAAAGAAATACCCATCTCCGAGATGGATATTAAACTCCAGCCCGTGGAGTTTCTTAGAAGTCTGCGCTCCAGAGACTGAACACCACTGGGACTTTCAGTCTTGCTTTGAAGACCAAGTAAAATGCAGTGTGTCCAAAGTACTCGGTTTTGAGAGAGAAAATGTTTTTATGCTCTGAGAGCCACGGGAGCCACGTCTTACCCTCTAGACCTCTTCCAAGAATTTGGCTTGGTGTCTTGTGGCTCAGAGATGGAAAGTCAGATGTTTCCATTAATTTTCACTCTGGGACTACAGGGGAAAAAATGTCTGCTTGTTTATTAGTGCACCTAGTGCCAATGAGAAAACGTGTGTCTTTGCAAATCTGCATAGCTCCATGTATTGTAAATTTTACCCACTATTGTAAACTGCAGCATTTGGAAACCTAAGACTGTTGGCCCATCGACATTGAAATGGGGATTTTACAGTAACAAACACTGTAGGACGCGTTGGTGTTCTGAGGAATGTGGGCTATGTCAAGTGTTGCCTTTGCTTATTACTAAGCGTGCATGCTGTTTCTGTGTTATTACCCGCCATGTTCCCGCACCATTGGAAAAATCCACTGGAAAGACTGAAGAGCTCCAGGTCTCTGGGACCTGCCTTCTTGTACCTTTCCGTGAACCCGGCCCAAGTGGATTTACAATCCAGCTTATTTCGGATTCTTTGAGACCATGGCTTTTTCCCTAGCCCCTTTGGACTGAACAGCTGCCCTCCCCCCCACTGGATAGGTAGACAGGTGGCTAAGAAATTGGGTGCTATTAGCCCCTGTAAAGCTCTAGCTGAACCAACACATTCTCTCTCTCTCTCTCTCTCTTTCTCTCTCTCTCTCTCTCAGTGCTTTTATGGGAGAATACGTATAGCCTCTGCCATAGGTCATGACCTTCTTTGGCTTCCTGTCCTTCGGGGGCCAAATTGTTCGCTTCTGCCTTTTCTCGTTCGTGGATATCTCCCAGCTTTGGCCTCTTCATTCCTCCGGATTGAGCCTCTTCTTCCCAACCTTTAGGCTTGATCTATTTATTTGTACCCAAGCCTGCCTCTGCTCTGCCGGTCTCTCCCCTCAGGATTCCAGCCTCCGCTCCTCGGTGGCACACTCTCCTTGTGCCTCCACGAGCCTGCCGTGTATCTAGACCTTTCCTGGCGCACTCATGTGCTGGTGGGACGAGAAGGGTGGATGGAGGTCGGCTGCCATCAGCCCCATTGTTCCTTTTGATTTTGTGGGTAGCTTAGCAAATTAGATTGCTCAGACTTGAAGGTAAGCAGGGTACTATCTTGCATTCTTGATGCCCATGAATACTGAACTTAGCTAATTAATTCTGTGCTAAGCTCAGACCAGGTCACAATTTATGACCAGGAGAGTTAAATAAAAAACATTCAATCAAGACTAGATTCTTCTTGGTACGCCTTGGTGGCTCCGCTGGTTAAGCGTCTGCTTTCGGCTCAGGTCATGATCCCAGGATCGAGTCCCAGGTCAGGCTCCCTGCTCGGCGGGGAGCCTGCTTCTCCCTCTGCCTGCCGCTCTCCCTGCTTGGGCTCCTGCTGTCGCTCTTTCTCTCTTACAAATAAATACATAAAATCTTAAAAAAAAAAAAAAAAGATTCTTCTTTATTTTGAAGGCTTAAATAAATACTGTTTCTCTATTATAAGTATCATTTTATGAAAAATGTATGTGAAGATCTCATTTGGAAAGGAAATGATTTACAAATTATCTACAGGAATTAGACATGGTACTGTACTGTACTGTACATGTACTGTAATTTCAGGAAAAAAAAAAAGCAGAGGCCACTTGTTAAAACAAATCCAGGTGTTTGTCTGTCTGTGACTGAGTTGCATTCTATTCCAAAAATTCGTTTACAGGCCTGTTATTTGGAGCCAGTTTTCCCAAAGACTCCGTGATATACGCGGGGAGCTGATTGTCCCGTCCGTGTACAAAGACCCGGTAGCCTCAGTATGCCCAGACTTGGGGGGCTCCAGAAGCCCCCTGTTGGCTGATCCCGATTTTAAACATGTCTGCAGAGTTCCAACCTGGGATGCTGCCGCCGGGAGATGAGGGAATCACATTCTTCCCGTGATCGCCCCCTCCTGGCGAGCGGGGGGAAGGGGGCGCCCCGTTTCTGAGCCAGGTGCTCCTCATCAGGGTTGGCATGGGGGATGGGTAAGGAGAGGAGGAGGAGGTTTGCCTGGTGACCTCTCTCTACCAGGCACCGCGCCGGTGCATTTGTCCCCTGTGATCCTCACAGCTGCTCCCCCACCCCCCCGCAGGCATCGCGAGCCCTGGGGTAGTAATCGCGGAAGCCGGGGGGGGGGGGGGGGGGGGGGGGGGGGGGGGGGGGGGGGGGGGGGGGGGGGGGGGGGGGGGGGGGGGGGGGGGGAGACGGTGTCCACGAGCCCGCCCTCGCTTGGGCGGTGATGACTGGGGGAGCCGGGGCTCGCGTCCACAGCGGACCATCTTGCCCCTCCTGTTACTTCTCAAGGAGGAATGCGAAGTAGGACAGGGGAGCCTTGGGCAGGGGGTGCTCCCGCCTGCCCCTCCTCATCCTGGCTGTGCTCACTCTTCTGGGGGGGGGGGCCGGGATTGAGCGCACTTGGTGTCTTCTCATGACATTCGTGCTTTCCCTTGAAGTCACTGCTCAAGATCAGCAGTTTCTCCTGCCGCCTCCCCCACCTCCTCCTCCTTTGTGGTGGCTTTTATTTTGTTTCATTGTTCTGGGAAATAGAAGGGTTAGAAAAAAAATAACATTTTTAAGTTTTGATGTTTCGTTGTCTTGTGTTCACGATCTTGCTTTCCTGCTGCTGCTTCTGACCTGCCCTCTTCAACCCTGGCAGCCTCCTTGGATTCATGGGGAAGCCTGCACCAAGAGCCTTTCCCTCCCTTTACGGAGTCCCTGCTCTCGATCTTTCCATCTCTCTCCTGTCCTCCCTCACATGCTGGATACCCCATTCGAGTGGGACTTTGGGGTTTATTTATTTTTTTATTTTTTTAAGATTTTATTTATTTATTTGACAGGTAGGCAGAGAGGCAGGCAGAGGGAGAGGGGGAAGCAGGCTCCCTGCTGAGCAGAGAGCCCCTGGGATGTGGGGCTCGATCCCAGGACCTGAGATCATGACCTGAGGTGAAGGCAGAGGCTTAGCCCACTGAGCCACCCAGGTGCCCCAGACTTTGGGGTTTAAATGTCCCAAACTCCCATGTGATGTTTCTCTGTGCGTGATTCTACGATGAACTGCTTTGTAATCTTCAGGGCCCTTGTCAAGAATGCGGGTTCCTTGACCGCACCCCGGACCTGCTGAGTCCCCTTCTGGGACTATGGCCCTGGAGTTTGTGTTTTAACAAGGTTTCCCCTTGATCCTATGGGCCTTGAAATGAGAGCCGATGATTCTGTGGTTATATCGATCTGGGATAAATTGGAGAGTCCTTTTCCTTTTCTGACCTGGTCTCATTTGCCATTTGCTTCCAGTTGGGCTGCCCCCTGCCCTGTGGGGTCGGGGGCTCCAGGGAGAGGCTGGCCCTTCTCATGGCACGAATCTCAGGCTGGGTTCTTTCATTTTCCCCTTCTCCCTCTTCCACAATCCCACCCCTTTTGCTCCTGTGTCTAGCACAGAACCCAGTGTTTGGGGTCCTCTTCTTTCCAGCTCAGGATACTGTGAAGGATCTTTTTGTCGGTCGGGAAATCGCAGTGGTAAAGCAGCCTCCCGAAATCCGCTAATGAAGTTCGTGCACAGAGATCATCAGTGATGGTCTTTGAGTTCAGACAACTCAATTGAATTGTATTTGTTTCCGAGGAAAACTGTACCCGTTTCTCTCTCAAGAGGGAGAGGACAAGGCCCTGGAATTCAGAACAAGGTCCTGGATGGGGATGGGTGAAGGCGTCTCCTCGGGAAGGAACTTGTTTCCCCCATTTCTCCGGCAATGCCCCTGCCATCGTGCCCAGAAAGACCCCACCTGGGCTGGATGAGAGGCCTAGGAAAGGAGCGGGTAGATCCCAAGCAACTGCCCCACATGGAGGAGGAAAAGGGGGCTTTGGCCCCGTGGAGACCTATTCTAGTAACTTCCATGTAAGGAGTGTCTGTTCCTTAAAGCAGCCCTGAAAGCCTCAGCTTCCAGCTTTTATTCCATACTGATTGCGTTTGCCCTTTTAAAGGTGAGAAATCAGACCGAATGGGCACTTCTGAGGAATTTTGCCTGGGAGAGGGAACACCCATGGACTTTCTCAGGTAGTGGAAATGTTCGGTATGTTCTGAGTGGTTCACCAAGCCATATAATTTTATTGTAGGCGAAGTGAACTTGAGTTCTTAAAAATAACCCCTTGCTTGTTTGAAGGCAGCTGTTGGTGTCCAAGGGGCGCGTGCCTCCCACACACCGCGGACCTCGGAGCTGAGGTGAGGCCTTCCCTGAGGCCCCGGAGGCCATCCGCGCCTGCCGCCTCCGGGTACCGCCTACGTGCTGGGAAGGCTTTGTGCATTCTTTTAACGCTTGGAAATCTCCAAAAAAGAGTATTTTATGACACCTGAGAAAGAACCTGAAATTGAAATCGAGGGAAGTTATGCTGGAATTTCAGCAGCCTTGCCCGTTCCCGGACTTCTCACCTAAGATTGCCTTCCAGCTCCTGCGGCACAAGAGGGGAGCCTGAAGTCTTCACCCCCTGGCCCTTCACCGAAGTTTGCTGACCCTGATCTAAACGATCAGTTTCCCCACTTGCTTCTGATGGAATGTTTAGTGCTGAGTGGCCTTCTGGTGCTTTCCAGGCCTGGCTGCACCCGTCTGATTCACTTGAGGGGCTGCTCCTGGAGATTCCTGTCCCCCTTACCCTCCCACCCCTCCCCCCACCCTATGCCCAGGGGTACAGTCTCTTTGGAAGTGGGCCCAGGAATCTGGATTTGCAACCAGCCAGCGGGAGGCCGTGCTGTGAACCCTGGGATCGGGATCCATGAGTGGTTAAGCTCCCTCATTTTGTTGTCCTGGCGAGGTGGAAGTGCCCTGCCCGGGAGGAATTAAGGTCATCAGTGACAAAACCCCTATTTCCTGCTACCTGTAGGGCAGTGATTCAGAGAACTGAAGAGCCTCAGATCATCAGACTCCGCCCCCCTTCCGCCCCCCATCAAGGGCTTGTTACACTCATGGTCTCTGATTCTGCAGGGCGCAAGTGGAGCCTGAGAACCGGCATTTCTGACAGGCTCCCAGGCGCTGCTGATGCTCGTCTGGGAGCCACACCCTGAGAACTGGTTTGTAGGGCTTTGCTGGGCTGTGCGTGTGGATTGCTGTTTTTTATTTAAAATTCGTGTTCTAAATAAAAGCATCTAATACACAGCCTTCTCCCCAAAACATGTTCTTTAAAAACACAGATGGCCACTCACACAGTCCAAGCACCTTTTTTTGACTGCTACCGCCATAGAGGAATCCTTCTTGAGAGGTGTCTTGTTGGAAAAACAAGGCATGGTCTGGCATCTTAGTTTTAAATACAACACCTGTCAATGGTTTAGTCTATAAGCGGCTAGGAGTGGAGGGCTGGGGGGGGGGAGGTTGGTTAATAGGGAGCCACTCCCAAACCACAGCAAAAATAAGAAAGCCTGTGTGTTGTGTGTTAATTATATCCCAACGCATTTCCAAGGAGGGTCCACTCTTAGAAGTACTGCAACCAATAAATGAGTTGATTGGGCTTAGACACAACTCTCAGAAGTTACTCTGCAGATTTGGACGCCTAGTGCCTATTTGAATATTGAAGAACAGTTAAGTTGTGAATGCACCTCTGGCTGTGCTGGGCCAGTGCACAGCCCTCCCTTTGTAAGTGGGGAGTCCAAGCCAGGGAAGGAAGGAAACGGTTCTGTATTTAGCAGCCGTGGTTAGAACTCCCAAACTTTTGAGAGTTAGCTTTGATTTACTGTGCATCTTATCCCATTGTCCATGCCGCCCTGGCAGAGAACTTGGGCCGGGGACCAGGAAGGGAACCAGGACTAGGAAAAGGCAAGGCAGGTGTGTAGGGTGCAAAACATAAGGAAGTGCCCAGCCAGGGTCATGCTGCATTGGTAGGCCCCCCTCCCAACTGGTTGGAATGTCCCCAAAGGATCTCCTTGATGAAGACCTTATAGCCGGCTTGTGCAGTTGCCTATAATACTCTAATATGACATTCACAAATTCAGCACATGGACTGTATTAGAAGTTCCAAGCGTGGTGACTTCATTTCAGAGGTTCAAGCTGGTCTTTAATCTGGCTCTTGTTTGGGTGTTCCAAATAGTTCTGGCAATAATTTTTAAATAATTTAATGATATTTTTAAGTCTTCCAGGAAGAGTAACCGAGTAGCCAGCCCTTGAGAATTCAAGTATTTGTCTTTTGGAATGACCTTCTGTTCTGAAATGTATCCACCTTCCTGCCGTGTCAGAGTTCACGGTGGCTGGCTCCAGGCATCTGCTTTCGTTCTTGCAAAGGCAGCTAAGGACAGATGTTTACGGGGTGATGCTGAGAAACCTCCACTCCCATGACAATGGGCTGGAACATATGCTGTCCCCAGTTTCAGGAAGCTTTTGTAACAAAGGATTCCAAAAGAGATCAGGCCACTGGGGAATGTTGCCAGCATGCCTTTGTAAAGGGCAAATCCTGTCCGATTAACCTAATTTCCTTCCCTGAGCAGTGATAAACCAGGGAGATTAAAAAAGCAGATTTTTCAAATTTCGCATTCTTTTTTCCTGAGTTAAAAAATGTTCATAATTAAAAACTGAAGGTTGTTCAGTTTAAAAATTTATTCTCCCTGCCTGCCCCCGTCCCGCCCCCATCGAAAGGACTTGCTTAGCAAACAGTAAGTACATGGGCCTCGTAAATATTCCCTGGGGACAGCACTAGTGCGCGAAGACGACAGCATCCAGCTCCCCATCCTTATTTTGGATGTTCCTGTTTGGGACATTCTCCGCAACAGTATAGAGATGTAAGTAGCATAGAGGGAAGTAATTCCTGCCTTTTGGAGGGAAGTCCTACCCAAGAAGTACCCATTATCGGCTCCTTGCAATCCTCGATGGAGATTTCAAGATAGTTTGCAGATGTTACTTTTAGCTGAAAGAGCAAAAGAGACTGTAGGCCCCTTTTAGCGCCTAGGATAAGATAGGCTTAGTTAATAACTTTCATAAGTTTGAGCTACAGTCTGAAATGAAAAGACATGCTTTTGCTTTTAGCAGCTGTATTGAGGTGAGACCCATATCCCAGACAATCCGCCCAATTCAGTGGCTTTTATGATATTCACAGAGTTACGCAGTCATCACCGCAGTCCATTTTGGAATATTTTGGTTACCCCAAAAAGAAACCCTGTACCCCTTAGCTGTCCTCCCTCCTTCCCAAACATTCACACCCCAGGTCCCAACCCTAAGCAGCTGTTCCCCATCACTGTGGGTCCGCCAATGCCGTACATCTCGTGGGAGGGGAATCCCACAACACATCATCTTCCGTGACCGACTTCTTCCACTTCTCAGCACGATGTTTTCACGGTCCGTCCGTGTTGTCATGTGTACCCGCCCCCCATTCCTTTTGATCGCTCAGTGATATTCCGTTGTGTGGCTGGGCCACGTTTTACTTAAAAGGAATAGTCTCTTAAAGCTAAGTCTCAGAGAAATATACAAAAGAGGACAACTGGCCGTATAAAGTCACTTTTCATATGACTTCTAATGGGTCACACCTTTAATATTTCCAAAAGGATGATATTTTGATGTGTAAGCTTGAGATCAGAATAATTAAGAGCGATGACCTAATTCTTATATGCATTGAAAAAAAAACAGGTTAGACTTTCTCCTAGATTCTATTTCTAGTTATGGTCTCATATCTGAAAATGGTTACTCTTTTTCAAAGTTCTGGGAGGATTGCAAGATCATTAAGGCTTAGAGACGGGTTCTATAGAAGCCGCCCAGGAAGTGGGTTATATAGCTCGGAGGAGGCTAGTGGGTTAATTGAAGCAGATGGGATATTCTATGGGTAGTGCTGACTAGCTGTTCTCTCCCACTGGGAAGAAAGGAAGTCAGCCTGGATGGGAGAGCTGGTCACACAAGGAGGGACATCCTGACCTCAAGGACAGCTCAGAATGACGGCAGAGGGGCTGACTGACTTTGCCTTTGAGAAAAAATAGCGGGCCTCTCATCTATCTCGAAAAGGAGGAAAGCTATAGGATGAGGATTACCAGGCATCATTTCCCTCCTGTCTTCTAAGCAGGTGACAGATTGTCGTGAATATTTCCTTGTACGGGTGAGACTCTTATCATCCCAACCCAAGGCACAGATGAGAATCCCTGCAGACTGCCTTGACATTTGACAAGGTTGGAGAAGTGGAACCAATTTTTAAAGAGAGAAGCTGTAACTTGAAGATGTGACCTTGATGCTGAACCCGCTCCCCCCCACCCACCCACCCAGTGGACTTTTGAGGTTATTTTAGTGGTGTCTTGAACCACCCCTGCTTCATTTCGGAAGTCTTGCTCCCCCTACTGGTCCCCCTGGGTACAGTGTTCCTTGGCTACTCTCTAGGGCTGCCTGGCAAAGGCTTTGGAGGGATTCCTGCAAGAGATGCCAAGGAGGTTCACACGGGGCATTTTACCTCAAGCATTTATTGGGTGATTTGGGGAAGGAGAGGACTGAGGGGATCATGTAGCATTGCTGGGTCATTTTGTATGGGAGTGGACTCGGCCCTGGATGCTTTGATCAAAGTTATCTGGGAGCGAAAACGGAAGCAGGGGGGCCTCATTTTGTTCTACATGGGAGGGTCCCAAGGGCCAGCTAGGACGGGCCCCGGAGACCGAAAGCAAATGGACCCGAAGAAGCGAGGCTAACCGGCCTGCCATCTGGTGAGGGACTCCTGGCCGCGAGTCACAAAACCTGTTAAAGAGATTCGATTAATGTCTGAAAGCCAGAGGCATAAAGTGAATTAGTTTGGGGTACCTGCTGCCCAATAAACCCTTGTGAACAAATGGGCTGAGGCTCGAACTGAAAATAAGACCCAGTGAAGGAGTACTGGGTTTACAGTACTGTGCCAGGAAAGGAAAGCGGTTTCTTTACCTCGAGGATCAAGCTAGTGTCTATAATCATTCACAGACAGCACGTGTATGACCTGGAATCTGTACTGTGTGTTGCTTGGTGACCTTTTTTAAGCCAGGCTTTTTTAATGGGGTTGGTTATTGAAGACTTTGTTCTTATAGGGCTTGTTCACTGCATCTGTGTGTATGTCTCTGTCCCTCCTTCCATCCTGGCCACTGGTCAGCAAATCTTTTCTGATTTTGTCAACTGAATGAACCTGTAATATCGTGTTTGTATATTGATACTTTTTTTTTTTTCTACATCGACCTTATTTGGTGGGATCTTCCCAATGCACCCAATTCAGCAAACAAAAGAGAAATCACAAGCATGATTTTGCAAATCTGAAGAGTCTCGAAAGGTCCCTACCTCCCATCGTCCCTGATGTAGCAATGCTGCACGAGCCTCGGCATTTATAGAATTCTCTGTGGTTTGTATTGGATTGATCTCATTTTGATCCTATAACAAACCTGTGACCCAAATTTCCGTTTTTTTTTTTTAAGTCATTTATAAAGATCTGCTCATGACCACTTCTCTGTTGCAGAGACAGAAACAATGTTGGGGGCCCCTCAGTACCTGGGACCTGGCTTCCCAGTATAAAACAAAGCTAGGTAGCTGAGGGTGAGATTCTGGGTTTAAGTAGAACTTTTTCTTAAAAAGTGTGAAATCGTGCAGGGGGAAGACAATGGTCCCAGAAAGTAATGGTTACTTTTTCATTCTCTCCTCACAAAAACTCAAATTCAGAAATATAAAATCGACCCCAAGGTAGAAATAAAGTTTTCCTGTTGTTTACTGTTTTAGTTAAAAAGCCATTTGACATATCAGGAAAAACCCTGGATGAGGTATTTACTGTCCCCTCCCTTGCCCTGCCCCCCACCCCCGTTTTTTTTTAGTTCATTTTAAGGTATCAGAATTATGATCAGATTATGTTTCTCTGTATGTAAGCTTTGCCTCATCTCTTTCTCCTTACTCTTTCTTCTTACCAATAAAGCGTTACGATTTTTATGCTCTTTAACTGAGAATTTTGTTTTACTTTCTCAATTTTTTTTTTTTTTTAAGATTTTAAGTAATTTCTGCACTGAACATAGAGCTTGAACTCACAACTCTGAGATCAAGAGTCCCCTGCCCTACTAACTGAGCCAGCCAGGTGCCCCTCTAAAGTTCTAAAAAAAAAAAAAAAAAAAAAGTAAGCAGCTTGGAGTTGGGAATGTCAGATTTAATGTCAGGTCAATATAAATAAGAAATCGCTGAATGAGTTGGTAGGGCTCGTTGATGAAAATATCTTTCCTGTGATTGCTGGGCTCGGCAGAAGGACTAATACTTCAAGGGATAACTGTGTAAAACCAATTAATTTCTTACTTGCCTAAAAGCATTCCTCTTTGTCTTATAGAAATTCCAGTCCTAAAATTGCCATGAGGATCAGGCTTACTGAATAAATAGTTTAGATGTTCGTCTTCTCGGTTACTTTGTGTGGAGAAAGCATGAGCCATCTGGGCTCTTCGTCCTTTTATCTTGCTGGCTCCAAAAGACAGCAAATAGGGCTTTTGTTTGTAGGTTATGGCAGATGTACGAGCCTGCTATCTTAATTTCTTTTGTATGGTTGGCATATATTTTAGCTGCTCTGAAATGTTGGGAAGATTTCAAACCAAGCTGGGGAAAGGACAAAATACATTGGTGCATTTTCTTCACCGCTAAGTTGACTCTTTCAAATATTTTGTGAACAAGTGTCTTCTGAAATAAGGACATTTATTTAACAACATTTGGAAGTTTCTCCAAATTTGTTGTTAATCTGGGTTTTTGTGTTGTTTTGTGTTTTGTTTTGTTTTGTTTTTCGGCCAGATGTTTAACTTTATGTCTGAATCCTGCATCTATGATTTGGTTTCAGCTTAAGTAGAAGAGAATGTCAGACCCTGAAATATTTTGGTGTGAATATATTATGGAATAGTTTCCCCTCCCCACCACGAAACTCGGCAACACTCTGTAAATGTATCCTCCTAACTAATGTGACCTTTTTTGTTGGTGGTGTTATTAACTTGTGCTTTTGTAGTGTGTACTTCATTCTAGTGGCATAAGGACTATAGCCAATGCAAATGTCGTCGTAACTGACTTAAGTGAACGATGGCTAGACTAAGCTGTCTTTTGAACGTATTTTTAGTTACCTTTGGAAAATCCATTATGTTAAAAAAAAAAATAGGTGGGGCAGGGCATAAAATCCCTGATGTCCAGCGGCAGATTAAACTCTAGCCATGGAGAAATGCATATAACGTCCAGATGATGGACTGAAGCCATTCTCATTTACCAAAATGAAAGGAGAAAAATGCTTTTAAAACAATTAATTCATGTAGAGACTGTAAGGGCTGCTTGTCTGGGTCCTACTATTTTAATCTTCCTGAGTGATACTCATTTTTCCAAATGTGGTTGAAAAAACTCCTATGCCCACAAAGAATGCTGATGCCCAGGCACAGCCCCAGGGGAGCCCCAGCCTGTAGCCTCTAGGACTTCAATTTAAGCAGCATAACCAAGTACATCTGCCGTCTCCAGTAATGGTGGTGATGCTGCTGGTGTAGATACCAGCCTCTTGAGTTGTCTGGTGGATAGACTGGTCCTTCTCTCCGTAGCTGGTAGGTATCAACTCCCTAATGGTAGTATCAGCTGCTAGAGTTTCCCAAAGACTTAAACTAGTCCTAAATGATGTTGAGAGAAGCGGGGTGGTGGGGGTGGGGAGGGTAGGGGATTAGCCAAATCCAGTTTGCGAAAGGCTCCATTATTTTTCAGAAATTAAAAGCACACAGTTAATCTTAAGCCCTGCAGTTAAAAAAAAAAAAAAAAAATGTCTGTCTTTGCTTCATGATACTTCCAAACAGCAAAAGCAGCTGTTGGTCAAATGAACGCCCATGACCAGGCCTTCACTTTGAGAAATGCTGACCCAGATGTTGGTTCCGTTTTGTGGTTGCTACTTTCATTTGGGTGCTTATCAGCATTAGTCCGCTGATAGCAACATTGTCTTCAGGGTCGGGGAGCCCTAGACAAGTACGATGTGGAGGTTTTCCTATTTTTTTAAAAAGCTTTATAGAAAGTGTGTTTGATTACTGTATGTCTCTTTCCTTGGCCTCTGATTTCCATGAGGGTAGAGGCCATGTTCCTTTTGGTCCTCTGCTTCGCCCCAGCACGTCCCAGAACATTGCCACTTAATAGATGCTCACTAAATGTTGAGGGGATGAAGGAATGAGGACGGGCTTCGTTCTAGGCTGTGTACATTTCAAACTCTATCACACCCAAAGAGATTCAGTTACAGCTGTGTTGAGGGCAATGATTTACCTTAAGTAGTCTGAAGAGGTGTATCTCAGCGATTAAACATGACTCTGGTGACAAAGACAGCAGGATCCCCCACTGTCACTGCCACCGACTGAGTAACTTTGGACAATTAATCATCTGTTTTCTCACCTGCGATGTGGCGATGGTAATACTTACCTTTCAGGGTTGGTTTGAGGAAAGGGGGAGGGTGCCGAGGGATGTGCTGACATCGTGTTTACTTAGCACCTGTCATGTATTAGAAAGTGTCGACCCATAGGCAGGCCCCATACCGTAATGATCTCCCCTGCCTTTCCGTACCGGCTGGCTAATGACGAAGCTGTTTTGGCCACCCAGCTTCTCTTCATCCTGTCTTAGCTACTTTGACAGCAAAGAAGTGAGACGGGATAAGCTTTGGAAGATGAGGGTGAAACGTGTTCTTTCATGATGACCAAAATCTAGAAGAACTTTCTTATGGTAAGGGACTCTTTGGAGCCCAGTGTTTGCTTTCATGCTCGGGCATGGGAGAGAAGGAAGAAAAGGGATCTGGCAGATTGATTCTAGAACATACTGTCTCACACCCAGCCATGACTGCCACCCTTCAGTGATTTCACGGTGGTTTTCAGTGTTGCAAAAAGCTTGGTGTGAACAAACCTCCATCCAAATCCTCTTTAGTCTTGTGACACTTAAAGATAGTAGTGTTATAATTAGTTTTCCAGTCTTGTGTTTCTGTTTGGCCTCATTTTACTTTGAAAACAAAATCAGCGATACAACCATGTTGGCCGCAATCAGTCTGTTTCTGATGTTTCTCATCGCCTGGCTGCTGTACCTGTAGGATATGGTTCCCGGACCTTGGGATCTCTGCTTCCAGAGATTGTAGACCGACATAGTTATCTCATCTTTTATATTGTCAGGGAAGGGCATTGGATAAATCTTGCCATTATTTTATTTTTAAAAGACAATTTTTTTTAAGTGGGCTCCACCCTGGGTGTGGACCTAGATGTAGGGCTTGAACTCATAACCCTGAGATCAAAACCTGAGCTGAAATCAAGAGTCAGGCCTGATGATTATACCCCACCGAGAGTGGGGAAGATGTAGAATAAAGGACAGCTGTTTAAGGGGAAGAAATTAAGCTTTACGAAAAATAGTTCCGTTGTCTTTGATTTCTCACTTGGCTACTGAAATTAACATCCCCAGTTAAGCATTGGCAAGTTTCGGGGCACCTGGTGGATCATTCCGTTGAACATCCAACTCTTGATCTCGGCTCAGGTCTTGATCTCAGAGTTGTAAGTTCAAGCCCGGCATTGGGCTCCATGCTAGACATGGAACCTACTTAAAAGAAAATTAAGTGAAAAAAAAAAAAAGAATTTGGAAGTTCCTACTATAGTTGAATTCAACAAAAGGAGTCCTTCCCTGACAGAAAATGCAATCCCTCCTCCAGGCTTATAATTCCTGGACCTTGTCTTAGAGAGAAGGTTAGTTCTGTAGTTGGTGTTTTAAAATTACTCTCCTTCCTTTTGTTTAAAGATAAGGTTTGATTATTTTTGTACATCTAGTTAAGGCTTCAGTTATATGGGCGCCTGGGTGGCTCAGTTGTTAAGCGTCTGCCTTCGGCTTGGGTCATGATCCCAGGGTCCTGGATGTCGCCCTGCATCAGGCTCCCTGCTCAATGGGAAGCCTGCTTCTCCCTCTCCCACTCTCCCTGCTTGTGCTCCCTCTATCGCTCGGTCTCTCTCTGTCAAAAAAGGCTTCAGTTATATGTTTTGGTGGGATAATTAAGACCATTATATTAAAATATATATATATATATATATATATATATATATATATATATATATATATATATGGAATCCCCCTGCTTAAATCTTACTGGAAAGCTTACAAACTGTACAGATTACATAAGAACGGGTAATAGCCCCTCATTTCTTAACTGGGGTTTTTGTGGAACTCTGAGTTTTGAAGACCTTGATTTAAGAGCCATTGAGAATGATCTAGTCAATGTCTTGTGTGTTCTTTTTTTTTTTTTTAATATATTGTGTGTTCTTAATGTTGCTATGATTTTCACCTAATTTCACAGTGTATTGATGTAGTTTTAAGGAAAAAATTAGAATACAAGGTGGAACTTAGAATTAGCAGTTGACTATAGGTTCTTTCGCTCTTCCAAAAAACTAGACATTCGGTTATGGTAGGTTAATTTAGCAAAAAGATCAACTGAGTAAGTTTTCTTGCTTTGTTATTAAATATTCCTCTTACACTAATTCCTTTCATAACTACATAGTTGCCCTTTTGGATCGTGAATGTAGAGAAAGCAAAGAGCCAATTCGACAAGTTGCTGGAGAAAGTGCAGTGACTCAATCTTGGACTGTTGGGTGCCCTCTTTATCTTCAGGAATCACTATTGTGTGTTCCACTTACCTCACTAAGGGGTCCTCGGAAAAACTACACGGAAGGGAAAGGTGCGGGTGTGTGATGTGGGCCAACAGCAGTGAAATCTGGCGCTTTGGGGAGTTTTGTGAGGAACTCAGCGGCCAACTGCTCAACCTCGAGTTGGATGAGGAATTCGTTCTTCAAAGAAAAAGAAATGGATAAAATTATTTGAAAGAAAATTATTTTCTAGTAGTAGGATTTGAAGGAATCGTTTGTGAAGGATACGCTGAGGAAACAAGATGCAAAAGGGAACGTAGCTCCCCTGGTTTATTGAGGGGAGGAGGCCACAGAGAGAAAGGGAGTAGTGTTGGGACTAGGTCAGCGGCTGATTGGAGGGGGGCATAGGAAAACCCACTTTTCCAGTTGTGCCCACTCTTTCCCTCGTGTGAGTCCGGTGTGTGTGTGTGTGTGTGCGATTGGGATAAAGTATCATAAAGCGCTATGGTTTGTATTTGAAGTTCTTATGTAACCGTGTAATTATTATTTATTGGTGTCCCCATTTAGCCTTCCCAGCCTAACTTGTGCAAACCAGTTTTCAAGCTATTAACAAATTCAGAAGACCTACAGACTTTCTGGTTGAGCGTTAACGTCCTGTTTTTCGTGTCAGTTTTTACCGTTTTAGAAGAGGAAATCTGTAATTTTACCCATCACTGTATATTTGATATATTCCACCAGAGTCCAGGTACTTAGCGTAGATGCAGTTTTAAAATACTCTAGCATTTTAATTTGATTTTTAGCAATGGGCAGGCAAGAGTGACATAAAAATATTTAAGAAGCTAAAGCATATTTAAAAAGTTAGCTAGGGGAGTTTTAGGACCTTATGCAAACAAAACGCAACAACCTATTTTGAACCCGGAAAGCACCACTCATACATACCTACTAACAAGGACTCTCTAGGCCCTAGTTTTCTCATTTATAAATTTTAGATTAGAATAGCACCTTCCCAGAGGGCTGATTGCCATATAGAACACAGGTATCTTCCAGGTTATATGCAGATAAGAATTGCCGTGATTACATATACGTATGTGTGTATAGATATTTATGCACGTGTGTATATGGATGTGCATACACAAGGTAAGAGTATCGGGAGGGGGTCATTGCCACAGCACTTTCAAAGGTAGGGGTGGGGCGTGGAGCGTGCTTCTAAGCTGGAGTGTGTGGAAGGTTTTAGGACACAGGGAGATGTGTGGAACCAGGCTGGCCGGGGGTGGTTTTAGCTGGCTGCCAGAGTGGGAGGGAGGGCCTCGTGAAGGTGTGGTCAAGGGCTCAGGGCTCAGAGCCCAAGGGGAATGGGAGGAAGCGGGACAAGCAGAACCAGAATCCAGAGCAGAATTTTTCAAGGCAACAAGCCTTCGACAGTTTCTCCATTGAGCCAACGGGCTGACTGCCAGATCGGACTGCCGCTTACCTTGGTGTAAGACGACCTTACCTTCTAGGTCATCTAAACCTGTGTGTTGTAACCCCCTGTCCGATGCCCACGACCACCCTGTCATTGGGGGCGGCGGGGGGTGGAATGTTCGTGCAGCCCTCAGACACATCAGGAAGGTTCCGAGAAGCAGACCTGTTTGTGTCCGGTCACATCCCCGAAGTGTCGGGACTGCTGCGAGGAGGGGATTTCCCCAGCGAACTTGGCCTCCCACTGCCTGGAGCCCCGCACCTTTAGTAGGGCATCTGTTAAAGGTCCTTTGAGGACCAGTTGCTCCGTCTGCCCCTTGACGGGGTCTCTCCGCTCCTTCACTCAACGGCCTTCATTTCCTCAGGCTCTTGCTCCTGCCAGGCATGGAGTCAATACGTGTTGGATAAAAGAGCTTTTGGCAAGAGGCAGGCCAGCAGACGTAAGCCCCAGCTCCGCCGGAACACATAAGACATTGCATTTATTTAAACCACGACGGGTGTGGGGATGTGTTGTCTAAAGCGTGCATGTGTATGTACGGGATGTCCTACTCGAGGCCGTTTCTGAGGGCTGGCTTTCTGCTGTGAAACCAGAATATGCCGCCACCTGACTTGCTGTTTGTTGTGGAATATACCACCCTCGCTGCTGACAGTCCCCTGGAAAGGCTAGTCTCGGGGCTTCTGGGATGGAGCGCCCTTGCCCTTGCTAATCTCAGCAGGAAACATCAAGGCTGGGCCTAGCTGTGGGCTAATGTGTGCCAGACCAGTGTTAAAGACAAAAAAAACCAGAACCTCCTCAGGCCCCGAGTGAGGAATAAGGAGTCCAGGACAAAGGGATCATGGGCTTTATTATTAGACGCATTTACAAAAAAGCTTATTAATGAAAAACAGTTTACAAGAAGAGTAGGCCTAGAAGTCAGCTTCCATTGCGAAAAGTGCGAACAGAACCTGGCTTTGTTGAGGGCGGGCCTGAACTCCTGATGGGGGTCTCAGACCACGAAGCCTCCTCCAGTTCGAGGATCTGTGGAGCTCATGAAACATTAGCCATCCTTTCCACCTTGGAGAAAGTGGAAACAATTAAAATTGTTCAAATGAAGATGAACCTCTAGCTTTGCTGCTTCCTGGTTGCCAGGCATAATCTAAGAGGTATTTGCAGGGCGCCTGGGTGGCTTAGTGGGTGAAGCATCTGTCTTCGGCTCAGGTCATGATCCCGGAGTCCCGAGATCGAGTCTCACGTCGGGCTCCCTGCTCAGTGGAGAGTCTGCTTCTCCCCCTGCCCCTCATCCCGCTTGTGTGCCTTCTCTTGTTCTCGTTCTCCCTCTCACTCTCTCAAATAAATAAAATTGAAAAAAAAAAAAAAGGTATTTGCAGAGGCAAATTTTGGTGTTCGTACAAGGTAAAGACATTTTAAGCTGTTCTAAAATCTGGAAAAATCCGTCCGACTCTTGAGTTCTAGCCTGCTTAATTAACAGAATCGTTTGCACTGTTAATAATTTGTCCTGACCTTTTGTACAGAAATATTGTCTCCATTTTAATAGGCTTAGCTCCACTCCCACAATGAGTACCTGTAATATCTCAATTCCTTTAATACACTATGAAAAGATTTAAAACTGAATTCATTTGAAAACGTGCGTTGTTCCCGAATGATACTTTCCCGGGGCAGCGGGGGGCGGAGTCTGTCTTCAGGGTTATGTAAGCAGCTCCTACACATTTTAAATCACCTCTTTTTTTTATTTCTTAAGTAAAGAGACACTACCCTTCTCTTCCTTGAATCCCCCCCCCCCATATATTGATTTTAACTTTATTCGTAACAGCCAATTTCAATAAGGGTTTATATGCTATTTTGTTGTTGCCATATGGGATTGGCAGTTTTAACATCTCTGAAGATGTGTAAATTTGGGGCGCCTGGGTGGCTCAGTGGGTTAAAGCCTCTGCCTTCGGCTTAGGTCATGATCTCAGGGTCCTGGGATCGACCCCCACATCAGGCTCTCTGCTCAGCGCGGAGCCTGCTTCCTCCTCTCTCTCTGCCTGCCTCTCTGCCTACTTGTCATCTCTCACTCTGTCAAATAAATAAATAAAATCTTTAAAAAAAAGATATGTAAATTCTAATGGAAATTCCTGGTAGTAGTAAGTACTGGACCATGACATTTTTCTCAAGGGCTTGAAGGAACACGAAATAGTCAAGCTTCGCTGGTGAGACGTAAAGCAAGGCGTCTCCTAGGGAAGGTATGGTTAAACTCCCCTGTGTTGGTTTTTCTTGTTAATTGCTGTGCTACAGTCTATCAGGAGGAAACCTGGCCAGAGATTGTCAGACCTTGCTCCATTGTGTTCACCCAGTTCATCGTTTTCTACCTGGCCACCCACACTCCTCTTCTTCCTCCGTTGTCCACTAACCTTGGAATTAAAATGCACAATAGCCTCTTGTAACTGTCACCAAGTGGTTTGCCTAAGTATAGGGCTTGGCAGAACCGAGGCTTTGAACCCGGGTCTTACAGGTAATGTGGACTATGTGGTGTTTGGTTTTTTAACTACCTAAGCACTGAGTTGGTACCCAAATCTCTGAATTCTTCTAACTTTTCTGTTTCCCTGAAACGTACTCCTAAGTCTCCCAAGCGCATAAATCCCGGAACTCTTCTTCTTCCTTGATGTTCCGTTTGTTGATATCCCAAAGATCCTTCCCTGTGTGCCGATAGCAGCTTGAACTCTGATCCACATCTGTTCATGCTGGTTGTTTTGTGGACCCGTTTCCTGAATTCTCTCTCCCCACCTCGTCACCCATGGGTATGTAAGTGTGTCAAGTATCAGGAGCACCTGTTAAACGTGGCCGGGTATCCAACCAGGCTCGTTCTAGCCGTTACCTTACTGTCCTATGAGGCTTCTGCTCCAATTATCTGCTGCTAATCTCGGGCTCTCAGATTGTGCCTCTGAGCAGAGACTGCGATCTCAGATGCTGTCTGGTGGTTCCCAGTTGTCCCCTACACCGTTGTCATCTTAGCTGATCACCACAACTGAGTTTCCTGACTCCACCCAGATCTCTCCCCCAGTTTCCCTTCCCCCCACCCCTGGGGGAGGGGGGAGGGGCTCAGGTGCACGGTCTATCCATTCTGCTGGTAATCTTCACACTGGAGCTGGAGGATGACCCCCACCAGGTGTAGCCTCAGCCTGGCACTTGGTCCGGGTCTTATGCACTGACCCAGGCCCCTTCTTCCGGTGCTGTGCACGGGGCTCTGCACGTCTGACTAGGTGTTCAGGGAAATTGCAGAACTCAGTTCAAAAAGCAAGGTAATGGGACGCCTGACTGGCTTAGTCGGAGGAGCGTGCGACTCTGGATCTCAGGGCTGTGAGTTCGGGCCCCATGTTGGGCGTAGAGGTTACTTAAAAATCTTCCTAAAAGAAAAACTTAAAAAAAAAAAAACTTCCTAAAATTTTTTTTAAAAAGCAAGATAACAATGCTGATTCTGTTTCTGAGTCACAAGGACTGTCACACTGAAACGCCTTGTGGGGGAATGAAACACATGGCACTTCTCAGCTTTCTTGGGACACACTGCTACCCACCCAGCGATTCACAGGAAAGTTACTGTGTGACTTTCGGTCTTGCTTGCTTACTTGTGTTTGTCTTCACGTTTTGGGGGAAGGATGTTGTGTTGTGTGTTTTTTTTTTTAAGATTATTTATTTATTTGACAGAGATCACAAGTAGGCAGAGAGGCAGGCAGAGAGAGAGAAGGAAGCAGGCTCCCCGCTGAGCAGAGAGCCTGATGCGGGGCTTGATCCCAGGACCCTGAGACCATGACCTGAGCCGAAGGCAGAGGCTTGAACCCACTAACCACCCAGGCGCCCCCGGGAAGGATGTTTGTTTGCAAAAACCTATAGAATATATTGCTGGTGCTATTTGTTCTCATGGTTACTGGTTTGGACATAGCGTATTTTCTTAGAGAAGTATGAATCCCAAAGAGAGATTCTTAGTGTGGACGTTAATTCGGAATTCTATAATCCTCTCCAGAATGTGTAAGTTTCTGGAAGTTCTGATTTTGCTTTGTTTCTGAATCAATACTGTATTTGAGAGAGAAGTTGAACAAAGTGCTACCCTATTTGATTCATTAACACAGCCATCGTAGAGAGATTAGGACATATTTCTGGAAAGATCTATGGACATATTTCTTCAATTCTCAGCTAACTCCATTTAATGACTTTGGAGGGCCTTATCTATTAAGAATTTATTAGTAGAGTGTCTACTAATTACAGGAAGATCTTTCTCAGTCTTACGGAAAATATTCCTGCGGATTAGAGAACATCTCCTATTTTGGGGTATCTTGCTAGGGAAGACATTGGATCTCTTGCGTGGCACCCTTTTGCCGGTCTTCACGTGGCAGATCTGTGGAAAGTAAGAAGACCATCAGGGAGATCAGAAAGGAGGCCTATAGCCCTGGGCCTCCCCTTGCATTTTGAACACCCGTCCGTCTCTGCCACCTGTCACTTGATGTCAGGGGACCGTGCGTTTAGAGGAGGAAGTGGTGGATAGTGCCCTGGCTTCGTGCCCAGGCGATATGGGACAGCAGCAACTTGCACAGATTCGCCCTTGTCTGAAATGCCAGCCTGAATTATGAAACCTGACGCTCGTGACAGTTTCGCTCTGCGAAAATGATTCCATTTTTCGATTATTGTTCAGGAAATAGAATGTGTTGTTTTGAGACCTCCCAATGCTCTGAAATAATGGTTAATAAATTGATTTCAGGGAGAGGCCTCTCGTGTCCACTTTTTAGTAGAGAACATGGACTCTGCAGAAGGAGCTCCGGTGGACCTTTTTTGCAGAGGCCCGTTGGCCTTGACACCAGGAGTAGCAGATGTCTTTGGGCATTTGCTCCGAGGCGGAGGGGCTAGCCAAGTGCTCTGCGTGACTTCGCTCATAGCAACCGTGGGAGGCAAGCCCCTTGTTTTCTGATTTCTGGATGTAGAAGCTGAGGAGCGGGGACCCCCGCTGCTGAAGCTGCGCAGCCTTGGTCATATGCTGCACGGATGTGAGCGGGGACCTGGGGGATGTCAGAGACAGTGATCCTAATTGTGGTGACTCAGCGCGGTGACCCCGAGTGGTTCCGATGAAGCAAATGGTGATCGGTGACTTCTTGAGACTTCTCAGCTTTTCTAGTTAAACCCCAGACGTAGCTTCTCGTACAGGTGTTTGCCTAATTCGACCACACGGAAGATGGCCGTGTTCTGTGTGGCCTGGCGTCTTCCAGTCGGGGGCATTAGGGTGTTTGGGAACGTGCGGGGTTTTGTCCCGTCGTCAGTGAGACTGGAGCCAGACGCATTTAGGGCTGAGGGTCTGGGCACAGAATACCTGCCCATGAATGGCAAAGCTCTCTCCTCTCTGGATGCCACATGCACTTTGCCTCGGACGGGGCACTCGGCCGAGGCCGGGTTAGTGACGCAGTCTTTTACACAAGTGGCCGAAAGCCAGGGCGGGTTGGGTGGGTGGCAAGATGGTGGGCGTGGCCCTGGCAAGAAGCAGCTGGGGAACAGGGCGAAGAGGGGAGGCCACACCCGGAGTGCAGGGAACACGGGGACCGTGACCAGGCTGGTCCCGTTTGAGGGGGGACGTGGGCATCTTCGGCCGGATCCTCGTAGCTCCCACTCCACCCTCTGCCCTGCTCCTGGCCTTCTCCTCAGCTCCGCTTCGCCTGTGTGGTCAGCGCCGGGCTTCTGGATTTTACAGGATGGGTCCACTGGTCATGGGCAAGCCGACCTTCCTTGTTCTAGAAATGCTGGTTTAGCCCCATTTCTGTCTTCAGCCCCACCACGCCTCTCTGGTCCCAGCCTTTGAATCAGCAGACCGGGGGTCAGCAGGATGGCTGAGGGGACCCCAGCATTTGAGGTGGGCTCTGCGTGCGTCCAGGGAGAGGCTCCCGTGCAGTGAACGCCCCCCCTCCCCCGCCCCCGGCCACCTTACGGGCCGAATGCCTGATTCAAGTATTTGTTAAAAAAAAAAAAAAAATCAGCTTTATTGAGCTATAATTCACACCCCATAGAATTTACCCATTTAAAGCGCACAGTTCGAGGGGGTTTAGTGTATTCACAGAGTTGTGCACTCATCACCACAGTCCGTTTTAGAACATTTTTATCACCTCAAATGGGTGCCTCAGACTGTGGGCATTCACTCCCCAGCCTCCCCCGCCCCAGACCCTGGCAACCACTGCTCAGCTTTCTGGGTCTGAATTTGCTTTTTTTTTTTTAAAAAAAAGATTTTATTTATTTATTTATTTGACAGAGAGATCACAGGCAGGTAGAGGCAGGCAGAGAGAGAGGGGGAAGCAGGCTCCCTGCTGAGCAGAGAGCCCAATGCGATGTGGGGCTCGATCCCAGGACCCCAAGATCATGACCTGAGCCGAAGGCAGAGGCTTTAACCCACAGAGCCACCCAGTTGCCCCTGAATTTACTTCTTCTGGACATGGGCTCTAAAGGGAGTCCTAGGACACGTGCCCTTCTCTGTCTGACCTCTGACTCGCTCTCAAGGTTCACCCGTGTTGTCGTGAGTCTCAGGACTGTGTTCCTCCTCGTTCCGGAGTCTATTCTGTTGTATACCGTGGAGGTATGCCCCGTGACCTTCCTTCGTCTCTCTGCTTAGATAGACGTGTGGGTGGCTCCCACTAATAGAAATCGCACTGCTGTGAACTTTCGCCCTTGACCGTTTGCACGGACACGATTTCATTTCACTCGCGTATATGCCTAGGAGTGGAATTACCCTTCAAGGAGCGGTCAGGCTGCCTTCCGAGGCAGGTGCGTCCTTTCCCATCCCCTGCGGCAGTGGAGGGATTAACTCCCATCCTCTTAGTGGCAGCGTATCTGGCTGGCTATCAAGAGATGAAGGTAGCATTAACAAATTATGTGAAAACATGCACAGTGATGAAAATAGCGTGGATTAAGTCATTCCTGATGCACATCTTGAGACGGACTCAACGGCTCTGTTTTCGTTGCAGCTTTTGATGCTGCTTGCCTGGGTTTTCGGATGCCCATGCGGTGCGAGGCTGTCGCTTGGTGCATTTCCGTCATCGTGCTCTCGATCTGTGTCCGGCTGGTCCCGTCATGTGCAGGCAGTCGGGAAGCTTCTGATTTCGGCCTTCTCCGTGATCTTTGTCCCGGAAAGGAGGTCGAGGCGGAGTGGCGGTGGTGGCTGCCTCCTGCGAGAGTGAGAGCGGAGGTAGGAGCGGCGGTGAGGCTTTAGTGTCAGGTCTGCCTCCTGGAGGGGGCGCCGCTCTCTGGTGGGAATAGTGACCATTTGGTGGTGACAGAGACACCGTGGGGGCCCCTTTGTCTTTTTTAGACTGTGTTTTGACTCCATCACTTTCTAAAGTAGAAATTTGAAGAGATGCAAGCTCATTCTAAGAATATCGATTATCAGAAAGGATGACTCTCCGAACTCCCCTTTTGGGAAAGCTAAGGGGAGGAGGATGATATTGTCAAAAACACAGCCATGTTTGTCCTCCTGACCTTGGCTCTTGAGACTGAGATTTCAACCAGATTCCCATAAGGGAATAACCTCAGGTGCTCTGGCTTTTGGATATTCAGGCCAGATGTGCAGGGATTTTATAGCCTGTGAGTTCATAGATTTTTTTTTTTTTTTTTTTGAGTTCATAGATATTTGCAGAGAAACAGTTCCTTGCTGGCATTTTTTGGGGGAAAGACAAGCAGTATTCTTTTTAGCCTCCTTAGGTTGGTTAGGTCCCTAGATGAGCAAGAATATCTTAGTACATGGTATTTTTTTCATTAAATACACTTTTTTAAAATGAGATCTCTGCCATCTTCACTTAGTGATCTATTATTTTTTACGGTCTATTCTCTTTCAGACCTTCTGCCCCTTTTTCATCCTTCCAGTATTTCCAGTAGAGTTTTCTGCCATTTTTAGAGATTTCCTTGGCAGGGGGAGGGGTCGGCATACGGGGAAAGGGTGGGAGCTCATTATCCCATTTCTGATCTATTGCGCTTTGTCTCTGGCCTTTCCTTTTCTCTGAGTGGTGTGTTTTCTCCTAGTTCTTGTACCACAAGCTTGAGTCAAGCAAATCTCTTATGCCTTTGTGGATATTCAGCCACACTGACTTTTGGCTTCAATCTGGACTCATTCCGGTTCTGTTTGTTCACAGGATTAAATAGATACTTTGAGTTTGTATCTCCTCTTACTTGACACTTGGAAATGAGTGACCTGCAAAAAATATGGTGTTTACAGCTGAGAGTCATAGAACTAGTTTGACTCTGTTTTTCAACTCTGAGATGTACACATACATGGCTCAAACAAGCCTTTTTCATTTCACTTAAGAGCAGCCAAGGAATTCCTGTCATTCAGTTTAAGGCTGTTCCAAAGTGGCCAGTAAATGCAAAACATTGATTTACAGCTCAGCTTTGGGAGTTGGGCTGCAGATGACCGATGCAGGGTGCTAATGATGTGATCTCAGCAGCACGGAAGGGCAGCTGGAGCTCATCCCTTTAGCAGACGATTTGTAAGCAGCTACTGGTGCCAGACATTTGACGAGGCAATGCGGAGGTTTCCGTGAGATACAACCCAAGTCCTCGTGGATTAGTCCTGTATGAGGATGGCAGGACCCCCTCCCCAACCCCCAACTGCAGTGGCATGGTGATTTGGTCCTGCCCTCCTTCCCACCAACTGGCATGCAACCCCAGAGCCCCATCGTGGTGCCCAGGAAGTCAGCACTTCCACACTAGCGCTGAAAGTTCGGCCAGCCCTGGTTCCTGGACAGGGGTGAAACAGAGGAGATTACAGCCTGGAGCGGTGAGGGACAGGAGAGGTTCTGTCCAAGGTGCTGTGGGAAAGAAGGGCGCTCCGACCAGGCTGGGCATGGCGTGGGGGGGTGGGCCTGGAGAAACACAGGACGGACCCTCAGACTGTTCACTGAGTGTGGAACCCAGTGTGGTGGGAAAAGTAGCCGGGGCCCCTCAGGAAAGCCATTGCGGGGAAACCACAGTAAGATTAGTCTTCATCCTAGAAGTGACTGGGAACAAACAATTGGGAACAATTATGTCACTGGTAACGGTGACACAGTCAACAGTGAAATATTTGAGTCGCTTGCTCAGTACCAAGAGCTGTGCTAAATTCTTTCGGCGCATTTTCTTACTCCACTCTCACTCTGAGGCGTGGGTATTATCATCCATATTTTATAGATGATGAAGCTGAGGGCTAGCATGTGGAGTAACCAGAGTAGGTTAAGATTGGCCGTTGGGAAGCAGAGGGGTTTAAATCCATCAATGTCTATACTGTTCAGACATGAGCCGTGTCCCCTCGTTGATCCCAGTTTGGGAAACCCCAACCCAAGCAAGCAGAATTTCATCTCTGAAAATTTCTTTCAATTCGAAGTTATTAGTGCCAAGAAAATTTGTCTTTAAAACTAGTGGGAAACAAATTTTTTTGATCATTAAAATTAAAACATTTAATCATTAGAATTTTAAAAACAAATTTTTTTAATAATTAAAATTAAAACTCGACATTAAAAAATGTTCCTTGGACTCCCAATTTGAGAATGATTAGATTCATGCCATGGGACACTGGGGGCAGACGAACTAATTAAGAAGCAGTTGTGGGGGGTCTAGGATGAAAAATGTAGGTTGGGGGGTAGGAAGAGGAGAGCAGATAGATTCTAGGCGATGTCGCTCATCTAATCTAGGACTTGGAAAGAAGACATCGTGGCCAGCAGTGGGCAGGGATCTTAGACTGACTCGAGTTTTGAGCTTGGGGAGCTGGTAATGGTGCCATTCCTGAGAAAGGAAAAGGGGACAGATAGGCACAGGGTCCATTTTTGGTTTTTAAATGTGGAGGTGTGTGCATAAAGATACTTTTGAAACATCAAGATAGTTTGGAATTACAGGAGTAATGGCAATTCTATTCCAGAGTTCAAGTTCATGGTGCCAGCGTCTGGGCTTCTGACTCAGAAGAAAGGGATCAAAAAGGAACATTTAAAATTAGAACAAGGACCAGGATGTTAGGATCAGGAATAAGGAACCTCAGAAGTGAAAGCTGGTGAACCAGTTGTCTCACACGCATGGGGAGAGGAATTGGGGCCCCTGGGCTTTTATCCCATCCATGCCTCTTGCTTGTGGTCTCTTTCAGCTGAAACTTACCATGCTTAGTACAGGTGGATCGGAGGAGACGCGCTTACTGCTTCTGATAGCTGATGACTCTTGGTGGGGGGAAGGGGTATACTATGTCATGTTGTGGCCAGCGCCCCTGACTCCAGGCTCTCAGTGGCTGTGTATCCCCTTAGAACAAGTCTAAGAGGAGGTGGCCTACTTAACTGAAAATCTGCCTTGGCCTGTGGTTGGGGCTGCAGCCTCAGGAGACTGCAGAAAGTCGATGGGGCACAGAAATGTTGAGTCCACTAGAAAGTTCTGCTGAAATATCAAAGGCAAAATCATCCACTCCTAGTCTCCCAGGGTGCAGGGAGAAATGATGACAGTGCCTCACTTTCAGCTCCCACCTGTCAGATTTAACATCTCAGTTACCTGGCACACGGAGTTAAAATCGTCTTTACACCCATATTCTGCCACATTAGCCTGCCTTGCTGAGTTTGCTAGATAACCGACAACCGAATACAGATAAAAGATTGCTATTTTCTATTTCAAAGACAAACTCGTTTGCGGGATTAAGCCATTTAAATTGTTGTTGGGTTTTCAGGGCCCGGCGTCACAGGATACATGGCCTCTGGGTGCAAAACCAAAATGAGGCAAAGGGCTGGAGAGAGAGACACGGCATTAGTGACGGCTGACGGCATGCACCAGACACACCGATGATATTCCCTCATTTGATCCCATGTAGGGGGAATCTGAGTTAGTTAATAACGTTCTTATTTTGCAAGTGGAAAAGAAAAATCATGGGCCAGAGCAGGTGTAAGTACCTTGCCCATTTTCCCTAAGCTCTCGGAAGCGTAGACCTAGGAGAAATGAGTCCTGGCGGATCTGCCTCCAGTACTCCAAGGCCATGTTTTGGTCATCACCCTGCTCTACCTGTCCTTATACATTGTGCCCGATTTGAAACCGAGGACCCTTTATTCTGTTTATTGAGTCGGTATGTGGGCCAAGAATGGCTCTGGGGAGCAAGGTAGGCATGCTTCCTGCCCTCGTAGACTTTTCGAACCATGGTTCGCAACCCGTAATAGGTGTGGAATCAGTTCAGAGGGTCACAGCCAGGACTTAAAAGAAACTGAATGAAAAATATTGACAATAGAAAATATCGTGACAAGTATTTTTATGAAACTGTGTGTATGGTAGCTGACGGGATAAAACATTTCTAACTATAGGTTGTGGTCGAATGAGTTGAAAGAGACTGACCTGGGGTCCCAGAGTGGGGGACCCAGAGGTGGTTTTAAACAAGAAAGATGAGGGAGGAGATAAGCGATTACAGGCTGTCGTAGGAGCTAGGAAGACGGTGCACACAGCAGAATAAGGAGGAAACTGGCATGTCTCCTTCTCCGCACTGGTGTCTCCCGGAGAGGGTAACCTTGGGGCAGAGATCTCGAGAGTCCCAGGATGCACATGGCCCAGACTCAGGACAGCCCCCCCGGGCAGGGTAGGAACAGAGTAGAAAGAGTAGAAAGAGCTGGGCCACAACATCTGACCATGGTACAGTACAGGTAGAAAATAGTAACACAGATACACGCCGACCCCAATGCCTAGACACTGTCCTCGTCCTCACCACCATCACCCTCTTAACTCAGGTCAAACAAGGAAGAACCAAAAACTAAATCGCAGAATATTATCATGCTGACCTCAATGTTTTTCTTTGTTTCTAAAAGATTTTTATATTTTATGAAAGTTTTGTTTATAGGCATTGGCTCGTTCACATTTTTTTTTTTCCTAGTGTCTACCTAGACCTCTGGTTGGTTGGCCTTTCTAGACCATGGTGTCTCAACGTGGCACTCTCGACATTTGGCCTGAATGATTCTGTGATGTGTCGCAGCATTTCTGGCCCTTCCCGACCTGATGCCAGTAACACCTTTCTAGTTCCCCTGGTTCTGATGACTGGACATGTTTACCGACATTGCCACAGGTCCGGGTGGCAGAGCAGGGGCACTGATCCGAGAACATTCTAGCAGGAATTCTAGGATACAGCGAGAGGAGGTTGCCCAGATTGAGAATACCCTCCGTCCCATCTGTCCGTTGGGGGAAGACACGACAGGGTCACTTTCTTTTTCTTTTCTCTTTAATTGGGAAAGGTAAATGTTAGGACTGGGGCTTCTAATGACTTGTAATAAGAGAAATCTGTGTATATATGTCAAACTGTGTGTTATAGAGACTCTTGCCTCCACGTGGTGGGAGTTTCCTTGCAATATGGGTGCTACTGTAGCCTAAGGTTAAACATAAAAGTGGATTGACGTGGCTCAGCTATTTATTCCTTAGTTAACTGACTCCACACCTTTTGAGCTCTCCTGTAAACGTGGACCCAGCATTAGGTAAGCCTTCCAAGGCCTTTTTCCAATACTGTTGATTGGTTGCCTTTGTTCTGCTCGCATGCCTAATCCAGTCTGTCTTGTGACCAGTGGCCTGTATTTCTGTAACAGGAGCTATTTGTTCTGAGGCTACGTTTTCTCTAAACCGGCTTCCTGTCTATTAATCTTCCATATTTGCCTCCACTTCTTAAGCTTACCACATTTCTCCTAGCATATGCTCCATTAAAGTAACTCCATTCTTTCCTGAGTTGGGTTTTACGGAATATATTTTGTTACTATATTTTGGTGGCTGTTCCTCCAAAAATTCCTGTAAAAAGAATTCCATCCTTTAAACCTAGAGTTTTCCTGCTATTTGGAAATAATCTTGTGTACATAATATCCTGTTAATTGTTGCACATACCAACGACTTTTGATGCTTCAAGGGACTCTCCTTGAAAAATTCTTGAATAAGATTGTGGGTCTCCGTAATCCTTTGAAATCTTTATAAATTAAATCAGATGCTTATTCAACCACTATGCATTAACACACTGAACGCAGCGGGCTGGTTCCCCCTTACTTCCTTAGGGTCTCTGCTTCGATGGGACCCTATCAGGGAGGCTATCCCTATATCTAGTATAAAGTAACCCCTCTTGGTACTTAGTCACTTTACCCTCATTTATGTCTTCATAAACATCACCATCTGTAATACACATTTACTTGGGTATTTGATTTTATTTTCTTTCCCTGGTGAGAAGGGGAAGAATGTAAGCAGTATTTCCTGGAATGTAAGCTGTATTTCCAATGCTTAGACGCTTCCAAAGCTTTTATCAGCAAATATGTGCTTGAATGAATGAATGAATGGATTCCATTGGATGGAATGAATGAATGAATGAATGGATTTCCTTAGTTTATCAGACACTTATTTAGCACCTGCAGTATGCCACACGCCATTCTAGAATTCTTACACATATTAACCCATCTCTGAAGGGACTGTTATCCTTGCCTTTCCTTCACAAACGCATTTTCTCTTCTGTTCTACTTTTCTGGAGATGGTTCATCTTTTGAGCGGCTACTGTCTTCTATTTGGGCATAATGTTTCTCTCTCTTCTGTTCATGGTCTTTTGTTTATGTAACTATTCTCTTTCATCATGTTTCTGTCTCCTTGAGGCCATGGGAAGGATTGATTCCAGTTCTCTGGATTTGCCCATTCCCAAAATGGGCGCGTGCCCACATTGGACACAGCGTGCTCCTGAAAACCCAAAGTCAAGTGTATGAAGGTGGGGAATTCTGCAGTGTGTAGCCATCTCCTTCCGTGCTGTACGCCCAGCTCTGGACTTCAGTCCACACATTGTCTTGTATTCCCAGCGCATTGAAAACGACCAGTGTTTACATATAACATAAATATTTATGTGTGTGAATAATTTTTTAGTATCCAAGTGTTGTAGGCTGTGTATGAGTATTTCCAAAAGGCAGAATCAATATAAATACAGAGGACAATTTTAGTATTCTAAATTATTTCTATCCTCAAATTCTGGAATTCTCTGTATATTCAGGGACATTTAGTAGGAAGAGTTGTTTCCACGTTGGGAAGGACTTGCTGATAATGACTCTTGTGGGGAGGGCTGGGCAGGAGACAGGCTGGCTTTGGTGACTTGTCGTCTTTTGAGTAAGAACCTTTTCCTGGGAACCTGAGCAACCAATCACCCACTGTGTTGGCCAGAGTTTTGAGCAAGCAGCGTGAGAAGAGCCTCCTGGTGTGCGCTAGGAGCAGAGGTGACACAGGACTCTTCCTTGCACTCATCAGCTGGCTGGGAGTTCAAGGGGCCAAAGTTCTGCCTCTGCCCCCAACCTCACAGTCACTGCGGATAGAAGACCCAAGTACCAGTCCACGGATTAGTGTTTCCAGAAAACCTGCTTCCAGCGCCTGGGTGGCTCAGTCGGTTGGGCATCTGCCTTCAGCTCGGGTCGTGGTCTCAGGGTCCTGGGATCGGGCCCTGCATCAGGCTCCCTGCTCAGTGGGGCATCTGCTTCTCTCTCTTTCTCTGCCCCTCTCCACTGCTCATGCTCTCTCTCTCTCTTTCAAATGAATAAATAAAACATAAAAAAAGAGAACCTGCCTGGATTAGCATCGTTGGCATGTAGCAAGCTGGGGAAGAGCAGAGAGTTTTAGCTGTTCACTTCTGGAATTTTCCAGATTGCCCCAAGACAACTTCAACTCATGGCCTAAATCTATTTCTTTAATTTTCTTCCACAATGCTTGAGTTAGAATGGAAGGTCAGTGTCTTAAAAGTGCATCCGCACTCTTGGATGTTCTTATGCATTGTTTTCCTTTAATACTTGTTTCTTGGCCGTGGCGTACCCCACCCTGCACTCCCAGGCCCGTCCTACCCTCTGGATGCTTACGTGGCGGGGTTGGCTGCTTCGCCACGAGGAGAGGCTGCTGGGGCTGGCACGTCTCCTGCCGGATGTCTGCGCCCAGGGAGCAGTTGGGGAGCGTGGCCGGCCTTGAGAAGAGATGGTCGGCTCTCTGCCCTCACATTGAGCAGCTTCTTGGGACTGTTTTTGACCAACTCTTGTGGTTCCTGTGGCAGAAATGCCACTGCTGAAGTTTTATTTTTTCTCCAGAAAAATAAAACATGCCATTTTTTCATGACTTCTCAAAGCCATTGGATTGGTACTTTGGCTTTCCTTAGCATGTCATTCTCTTTTGCAATAGCATACTATTTGTTGCCATGTAGGCAAGTGGTCGATATTTAAAAATAGAATTCCCTGATCAGGAAGTTCTGCAGATACTCTTCCAGAAAGTCGGCGTGTGTGTGTGCACATAGGAAGGACGTGTGCATGAGAAGACTGTGCATTTTTCATGTCCTTTAGGTCCTCTTTATATCTTCGTGTTTTTTAGAGATGAACATGGGAAAAGTGTAAAATGAATAATAATGGGGTAGACTCCGTCATCAAATTATTTTGTTATGTACGTGAGTTTGCATGTAAAGCTGGCCAAAATGTGATCAACAGGTGCCCCTGACTTAATATGGTGAATCCTGTACCAAATCAGTAGGGACAAAAAAAGCACCGAGTGGATTTTAGAAATACATGCAGATTCAGCGATCAGTCTTAACCGCACCCGAGTTCGTCGCGTACACGCTAACACACGTATGCGGCACTCATCAGTGGTCTTTGGAATTTTAAGGAGGACAGGTGTCAAGCAAGCAAACTGATTTTATTTTAAATCCAAGAAGGGATTTAAGGATATTTTTAACATATTCCTGTGAGGATGTGCTCCAGCCTTTGAGCATACACATATTTGAACAAGTAGGACATATGGTGAATGGGAGAGCTATTATGACGAAGTTTTGAAATACAGGGTATGATCCCATGTGAGACATTACACAGTAAGCCAAACTACTTTCTCAAAGTTTGGTTAGCCAGTTTCTTAACTGTTAACTCAATTTCTAGCAATTGGAGAAATACATGGAGAAGCGAACCGCAAATTTATGATTCCTGCAATTCCCAAGGGATGGCTAATACTTGACCTCATGTCTTTGAGGAGTATCTAATCGCAATTGTCAAATAATGGCTTCCTTTCAAAGTCGAGAAGTGGCGCAGAGAAAATGAAGAAGTTCTCTGCGGTAATACTTTTTATTGGCCAATTCAGGATCTTGTTGCTGAAACGGTGCTGAGATTGTACTTCAAGGTGGGAAACATCTGCGGAGACTGTCCATTGCTGGTTGCTAAACAATTGAATTCATTCTGCCCATCAGGTGTTCACGTACAAGCAGAGCACAATCACACACCAGAAGGTGACCGCCATGCACCCCATGAACGAGGAGGGCGTGGATGACATGGCCACTCTGACGGAGCTGCACGGGGGGTCCATCATGCATAACTTATACCAGCGATATAGGAGAGATCAAATATATGTAAGTTCCACTTGAATTCTCTATAAAAATCCCTCAACTCTGAGCAAATGTGAATTTTTGTTTTCAAAGGGTATTTCCTGCCTTTTGCGAGCCTGTCCAGTTCATCTAAGTGAACCTGTATTTTCGGGAGTTTTGCCAAGTTAGAAACGTGGTCCAATAAATCATGTTCGCGTGTTTATTGCTTTGATTTTATTAGAGGGGATTACTTTCTATTGAAGGGCAATTTGACTTCTTCTGGTGAGAGCATTCTGTTTTGGTAAGCGCTCTGTTGTACAAAGAAGTCACCAGAATGATTGTCTTCCTTAGTTAAGGCGTGGGGATGAATGGTGGGGGGATGTGGATTTGCAAATAGTAGTACCTGGAGGTCCAGCTTTTGTCTCCTTTTCTTGATTTTTCTCCTTTTATGGATTTTCACATTTTTTTTCTGGCTCTGGAGCCCCTCCAGGGGATTATTTGGATTCGGGGAACCCATCTTTCTTATTTGTAGGATTGCTATTTTGAAGGGAAACATGGCCATAAAAAGCAGGCGTGCACATTTTTCTCTCAACTTTTGTGAAATGTGACTATATCTGTATTACAAGAGTAATATTTAGAAATCATCCCAAAAAAATCATTTCTATAATACGTAATTACTTTTTGACATTAAAGTACGTGTATTAGTGTATCTGTCAACATTGGCCTGGAGATTTTGTCTTTTTCATCTGTCTCTTTACTATAAGGATAGTAAAGGGGCCAGCTGCTTACATATGCTTTTCTCTTATCAAGTTCAAATTTATAGGGTTTTGTTTTGTTTTGTAACTACATTGAGAACTAATGAAATACTATATGGTGACTAACATAACATGATAAAACATACACAAAAATTAAAAAAAAATTAATATTGTAAAAAAACTCTGACCTTTAAATAATTTTTCTTCTTCAGCAGTTATGCCTAATTTTGCCAATACCTTGGTGATGTTGATGAATAACGTCAGCCTTCACGGCAAGCCAGTAGGTGCTACTAGAAACTCAAGGCCTGCTTAGTATTCTCGTTTCTCCGATTTATCTACCCTTAGACCTTAGAGGGGAGAGCTGGGAAATGAGGAGGAATGAGTTACATGCGGGTTTAATGCTTACTTTTCCTCTGCTTCTTGCATTGCGAAAGTGTCATTTTTGCCAGATTGACCTAATGTTTGCCACATGTTCTTAAGCAACCCCATGGAGAGAAATGCGGTGGGATTCTAGCTCTCTGGCCGGCTGAACGTGCTCACCCTAAGTCCCTAGATTATGGTATTTTCCATATGTTCTTCAGGAAAGGTAACATTCACACGTGTTTTTGAAGACGTGGCTGTCTCTTCTGTGTTGTGCACATGCTGGCAGAGCTCTGCTCGGTTCCAAGGTCAGAAATCTCCAGGGTGACCCGTGGCCTCCCTCCTTCCCCGGGGAGGAGCCGCTTACCTGCGTCCAGATTATCGTACCTGCGTGTTGAGTGTGATTGGACACTGCCGCGGAACTTTGTTTGCCTAACAATCTCCTTGCTCAGTTCGTCAACAACAGTCTTAGTTTTTGCTTTTTTATTTTTTAAGATTTTATTTATTAGAGAGAGAGGGCACAAGCCAGGGGGAGAAGCAGAGGGAGAGAGAAAGGGAGGAGCAAACTCTCTGCTGAGCAGGGAGCCCGATGCGGGGCTCGATCCCAGGACCTTGAGATCACGACCTGAGCTAAAGGCAGATGCCCAACTGACTGAGCCACCCAGGCACCCCCAACTTTGCCCTCCTTGAGCCAAGGACATTTCCAGGCACCCGGTAGTTGTGTGAGAAATGTTTGTAAAGCACACGCCATATGTGTTAGAAATAACATCCTAGTTGAGGATGAAATGACTTACAATTTCTTCATGGGTATGTGTATCTCGTAGGTGAGTATTTCAAAACTCACCCTCTTCTATCTTTAGGGGCAAGTTCTTATCCTAGATTTAATAATCAGGGGAAATGTCAGTCCATTAGAAGGGGGAAAAAAACTATCCAGGGGGTTCAAAAAGCAGAGCCTTTTAAAGTTTTTCTCTCCCTCTTTTCATGATGATGTTAAACCTGATAGCTAATTTGCCCAATAAAGCCTGTGAATAGGGTCTTGGTTTTCTCCCCTAGAATGAAGATCATAAAAAAACGCGGAACTTTTGTACCTCTGATTTGCAGGTCAATTCAGTTAATAATGACCTTCTATACCTGCCTTTTGAGACTTGGATAATTGTATTATCATAAAGCAGCCCCTCGATTTTCTTATCCTCTCTGAAGCTATTGGAGGTGGCTTCCAGGACTCCTCAGGCTCTGCCCCATCAAGACAAAACCAGCACCTGTGAGAAAAACCACAGCATTCTGCCATTTAATCCTTGCTCTGAGCGATGCCTATCTATAGCTTTAAAAAAGAAAAAAAATCACTGGTGTCAGAGGTCCTGTATTAGTTTTCTATGGCTGGCATAAAAAATTGCCATTACTGTGGTAACTTAAAACATCAGATGGTGCCCTATATGGTTCTGTAGGTCTCTTTCTGTCTGCGGCCAAGACTTCTCTTAGCTTTTAAGAATTCCTGCTAATGGATAGGGCCCACCTCGATAATCTCCCTGTCTCAGCATTTCCAACCTTAATCACATCCTCAGAGTGCATTCGGCCCAGATGTCCAGGGGCACGTTTTCCTGCCATAGGTAGCCTCCTTTGAGGTGTTTTATGGAGAAGGAATCCCCGTGGGTCTTCTCCGACACTCTGGATCTTGCATAATTTCCTTTGTTGGCTTTCTGGTCTGAGTTAGCAGGTTACATAGCTTGCTGATGAGAAGACCCATCTCTAGGTAGAAAGGTCCGCTGTCTTGTGCTAAAAAGGACCATTAGCTTTTTTTTTTCCCTTGGGGAACCCCCTTACTGCCTGAGGACCTTTCCCAGACCCCAGTAAGATATTTTTCCCAGCCATTACCATCCCCCATTAAAATGGAGTAGGCAGCTGTAAAGAGAGAAGACAAATCTGAGTTGAGCATGTTTTCTCCCCTTGCCTCCTCTCAGGCTCTGTGTTACTAATTTAATCTGCATGTCAGTTTTTTTAATTTATGTTTTTTTAAAGTTCAGATGTCATAACCCCCATATCTGACAGGACTGTTTTAAAATCAAATGGCAAGTGAAAGTCTTTAGAACCTTTTGTACCTTTCCCCCATCTTATTCATCTGTCCTACCAGGTGTTCGTTGAGCTCCCGGGCCCTGGGTCCTTCAGGGCAGAAGCCAAAGGGACGTCTCTGTCAGCGTGGAGGTCTCCATGACCCTAGCCTTGTCACTGGTCCTTTTGGGATCGGACCCTAGTTAGAGCAGCTCTACTCTTTACATAGTTGCCTTGTCTGAGCCCCTGTCTTCTGCCCTAAGGCTGGATTCCTTTCCTGGAACTTCGGGTTCCTGGTGCCCGAGGCTCTGAGTCGTCTTTCCCATCCTCGGGGGACTTCCCAGCCCTACAGCTCCCAGTCTGGGACCTCGTCCCACGCTCTACCCTGAGCCTCTTTTCTATGGGCTTCCTGCCACAGGGGCTGTTCCCTGATGGCCTGTCCTCTGGGGAGGGTCTGATGAGGATCCCAGGTTCCTCTGTCTCCTCCCACCACTCATGAGACCCGGGGAGGACAAGTACCCACACCTGTTAAGTTCCTAAGTTAAGTTCCTAAAGACTCAGGGAGAGGAGGAGTGGGGCATGTGTTTGTGGGACAAAGAGGAAAGAGATAAGGAGAGGTAGTCTGTAGGCAGGCTAGAAAGCCCGAACTGGCCACAAAAAGCCCTGTGGGGGGACGAGAGGGGCAGTAATGACACTTCAGAGGAGGGATAAGGGTTGGTTAGAATTGAAGGGCCAGTAGACACCATATAAGAACACGGAGAGACGAGAGTGAATTCAGTGTGACGGACTCACTAAATTGGGGGAAGTTGCCTTGCTCTCGGAATCTGGTGTGTGGTAGGGAATATTGAGCCGGTTAGACAGGATAGGCAGGCTGGGGTCAAGACACCCTTAAACCAGGTGATTCTGTCCCCTGGGGACATATGGTGCTCTCGGGGGGGCGTTTCTGGTTGCCTGGCTAAAGCGGAGGATGCGAATGGCATCTAGTGGGTAGAGACCGAGGATGCCGTTGACACCCCCCAGTGCCCAGAACAGCCCACAACAAAGCATTGTCCGGACTGAGATGTCAGTAGCACCAGGGCTGAGGAACCTTGATTCACTTAGAGTCAGTCAGCAACTTTTGGGCTGGGCCGCGTAGAAAGCACACCGTCCTTGTGAAAGGCTTTGGAAGAAGAACTTACCTGAGGTAAAAACGTAGAGACAAGGTGATAGGGGAGTGGTGTGGTACAGACCGGAGGGGTGGCTTGTCGGAGAGATGGGGGTGGGGGGTGGGGAGTGAGGGAAGACCAGACCAGATGGGGAGGCGTGGGGGAGGAAGGGTTGGTTTTCGTGGCTCCCGGCCCCGTGAGGCCTGCTGGCCGTGGGGACATGGCGCCGACGGTCGTGGCAGCTCCCCCAGGAGAGGAGAGTGGGGAGGACAAGTTGGCTTTGGATGCCCGTCTCACTGTATTCTCTGGAGCCTGGATCGCTTCAAATTGTTATGTCCCCAGCCTCTAAACACAGCGTTGACAGGAGCCGACGAGGTTTCCGTTGGACGGAACGTGAGCTCCGTGTCTGCCAAGCCGGCTCCGCGGTGTGGCCGATTGGGTTTCCTTCCGCCCAGTGGAAGAGAAGCCTGGGGTGTCCATTATAGGGTTTGCCGTGCTCTGGGGCAATTGCATGGGCGGGGGGCCTCCTGCCCCAGCCTCTGAGGAGCGGTTCCAAACCACATCATGGAGAGAGCTGCCGGGAACGTCAGAGCTTGTCTGCAATTAGGGCGCTGGGGGTGGCTCCAGAGGGCCCCGGGCTCCGGTGCACCCCACCCGCCGGTTAGTCTCAGCGGCGCGGAGACCAGAATCAGACGAGCCCATCTGAAGAAGCTAAAGATAAATGCGTGCCTAGGCACAAAACAGTCCTCCCAGCCAGTGTATTTTTAGGTGTTTTCCAAATATCCTCCCTTTGGTGAGGGGGCAGTCCACACCGACTCCAAAGATGGGTTTGATGATGATCCTGAATTAACTCGGAAGCCTGCTGCCTTCTGCCAAGCGTCACATGTTCACCGCAGGCGGCCAGAGACCCGTTTGCAGAGCAGGAAGGTGCAGGGGAGACCCTGGGCCAACGACGGTCGTTGGACCGGGCGTGGGGTGGACTTGAGTGTCTTGGTCCTGGACGTGCACGTCTACCTCTGCATCTCATTTCCTGGAGTTGAGTTTTCCCCGAGCACACTTGTTTTGGATTCATTTCCGTCCCTTGGCAAAGCCCGTGTCGAGTTGTCGGCGTGCCTCTTACGGAGGCCGGGATGGGCTGGGCACGGGCCGCAGACCAGGAACAGCTGAACACAGTGCGGTTTGTCAGGGCCTTTTTTCGCATGAAATCGAGACCGGTGTTGCCAGAAGATGATTGTAACCATCTGTGTGACTATGTATTTTTAAACCTCACTGAACGTTCATGCTCTTGAGTGGCTCCTTTCACATCAGCACACGATGGCGGCAATTAGGAACGTTGTTTTTACGATTTCTTTTTTCTTCCTTTCCTGCCCCTCTTTTGGGTCCTTTGCTGGGTCCGATTCCTTTCAACAAGGAGGGAGTTTTAATCAGAAATTTGCTCAAATTAAATGGAAATGTCACTTCTACATTTCAGAGCTGGGCTTCAGTAACAACTTAGCTGTTGTCCTCTAGTTTTCAACCAACGTGAATGCTTAACAGTTTTTTTAATTGCTTAAAAATGTTTTAAAATTGTTTAGTTGGATAATGATGGCAAACTTTTTTTTTTTTTTCATTTTTTTTCCCTTATAGAGTAGTAGGTTTTTATGTAGTAGTTTTTTATGTAGAAGGTAGTGGACATAGAGCACTAGAACCCAGCTGAAATGTGAATTTATTTGGTAGATTTGTGGTCAGATCACGTGGCGCCAAACTAGCAACACGGATGCAGCCCTGCTTGTGTGCCGGGCTGAGTGCCTAGCTCCAGGGATACAAAATTACTCTTGTTCATAGTACCTGTTCCTTGAAAGACTAGAAGACCTCCAATACCTCGCAGTTCACTGGGGAAGAGAGACACAAGCAAACCATTGGCAATTGCTCAGGGTGACCATGAGTGTGATAAAGTACTCAGAACATAATGAGCACCCAAAGGAGGAAATAAGGAAGGGGTCAGGAAACCATTGCCAGCAGAGGCACTGGTCGTGCGGAGTTTTGAAGTATTCACAGGGGAATTTCACCAAGAGGGAGGCTGGCTCATTTCTAGCAGATGATCAGCATGTGCAAAGACGTGAACTAGTGTGGGACGTTCGTCCAGCTGCCGGCCGACAAGATGCTGAAATGCTATCTGCAGCTGTCTGGCAAGATGGCCAAGAGCAGGTGAGGAAGAGCTCTGTGTATAAACGAATGAGTTTGAATGTATTTGGGAAGGCTGTACCGGACAGCTTTAAACGGGAGCTCTGGGAAAACTCCCTGTGACCGCAGGCTGATGGATGAGTGCGGGAGGCATCCCGGTCTAGGACCAGCAAGCTAGATGGGAAATGATGGGGTTCCAAACCAGTCTGGGAAGAGTTTGAGTATGAAGGATACTGAGAGGAAGGAGGAAAGTGATTGATAGGGTTTGGGGGCAAGTAGGCTGAATGTCTGTAGGATGACTCCCAGATTTCTGGATTAACCACTTGCAGAATTAACCGTGGTGCTTTGGTCAAGATGTCACTAAGTGAGGGGCGCCTGGGTGGCTCCATCAGTGATGCATCTGTTCTTGATTTCGGCTCGGGTCGTGATCCCAGGGTTGTGAGGTTGAACGCCATGTCAGGCTTCACACTCAGCACGGAGTCGGCTTGAGATTCTCTCTCCCCCTCTGCCCTTCCCCCAACCTGCATGCGTGTGCTTGCTCTCTCTTTCGCTCTCTCGATGAATAAATTAACATATTCAAAAAAAGATGTCACTAAGTGAGAAGAAATCGGTGTTTGAGGGAGCTCCGCCTTGCCCGTGTGAGTTAGAGCTAAGGGTCATCCGAATGAAGATGCCCTGTGTGCCATTAAGCGTGTGGATCTGTAATTTAAAACTGAAGCTGCATCAGGATAAAGACATTGCTCTACGGAGCTGAGATGGTCAAGAAGGAAGGAAAGGAAAGAATGGTGGATGGGAAATAAATACGGCTGACGATTCCCACTCCTTGTTTCCGCTTTAGGAAAGTATGGCGCGGCCCTGACTTAAGCAGATTTCCCTAGTGCGTTGCAGTTGTGCCTGTTTTCCGCATCCAGCAACGTTCATGATCACGTGATGAAAAGTGGTTGCGGTTTTTATTTTCATTAACAAAAGTAGCCAATACACCTGATTTATGTAGTCCTCTCACATAGCCATCATGTGGGGTGCATGAGGATGTGTGTTTATGACTGATCAGAATCTCTGAAGCAGTGTTTCAGGGAACGTAGCTCCAGGCCGAGGACTTCTTGGGTTCTGATGACCAGACCTTGTTGCGTAGACCATTAGTTCCCGTGGTCGAATAGTGCCTTCCTAACCGTGGCGTGGATCCCTCTGTATCTCAAAGCAGAGTGCATCTGAAGTCACCGAGTCACTTTCAGTTTTCTGAGTTCTACCTTTTGATGAGGGGATGACCCACTAGGCATTGTACCCTGATGCCTTTTGAAAACCTTGAATCGGTAGGCTTTGGATTGAAGAAATGTAGTGAGTTTCTTCCAACATTTTCAAGCAACATGTGCTACAGCTGTTTCAGATTATTAAAGTGGGCAAGGAAATGTATTTTTTGGTGAGTTATGTGGAACTTTTCTGACTAGAAAAATTTGTTATGTGCTTCGAAATAGAGTGTCCTTTCTGTTTCTGAAAAGCCATGCAAATGACCAAACTCTTTATTCTGGTGGAATTTGAATCCGATACGAGGAGGCCAGTACCTGGTCCTGCCTCATGTTTGAGAGTTTCACATGGTGTCGTCATACCTTTTTATGAAGGGGTAAATGGTACAACATGTAACAAATGTGTCTCGCAGCTCTTGGGATTTCTTACCAAGTGATCTTTGCTTCCCTTGGTACTTAATTTACAACGAGGCTCTTTGACTCCTTTCACTTGCCAGTCACCATTTTTACTTATATTACATTTGAACTTGGCTAATGCAGTGAATCTCTTACCCGTGCAGCCTTTGTGTACGGAATCGCCGTATCCGTGCAGCGATACGATAACCCACGCAGAGTGGTATGTTTTAAGGTAGTGGGGGAAAGATAAGATGTCCTTGGCCATAATTATTTTTGCTGATAGACCTCTAGGATTTCGCCTAATTTGTCCTCCTTTGAATAAGCTATTAGGAAAGACTGCTGTCGTTGTTGCCGTGTTGCTTTACACTTCTGTTTCGCGGAGGTTCGAAAGTGCCACTTGGCACGAACATGGGCACCGACGATGAAAACGCAGTAACTGAAGCCCCTCCCCCACCCCAGCTTCTGTAACTGTTATGAGAATGATTCGTTAGGACTCAGGTTGTTCTCTCACCTTTTGGGAGCCACTCAGACTGTCTTCTCAGATACCCCGGTTGAGTGACCCTGAGGACGGTGGGATTTGTTGGAGGGCTCTCGACAGGAGAGTTGTCACGTTCAGAGGCTCGTGAGTCAAGCATGGAGCTTGGATTGAACACACAAGTCCACTTTGGGAAATCAGTGAGGAAGGCGACTTTTATGAAAATCTGAGTGAGGCCAAGGTGGGAGATGGAGGGGAAGGAGATAGAATCTAGAGTTCTTCAAAAGTGGAATGCACAAGACACAGAGACATTGGCCACTGGTGAAGAGCTGCCCAGAGTCAGGGATAACTCCTGGTCCGTACACGGGTGAGCGGTGGAGGGGGCCACCACGGACCCACAGTGTGGTGTACCGGGAACCCGGGTTACTGTCCTTGATCTCACTCACTGGCACTGTGACAGTAGGGGTAGCACTTCGCCGTTCCCTCCTCTGTCAGAGGAACCTGAACAGTGGCCTCTGGCCTCTGTTGGCCTCCATCTCAAGGTTATGTTGGAGCAGGTGAGGGCTGTCAAGATGTGTCTGCGTGGGTCGGATGTCTTCGGTGCCCCCAGTTATGAAATGTCAGAGAAAGTTGGTTTGGAAACGTGCAGCCTTGTCTTTTAAAATCTGGTGACAAACCTTTTAAGAAATGACTTAGGCTATTAGTGAGAAGGTGAAGTAGTTAAGCTCGTGCATTCATGTTTTAAGAGCCTAATTAACTTCTGGTACTAAATGGAGGTCTTACTTAGGCAATTTTTTTTTTTAATTAATTTATTTTACTTAAATTCTAGTTATAGAGAGGCATTTTTAACACTAAATGAGACAAGATTTCCTGTAATCTTAAAAAATAAAAATAAGGATGCCTGAGTGGCGAAGTTGTTGAAGCAGCTGACTCTTGGTTTTGGTTCAGGTCCTGATCTCAGGGTCATGAGATCAAGCCGGTGGTGGCCTCTGCACTCAGTATGGAGTCCGCTTAGGATTCTCTCTCCCTCCGTCCCCCCTGCTCATGCTCTCTCCCTCTCTAAAATAAATCAATCTTAAAAAAAATAAAATAAAGTAGCTTTAAAAAATGAAAAAAAACTGGGTTCTCTGTGTATACCAGAAACACATTTTACATATTCTTTACTCTTTATCTTCTTTTTTTTTTTTTTTTAAGGTTTCACATTATTGAGTTTAGTTCAAATTAAGCCTGGTTTTTTGCTGTCCCCGTGTTTGGGAGTCCATTTGTTGAATTTACCATCATGTATTCATTAATATTTGAGCTCTAATGAGATTATTTTTTGTCCCTGAAAATCTAAATGCCTTTTGTCTTCTCCCTTACTAAACGGTCTATAATTTGTCATTGGAATACTTTTTTCTCAATCTGGGTTAAAATTTGAAGGTACATATATGAAAATGGAGTGTGTTGCTTCTAGTTATTTACTCTTAATTTTGCGCTTGTTTTCAGGTCTCTCCTTGATAGTATAGAAAAGAGATTAATATATTCTATCAGTACCAAAATTCACAATATCAATATCTTTTTAATTTTTAAAACATTTAATTGTCACCAAATACACACAAACTTTGTCATCTTAACCATTTTAAAGCCTATAGTTCAGTAGTGTTATGTACGTTCACATTGTTGTGAATCTTTTAGAACTCTTAAATCTTCCAGAACTGGAACTCTGTGCCCATTAAACAACTCCCCGAGGGCGCCTGGGTGGCTTATTCAGTTGAGCATCTGACTCTTGGTTTCGGCTCAGGTCATTATCTCATGGATGGTGGGATCGGGCCCATGTCAGGCTCTGCGTTCAGCAGGAGTCGGCTTGAAGAATCTCTCCCTCTGCTCCTCCCCCCACATGTGTGTGTACTCTCTGGTGTGCACACGCTTTTTCTAAGAAAAAAATCTTAAAAGAAAAAGAAAGAAAAATAACTTCCTCATCCCCACTAATAACAGCCCATGGCAACTGCCATTCCACTATTTCTGCGAATTTGACTACTCTAGGTACATGATTTCAGTGGATTCATACAATATTTGTCCTTTGGGACCGATTTATTTCACTTAGCCTGATGTCCTTAAGGTTCACCCATCTTGTGTGTGTCAGAATTTCCTTCCTTTTCAAGGCTGAATAATACTCCGCGGTATGTGTATACTACATATTACTTACCCATTCTTCTTTTGATGGATACCTGGGTTGCTAACACCTTTTAGCTATTGTGTAATATTTTCTAAAAACCCTAGAGAGTATGAAGTTTGAAAAACCATTTTTCACTCAGTAGGAATATAGCAAAGAAAATAAAGTGCTTGGAGAACATGGATTGAAGGAAAGCCTTGAACAGATTCAAGACCTGTTATAAATAGGTGTGGGTTAGCTTGCTTTGCTTAGAGTATTTAATATGGTCTAAACTGGAGGGATTTTCTTTTTTCTTAGATTATGTATTTTATATGTTAGAAGCCTCTACCACAAAGTAGAAAGGCCCCCAGCAGGGGTACCTGCAGTCTTAGAGTCACATTGGAATATCGCTGTATACCACTAGGTGCTTGATCTTTTAAAATCTGGTGCAGCTATTTTATATTTAAGTGATCTCTCCGCACCTGGCAGAAAGGCTCCTGAACATTATGGAGACGGGAATTCAACTCTTTGTCCAGCTTAAAGAAATGCAAGTGCTCCTGGGGTGTGAAGAATTGTCCCGTAGTTAAGGACAGGCACCTGTGAAGGTGCTTTTAACCTTAACAGTGAAAATTTTAAGCAGTTGAAACGCAGATCATTTTGAATGTGTGTCTTCGTTTCATGCATTATGTGGTGTGTGCAATGCAGGTAGAATAAAAGCCTGGCTTGGTATCTTCCTTTTAACTGTAAGCAAAGCCGTCTTTTATCTGCAGACTCTTCCAGCACCTTCCGCCATTCCCCCAACACTGCAGTCTCAGAAGGAGAAGCCTTCAGCCTTTTGTTCCACAGGAGATTCGGAGCCCCCTCAGACAGTGCTACCTGGGGTGCATGGGAAGGCTGAGAAGCTGCAGTCTGGAGGAGTGGTCGGGAGCTCAGGATCTGGGCTTGGTCTTGGTGGAGATGAGAAGATCGTGTCTACCTCAGTCAGTGTGGGTGTCATTGTTACAGGCCAAGAGACTGAATGAGACCAAAAACCCTTAAGAGAGTAAATTAGGTACACTCACCTGGTTTTGAGCACACAAAGGCATATGCTGTACATTTCCTGAAGTTTTCCATCAAAATGGGGAATATCGGGCTTTCTTGCATAAAGTGGTGAAAGTCTATTTTTGGTAATATTTATACGGAACTTATAATTTCTCAGCAGTGTATAATAAGGGACCACATGGTCTTCGTGGCAGTTGACGAGACTGAAAGCTGAGGAACGTATTTTCAACATCTCGTTGGGGAAGTCAGACATGAAGATCAATATTGTTTTAGGAAAAGCGTCCAACCACCAGAGCCATGGCGGTCATTTGGCATGAACAGTGTCTTATAACTAAACCAACTTTGGATTTTTGTCTCTCCCTTCAAATTATGTGCCTTTTGAGGCGCTTGGTGAAAGTGTTCTCTTTCACGGTATGCGGGGTTTTCTTCCGTCTTGAAGTCAGGATGGTAAGTCAACAATGGAGGGACCTGTAGATGTGTTGGAATGATCTTCTGAGCCACACACTATGGGGTCTCAGCCAACAGGCCAGCTCCAACTGCGTGGCAGTGACTGGGCTCAGTGGGGAAAGGTCTCATGATGCATTAGTGGGTCCACCAGGCATGACGGCCAGTTCTGCAGGGTGCCTCTGTGCTGAACGTCTGGCTTCCTTGTCCTCTAGAATCACTGCAGGGTGGGGATTGGGGAGGGCACGTGCGTGTTGTTGGTAACTGCCATAGCCACCAACCACGTTGTTGTTCTGAAACATTATACAGGGGTTTCATTGGGCAAAGTACATAATAAATGACTTAAAAAGAAAACCAGGCACAAGACCATTTTGGATGTTCCGGCTTCAACTTTGCTAAAAAGTCTTTAATGCCCTTGGATTTCCTACCCCCATACAAAAACCATGTCCTCCGCACTTCCAGGACGAGGGATATCTTAAGCCATGCTTTATGACCAGTGGAGTTGCCCAACCAGGAGGGGGTAGCATGAGGTTTTGACCAAAATAATCACTTTCCAAGTAAAGCTTTTGTGGAAAGGTTATGACACCCTTTATGAGTCAATACTTCTTGAAAGAAAGGCTCATTTCCCCAAGTTTTAGAACAACCATACAAGCATGTTATGATAAGTTGTGCAAAATTTTCAAGACACAGGCTGGGCATATCATTTTTAAATTTTTTTTGTTTGTTTTTTACTTTTAAATAAGCTCCACGCCCAATGTGGGGCTTGAACTCATAACCCTGAGAACAAGAGTTGTGTGGTCTACTGACTGAGCCAAACAGATGTCCCAGGGCGTATCGTTTTTTTAAACAGTGTGTTAATAATGGGTTAATATCCTATTATTAATGATATTTAATTCTCAGCTTGATACCGTGTGGCTTTTAAATTTTACTTGTAACTGAGAAAGAGGATTGCAGTATGCCTACCTAGCTGTTTTAAGACGGAAGGCACAAAATGTCTTAATTTCTGCCAAAGTAGGAAAAAAGTAAGACCATATTTCAACAGAAAAAATGGATAGTTTTGATTATTTTCAGAATAAAAATAATAATCGGAGCAGCAGCTGGCTGGCTCAGAAGCGCATGAAACTCCTGCCAGGGTCATGAGTTCAAGCTCCATGTTGGGTGTAGAAATTACTTAAAAATAAACAAACTTTCAAAAAAAATCCCTAAAAAAATAATCGTACAGCTACCAAAAGGTAGAAACAGGTCTGACATGTTAGACAAAATAGTGGAAGGGGCCAGACACCCAACCCTCAAACACTGCCTGCCTGCCTGCTTCACCCCTGCAAACAGTTGACGGGAAGGAAGGCACCAGCGCCTGTGGTCAAAGCATTGATGGAGGATGTATGTGTCCTCCGGGGAATCAGATGGTTCCCTGCTGTCCTTTAGAAGTAGGACACACTTTGCCCAGAGGAAAAAGTAGTTTGCATCTTTCCCACAGTGCCCTGGCTGGGGAAAATGGACTTTCTAGAGAGCTGAGGTTTCCAAAGACCTGAACATTTACCCATTGGTGCACTCTATCTTTTTCTTTTTTAAATGAAGGTGAACTTATAACAGAAAATCAACCATGTTAAAATATGCAATTCAGTGTATTTAGTACATTCACAATGTTGTACAGTCAATACGTCTTGTTCCCAAGTATTTTCATCACTCCAAATGAATACCTTGTATCCACTAAGCAGTCAGCCCCCCCATTTCTAACCCCTCCCCCTGCCCGTAATAACTACCACCAATCTGTCTTTATGGATTTACCTTTTCCAGATATGTGAACTCGGTGTCTGGCTTCCTTACCTTGGTGTAATGTTTTCAGGGTTCATCCGCACAGTAGCGCGCCTCAGTACTTTACTGCTTTGTGGGGCTGAATAATAGTCCATTGTATGGGCATCCCACATCTGGTTTACCTGCCTATCAGGTAGTTGGCATTTGGGCTCTTTGACCTTTAGGCTAGTGTGAATAATGCTGTACTTGTTTTTAATTCTTTTGGTTATATATCTAGGAGTGGAGTCATTGGTCATATGGTAATAACTCATATGTTTTTAACCTTTTTGGTTCAGATATTTCTAAAATGTATTATAAACTCCTTACATTTGAAGACTGTTCCATGGAGCGTATGATACTTTATTGGATGTTCCTGGCAGTCCCCATGACTATAAATGAATACAAATTGTCCCAATGTGGTACAGATGCTCTCAGGATGTTTGGACTTTCTGCCTCGCATTGCTTGCTTTTCCTTTCCCTGTGCTGCATCGCTATGCCTTGCTAAGGAATATGAGAAGCCTCTGCAGTTGGGTTGCTCGGGTTCAAATCTCACCTCTACCACTTACTGGCTACATGTGTGAACACAACATCGCTGCTATGCCTGTTTCCTCGTCTGAAAAATCAGGCTAGTAATATTGTGAAGCTCCTTAGGTTATTGTGAGTGTGAAGGGGTCAGGCCCCTTGTGTGGATCAGCTCGGCAGGGGGGTTATAACAAAATATCACTGACTGGGTGGCTTAAACAGACTGATTTTCTCACAGTTCTGGAAGCTAGAGGTCCAAGGTCAAGGTGTTGTCAGGGTTGGCTTCTCCTGAGAGCTCCTCCTTCCTTGACTTGCAAATGGCTGCCCTCTTACTGTGTCCTCAAACGGTCTTTATCTGTGCATACACATCTCTGGTGTTTCTTTGAGCATCCACATTTCCTCCTAAAAGGACAGCAGTCAGATTGGATTAGGGCTTGCACAAACAGCCTCATTTTAATGTAACTATCTCCTTAGAGACCTTAGCTCCAAACACGGTCCCATTCGGAGGTATTGGGGGTTCAAGCTTTAACATAAGAATTTTGGAGGGCCGAGTGCAGCACTTGGCACAGTGCATATGAACCATCAAAGGTGGTGGTGGTTACGGCAGCCTGCCTCTACCCCTGCACTCTGTTGCTGTCGCCATTGTTTCTGAGGCTGGAAACCTGGTCACCAAACTCTGTTAGCGTTTCCTGAAGAAGTCCAAGACAACAAGTTTGGTCCATATGGACGAGGCAGCAGACCTTGCATGTTAATAGGTGTAGTCTCTCTGCTTTGCTGCTCTGAAGAGTTTGCTTAGTTTCTGGCCCGGATTTTGTTCCAGAAAGGTGAGATTGTCGGGTGTATCCGTTCCAGACCACTTCTGGGGCACCCAGATTTTTCAAAATGGTCTTATTACTGTTTTAAAAGGTTAAAGATATGTGACATAAAATTTATTATTTTGACTGTTTTTAAGTGTACTGTCCAGTGCATTTTCAAGGTTGTTTATCTATAACCACAAATCTACCTTTAGAACCTTCTCACTATCCTAAACAGAAGCTCCATATCCATTAAACAATAATTCCTCATTCCTCTTTCCCCCAGCCCCTTGGTGTCACTCTAGTTCTTTCCTTAACCCTGCTGTCTCCTGAGAGCCACCTGATGAGGAAGGAGCTGGTGGACAGTCTGTTGTGCCTGGGACGGGATGCGGAGGTTACCAGGAACAGGGATTTGGGCCTGGGCTGCTTGCCCGTCTTTCTGCAGTTTACCTGTCACTGCGAGTCCTCTTTGAAATGGCTCCATTTGTTTGGACAGAATGACAAGATTCTGTACCAAAAAGGCTTAGGAAAAACATGTGCAGAGAAGAGCCCCGTCTTTCTTCTCCAAGCAGACTCAGGTGGATTCTGTTAAAGATGGAGACAGGTGGGGCTTCAGGGAGGTGTGGCAGACCCCCCTCCCCTTGGGAGCGTGGAACAACCTGAAGCTGAATCCAGCCCCTTCTGTGTCTGTCCCCGCGTGAGTGGAGGAGACACACCCTTGTCCTGCCCCTCTCCCCGCCCACCTTATATAACCGCATATAACCCAGCATCCTTCTCTCTCCCCACCTGTGTGCCTGCAGACCTACATCGGCTCCATCATTGCCTCAGTGAACCCCTACAAGACCATCGCCGGGCTGTATGAGCGGGCCACCATGGAGCGCTACAGCAGGTGCCACCTGGGGGAGCTCCCCCCCCACGTCTTTGCCGTCGCCAACGAGTGCTACCGATGCCTGTGGAAGCGCCACGACAACCAGTGTGTCCTCATCAGGTATGATGGCCGCCATGGCGGGCCGCCATGAGGCTGGCAGAGGGCTGGGGAAGCTGGTGTAGGGAGCCCACCCACTGCCCACTGGACCAGTGGTGCCTTCCCAGCCAGCCCCCAGGACACGAAACCTGCTTAGAAGGTGACTGAGAAAAATGTTTAGTAGGCACCTGAATTCCTCTGATGGGGTTTTCTATTTCGAATAGCTTGATAAGTACAGCTTTCCGAAAACCCAAGCTCCCTTAGAAAAAAGCAAGAGGTGCCACATTTGTTGGCTCTTGGCCTCAAAATAATCCTTCCGTTTTTCTTTTTCTTTCTTTCTTTTTTTTTTTTTGTATTTGCCTTAATTATTCTTTGGTTTATTCCATTGTGGCATGGTCCTTCTATGGATTTAAGAAAATGTGTATATGGTTCTCTGCTCGCTTCAGCAGCATATATACTGAAATTGGAAAGAAAATATGTCATTCTTTCAAATTTAAAATGTTATATATATATAGTTAGAATGAGTAGCCTTGTGCAGTTTAGCAAGAGATCTTTTTTCTCTAATTCAGTCTCTAATTCGATAAGATTACATAGAATTTCCCAAACTTAAGCATTTTAATGCCTTTCTTTTTTCAAAGATTTTATTTATTTATTTGACACAGAGCAAGAGATCACAAGCAGGCAGAACAGCAGAGGGAGAGGGAGAAGCAGGCTCCCCACCGAGCAGGGAGCCTGATGCGGGGCTCGATCCCAGGAGCCTGGGATCCTGACCTGAGCTGAAGGCAGTCGCCCAACCAACTGAGCCACCCAGGCGCCCCCATTTTAATGATTTTGAATTTTATTAAAATAAACTACCAGAAGGGGCACCTGGGTGGCTCAAGTTGCTTAAGCATTAAGCATCTGACTCTTGATTTCGGGTCAGGTCGTGATCTCAGGGTCCTGAGATTGAGCCGTGCGTCAGGCTCTGTGCTCAGTGGGAGGTCTGCTTGGGATTCTCTCCCTCTGCTTCTCCCCCAACTTATGCATGTGCGCTCGCTCTCTCTCTCTCTCTCTCTCTCTCTCAGTTTCTGTCTCTATTAAAAAAGAATAAACTACCAGAAGACCTATTATCAAAACCTATCACTAGGAACTGTCTAAAAAAGCAATGGAGCGTATTTCTTTAAAAATGTATCTTTTATGGGACACCTGGGTGGCTCAGTGGTTAAGCATGTGCCCCTTGACTTTGGCTCAGGTCACAATCTCAGGGTTCTGAGATCAAGCCCCGTGCCAGGCTCCACACTCAGAGCAGAGTCTGTGAGATTCTTTCCTCCTCTCTGCTCCTCCCCCGGCTCATGCTCTCTCTTAAAAAAAATTCAAATTGGCCTCATCACTTACATTCTAGTGATATCCCATTGGCTTTTTTTAACTCTTCATAGCAGAATCGTGTTCTAGTGATGTTCAGAACATCTGTGGACAGAACGCAGAGCAGATGTGCTGAGCCTGACTTTCCACGAAGTTTCCATGGAATGCCCAGGCACTCCCCTCATTCCTGCTCACAGGCACGGCTGTCACTGAATGCTTGTAGTGTACCAGGACAGCTGGTGGGAAAGATTTTGACTTCTGTTGTAGGTGACTTTCTAGTCCCAACTTGTGGCAAAATAATCACATTATTTCAAGAGGAAAGGATGGGGCATTTTGGATTTAGGTGAGATGATAAATAAGACCCTCCTTTCCCCCTTCGGATTTCTGATTCGGTGGCAGTTAAGACAGATGGAGGGCCGCATGGGGCTTTAGACTTGAAGCCAGTCGAGCTGGCTAACATCGAAGCCCCCAGTTAGGCCAAACCACCGGACCCGGATGCAGGCAGGTAAGCGGTGGCCACGATCACTGTGGGAAACTAGTTCCCAGCCGGTGAGGAGCAGAGCAGCCTTTCCCCCTCACCTGTCAGTGAAGCCACCTCCGCTCCTGTAGGGGGAAGGGAGCAGGGTGGAGGGACTGGCAGACATGCCAGAGGATGTCCCTCACTGAAACCCCAGGGAAGGGAATCACCCCCTGCCCCCCAAGCTGAAGACATTTGGGAGACACAGGGTCCCACATGGCACCTGTTTGAAGACGACTACGCTGATGGTCTCTGAAGGGTTGGTGTGTTTTGGACACGGTGCCAGGAATGTTTCCGGCCTCATCTCATACAGGCATCAACCTTCCAACAGCCCTTTGATGTATATGGCTGCTCGTTAGGATCCGTAGGGACGACACACAGGAAACTGATTTAGGGATTATACTCTTCTTACTGACGGTCCTTGCCCATGATGCTAGGTGGTCCTTGCTTTTACAACAGATCAGAATTACACGAATAGAATAGCCGAACTTCGCCTTTCTCATGCTACCTCTCTCTCTGCCCCTCTTAGGGGAGGCGAGCCTCTGAGCAGATACACGCTCTTTTCTTAATCACTTCGATCGTGCTAATGTCCTGAGCTGTGGAAATAACTCGGAGAGAGCGGCTCTCCATTGAGTTAAGTAAATGAGTCATTATGACTTGCAGTTCATCAAAATGAAGCTATTTGATATATCTAGAAAGGGGGGAGTTTCCAAGAGTCCCATTTCCAATAAAGAAACTTGCCTTATGTGTGGAAACAGTTTGTGGGCTCTTGCAGGGAACTTCACCAAAGCTGACAAGTTAGAATGTCAGATCCCCCACTTCAGCTTACAGAATGTAATTGAATAAGATTAACAGAAAGAAAGAAAATGTGATCTGTTTTTAAGGAGATCAAACTGTGTTCCGTACTTCGGTACCTAAATATTTGCCATTGATAATTGCTTGTGTTTCTTACTTTCAATGGGAAAAATGAGAGGATGACTCATCGATCACTCGCTAGACAGAGTAGCTTAGGAGGAAAGAGGAAAATCGAATGAGGTCATTTTGCACGTGTGTGTGTATGTGTAATAAAACGGAAAGGGGTTGGCATTTTCATGCCAAAGACTGCGGTGTTTAAAAATAAGGGGGGAGCTGGAGGGGGAGTGGATCCCAAATAGAAAGCCCCCATTGTCACGCCCATGTGAACAGAGTAACTGTATTTAGCTAAATTAACTCCGAAAACGGAGTCTTAAAGAATACAGTTCTCATTAAAATGTGTCTTGTTTAATAGATCTCTCTGGTGGGGTTTTTTTGTTTTTTTTTAAAGTGGGGGGTTAGGCTGTGGGAATTTAGAGAAAATTGAGTCGAAAAATAAAACGTGTAGGTTACCTTAGCGAGATTTCCTCGGGCATAATCCGCCCCCTAGTGGATTCAACGTGTTTTACTACTTTGAAAACATTTTCTCATGTGAAAACCTTTTAAAACCAGAAAATAGTCCTGTTTGGAACTACAGAGGACTTCGGAGATCAATTTCTTCCCCTCCCTTCATGAGCCTAGGTCACTTGGCCAAAGTCCCCAGCTCCTTGGTGGTAATGCCAGGCGAGGCTTCCAAGTCCGAGCTTCTTGTGTTGGTCTCACTTTCAAGCTTGTCCGCTCTCCCGGGCTCTCGTTTTCCCTTTTGGTGCACATTTAAGCAAATGCTTACGCAATTACAGTTTTTAAAACATGTTTAAAACTTGGATTTTCTTTTTCATCTAACTGGCAAGATCAACATTTGATCTTGGCTGTTCTGGTGCATTTTACATTGACTCGGGCTTCTCGTACGTTGATGGGACAAGCGGGGTTTCATTTATTATGGTCTATCGGTACATATGACCTGTTAAGATCTATGGCGTAAGTAAGGCCTGTGGCTAATTCACTATGAACTCTGTTGCCCAGGACAGTGTCTAGGAGAGGACCAGCCTTCAACAGCTGTCAGGCCAAGTATAGATCGACAGAGCAACTGTGGATTTGAGACCTTTGCTTTGCTTTGCCTGTTTTGGTTTTCCAAAACGGGATCAATTATCCACCTAATGGATAATTAGGCGATCAGTCTTCTCTTTCTGGGACTATATAAATGATAGAATTGGAACAGTGAACAAAACTTTCATCCTGGGTTAGAAAGGCACCGACATGAGCAGGACTTGGAGCAAGGCTCGTGCTCACGTAATAGGGGCAGGTTACTGTGTAGAATTTAGCAGTTAAAAAAATAATAATAATCAAAGCCAATCATTGCCTTCAGGAACTCCTTCTCTGATGGGAAGAAACTGATGTAACCAACTAATTCCAGTACAACCTGCC
>CM052809.1:126527210-126544522 GCA_028533885.1 Nasua narica
TCATGCAGAAAAACAGAATTACTAGAAGATGATAAGTAGTAATAGATTCCAGTCCTCCTGCTTTAAACCATTAAAAGGACCAAAAAGAAAATCCCGAGTTTTATGAAATCCCGGAAGCACATCAGCCTCCCTTCAAAGCACTTCGGGAATTCTCACCCATGTTCTTTCGGTCTTCACTGTATCCTGGACACATAGAGAACCATACAATTGTATTTTAGAAGTAAAGTTTTCTTTTCTCCTAAGAACAACCTAAGATCAAAGTCTCTTAGCGGGGTAAGTCTAAATTTAGGGATGGATCCTAGTGTAAGTCAGAAAATTTGTACTGTTGAGAGAAGTTTGAGACACTTTTCACTGGAAGTATCTTAAAAACAAAGGTTAATTTAGAATTATTTTTAATGAGAGAACTGTAGATTCTGCCCAGTCTAGAGACTGTACTCTCCACCTAAAGGGGGATCCTTCTTCGATGACTATTAGTTTACATAACATGCAGAAAGGAGGAGTGTTTGCTTCTTTAGAGAGCCATAATCTAGGGATATTTTGGTCATGTGTGCTGTACTTAAAGGATTCTCTTCCCCATTTTTGCTCCTTTCCAGGGCACTTTGGATGTGGGGCTGATCGATTCCGTGTGCGCCTCCGATAGCCCCGATCGGTAAGTTGGGATGGGACTCTCGGCAGAAGCAATTAGTAACCTGCAGACTCCCCCAGCCCTCTCTGCTTCCAGGCACTTCTTTCCTGGGCCATGAAATGATTCTGGGCTGCATGCTAAATCCTGGTCAGGCCCAGGCTCCCTTCTTTGTGCCCAGTTTTACATCATCCAGAAGTCTTGCTCTCTGGGTGTCTTCGGGGTGCTGGGGGAGACCGTGGAAACCTAATTTAAACAGTCAATTACACACACACACACACACACATAAGGAATAGTCTTCATTTGGACACAAGGATCGACCCAGGATTCACAGAGGAAGAAAATGCCTGCTTAGCAAAACGATATTCCAGCATTGGGAAGCGTGTCTTCCCCTTTGTGAACTTAATAATGAACTCAAATAGGATTTTGATTGTAATTTATATGTAGAGTATTAATGAATTAAACCACCAAGATTTGTCCTCGACATTTTCACCTTATCTGTGCCCTTACAATAGCATGTTTTGGTTTTGTTTTTTGAAGGCAGATCATCTTTGTGGATGCTCCCAGGAGCCTGTACCACTGACCTTTGTCTTTATTTATCTATTTTTCTTTGCTGCTGTTTGAATCCTGAGTAGGAGTCAAAATTGGCTTCTGCCTTCAGGAGCATAGCTTTAGAATGTGAATAGAAATGTATTCCAGTTGACAAGAAATATAGTGCCCACTTGGCAGAATTATCTGGAGTCTTCATCTGCCCGTTGGCAGAGGCTCTTCTGAACCATAGACCCATTGTTTCTAGGGTCATGCTACACCATCCTGTACCTGGCTCAGAGACCTTAACAAGTGTGATTTGCCAGTAGCCCAGATTTTATTCTGACGGTCAAGTTTCCACCTTGTCTACATCTGTCTCTTTCTGAACCCCTTCACCCAGGCTGGGCATGTGAGGATCCATGCTAGAACTTTCCATCACTGTTTAGCCCTCCTCTCCCTCATGTTCCCTCCTTCCTCTCCTCCCAACTGTAGAAAAGTCTTTTATTTTTAAAGAGTACCTATCTTTCCCTGTCTACTACAGGGAATTAATCCTGCTTTTTCTTGGATTTCTGCAGCACTGAGCTACTGTAAACAGTTGAGAACCTGCAAGAAATTATTCAGTCACGAGCGTAAGTGGTTAGATGAAGGAATTAGTAGGAGCAAGGGCCCAGGAGAGACACGGGCCATGGCCAGACAAAGAGATGAGGGAGAAAGTAAATTTCCATTATTATGTTATCCCGGACTGAGAAATGAGGCTTTGTTAGATTGCTTTGAGCACAGGGACTCAGGTGGCTTTTCGTAGCCAGCATAATCAAGTGCATAAGATGTTCCGTTTACACCTATTTACTGATCTTCTTTTATTACTGGTGTTTGACATTTCATTACCGACCTGCAGAAATATCATCCAAGGCAATACCCGGCGGCAGAAAGAAATTTACTTTGGAGAGGCATCAAAAAAAAAAAAAATTTCCCCCACCGTCACCTTATTTAGCTTTCCCTGAACCAAGTGTCATCTGGAAAGTTTTGCATGAAGAAATCTTTCCCTTTCCCGAGGCCTTCAGAATGTGTGGCTCCAAGTTTAAAGGTTAATGAGGCATAAAATAAATCCTGCAGAAATGAGCCAAGAGTTGCCTTAGCACGAAATACAAACAGCCGCACAGTTTCCGATCCCTGTGACCGTCCGCCAGGAAAAAGGCATTTGGTCCTGGTTCAAACAGGTGATACTGTCTGCCGGTGGAGCTAAGTCTTTGCTTCCTTCCTGCCCTGTTGTTCAGACCCAACTCGTTTGTGATCATCACGGCCAACCGGGTGCTTCACTGCAACGCCGACACGCCGGAGGAGATGCACCACTGGATAACGCTGCTGCAGAGATCCAAGGGGGACACCAGGGTGGAGGGCCAGGAATTTATTGTGAGAGGTGACTGCCACCGCGGCTTTGTGTTGTCGGGGACCTCTGTTTCCCTCTGTGTAGATACTGTAGCATTTCCCACGGGAGCGGCTTTTCTGACGAATTTTGACTCTGAAAGTTGCTTTAAAAAATCACGTAAGGGGGCGCCTGGGTGGCTCAGTCATTAAACGTCTGCCTTCGGCTCAGATCATGATCCCAGGGTCCTGAGATTGGAGCCCTTCATTGGGCTGCCTGCTCGGCAGGAAGCCTGCTTCTCCCTCTCCCACTCCCCCTGCTTGTGTTCCCTCTCTTGCTGTCTCTCTCTCTCTCTCTCTCTCTCTGCCAAATAAATAAGTAAAAATCTTTAAAAAGAAAATGATAAAAAAAAATCACGTAAGTAATGGTTGTGACCCTTTCCAGCCAATATGTAGAAATGGGACCCATCTGGAAGCATCCCACAGATTAGAACCTGGTATTTGGGGTTTCTCTTGGTAGTTTTTAATTGACATTTTCATCTTTCTTTTCAGGGTGGTTGCACAAAGAAGTAAAAAACAGTCCGAAGATGTCTTCACTGAAACTCAAAAAACGGTGGTTTGTGCTCACCCACAATTCCTTGGATTACTACAAGAGCTCCGAGAAGAACGCCCTGAAATTGGGCACTCTCGTCCTCAATAGCCTCTGCTCGGTGGTGCCTCCGGATGAGAAGATCTTCAAAGAGACAGGTAACAGCCCCCAACGAGCCTGCCTTTGCTCAGGCGGAGGGATTTAGTTGATCTGTCTTCTGAAGCCATCTGTGGTTAGCTCTGTGGACACTTAGTATTGAAACCATAGTGAAGGGGCGCCTGGGTGGCTCAGTCATTAAGCATCTGCCCTTTGGCTCAGGCCATGATGCTGGGGTCCTGGGATCCTGGGATCGAGCCCCGCATCGGGCTCCCTGCTCATCGGGAAGCCTGCTTCTCCCTCTCCCACTCCTCCTGCTTGTGTTCCCTCTCTCGCTCTCTGTCAAATAAATAAAATCTTTAAAAAAAGAAAAAACCATAGCAAAGAGGCCCTGCTTACTTGAGCTGCACAAATGTTCTTGGGACAATCACACAAAAACAAGGAGTCCCCTGTGGCGAGCTCTCTTTTCCTGTGCTGTGTTTTTCGTGTTTTCCATCTCTGTGCCGTGTGAGTCCTAACGCAGCCCAAAAAAGCGAAATCCTGACTATCCCTAAACTTATTAACCTCGTAGAATAAAAAGCAGTCATGTTATTTTAGTTTTGTTCTTGTCACTATTATGAAAATATTTCCAGATTGAGTTATGTTGCTAGTTGTGATTTTGTGCCTTTTTTTTTTTTTAAGATTTTTTAAATTTATTTGAGAGAGAAAGAGAGCACATGAGCAGCGGGGAGGAACAGAGGGGGAGAGAGAAGCAGGTTTCGCTGCTGAGCGAGAGCCCGATGTAGGGCTCTATCCCAGGACCCAGAGATCATGCCTGAGCCCAAGGCAGATGCTTAACCCACTGAGCCACCCAGGCACCCCGATTTTTGTTTTTCATACAGTTCCTCTGTTCCAAAGGACCGCTTTTTTCTGGACACACAGCTTGCTTAGCAGAAGTGCTTTCTTCTTAAGGCAGAGTCTAAGGAAAGGAAACAAACAGGAAGGGAGAAGGAGTGTCAGAAAGGGAGGGGAACACGTTTTCACTCTAGTTCCAGAGCCGTGAAAGTGACTTAGTTTATGCCTGTTTCTTTCAGAGCAAATGTTACCATTTATTTATTTTTAAATGCACACACACACACACACACATATATATTTTTCTTTTTTTTAATTCATTTGAGACAGAGAGCGAGTGCACAAGCAGGGGGGCGCAGGCAGAGGGAGAAGGAGAAGCAATCTCCCCGCTGAGCAAGGAGCCTGAGGTGGCACTCGATCCCAGAACCTGAGCCCAAGGCAGATACTTCACCCACTGCGCCACCCAGGCGCCCTTGTTACCACTGATGTGTTTAATCCTGGGTTTTATTGTTTTATGTTTGTCTTCCCCTCTCCACCGTAAGCTCCTCCAGTCGGTGGATACGTGGGTTGCCTGGCACACTTGGGAATTCAGCGAATGTTGCTGAATTAGCTAATGGAAGGGCTCCGTTGGGCGGGTGGCGGGCGGTCTGGGCGGCGCAGGCCCTTCATTGGGGGCGGTACTGACGCCACTGCGCATGCGCCCCGCCGCAGGCTACTGGAACGTCACCGTGTACGGACGCAAGCACTGCTACCGGCTGTACACCAAGCTGCTCAACGAGGCCACCAGGTGGTCCAGCGCCATCCAGAATGTGACGGACACCAAGGCCCCGATCGACACGCCCACCCAGCAGCTGATCCAGGACATCAAGGTAAGGCGGACCGAGCTCACGCGGTGGGTCACGTAGCGCGCAGATTCCCCCCTACCCCAACTTGGAACATCAAGATGTCGGTCCGGCTCCAATTGTTTTATTCCGTCATCAAAACTAACTTGCGATTAATTTTCTGGGGGAAGATCGCGCCTTTTAGAAATCTAAATGCGAGCACTTAGGTGAAATTTGACACTAAAAGTCCTTTGTCTCCAGGGAGGCGTCAGGTGTTGCTGCCCCGGCAAACCCGGATGACGGTCTGTGCGGACAGAGGGAGGACGGTCTGTGGTTTGGGGTGTAGGGTTCTCCGTCCCTGGGACACGGTGTGATCTCTGGGGATGACCTGCTGCCACAGGTCGCCCTTCAGCCCCGGGGTGGGGACCTTCTAGGAGCAACACAGTAATTGTACCCTTACTGGAGAGTTACTGCAGCCTGGATTGGTCTAGAAAACTTGGACTCTTTCTTGGGCATCTCCAAACTCACAGGAAGCTTCCAAGTCTCTAGACCAACATTGACCTTGTTAAATTGTAATTTCCTTTTTATAAAGATGAACTGCTCAGGGAGGATACACGGAACGAATGATTACACGGTAGCCATGCACAGAGATTGCCGCACTCATTTTTCAGGGATGGAAACAGACATGGAATATTCTGGTTGCATTGTTCACACAACTGGTCAGTCCCTGATGCAGAACCAGGTCAAGGGGATTGTTTTTACTGCTATTCCTCTAAGTTATCCATCAGATAGATTCCTCATACCAAGGAAGGAGCTGGAACAGTGACAGAAGGATTCGCGAATGATAAGACAGGTGTTTACTGATCTACATCAAAAGAAATTAGCTCATCAAATCAAGAGGCAAGCTCAGACTTCACAGAGGTGGGAGAGTATCTAATATGTCTGTAAGATATCATTTCCCACTGAATTGAAATTTGCCTCTGGATTCTAAAGTAGTGTGTTTTCTGGGTATTTGGAGCTAAATTCCACCAACCCATTTATTCTCCAACACTCTACAGAGCTTTCCATGAGACCCAGCATGCTAAATAGTAGCAATTTGATTTCTAGCATTAAAAAAAATTATTTCTGAAGCTTTTTTTTTTGGAGAAAGTGAAAACTCATCAGCTGAACTTTCTCTTCAAAGCTGTGTCTTATCTATTCTTATACCTCTAATTTGAAATCTGTCATTAAAAGAGTAATAGAATTTTCCGAATATGAAACACTCCTCTTTAAAAAATTAGGTTGCCCTAATTAAGTCCATACAAAATTGTTGAAATAATTAAAGTTCCCCCCCTCCCCCGGCTTTCAGTTGGGTGTTATTTAAAAAGTTTCATAGTGGAAATTACCACGATAGAATGATTCATTGCTTCTCCTCCAACTTTTCTGTTTATCTAACATTCTAAAAGGAACTTTGCCTTTTTCAAATCCCAAATTAACATTTTAGGGGCATAAGTACAGGATGAATTTCTACACGAAGGGATCTCTTAAATTTCAGGAAAGAGAAGACAGGCATGTTGAAGAACAGTCTAATAACATATCAACGTGTATAATTTCAGGTATAGAGAAAATACAGAAGATCAATTAAAGAACAAAAATAATGTGTTTTGGGGGATGCCTGGGTAGCTCAGTGGTTAAGCATCTGCCTTTGGCTCAGGTCATGATCCCGGGGTCCTGGGATCGAGTCCCATGTCGGGCTCCTTGCCCAGCGGGAAGTCTGCTTCTCCCTCTGCCTGCCACTCCCCCAGCTTATGCTCTCTCTCTTTTTCTGACAAATAAATAAAATCTTTAAAAAAAAATAATGTATTTTTTAAGTGAATTATAAATAAAAATATATGGTTTGGCTAAATGTTTGATGGCTAAATAGCAAAAGATCTTTAATTTTTTGAAGTATATATAATTTCTGAGGAAAATATTTTTAATAATATTGGAAATATATATACATGAAATGAAGAGAATGAGCTGTGTGCGAGAAAAATGCATATTTGTGATTTGTCTTCAAACACAGATTGTGGGTATCTTCATGCTTGAAATTTTTTTTTTTAAAGATTTATTTGAGCAAGAGAGTGGGAGAAGCAAACTCTCCACTAAGCAGGGAGCCATACACTGGGGTCGAGCTTACAACCCTGAGATCATGACTTGAGCTAAAACCACGAGATGGATGCTTACCCGACTGAGCTATCCAGGCACCCTGAAATTATTATTATTTTTTTTAAGTAGGCTCCAGGCCCAACATAGAACCCAATGCGAGGCTTAAACTCATGACCCCGAGATCAAAACCTGAGCTGAGATCAAGAGTAGGAATGTTTAACCAACCACCAGGTGCCCCTGTGCTTGAAATTACTAATGCTAGATTTCCTAGCATCTCATGGATGCTTTAGGCTCTGGAAAACGTTCAGGCGTGGGAGGATACAGATGCTGGGGCACCCGGGTGGCTCAGTCGGTTAAGCTCCTACTCTCTTGAGTTCGGCTCAGATCATGATCCTCAGGGTTGTGAGATCGAGCCCCAACATTGGCTCCTCCCTGGGCGTGGAGTCCGCTTGAGATGTTCTCCCTCCAACCCTCTCCACCTGCTCGTGCTCTCTCTAAAATAAATTCTAATTAAAAATAATAATAATACAGAGGCATTCGTTCTTGTACACACGTGTGCTTTGGCTAAGCTTGCTTGCTTTACCGGGTTCTCTGTTTTCAAGGAGAACTGCCTGAACTCCGACGTGGTGGAGCAGATTTACAAGCGGAACCCCATCCTCCGCCACACGCACCACCCCCTGCACTCCCCGCTGCTGCCCCTGCCCTACGGAGACATCAACCTGAACCGTGAGTGCCCGGCCCCAGCCACGCTCCGCGGCGGACGCTGTATGTTCTCCCTCGTCGCTCCTGGGCTCTCTCACACCGGCGCTCGTTGTTTGTGGTGACACAAGCGTTGTTGAACTAAAAGAACAACTGTCAAGGGGAGGGGGTCAGGAAATGCCCGCCCTCCCTGCGAACTCAGAGTTGCCTGAAGTTACTAGAGAACCAGATCGATCCCGAACGTCTTGCGTTACCAAGCGGGAACCTGTTTGGCAACAGGCCAACTCTGTAAGCCAGCGTTCTGTAGAGGGAAATAGTTGAGTTACCTAACAAAACAGCGTAACTGCCCACCTCTGGGTTTTGACAGCGTTGTTTGCCTGATTCGGAGGTTCAGGGGATGTGGCAAGCACTGTGTCACAAAGCCGCCGTCTGTCCCCGTCCCTTCCGCGTGTGTGTGTGCATGTGTACGCGTGCGCGCTGCTCAGGTTCTAGCGTGTCCAGACCCTTCGTGTAAAGACGTGTGTGTGTCTTCTGCTTCTCCTAGTGCTCAAAGACAAAGGCTACACCACCCTTCAGGATGAAGCCATCAAGATCTTCAATTCCCTCCAGCAGCTGGAATCCATGTCTGACCCCATCCCCATAATCCAGGGCATCCTGCAGACGGGGCACGACCTGCGCCCCCTGCGGGACGAGCTCTACTGCCAGCTCATCAAGCAGACCACCAAAGTGCCCCACCCGGGCAGCGTGGGTGACCTGTGCAGCTGGCAGATCCTGACGTGTCTGAGCTGCACCTTCCTGCCCAGCCGGGGAATCCTCAAGTACCTCCGCTTCCACCTGAGGAGGTAGGCGATGGCCTGAGCCATGCGGTCATGCGGGGGCCGCGGGGGCTCGTTGCTCAGACGAGGACACCTGTGTGGTCCCTTGAACAAGCCACACGAGCTGTGGCAGGGACCGGGTCCCTTTCAGCGTGGTATCCTAACGTCTGACACGGGGAGTCCTTTAATTGCGACCACCTGAATAAACGGGGGTGGGAGGGGGCGGGGGGGGGGGCGGGAAGCCTGGATCCCAGTCCCGATCAAATTTGGATCCCGATCAAACAAGTAGAAAGATTCTGGTTCGGACTCTGATGAACCGCGGAAAAACGGTTTTCATCCCACAGTACGAGACAGGACTCTGGGCCTTTTTATTATTATTATTATTATTATTTGCATTTAAACAAAACCTGCACAGAAAGTGGCTAGTGTTTGCTCTGCACCGGGGGGGCCCCCTCGGGCCTTCGAGGGCCACGTGCTGAGAGCCGCCCGGCTCCCAGACGCCAGCCAGCCTCGGTCTAGCAATTAACAGTGAAGTGTTTGTCTCCTAGGATACGGGAACAGTTTCCAGGAACCGAGATGGAAAAATACTCCCTCTTCATTTACGAATCTCTCAAGAAAACCAAATGCAGGGAGTTTGTGCCTTCCCGGGATGAAATCGACGCTCTGATCCATAGGCAGGAAATGACGTCCACGGTGTACTGCCACGGGGGAGGCTCCTGCAAGATTACCATCAACTCCCACACGACGGCTGGGGAGGTGAGGGCGCGGCCCCTGTGGGACACCTCGCTGCCGGTGCCCAGAAGTTAGCAGGGCGGTCACGGCTGGGCGGGCTACCGCGCAGCTGTGCTGTGCACACGGCGGCAGGTGTAACCCACAACCAAACTCACGTATAAAGAGATAAAAATACGTATCCAAGATGAGTAGAAACAAAAATTCAGCTGGTGCCACAATAGCTGAGACTCCTCCTGCTAATGTGAGAAGCAGGTGCATATCCGGAGCAGCTCTGCGAGAAGGGGTCTGTGTTTGCCAGATGAATACCTACAAGGATGGGTCATCAGATGAGCACATTTTCTTGTCTTTTTTCCGTTTTTTTTTAATTGAAATTTAGCATTCTAAAATCATTGGCTAAAGAAGTAGGGCAATAAAATCCAGAAAAGCTTCTGGCGTGGAAAGGAGAAACATCCGTGGAAGCCCTTGTTTCCTGGAAGTTGACGAACGCATCAGATGAAAGAATGGGCTTCAGTTTTCGTGGGCCTCTCCGGCCAGTGTGGGTTTGCAAGAACTTTGCCCGGCATCTGTCTTCACCAGTGGGCAAAATGCTCTGATCTTTTTTCACAAAGACAAGAGAAATCTGATTTCTGGAGAACAGCGGGGAAAGAGCACTTTGAAAATTCTGGGCGGCCACACATGACAGTTTTAGTGGGGGAGCTGCTCGGACCCTCACGTGCCGGCGGCTCCCCCTGGGGCTCCGGTGAAGCCACGTTCCGGAACCAGGTACTGGGAGCTGAAGACCTCGGGGTGTGTCTTGCAGGTGGTGGAGAAGCTGATCAGAGGCCTGGCCATGGAGGACAGCAGGAACATGTTTGCCTTGTTCGAGTACAACGGGAGCGTCGAGAAAGCCATTGAAAGCCGAACCATCGTAGCGGACGTGTTAGCAAAGTTTGAGAAGTAAGTTCCTTCTCCCTGGGATGCCAGCAGATGGAACAAATTAAGAGCAAGGGTTGAGGATTGTTCTCAGCTTCAGTGGGCATTTGAGTTCCTACTCTTTTACTTGTGTTGAAGCACGTTTAAGTTTTCATCTCTCCCTGCTGCCTGTCTTTCTTGATGCCTAGATAAAGCCCGTCTCAAGTAAGATTCAGTTCGCCACTGTTCTTTTACCCCATTTGCTCAGTCCCCTGTTCCACATACTGTCATGAGATTTCCTGATTCTAGGCCTTTCACTTGTCACTGGCTTCTAAACAGGACCAGGAGACACAAGCAAACTGCATTTTATATCTCTCGGACGTGTAATGTTTGATCTAGGACTTTCTTATCCCCTAAGTAACACAAGATATTACGGAGGCTGTGTTTATATTGGACAGGAGTATTTGTGTCGATCTTTGTATGTATTGTCATTTGAGGGGTGGTGAACTGAATGAAGATAGAGAGCCTTTGTTTCTTCTCTTTCTATGGATTCAGCATAATGTTGAGCCAGTACTAAGTTGACTGGGGCCCACAGAACATCCTTGTTAGCACAGTGTAATTGAAGGCTATCTGTTTGTTATCTCGAAGTAAGACCAAAACGAAAGCATGAGTTTCACCTCTGGCTAAATACAGTTAGTAAGGAGTGAGTCATCTAAAGTCAACCCCTTGTGGCACCAAAAGGCCATTTGTCCTTTGGCTTTCTGAACCTCTCTCGCCTTCTGTCTGTAGGCTGGCTGCCACATCAGAGGTGGGGGACCTGCCCTGGAAATTCTACTTCAAACTTTACTGCTTCCTGGATACAGACAATGTACCGAAAGACAGCGTGGAATTTGCATTTATGTTTGAACAGGTAGAAGGAACTTTCAGAAATGGGTTCCTCTGCTCGGGTGGGGGGAGCAGGGGTGAAACCCGCTCACACTCTTCCTAAGTTTGCGGTTGGTCCGGAGGGGTGAGGCCTGGCGGGATGTTCCCCAGCATGCCCGGGGCGGCCGCTCCTTCCTGCGTCTCTAGAATGAAACCACGACACATGCTGTCTGAGGTCCTGTGCCAAGACCTGTTCTAGCTGGGAGGAGAGAGCCACTCAGGGATGAAATATGAGTTAGATGCTGCCTGTGCGAGGGAGAGATTTCAAGCAGCAAAAGCAGCGGGTATAGTTGTCAGGAAGGTGACATTGGAGGGAAAGGGTGACGGATTTCGGGCCACGCACCCCTCACGCTGCCACCTGTGTCCTTCAGGCACACGAAGCGGTTCTCCGCGGCCACTACCCGGCCCCCGAAGAGAACCTGCAGGTTCTCGCCGCCCTGCGGCTCCAGTACCTGCAGGGGGACTACTCGCTGCACGCGTCCGTGCCCCCCCTCAAGGACGTCTACTCCCTGCAGAGGCTGAAGGCCCGCATCAGCCAGTCCACCAAAAGCTTCACCCCGTGTGAGCGGCTGGAGAAGAGGCGCACGAGCTTCCTGGAGGGGACGCTGAGACGCAGCTTCCGGACTGGGTCCGTCGTCCGGCAGAAGGTGGAGGAGGAACAGATGCTGGACATGTGGGTCAAGGAGGAGGTCTCCTCGGCTCGGGCCAGTATCATTGACAAGTGGAAGAAACTGCAGGGAATGGGCCAGGAACAGGCCATGGCCAAGTACATGGCCTTGATCAAGGAGTGGCCAGGCTACGGGTCGACGCTCTTCGACGTGGAGGTGAGAACTGACGGCTGCTTCTCAGATTGGCTGGCCCGAAAGCACACGTCGGGGTGGCCGTGGCCGAGTCCAGGGGGCTGGGGGGCAAGATGGAGCCTTTGCTCTCTCACCCCCTTTTGTTAGAGCAACCCCCCCCCTCCCACGCTTTACCATTAACACACCCTCTCATCCACCAGTTTTTTCCTCCCCTGGAGTAAATGCTTTCACAGTGCTAGGAGTGAAAGGAAGATTAAGGGGTCACCTATTCTTAAATAACTTTCTTTCTTTCTTATAGAAGCTACAGATAGATCCAATCAAAAAGTGCTGGTAAAAATCAACATTTAAAATTTTTTAAAAAATTTAGAATTACGTACTTGAAATTAGAAATCTTGAATGCAGTTGACCCTCGAACAGTGTGGTTGAAAATCCATGAATAACTTTTGACTTCCTAAAGTGTAACTACGAATAGCCTGCTATTAACTGAGAGCCTGACCAGTCACATAAAGCAGTCGACATACTGCTTACAACACATATTTTGCATGTTAGATATCACATACATACATACATACTGTATTCTTACACTAGAGCTAGAGAAAAAAAATATTGAAAAAATCTTAAAGAAGAGAAAATACATTACAGCTCTCTACTGTATTAAAAAAAAAAAAAATCCACGTGTAAATGGACCCGTACAGTTAAAACTCATGTTGTCAGGGGTCCACTGGGATTTTACATTTGGTTTTTTCCCCATGAATATCTGTTTGCAGGGAAGAATTTGTTTCACAAATGGAACTTAGCCATTAGCTGTAACCCATACTGATTCATATCCCCGTTTTGTTTTAAGTAGACCACGTATTTGTTTACTGTTAAAGATTTTATTTATAGTCACCTGTCAGAACAAGCAGGGGGAGCGGCAGGCAGAGGGAGAAGCAGACCCCCCACTGAGCAGGGACTCAATCCCAGGACCCTGGGACCTGGGGCCATGACCTGAGCAGAAGGCAGACGCTTAACCGACTGAGCCAACCAGGTGCCCCTTAAGTAAACCATTTACTGAAAGGAAATCCTACCAGCGCTCTAGATGGAGGCCGGGCAGTCTGTGTGCCACGCCCTGCCTGCGTTCTTCGGTCAGAATGTACTGGAACGAGGCAGAATTCCTTCCCGCCTCTGCCTCTGGCGGCTTCCACACCAACATGGCCACATTGCGTAGCTGTGACAGGGACCCTGTGGCCCATGACACCTAAAATACTGACTCCCTGTCCCTTAACGGGTGAGTTGGCCAGCCCCTGGTCTAGATGAACTTTCAGTTTTCTTCTTAACAATCCCATTCAGCATTTTGGTATCAGATGACTTTTAAGTGAGGCTCTATATAAAAAAAAAAAAATCCAAGTATCGATTCTATATTCCGAGATCGCTTCATGACTTTTCATCGCATGCTGTGTGTGGTTGCTGGGATGGTTCAGTGAGGCCTGACTGTAGGTGTAAATCGGATGCTTTGTACCACACCTCCTCTTCTCGGTCTCGCTAATGTACATCCCTTCTGCTCCTACCGGCTTCTCCTCCCTGAATCAGGGCTCTGGTTTTTCCCACACCAACCCGTGCGGGGAAGCCTGTCGCCAAACCAGGGACGTTGCCGTTAGCTCCGTGCACACCGGAGGCCGCTGCTGCTGCCTCTTGGCTGCCATCCAGTTCTTCAGGAGGAGCCCAACTGCTCAGCACAGAGTGATTGAGAGAATTCTCCTCTGATCTTAGATTTTGCATTGGAAGAATAGTGATCCAAAAAAAAAAAAAAAAAAAGAGTGGCAGCAGAGCTGGGGATAGGAGACTGGCTTCGGGCTGCTCGGTTTGCTGGGGGGCCACTGCCAGCTTCCCCCCGGAATAACGTTACCAACAGGTGGGGTCAAAGCACGATGTCAGGATTCACCGATCGGGATTTCCGAATGCCCAGTAGGGGTCTTCTAGTCAGAAACCAATCAGGCCTCCGAGGGGAGACCACGTCCTATTTCAGTTGCCCGGGCACAAACGGGTGTTGGATGCCTCCCGTGTTCTGCCCAGAATGTTTGACTCAGCCTTTCCCGCATCCTCTGTTTTTTGCTGCTTGATGGTCTGACTCTCGCCCACAGTGCAAGGAAGGCGGCTTCCCCCAGGACCTCTGGCTGGGCGTCAGCGCGGAGGCCGTGTCTGTGTACAAGCGCGGGGAGGGAAGGCCGCTGGAAGTCTTCCAGTACGAGCACATCCTCTCCTTCGGGGCGCCGCTGGCGAACACATACAAAATCGTGGTCGACGAGAGGGAGCTGCTCTTTGAAACCAGTGAGGTAAGAGGCAAGCCAAGGAGATCGTTTGTGGCCTTGACAAGAGAGAGAAACGATGCCCCATTTCCTGATGCCTTTTGACTGTTTCGCATTAAAATATATGAAAATACAGCACGGCGGTCCCTCCCCAGCTGTAGGTTCCCCAAGGGCCAAAATCCAATCCTCCCAAATTTCTTCTGTACCTTTGCAGCCAAGAGATTTGGTTCCATTCTACCAGTGGGTCTTACCCGGGGAGGAAAGGCAATGATGCAGATGTCCAAAATATACATAGTTTGGCAAGGAAGCCTCATGCCCATCAGCCGATGATGACGGCAGAGAATCGCAGCTGGAGGGAGCTAGGGGCATGACCGCCCTGGACATAGCTAATTCTGGCTCACTAAATCACCAAAAAAAAGCCTCTAAATGTGTGTGCCATCTGCTCCAAAGCTTAAAATGTCATCATCATCATGATAAATCAAGAAGTCTCTTGAGGGCTCCACTTAGGGCGCTGCCAGCATGCAAGGGTGGAAAGTGGAAGTGAACGACCCACCAGCTTAGCTTTGGTATAAAGTCACAAGGGACGTCAGGGAGGTCGAGGCCGTCATGGGTGGCTCACCCCCAGGCCTCCATCCTCGCTCTGCTCCGCAGCTGCGTCGTGGGCGGGGACGACACTGATGAGTCAGGGTTTACTAGCGGTGCCTGTGGGCGCGGTCGTTCGCCAGTATTTTCATCAGGGGGACTCATCCAGCCCTCAGGACACCCAGTGTCCTCAGGTGGGGTTTTTCGTTCGGTTGTTTTGAATGTGTAAACTCTGCCCATCAGGCAGAATTGTGGTTTTGGTGCGAAAGAACCACGTGGTGGGGCCCACCGTATTCGGAAACGCCAGCTTCCCTTGCCGGCGGTGGGAAGAGGGGAAGGGCGCCGAAGGTCCGGCCCGGGACCGAACCGCAGCAGCGGGCAGCCGACCGGGGCGCCCTGCCCTCTGCGCGCCCCCGCTGAGCGCGCGCCCGCTGTGCTTCCGCCGGCAGGTGGTGGACGTGGCCAAGCTCATGAAGGCCTACATCAGCATGATCGTGAAGAAACGCTACAGCACGTCGCGCTCCGTGAGCAGCCAAGGCAGCTCCAGGTGAAGGCGGCAGGGACCCGACACGTCTTCAGCAGCCGCACGGGAGACCCTCTGGCCTCAGCGGGCACGCAGAGCCCCGGCGGAGCTGCCCCTGCCTTCTGGAAGCCCCAGGCCAGAGGGAGGCGTCTCCAAGGGGCCTTCTGCCCTCTCAACCTCCGTGATCCTGTATTAAGCTGTCAACCTTAACAAGTCAGCCCTGTTTTGAAAGCTTTACTACTCTTAGGTGACACATGCCTTAAAAAAGAGGACGACCCTCCCCCCAGGTGACAACCCCCCTCCCGGCCCCGCCAAAGCAGCCAGAAGTGCCTTAACGTGTGGACCCAACACTAACTGACCTTAACTGTGCTACTGAAGGGAGCTGCCCCTCCCCCACCTCGGGGGAGACTCACAGCGCTGGGGGGGGGCGTCCATCCATCAATTCTGCACTAACCTCCCAGCCTGATTTCCCTACTTTGAGGGAAGGTGAGGGAGCGGGGAGGGGGACAGGGAGCACAAGGGGACAGAGTATTTTAGTCGGAGTGCTGCTGGCAGCCTTCCTCGCAGACGTAGATTAACTTCTTTGTTTCATCTTTCAAGTCTCTGTGCTTGCCGGTGCACGCCTGTGTTCATAAACTCATCACTTTACTCACTGTCTGAGCATTAAATGAGCATTAAAAGCAAAGGGAAAAAAGGATGTGCAATGGTGTAAACAGTCTGTCTGTATATTTTAATAGTTCAGAGTTCTAGTCTTCAGTTGTTACTTTATGAGGTGGTTTTATTAACAGACCAGAATCCTGGACTTTCCTGTCTTTGCTGTATTTCAGAAACCACGTATGGACTCCGCTTTGTTTTACGTGTAGCAAAGTCTGCGCTCCGTGTCTGCTGTATTATAAACAGATATGTGGCCCATACAGATAATGGTTTTTAGAAACCACTCCAACTCCAATGCTGTTGTCAGAACTGTATGATGGCATTTTGGAGTCTTTAGTTTCTAAAAGATTTAAGTTAAAAAAAAAAATTTCTTTGAGGGTGAGTTTGTATTGCTGCAGGTAGATGACCGAATGGCGGAAAGAAGGTTCCTTCCCCAAGAGTGTGATGCGTGAGCAAATCTCGAAAAGACCCTGACCGAGGCTTTAAGAAAATACACTTTATCCCAAGATTATAATGGTAGTCCGACAAGGTGCCTGTAAATAAATCAGCGTTTATGACCAGAAGAAAAATAATCTGGTCCTGGACTTTTATTTTTATATGGAAAAGTTGAAAAGATTTAGGCCAACTAAGTCTGCCCACAAATGAAAAAGAAAAAATTGCCTTATCTCTCCGGGACAGCCCTGCGAAATTGTTTGTTGGCTCAAAGAAGGTCTGACAATAAAAGATATTAGCTATCCCGCAGTGTGTTTTCTTGAGCAGGGGGACCTGAAATATATTGTGGGGTTGGGGTTTTGTGGCTGGTTTGGTTTTAGTGCTTTTGGTCTCAGTGCCTAAGCTTCATGTTTTGCGAGTTGATCACCAGGTCTCAAAGTGGACGTGGGGGCCTCTTAACTGGCCTTTCAGACTCGCAGCACGACTCCAAGGAAGCAGAGACGGTAAAAGCAAGGGCTCCGTGAAACCCAGAAATCTAAGGCCTCGAAATGCGCATTTATGTCGAATGGTTTCGTAGCCCCAAAACCCGCCTACTTGTGAATTCATGACCCTACAGCCACCTGCCTGCAGTCGCGTTCACTGGGGAGAACCCAAAGGTAGGCTCTTTGGCCACTGATTTACCCAGAGGACCAGCCCAGGATACGGGTCACACCTGGGACACGGGCAGCCCCAGGCCCCCGGATGTCCCTTTCTCTTCCCACTGAATCTCACCACTGCTTGTGTCCAGGGTGCCGCCCTCCCCCCTCCAGGGGACTGGAGGTGCCGTAAAGGGAGCTGAGCACCTGTGGCCGCAGGTGCTCAGAAGGAAGTTGGCAGAAGGGCCTCTTCCGCTGCTCCCTCCGGGATGCCCTCTGTGACTTGCGGCACCCGGGAGGCCGCGGGGGGGGGGGGGGGGGGGGGGGGGGGGGGGGGGGGGGGGGGGGGGGGGGGGGGGGGGGG
>CM052809.1:126544622-126613998 GCA_028533885.1 Nasua narica
ACGGGGTGCTTAGGATTTGGCTTCCCCATGTTATACAAGGAATACAGTCCCCAGTTTTGAGACGGTTGCTTTAAGCTTTTCTTGTCCGCTGTTTTGAGTGAGCTCTGGGATCCCCTTCCCTCCCAGCGGTTCCTCACCAACACAGACTGGCTCAGCCTCTCCTCTCCCTCTACCTGATCGGTCAGCATGTTGAAAGCCTCTCCAGGACAGAAACACCGTCTTCCCTTTACACGCCCCAGGAAGTCCAGCCTCGTGCCTGCCCAACGCAGGCAGAGAGGGGACTGGGACGGCCGGGAGGTGGCCGGGAGGTGGCCGGGAGGACTCCAGGGGAAGGGGGGCTGCGTCCTGAGCTGGCCTTGCCACGTGGCAGAGGGGAACAGGTTCTTCCTAGGGGAGGCCCCGGAAACAGAGAAGCACAGGTGTGAAGCAGGTGTTAGGGCAAAGGTCAGAAGCCACGCCGTGGCTCCCCTGTCCTAGCCCCGTTGGCCTCTGTGCTTCCCCACGTCTGACGCCCTCCCACGCACCCCCTGCCCGCACATGCTGTTGACAAACCAGACTCACGGAGGGATCTTTATAAAATCTAAATCCAACTACATCCTTCTACGCCAAGCTCTCCTATAAGTTTGTCCAACCAAAGTATGGACCTCTACTATAGCACCGCGTCCTCCGCCCCGCCTGCCTCTAGCCTTGTCTCCTGCCACTCTGCCCCACTCGGCACGGATCTCGGCGGTCGTTCCGTCCCCATCTTAATCAGCGCCCAGCTTAGGGTGTCCTGCCCAGCGGTGAGAAAACGGACTCTGATGTGTTCCTGGGGAGACCTAGTGTGTGCGCTCAAGACGACGCGAGCTGTAATGCCCAGTGTCTGGAGCTTTGGCGAGGATGTGCTGGTCGATGTTTATCAGCGGGCTCTCTGGGGCGGCGGGGCGGAGGACGGACGGTCCTGCCGCGTAGTGCTGGCCGATCCTCACGGGGTCCGTGTTTCCACCAGGGCTAAGTTCGAGCTCCAAGGTGACTTCACTGAATGTGGAGTTGGATGGGAAGCACGGTTGGCTCCCGAAAGCTCGGTCCTGCACACCACACGGAAAGACATACGAATAAACAATTTCTCCATAAGAAATTTGTGTCCTATTCCTTTTTTGTGTGTGTGTGTGTGTGTCCTATTCCTAAGAAAACCTCTAAAGGAAGTAAAAAAGACACTTAAAAAGCTCTAAGCACTTTGTGTGGGGGGAAAGTTACTGTGGGAAAAGTATAGACATTTATAAAGTACATAATCTCCTGTTGTTAGTTTTCCCAGAGATTTCTTTTCCCTTTCAAGTAATATCAGGATTACAATTGATTAGCAGTTTGAGACATAAACAGGGCCTCCTACCCTTGAGGCATCCAGACATTTGCTTGGTGGGAATTAGTGGCTAGATCCAGGTTGTCATCGTTCCCTTACGATGTGTCAGAAAAGAAAATGAGTTATTCTGCTGACTCTGATCCCTTGGGGGAACTGTTCTCCGTAAGTCTACTTACTGACTCGACTTTGAGGAAATGTAATAGGCTTCTTGATTAGAAATAAGATAACCCCAAGGATCAATATCTACCAGGACATAATTGAGTTAGTTGACTTTAGTTTACTAAATTCTTGTTTGGACTGAAAACACACACCACACACACACACATACACACACTATCTCAGTGGGATTTGCAAAGGAAATAGAACTGTCTCAAATGCTTAAAGCCTAGTTGGGGGTAAAAGATATAAATATATGAAATCAGTTCACTGCAACAGCAATAGTGATTGGGCCATCTGCATATGTGTTGAAGGGGTCCAGGAAACAAGAGTGCAAGGGAGAGAGTTTTTAAAGGCGAATGTGGTCGGGTTGCTAGAGGGAGATGGGTGGGGGGACGGGGTCACTGGGTGATGGGCATTAAGGAGGGCACTTGATATAATGAGCACGGGGTGTTCTCTGCAGCTGATGAATCAGTTTTCCCCTTGACCATCTGTCTCTGAGGTGACCAGTGGTGTGAGTTAGCATCTGCTCAGAACCTATGTTTCAGGCTTGGTGCAAGACGCATCAGCATCATCCCGTCATTGTGTCCTCCCAGGACACAGCTAAGGAGCAGGTGCTAGCAAACCCATTTTTACATTGAGGATACTGAGATTCAGAAAGCAAATTATTTAACTTGCTCTAATAGCTTTGCTGTGTGACAAGTAACTCCAGAATTCGGTGGCTAAAACAACAAGCATTTGCTTAGGTCACGGTCCCATCGGCGATCTGTTGGAGCTAGGCAGTCTCCCTACTCCTCTCATTCGTGACTAAATTCAACTGTATCCAGGTCAACTTTGTTGATCTTGCCTTGGCTTTCTCACCTGTCTGGAGCCTAGAGTGAGACGGCTGAGCTCTGTGCCGTGTGATCTCTTGTTCTCCAGTTGGCTAGCCTTGGCTGATTCACGGCGTTTCGCAAGGTCTTGCAAAAACTAGTAGGTACAGGCAAGGCCTCTCAAGGCTCAGGTTCCAAACTGGCACACTGGTAAGTAAGTCTGCCATATTCTACTGGCCAAAGCCAGACCCAAGGCCAGACCCAGAGCCAAGAGGTGGGGAAACAGACTCCACGTCTTGATGGAAGTTGCTGCAAAGTCACTCAAGAGGTTGGAGAATTGTGGCCTTTTTATGATCTAACCACGCTTGGCTGAAAAATAACAAAACTACAGTGGACAGAGAATTCAGACCCAAGTTTGAGTGAAATCGGGCTCTTTTCATAAAGCTATCCTAAAATCCAACCACTTTCTCTATTTTCCTTTACGCGGCCACCCCCTGGCTTACCACCACCCCGTCGCCAGCCTCCCCTGACTGCTCGCTTCTAACGCCAACAGACACAGATGCCCAACTTTGTCCCTTTCCCGGGTGTCCCCTCAGAATCTTCCCTTCCCAGAAATGATCCTTTTCTCCGTTCATATCTCTTCATCTATGACCACATGGTTTAGATTTTAATCTCTGCAAAACTGCCTGTGGCAGAGACTTCTACTCATCCCCTAGGGATCTGCCCTTTTCCCCTTTGTCCTTTCTCCCCTTTTGCCTTTTATTATAGAATTCCCCTACATTTTAGCTTGCGGTGGGTGCTAATATAAGTTACAGAATCCATTCCCCAGTCTCCCCTGCAACTTTGTGTGGTGGTTTTAAAAAACGTTACAACTGGGGCGCCCGGGTGGCTCACCCAGGTCAGCTTCATGGGTGCGTGAAACGTCCAACTCTTGATTTCGGCTCAGGTCATGATCTCAGGGTCTTGGGATCAAGCCCCGAGTCAGGCTCCCTACTTGGTGGGGAGCCTACTTCTGCTTCTGCCTCTCCCTCTGCCGCTCCCCCCTGCTTGTGCTAATTTTTTTTTTTTTTTAAAGTTACAACTTCTTGATAACCCCTCCCATACAAAGGCGAAGCCTCGTCCCCATGAATAGGGGCCAGCCGTAGTGACTCCACTTCTAATAAATAGAATGTGGTGGTAGGGACACCACATAGTTTGCAGGGCCAGGTCATAGAAGGTGACACATCTTTACCCGCTCTCTCTCTTGGGACACGGACCTTCGGAGCTCCGAGCGGCCATGACAGGATCTGACGAGCCTGAAGCCGCCGCACTGAAAGGACTAGGGAAGGAGGGCTCCCCGAGCTAGCCAAGGCCCACAGGTACAGTCCCCCAGCTCGTCTGCCTTCTCAACCTCAACACGTGGGTGCGCCTTCCGGTTACTCAGCCGCTGATGCAGAACCCACTCCCTCCCCCTCCAGACCCACCAAAGTCTTGTGAAGGCATATTGAGGCCCAGGATCTCGTCCTGTAGATCAAGTTCTGGTGCGAATGAGGCTCTTGGGTGTAGTTCAAGTTCAGCTCATTAACAGGGACTGGAAGCCGTGTGTGCTAGGGAGACAAGTTTCCCATCCTCCGAAGCTAACTGCTGCAGAGATGGTCATTCGCGAAGGGGAAAACCGGGGACGGAGGGGGCACGGAACAGTCACAAGTCTGTGGCATTTGTGGAAAAAGGAGGATGACTCAGGTGTCTCCAAGAAGCCAGGGGGAAGGTTACTCGCAGTTACTGGAAAGGAGTCCCAGCTACGGGACTGGCGTCATGTGCTCGGCTGCGTTTCAGACCTGTGTGGAGAGACGGAAATGATCTGGGCCAGGGGACCCATTGGGGTGGCTTTAAACACACCCACAAATTCCTCTGACGCTCCTCCCACGAAAAGGTGGAGTCTAACTCTCCGGTCCCCCGAACAGCTAGAGCGTGATGGGGGGGCTACCGCAGGGCTCCCAAAGCTAGGTCGCACAGGGGACACTAGAGCATACGCGGGGCTCTCAGAATGCGTGCTTTCAGAGCCCTGGGGCCACTGTGCCCGAGAGACCGTGTGGAGAAGCTAGGGAAAGACAGATGCCAGGAGGGTCGCAGCTGGGCCAACCCCTAGATCTCTGAGTCTTTCCAATGTCAACCGTGAGACACGAAAATGGCGGGCCTGAGCCTGCAAGGCCACTCAGCTGACGCCAAATGGGACAGAGATGTGGTGACCCCGCTGACGAGCTTCCCGCCCTGCCAGTGAGCCAAAAAACGAATTAGAGTATGAGCAAAGGGTGAGATTTAAAACTGTCACTATCAGGGCACCTGGGTGGCTCAGTTACGTGTGCATCTGCCTTCGTTCAGACCATGATCCCAGGGTCCTGGGATAGGAGCCCTCATCGCATCGGGCTCCCTGTCTCAGGGGGGTCTGCTTCTCCTTCTTCCCCTCCCCTGCCCCAGTCTTGCCCTGGCTCACGTGTGCTCTTGCTAAAGTAAATAAAAACTTTAAGAAAAAAAAAAACCATCACTGTTTACAGCTGATGTGATGAAGCACTCAGTTTAACAACTGATCACGGTGGATTTCCTATTAGAATGAATTGGTGAATGTAGCAAGATCACTAGATAAAAAGCAAATGCATTTCTATATAGCAGCAGCAGCCCTTTGTAAATTTTTAAAAATACCTCCTACAATGTTACCAAAAACATTTACTATCTAAGAGAAAATGTAAAGAAATATTGTGTCCTCTGATGCTAAAGCTCAGGACATCTTAATGCTACACACTGAGCTGATATGTAAATTGATCTGCAAAAGCATTTGAAGATGAAGCAGAAAGCACTATGATACAAGCATCAGCTAATTATTAAAAACAAAAACATGTTGGAGAGACAAGGAAATGGGTTTATAACCCGATTTATTTCTTATACAGGTGAGGAAGCTAAAAGACGCATAACTTTCAGTTTCATGGTCCTTTCTCTTAAATGAAGCTGAACTTAAAACACAGAAGAACTCTAACTTCTAAAATAAAATACGGCCCTTCACGACAAAGTGAAAGTTCCATTTCTCGGTTAGTAGAGAGCTCCTGCTTGAAAGGTTTATTCCGTACTTTAAACCATCTGGCCTTTCTGTTGCTTGGGAGAAACATAAATTTGTTAAAAGCAGACTTCCGCGGCCATTCAACCAGAACATGTGAATGTCGCCCACGTGAGAAGCAAGGCAGCAGCCATTAAGCCCGCTTCTCCGTCCCCTGGTTCCGCACACATGACTGTCATTCGGGCCTCCTCTTAAATGTCACCTCTCCAGAAAGGCTCTTCCCTCACCACCAAATATAAAATAGCTAGTCTTCACTGCGTCACCGTGTTGTAAGTAGCACTAAATAGTATTTCTTGTTTAATTGCTTATTGTAGGTCTTCCTCAATTAGAAGGTCATCTCGGGGACACCTGGGGGGCTCAGTCAGTTAAACATCTGACTCTCGATTTCAGCTCAGGTCATGATCTCAGGGTCATAAGATCAAGTCCCATGTTGGGCTCCGGGCAGGGCGTGGAGCCTCCTTGGGATTCTCTTTCTCCGTCTGCCCCTCCCCCCACTCATGCAATAAACAAATAAATAAAATAAAATCTTAAAAAAAAAAAAGGTAGTCTCTGTGAGAAAAAAAATCTTTTTGTATTTGTTATTGTCACTCTTAACCAGATCATGTCTGAATATGGTGGATAGTCAGCAATTTTTTTTAAGATTTATTTTAGAGAGCATGTGCAAGAGGGGGAGGGGCAGAAGGAGGGCGGGAGTCCTCAAGCAGACTCCCCACTGAGCACGGAGCCCGATGCAAGCTGGATGCCAGGACCCTGAGATCATGACCTGAGCCGAAACCATGAGTCAGGCGCTTAACCAACTGAACCACCAGGCGCCCCTCAGTAATTAATCCTTAAACAAGTGGAAGCGTAAATTGTAACTTTCAATTTGGGGACCACGCCAGCCAAGACTCCCCAGAGACAAGAGCCCAGGGCAGAGGTTAACCACCAGGGCTGTGGGAAGTGCAGCACCAGGGCAGAGAGGACAAGGGAATGAGGCAGAGAAGGATGGGAAGCGATGCAAAGTCACGTACTGCCATGCTGGCCATGGCTTCCCGTGAGCCACCAGAGACCCCACAGCTGCCCAGCGGGAGTGTGGCCATGTGGGATGTCTCTGCACAGGTTGTAGAGGGAAATCCTGCCTCAGAGCAGCCCTCCAAGAGAAGGAAGAAAAGACTTGTCCTGGGGTGGCCCTGTCTCCTGTTGCCCATGTGGGCAGTCAGTCCTCTCCCATTTCCCTGTCATCTGGCACCTTTCGAAGTCACGTGAAGCTGTACCCCACACTGTGGCAGGCTGAAAGATGGCCACACCCTAATCGCCAGGACCTGCGTCACCTTGTGTAGCTAAAGAAACTCTGCAGATGTGATTACGCACAGGACTTTGAGATTATCCCCGTGGGTCCAGTGTAATCATGAGCCCTTATAAGATGGAGGCATGAGATCGGAGTCAGGGGTAGAAGATGTGGCAGAAGTCAGAGGTTGCAGTGGTGTTGAAAAGGGGCCATGGGTCAAGGCATACAGGCCACCTCCAGGAGCCAGGAGACGCATGGACTGGATTCTCCCTTGGAACCTTCTGGAGGAACCAGCCCTGCTGACACTTTGGTCTTAGCCCTGTGAGTCTCATTTCAGACTGCTGACCTCCCGAACTGTAAGAAAACAAACTTACGTTGTTGTAAACTACTGAGTTAGTGGTAACTTGTTACAGCAGCAATAGGAAATGGATACACACACAAACGGATAAACAAGGGGAGCATTTCCTCTAACTCTGTAGCGGGAAGGTGGAGAGACCCCCCCCAGATGAGCAACCATCTCATCTTGGGTTGTTGATGGGTACCAACCCAACCTGAGGTACGTAAGATGTACCCAATACAAGGACCTATATGACCGCTTTTATAAGGCTAAGGACAGAGAAAATGTGTGTTGATTGTTGATTGTCTCTTACTATACTTCATTTTCAGTTGTGAATAACTGCCCAGCTCTGGAAAACATCCCTGGGCCTCACGGATGACTTTTTTTTAAAAGATTTTATTTATTTATTTGAGAGAGAGGGAGAGCAGAGAGAGAGAGCACACAAGTGGTAAACAGGGGCCAAGGGAAGGGAGAAGCAGGCTCCCCGCTGAGCAGGGAACCTGATGTGGGGCTCGATCCTAAGACCCTCAGAGATCATGACCTGAGCTGAAGGCAGACGCTTAACCGACTGAGCCACCCAGTGATGGTGGGTGGCTCCCACTCAAGCACCCAGGATGACTTTTATATATGTCACATAACCTCCATATCAGACCACCACACAGCTTCAAATCTGGTAGGAATCCATTCATACAGAAACTATTTTAAGTAGATTTGATGTAGAAGGGATAGAGAGCATAGCATGTATTAGGGTAAACGTAGCTGCTTTAGCAAATACCTCCATTTCAATTACCTACCGTTATTTTATTTTTTGAGAGAGAGAATGCACATGAGTGGGGGGGGGGCGAGAGAGAGGGAGCCTCTCAGGCAGGAGCCACACTCAGCACAGAGCCCAAAGCAGGGCTCAGTAATACGACCCTGAGATCATGACCTGAGCCAAAATCAAGAGTCAGACACTTAACCAACTGAGCCACCCGGGTGCTCCTCAATTTTCTAGCATTATCAAAGATGACTTCTTGCTTCCTGATGGGTGTAATGTTAGAAGGGTATTGGATCTGCTCCTGTGGTTATTCAGGAGCCCAGCTGACAGGGGCTCTGCCTTCTTCAACATTTATCTTCCAAGGTTGCCGGAAGCACAAACAAACTGCAGAGGGAGAGCAGTTGACTGGATAAGAACGTACACCTTTTAACCTCCTCGGCCTGGAAGTGATGCCACATGGCGTCCCCTCTACGGGACAGGTGCTGGGAAATGTAGCTCCAGGCTGGGCAAGTACCTTTTCAGTTACACTCTGCACTACGTAAGGGGAGAATGAAACTCTAGTAGACCACTGGCTGTCCCTTGCCATAGTCTGTCCCTTGGGCCGAGAAGTATTCATGTGGACTCTTTCCCCCAAATATGGCAGGCACTTCTCCCAGTCAAAAAGGAACCTTCAAGGGAATTAACTCAAAACCCTGTTAGTTACTATATCCCTGAGGACAAAACAGATGCATAGCCAACAAGAGACTGCTCAATCTATACAACTAAAAGAAGTCAAGGATCGATGACCAGGAGGCTGAGGGCTCACCGCCCCAAGTCCTTGCCTGGTGTCCAAGCCCATTGTTGAATGCAAGACTGCATCTCTAGCGTGGCCCTTGTCCTTCACCAAAGGATAAATGAACTTTGAGGAATACCCAAGCATTTTGATGACTGTTGGATAGGGTCTTAGCAGACCTCAGCACCTAGAGACACTAATCATCATCAGGGGCCTCTGTTAGGGTTCAGGAATACTGGGGCTAGGTAATAAATGGATACCTGTCCAGATCAACTCACAATGGGTCCACTAGGTCTGTGGCCCCGTCTGGAGGTCATTTTCCTAGACCGCAAATGTATAATGGAGCTAGACACGCTTGGTAGTTGCACAACCTCACCTTGGCTCCTTGGCTTAGGGTAAGACTACCATAGTGGAGACATTGAGGAGAATGCTCTGAAATGAATCCCCTCAATAAAAAAGATAGTAAATCAAAACTAATATGGCATCCTGGGAGGAATGGCAAGAATTAGTGTCCTCACTAAAGAACTAGGGGATTCTGGGTGAGGATCCCATTATATTTCCTTTTAATGCACAAATATGGAAACTGCAAAAGCTAAACAGATCCAGTGAATGAAGGCAAAGTCAACGAAGTAGTAGTCCCAACTGCAGCTGCCATGCCAAGTGCAGTCCTGTTACTGGTTCAGAAGGGCTTGGTCTTAGTGCATGCTCTATACCATTCCACATTCATTCTTCTTCGGAATCCTATTATTTTCCATTAATTTCAAGTAAACGTAAATCAGAATGTATAATTTCGTCTGAAGATATATGAGATATGTAGGATGAGATTTATTTCTTCAAAGAGAGTTATGTAACTAAAGCTGAATAAATGTTACCTAGAATAATAGGGGCGTCTGGGTGGTTCAGTTGGTTAAGTGTCTGACTCTTGATTTCGGCTCAAGTCATGATCTCAGGGTCGTGAGATCGAGCCCCATGTCGTGCTCCCCGCTCAGCTGGGAGTCTGCTTCTTGCCCTCTCCTCTCCCTCTGTCCCTCCTCCTGCCCCTACTCAAGCTCATGTTTGCACGTGCGCTCTCTCTCTCAAATAAATAAATACAACTTAAATAAATATTACCTATAATAATAAATTATTCGTATAGTACTTATTTGGCAAACTCAGTAATTCAGAATTCAGAACGTGGCCAAGGATCGGTAAAGAAGCAAAATCTGGCTTCCCGTGAGTAAGTAACAATGGCCAAGTCCACGTGAGCTTTGCTGACTCCGCTTCTGCTTGAAGAGGTTCTGAGAAGCTTCCTTCCCTTTCACCACCATGACAGGGGCCTTCCCTCTCCCCACCCCCAGCCTGTGCTCTCTGCAGCTCATGATCTGTCATCTGCAAACCGCCCATAATCACCGTCTCTTCTCTACATTCCACCATCCAGCTCTAACTCAGACATGGAGTGTTCCCTGCGGCCCTCTCCAGCAAGGACTGGTTGGTCCCCAGCCCTGTACCACTGGGCCTACTGCGCAGTAATTGTGCCCTTGGTACTTCCAGACCATTTCTCTTCCTTGATGAAATCCTCAGGATCTTTAGAGCAATGCTATTGGACCATACCATCCACACTCCCTCCCCATCCAAGTATCCGGCTGATTTTCTCAGCACCGTTATTCTGCAGACTTCCTTCACATAAACAATCCAGCCAGGGCCCTGGCTTCTTGCTTCTTTGACCTCATGTCCTCTTCCCCCTCTAAACTCTAGCCTCCACTGACTCCTTGCTACCACTTTTCAGTGTCCTCCTGCTAGGAGCACTTCTCCAACAGTTACCTAATCGGGGCCCCCCAACCATGGGGCCACCATTTCCTTCAATACTCATCACTTCACTTGTGCCTTTGCTCCCCTTCTCCCCCAGATCAGGTCCATCACTCTAATCATTCAATTATAGACACCCTCAACTCCTTCCTCGTCCCCTCCTCTTCTCCACTTGTCTTGAAAAACCTCATCCACAATAAACCCAATTCTCTAACTCTGTATTTGAGCAGCTGAATGTTGCTGGAGAAACTCCCAAACATGCTGTCTCTCACTTTAAGCCTAGAAGCGCAATTTTCAGAGGCCGCCCATCACATCCTCCCTCCCACCCTTCCCTAGTCAACTGTCTCCCATGGTCTCTCATGTCCCAAGGCCACTATCTCAAAATCCCTCTCTCTTTAAACTTCATATCACTATTCCTCCCATCCTCCAACTTCTTATTTCATTGTGAAACCCAAGGAGAAGCAGAAAACACTGCAGCTTCTACCACATCCTCTAAGTTATCCCATGGGTTCTTTTGGCTTTCTTGTCATTTAGATGCCTACCTTCTCTCCCCTGAGCTCACAATTTTTACATCCGGTTTCCTACTTGTCTGCACGTGAACCTGTAGTAGGCATACGAAGTACAGTACGTCCAAGAGAGGATTCCTCTCCCAAGAGAGAATTTTCTCTCCCAAAAGCTTCCCTATCTCTACAGGCGTTACATGTCATCTGCAATTCTCTGTCCCAACACCTTTCGTCTGATCTATTAGCAATTCCTGCGGGCTGGACGTCCCAGATGTGTTCCAAATCCAATCATTTCTCACTATGTCCACCACTACCAATATCTCTGTGACAAGGGCGGTAATCCCTAAATCTCCTTGCTTCATGCTTGTCTCTTCATCAGTGACCAGAACAATCATTTCAAGATGAAAACCGAAGTTTCATACAACATCCTTCATTGATTTCCCACCATCTTTTAGAATGAAATCTCAACCATGCATGATCTGCTGTGCCCTCTGTGATGCCCTACGGCCGTCCTCTCCTCACCTGATCTCCCCTCACTCTGCTCTTCTCATTTTACCCTTCTTTTACCTTGGGTGGGTCCAGCTAGTTCTAACTTCATAGTCCTCATGTGCACTTGCCATCCCCTGTGTCCGGCACGCCCTTGCCTCCAAAAATCCACATGACTGGCCGCCTTCTTTCATTTTTTTTTTAAAGATTTTATTTATTTATTTGAGATAGAGACAGTGAGAGAGAGCATGAGAGGGGAGAAGGTCAGAAGGAGAAACAGACTCCCTGTGGTGCGAGGAGCCTGATGTGGGACTTGATCCCAGGACTCTGGGATCATGACCTGAGCTGAAGGCAGTTGCTCAACCAACTGAGCCGCCCAGGTGCCCCCGCCTTCTTTCATTTAAGTCTGCTCAAAAGTCACTTCTCTCACTTCCCCATCTCTTGCAAAGCACTCCCTTTTTCACTCTGTTCCCTTTGTCTTCACGCCCTGTGTTAGATTGTTATGCTAATGATCTTCATGCTCCGGTGCTGTTGACGCTGGGCTTAACCACGTGACTTGCTTTGGCCACTAGGACATCAGGAAATGTGATCCAAGCAGAGGCTTGCTAAGTGTTTGCACATTAGGGGACGCCTTCATGGAACTCCAGCTGCCAAGTGAATTAGTGTGAAGCCTGCCTGCCCAAGAGGCCACATGGAAGACAACTGAGACACATCTGCTGACAGCCCTGGCCAACGGCCATCCAGCATCTTCTAATTGGTGGCAAATGCCTAAGTGAACCCACCAGCACCATGTGGATCTGAGACGTGCTGTTCCTGCTGATCTTTCCCCAACAGCCCATCCATGGAATCATAAGCAAATCAAAGTTGTTTTAGGCCACCAAGCTTGGGGATGGTTTGTTATCTACCGCAGGAAAATGTTATGTCTATATGCATCTCTGCTCACTGTCTGCCAAGCCTTCCAAAAGGTAAGCTCTATGAGGATAGGAACATTACCTTGAGGACACTGTGGTCCTCCAGCCTAGAAGAGTCTAGCCACAGAGGCACGCAGAAGACATGTGTTGTTGGATGAGCAGTCTCTCGAAGAGGAGCCTCATCTGGTCCTCTGGCTTCCATTAACAGCTCTAAATTTGGCCCATGAGAAAGATCTGTCTCCATGGGATGCCTGGCTGACTCTGTTGTTAGAGCATATGACTCTTGATCTCAGGGTTATAAGTTTGAACCCCACATTGGGTATAGAGATTAATAAAAATAAAATCTTTTTTTAAAAAAAGAAAGATTGGTCTCCTGTCTTCCAAGTGACCACTAGACATGACCGACAGAAATTCAACACTTTCTAAATTGATGGAGGGTTTTTTTCCTCTCCAAATTTGTCCCCAGCCTTTCTCCTCTATTTCATATTTTAGTAATGGCACAATGGTGATGACACTTAATTTTAGTGTCAACTTGGCTAGGGGATGGTGCCTATTTAATTTGTCAAACACCTGTCTAGATGTCACTGTGAAGTTATTTTTTAGATGTGATTAACATTTAATCAGTAGACTGAGAAAAGCACATTATCCTCCATAATATGGGTGAGCCTCATCCAATCAGTTGAAGGCTTTAACAGAAAAGACTGAAGTCCCTTGAACAGGAAAAAATGCTGTCTCCAGACTGCCTGCAGACCCCGACTACAACATTAACTCCCACTGGAATTTCCAGCCTCAAGCCTACCCCAGAGGTTCTGGACTTGCCTGTGCACTCAATCATGGGAGCCAATTCTTTAAATCCCTCCTCCCCAGATACACCACACACGCATGCACGCACACACACACACACCCCATTGGTTCTGTTTCTCTGGAGAACTCTGATACTGGGCTTATCTTTGACAATCTCCTCTCCCTCTTTTCCCAACAGCCATTCCATCACCGAAGCCCTACTGGTACAGTGTACAGAATGCCTCCTGCAGGTATCCTTTCTCTGCCTCCATGTCCCTTGTCTTGGTTTAGACTCTCAGCATCCCTCACCCAGACTACTGTAAAAGTCTGCTAACCAGTCTCTCTGCCTCATCTCCTTCCCATCCACATGCTACTCCCCTGCCAGGGTTACCTGTCTAAGAATCTGAGCATGACCCTTACCTCCAAAGTCTCCAATCACCTACAGAACACAACGCAAACTCCTCAGTGTAACAGGAAAGCTTTTTATCAACAAGTTCAAGTTCTACTCCCAGCCCTATCTCTTACTCCTCTCTAAAGCCTCTAAATTCTAGCTATGTTAGCACCTGTGGATCCGCAACCATGTCATGTTCATACTTTCATGCTTTTGCACATTTTAGGATTTCTTTTCGTTTAGGGAGACAGTGTGTGTGTGTGTGTGTGTGTGTGTGAGAGAGAGAGAGAGAGAGAGAGCACGGGAGAAGGAGAGAATCTTAAGCAGGCTCTATGCTGAGTGGAGCTTGTTCTCACGGGGCTTGTAAGATCTTGTGGGGCTTGATCTCACAACCCTGAGATCATGACCTGAGCTAAAATCAAGAATTAGATGCTTAACTGATTGAGCCATCCAGGCGCCCCGCTTTTGCACACTGTATTCTATCTACTTGGAATGCCTACCAATTTGTCTTGGAAACATTCCAACCTGCTCTTCAAACTCTGAGATATACTGTTTGTTCTTAAGCTGTCCCTAGATTCTTGGTCATAACATTTAAACAATGATAAAGAATTTTTCATTAGTCTTAATGTCTTGAAATTAATGTACGTGTATTTCTCAAAGTCTAGAGGCTCTTTGATGGCAGGGACTGTGTATAATAATGGGCACTAATAAATAGTAATAGTAATAATAATAATTAGATCCCTGGTCCTGGGTCTTCTGTTTAGCTCCTAATGGCCACTCAAAAAATGTTTGCTGAGTCAATTTTTGTGTGTTAGATTTAAGCCCTTTGAAGGCAGAAACCATATTGCCATTCATCTTTCTGTCATTCACGGTGCCTCTCATAGGATCTTGGACACAGTACAAGGACCAAGCACACAGTACTGTGTACATAGGACACAGATTTAGTACCTAGCACATAGGATCTTGTTCAATACAAGAAGACTGTATTAAAGAAAAGCTTCAGTTCTCTGGAGAAAACAAATATTTCATTTCCTGTTGCTACACTACATCAGCCATCCCTGGATTCCCACACTCAGGCTTGTCACAATGATTGTAAGTCAAGCAAGAGTTTGTGGAAAGGAGAAATCACTGAAGGTCACAGTCTTGAGGAAAAGGAACGAAAAGGGGACTGTCTTTTTTAAAAAGAACTATAAGAACTTTCTTTCTTATCTTCTCACAGTCTTCTAAAACACATTTTTTTTTTCCTTTGGACAATTTTCAAAGCCACAAGAAAGTTGAAAGAACAGTACAATGAACAGCCGGATACCCTTCACACAGATGCACCAACATCTTGCCACACCCATTTCCCCTGTCTCTCTCTCTCTACACACAACACTTCCTTTTGCTAAAAGCAAATGGCTGCTGTTGTGGCATGTCACCCCTAAATACCGCATGTAGCATCTCTCAGAAGGAAGACATTCTCTTACATCGTCCTAACACCATTATCATTCCTAAGAAAAGCAATATTAATTCAACAAATCATCTAGCATGAGTCCAGACTCTGGACTCAAATTTCCCTAATTTTCCCTCCCAATGTCTTTGATAGTATTCTTTTTTTTTTTTGGACTCAGAATCCAATCAAGTTTCACACATTTTAACAGCTTTAGCTGTTATCTCTCCTCCTCAAAGTGTTCCTCTGTTCTTGAAGATCCAGGTCAACTGACCTATAGAATGTAGGACATGGTTTTGTTAGGATTTGATTCAGGCCAAATGTTTCCAGCAAGTTCTGTTGTGTTCCTCCTACAGCATCAGGTCAGGGGGCCCATAAGGTCAGATGGTCCCACTCCTGGAGATGCCACGCATGATGAGATGCAGATAAGGTGGAGATCTCTCCAATGCACAGACACACTTTATAATTAATAACTAACCTGTTGAGATCTTGTGAATACTTCGTCCTTAGTCTTTCTCCCAGCGGGTCAGTGATGATCATTGCCTTAATCACTGATTACACTGAGAGTTAACAAAATGGTACTTTCCTAATCTAGAGTCTGTACTTATTAACTCTTGTAAAGCAGAGCTTCCCACCCACCCCTTTTTAGTATCATTACGGAGTCATGAATTTTTTTAACTCAATATAAATCATTTAGCAGGATTTATTTTTTTGATCCTCAAAGTTTCCCAGATTCAGTAAGTGGGATCCCATTCAAAGTAGGCTTCTGTGTCCTTTTGACCTAGGGTTTTAAATAGTCTTCAAACATGTCTTGCTTTCTGGCACACAGGATGTTCCTAACTCAGACCTAGTACCAGCCCATTCTCTAAGGAGCCTCAGCTCTCTTCTGGCAGGAAATAGAAAACAACGCCTGATCTGTAAGTGAGCTCACTGCCATGGAGTGTCATGGATTCTAGGCTCTTTCTGGACATAGCTAGAATATCACATCAACACATATTTATTGATAGATCCAATTCAAATCTTCTCCTCTATATTCTTTGGCTTTCACCGAAAAGCCTCATTAGTTTCATGAACAAGGAACCCAGCCCTAGGCGATCTGGATTTGAAACAGAAGCGGGTACAAGGCTACTCTGGTTTGGACAGGCACCAAGTGATGAAGCTTGAGCAGGCATGGCGGCCCTGAGAGCAGAGAACGAGGGGTATGGACCTGGGAGCATTCAAGAGGAAGTGTTCTCCTCTTGAAAGTGAAAGACAGGACACGGATGGGGAGTCTGTATAGTTATTCAGCCAGATCAAGATACTCTTGAGAAAGAAAGCGAAGTAGTATTAATAACTGTGATAGTTAGCAGGCATAAACCAGCACTGTCGTGGGCTAACCTGACATATGGTTACTTCAACAGAGGGGATAAAGGAAAGACCAGAATCAAAACTTACTCCATGATTTCCTGTCTTGGGGGCTATGGGTTACTATGGTTGATGAGGCAGTTGAAAATGCTATTTCCAGTTCTGGGGTGGTGGTAGGGGGGTGGTGGGCATGTCTTTGCAACCTCTACTTGTCCTTCCCAATAGGGCTTATGAGGAATCAGAGAGGGTGAAGGTAGAGGCTTAACTTACAAGGCGTGTGACCAGGGTGCTCTCTGGAACCCACTGGGATGGACATTCCTTGTTTTTGTTTTGGTTTGGTTTGTTTTTTAATTTGAGAGAGAGAGTGAGCAAGACAGCGCAAGCTGGGGGAAATAGCAGAGGGAGAAGCTGACTCCCCTCTGAGTAGAGAGCCCAATGAAGGGTCAATCCCAGGACCCTGGATCATGACCTCAGCCAAAGACAGATGCTAAACTGAGCCACCCAGGCACCCCTGGGGTGAACATTCCTGGAAAAGGAGCCTCTTCCCTCCAACGCTGGCACCTCCCTTCCTTCTAGGGCAAGAGCAAGAACCACGTCAACTATGGGAGAGCAAATGGTCTACAGGCACCTTGGATGCTAGCAGGTGGCAGAGGGTCTTTGAGAACTCCAGCTGCCCAGCACCAGGGGAATTTGAGGGTCTGCAGAAAGCTGGCTTTGGAAGCAGAGGCCAGTAAGCCTGGGGACCCTGGGTTGATGACATGTATCTTCTCCATGGAGAAAGGAGAAAGGCCTTCAGTCCCAGCCAGGCCCTTGTCCAGGCAATCCAGAGTAAGTCTCCAAACCTATTTTTGGAGTAGTTCTGATTAGGGCAGGAAAGGGGGCAGGAGAGTACAAATGGGGTACAGAGAAACCATCAAAGTTTCAATAAACTGGCCTGCAAGCAAATATACTGAACTCCGAACTGTATTAAATATAATCTTAAGATTCCTTTGATGGTTCAGAAAACACATGAGTCTCATAAAGCTTCAGCGTCCCCAGGAACACCCCAGGCTGCACAGTAAACACCCAGCTGTGCCCACTCGTGCATGGTCTAAAGGATACAGGTGACACAGCCCGCCTGTGTGTTCTCAACATGGCCTGGGCCACTCACTGTCCCAGCCTCCAGGTTTTGTGCTTAATTTCTAATGAACTAAAATTAGTAACAGGTGACAAGCCAAAAAAACATTTAGAAGGGATGTCTGTAGGATGTGACTCCTAGCTCTTTCATTACATTCCACGAATCTAATTTTAGCTTAGAGAATACCCCTGGGGACTGTAGGCCTCATTTGCAGACCTGGGTTTAAAGTCAATCACACCGCAGGTTTGCTTTGATAATGGAAGTCGAGCTGGTGTGCCTGGGACCTCAGGGGACTGGCGTTTTGAGTCTACCACTTTCTTGGCAAGAACAACAGAAAGAAACCCACGATCTTCCGGAACTCTTCGTCACTCACGAGAATGCCACTAAACTTGGAGAACGGTCCTCAAAACTCCCCTCTATCTGATCTGTTTATCCAAAAGTCTCAACACATCCTCTGTCCCACACAGGTCACCTGCTCTGGCGGTGCCTCTGAATTCCTCTTGGCCTTTCTTTTCCTCCTGATCATTCCCTCTGCCTGGCTCTACTTCTTGGTCAGGACCCCTGCTGCTCCCTGAGCTACAGACCTCTGTAGCTAGCACCTTACCTGACCCTAATGAACAACCTCCTCCTCCTCCTCTTCTCACCTTAGTGGATGATAAGAAGTTTCTTCCAGTGGTTCTGCCAGGCTTTATTTAATCCACTGTCCAGAGATACCTTTCTAAAACACAAACCAAGGGGGAGGAGTAAGATGGCGGAGGAGTAGGAGACTGAGATATCACCAGGTTCAAGCAGTTCAGCTACATAGTTACTAAACCATTCTGAACACTTACAAACTCAACAGGAGATCAAAGAGAAAAAGAGCAGCAATTCTAGGAACAGAAAAGCAACCACTTTCTGGAAGGTAGGACGTGCAGAGAAGTGAATACAAGACGATAAACTAGAATACAGACCACAGGTGAAGGGGCTGGCTCCCAGCAAGCGGTAGAGCAGTGGAACACAAAATGGGAACTTTAGAAGTCAACTCCACTGAGGGACTTCACTCCAGAGGCTAAGTGGGGGTTGGGGCCCTTGTGGGGACAGTGTAGTCTCAGGACCCGTGGGGGTCACAAAAAGACCAGGAGTGTCTGAGTGCGGCAGAGTTCCCAGGTAGCAGAGCAGGGAAGCTGGCTGCAGAGACGAAGCCAAGGAGGGAGCTCTCAGCTTGGGAATACCTTAAACAGTCAGGCCACTCCTCTTCAAGCAGGGACCCCACAAGTGCCAGATCCAGAAAGACCCCCTCCTTCCTCCTCTGGGAGAACCGGCACAGGAGCACGCAGCAGGAATCTGCTGGGTTTAGAGACTCCAGACAGGGCTGCGTGCCAGAGACAGAAATGCTCAGTCACAGGCCGGCTGAGCTCAGAGTGTGGCCAGAGACCAGAGAGATGGGAGGGATTGACTGCTTTTCTCTGAGGGTGCACTGAGGAGTGGGACCCTGAGCTCTTGGCTCCTACATGCTGGAGACTGAGATGTTGCCATCTTCATTCCCATTCTCCAAAGCTGTATGGAAAGTGTTCAGGGAACAAAAGCTCCCTTTTGTTCTCTGTGCAGATTACTTAATCTGCACATGCAGATTACTTAGCTGGCCCCTGGCAAGGGTGGTGCAATTCCGCCTCGGGCAAAGACATTTGAGAATCACGACAAGAGACCCCTCCTCCAGAAGATCAGCAAGAACATCCAGCCAAGACCAAGTTCACCCATCAATGAACACTGCGAAACTCCAGAGCTACAGGAATATGGCATATAGAATTCCAGGCTCTTTTCCCAAAATTCTTTAGTCTTTCAAAGTTAAATTTTTTATTTTTTTCTCATTCTATTTTTTACATTTTCCCTCTTTCCTATTTTAACCTTTTTGAACTATTTTATCTTATCAATACCTTTTTAAAAATCTTTTTAAATTTTCATTGTTATAGTCATATTCTATCCTTTCATTGTATTTAACCTTAATTTTTGTATACATACAGGTTTTTCTTTCTTTAAAGTTTTGGGATACTGGGGCACCTGAGTGGCTCAGTGGGTTAAAGCCTCTGCCTATGGTTCAGATCATGATCTCAGGGTCCTGGGATCAAACCCCGCATCAGGCTCTCTGCTCAGCAGGGAGCCTGCTTCCCCACCTCTCTCTGCCTGCCTCTCTGTCTACTTGTGATCTCTCTCCTCTCTGTCAAATAAATAAATAAAATCTTTAAAAAAAACTGGGGGTATAATTTGTTCTAACAAATCAAAATAAACCCTAAATCTAGTGGATGGCTTTGTTCTAGTCTCCAGCCTGATCACTTTCTTTCTTCTTTTTTTTTCTTCAACCAAATTCTTCTCTATCAACTCCTTCTTTAGAATCTTTTTTAGTTTTCATCTTTACAGTCATATTCCATCCCTTTGTGTTTACCCTTATTTTGTATATATATAAGTTTTTCTTTCTTTAAAATTGTGGGAGGCAGTTTCTTCTAACAGACCAAAATACACCCCAAATCAAGTGTGTGGCACTGTTCTATTCACCAGTCTAATGTGTGTGTGTGTGTGTGTGTGTGTGTGTGTATGATTTTTTCCCCCACCTTTCTCCTCCCCCCTGTTTTGGATCTCTTCCAGCTTGGTTTGTATATATTTTTCTGGGGTCATTGCTACCCTTTTAGTATTTTGTTCTCTCATTCATCTATTCTTATCCGGATAAAATGATAAGGCGGAAAAACTCACCACAAAAAAAAAAGAACAAGAGGCAGTACTGACGGCTAGGGACCTAATTGATACAGACATTAGTAAGATGTCAGAACTAGAGTTCAGAATGACGATTATCAAGGTACTAGCTAGACTTGAAAAAGGCATGAAAGATACTAGAGAATCCCTTTCTGGGGAAATAAAAGAACTAAAATCTAACCAAGTTGAAATCAGAAAAGCTATTAATGAGGTGCAATAAAAAATGGAGGCTCTTAATGCTAGGATAAGTGAAGCAGAAGAGAGAATTAGTAATATAGAAGACCAAATGATGGAGAATAAAGACGCTGAGAAAAAGAGATAAACAACTCCTGGACCACAAGGGGAGAATTTGAGAGATGTGATACCATAAGATGAAACAATATTAGAATAATTGGGATCCCAGAAGAAGAAGAAAGAGAGAGAGGGGGGAAGAAGGTATATTGGGGCAAATTATAGCAGAGAATTTCCCTAATTTGGCAAAGGGAAAAAGCATCAAAATCCAGGAAGCACAGAGAACTCCCCTCAAAATCAATAAATATAGGCCAACATCCTCTCATCTAATAGTAAGTCTCAGTGACAAAGAGAAAATCCTGAAAGCAACTCGGGACAAGAGGTCTGTAACATACAACAGAAATATTAGATTGTCAGCAGACCTATCCACGGAGACCAGACAGGCCAGAAAGGACGGGTATGATATATTCAGAGCACTAAACGAGAGAAATATGCAGCCAAGAATACTGTATCCAGCTAGGCTGTCATTGAAAATAGATGGAGAGATAAAAAGCTTCCAGGAAAAACAAAAACTAAAGAATTTGCAAACGCCAACCAGCCCTACAGGAAATATTGAAAGGGGCAAAGAGAGAGCCTAAAAATAACATAGAACAGAAAGGAATAGACACAATATACAGTAACAGTCACCTTACAGGCAATACAGTGGCACTAAATTCATATCTGTCAATAGTTGCCCTGAATGTAAATGTGCTAAGTGCCCCAATCGAAAGACATAGGGTATCAGAATGGATAAAAAAAAAAAACAAGACCCATTGATATGCTATCTGCAAGACACTCATTTTAGACCCAAAGACACCTCCAGATTTAAAGTGAGGGTGTGGAAAACAATTTACCATGCTAATGGACATTAAAAGAAAGCTGGGGTAGCAATCCTTATATCAGATAAATTAGATTTTAAGCCAAAGACTATAATAAGAGATGAGGAAGGACACTATATTATACTTAAAGAGTCTGTCCAACAAGAAGGTCTAACAATTTTAAATATCTATGTCCCTAATATGGGAGCAGCCAATGATATAAACCAATTAATAATGAAATCAAAGAAACACATCAACAATAATACAATAATAGTAGGGGACTTTAACACCTCCCTCACTGAAATGGACAGATCATCTAAGCAAAAAATAAACAAGGAAATAAAGGCTTTAAATGGCACACTGGACCAGATGGACATCACAGATATATTCAAAAAATTCCATCCCAAACTAACAGAATAGACATTCTTCTCTAGTGCACATGGAACGTTCTCCAGAATGGATTACATCCTGGGACAAATCAGGTCTCAACCAATACCAAAAGACAGATCATTCCCTGCATATTTTCAGACTACAATGCTTTGATACTAGAACTCAACCACAAGAGGAAAGTTGGAAAGAACTCAAATACATGGAGGCTAAAGAGCATCCTACTAAAGAATGAATTCCTTTAACTAGGAAATTAAAGAATTTTAAAAAAATTCATGGAAACAAATGAAAATGAAAACACAACTTCAAAATCTTTGGGACATAGCAAAGGTGGTCCTGAGAGGAAAGTATATAGCAATACAAACCTTTCTCAAGAAACAAGAAAAGTCTCAAGTATACAACCTAACCCTACACCTAAAGGAGCTGGAGAAAGAACAACAAAGAAAGCCTACACCCAGCAGGAGAAGAGAAATAATAATGATCAGAGCAGAAATCAGTGAAATAGAAACCAAAAGAACAGTAGAACAAAACAATGAAACTAGGAGCCGGTTCTTTGAAAGAATTAATAAGATTGATAAACCCCTGCCAGACTTATCAAAAAGAAAACAGAAAGGACCCAAACTAATAAAATCATGAATGAAAGAGGAGAGATCACAACCAACACCAAAGAAATACAAACAATTATAAGATCATATTATTAGCAACTCTATGCCAGCAAATTTGACAATCTGGAAGAAATGGATGCATTGCTAGAGATATACAAACTACCAAAACTGAACCAAGAAGTAATAGAAAACCTGAACAGACCCATAACCAGGAAGGAGATTGAAGCAGTCATCAAAAATCTCCCAACAAGCAAGAGCCTAGGGCCAGATGGCTTCCCAGGGGAATTCTACCAAACATTTAAAGAAGAATTAATACCTTTTCTCCTGAAACTGTTCCAAAAAATAGAAATGGAAGGGAAACTTCCAAACTCTTTTTATGAAGCCAGCATTACCTTGATCCCAAAAACAAAGACCCCATCAAAAAGGAGAATTACAGACCAATATCCTTGATGCTCATGGATATAAAACTTCTCACCAAAATATTAGCCAATAGGATCCAACAGCACATTAAAAGGATTATTCACCATGACCAACTGGGATTTATTCCTGGGCTATAAGGTTGTTTCGACATTTGCTAATCAATCAATGTGACACAATACATTAATAAAAGAAAGAACAAGAACCATATGATACTCTCGATGGATGCTGAAAAAGCATTTGACAAAGTACAGCACTCTTTCTTAATCAAAACTCTTCACAGTGTAGGGATAGAGGGTACATAACTCAATATCATCAAAGCCATCTATGAAAAACCCACAGTGAATATTATCTCAATGGGGGAAAAACTGAGAGCTTTTCCCCTAAGGTCAGGAACATGGCAGGGATGTCCACTATCTCCACTGCTATTCAACATAGTATTAGAAGTCCTAGCCTCAGCAACCAGACAGCAAAAAGAAATAAAATGCATCTGAATCGGCAAAGAAGAAGTCAAACTCTCGCTCTTTGCAGATGATATGATACTTTATGTGGAAAACCCAAAAGATTCTACTCCAAGACTGCTAGAACTCATATAGGAATTCATTAAAGTGTCAGGATATAAAATCAATGCACAGAAATCAGTTGCATTTCTATACACCAACAGCAAGACAGAAGGAGAAATTAAGGAGTCAATCCCATTTACAATTGCACCCAAAACCATAAAACTTAGGAATAAACCTAACCAAAGAGGCAAAGAATCTGTACTCAGAAACTATGAAGTACTCATGAAAGAAATTGAGGAAGACACAAAGAAATGGAAAAACCTTCCACAGTCATGGATTGGAAGGACAACTATTGTGAAAATGTCTATGCTACCTACAGCAATCTACACACTTAATCCTACACAGCAATCCCTATTAAAATACCATCAATTTTTTTCAAAGAAATGGAACAAATAATCCTAAAATTTATATGGAACCAGAAAAGACCATGAATAGCCAGAGGAATGTTGAAAAAGAAAACCAAAGTTGGTGACATCACAATTCCAAACCTCAAGCTCTATTACAAAGCTGTAATCATCAAGACACTATGATATCAGCACAAAAACACATAGTTCAGTGGAACAGAATAGAGAGCCCAGAAATGGACCCTCAAGTCTACAGTCAACTAATCTTCAGCAAAGCAGGAAAGAATGTCCAGTGGAAAAAAGACAGTCTCTTCAACAAATCATGTTGGGAAAATTGGACAGCCACATGCAGAAGAATGAAACTAGACCATTTCCTTACACCACACACAGAAATAGACTCAAAATGAATGAAAGACCTCAATGTGAGACAGAAATCCATCAAAATCCTTGAGGAGAACACAGCTAGCAACCTCTTTGACCACAGCAACTTCTTTCTAGAAACATCACCAAAAGCAAGGGAAGCAAGGGCAAAATGAACTATTGGGATTTCATCAAGATCAAAAGCTTTTGCACAGCAAGGGAAACAGTCAACAAAACCAAAAGACAACTGACAGAATGGGAGAAGATATTTGCAAATGACATATCAGATAAAGGGCTAGTATCCAAAATCTATAAAGAACTTATCAAACTCAACATCCAAAGAACAAATAATCCAATCAAGAAATGGGCAGAAGACACGAACAGACATTTCAGCAAAGAAGACATCCAACTGATCAACAGACACATGAAAAAATGGTCAACATCACTCAGCATCAGGGAAATACAAATCAAAACCACAGTGAGATAGCACCTCACACCAGTCAGAATGGCTAAAATTAGCAAGTCAGGAAATGACAGATGTTGGCGAGGATGTGGAGAAAGGGAAACCCTCCTACACTGTTGGTGGGAATGCAAGCTCATACCACCACTCTGGAAAACAGTATGGAGGTTCCTCAAAAGGTTGAAAATAGAGCTACCCTACGACCCAGCAATCGTACTTCTGAGTATTTACCCTAAGATACAAATGTACTGATCCAAAGGGGCACGTGCACCCGAATGTTTAGAGCAGCAATGTCCACAATAGCCAAACTATGGAAAGAGCTTAGATGTCCATCAATAGATGAATGGATAAAGAAGATGTGGTATATATATACAATGGAATACTATGCAGTCATCAAAAACATGAAAACTTGTATTTGCAATGGCCTGTATAGAACTAGAGGGTCGATCAGAGAAAGACAATTATCATATGATCTCTCTGATATTAGGAATTTGAGAGGCAGGGCGGGGGGTCATGGGGGTTAGGGAGGGAAAAAATGAAACAAGATGGGACCAGGAGGGAGAAAAACCACAAGAGACTTAATCTCAGGAAACAAACTGAGGGTTGCTGGGGGGTGGGCGGAGAGGGATGGGATGGCTGGGTGATGGACATTGGAGAGGGTATGCACTACGGTGAGTGCTGTGAATTGTATAAGACTGATGATTCACAGACATGCACCCCTGAAGCAAGTAATATATGTTAATAAAAAAATAAAAACAAAATAAAACACAAACCAAGTCACTTCATCTTCCTGATAAAAGCCCGCCAGTGACCCCACAGCCCAGACTCCTTAGCAGCATCAGGGAAGAGGCCCTTTTGAGCAACTAGGAGCTCATCCCACTCTGTGCTGTAACTCAGAACACCTTATGGTTTCCCGCTGGGCCAGGCTGGCTCACCTCCTGCCTTCGGGCTGTGCACCTCCCGAAGACCACACCTCCGCACTTCCTTCACCTGCTGACCTCCTTCAGGTTCCCTTGCCCATGACCTAGAGCCAGGAGGGAAATAAGCAGCCTTGTTTGTCTTACTGGAAGCCCAGAATCAGTCTTTGATGAATGTCTAATGATCAATAAATGAAGAAATAAGGAATGAATGATACAGAATTGCAATGAGATAGAACCAGGACCAGAGGGGGTGGAAAATCAAGAAGAGGCTGCAGACCAGGATGATGGTTCGCAACTTCGGCAGCTTCCCAGGTGAAATCTGAACACACCCCCGCCCGCCCCCACCATACAGGGAAGGCAAGACTGAAGGAGGAGGCAGGCCATTCCAGGCCGGTAGGTGGCACGCTGAATAAGCAAGGGAACTTAAAGAGGAGGCTTGTCTTGGGCAAGATCTCCACACCAGCTGGCCAGAATCTTAATTTTATACAGAGGTGATAAACAACAACACTCTACTCTCTTAAGACTGTATCCTTGAAACGGCTCCCACTGTGGGAACCCTGGCTACAAAACCGACATTCTAAGAACAGGGGAGGGAATAAGGAGCCTCCAGTTTCCCAGGTCCCCCTTATGGGTTAACCGGCAGTCATGTCCTCTTGGTGATCTCTTCCAACATAGGACCAGAGCAGTGGCTGGCCTGTGGACTTGGGTGTGGCCACTAGCCCAGTGGGAATGGGCTAGAAGGTAATGTTCTGCAGTCATCCTTGCTGACTGTGTGCACGCATGCGCACGGGATAAATGAATAGTACCTTTTCCGGATATACTCTCGTTGTCCTATGACCTCAGTTCTCTTTAACCATTCTGAAACCTTTCTTGTGTAATATCAGGGAGTGATCCCTAAACAGGGTGCCCCAATTGGTGTATGGATGGTCACCATCTTGGTGCGAGGTTGTTCCTCTCTGCAAAGCACCACCCTGCCACGATGCTTGTCAAATGGGGACAATTCTAGTTTAGACATTCCAATTCTTAAAAGCACAACAGTTGACCCAAAGGAGAAATAACCAATTCCTTCTATGAACTGGGCCTTGGAAACCGAGTCTGAGCTTCGTTTCCATTTCCTGTGTGCTGCTACTATGGCGTGACGTTCCCATTTATCTGGGCTTAGAGGGAACTATCTAGTTTTCTTAGCTTAGTGACTATGAAATGAGGGCAAATTCAGAATGAGTAGAGGATATGGTGAGAATAGGAAGGTAAAATTGCTTCAACAAAATTATCAGCACAAAAACATCTATGTGCGGGTCTAATAAACAATACAAGGTGTGCGCACGGCTCCTTTCATGTGGGAGTCACAGACCTACTGTAGGCTTCTAACAGAAAACATATTTAAGGAAAATAAAAGCACTACTGGGGCATTTCCACCCCATTCTAAGGCTTAGCTCGATGTTGTCTATGTGGCCTTCTGGAGTGAGATTTAATTATTCATCATTTTCCTCACCCATTACAAGCTTACTCGCTACTTTTGGAAGAGAAAGGTGAGTGGACTCACATAGCTTGGGACTCACATGGGTAGGGATAAAAGACAAGAGATAACCTCTCTTAAATAGACATAAAAAGTGTTGCAAACCACATGTAGCAATCGAAGTTTAGCTTTTATGGTTCTTCTTGTCTATACCTTTTCCTACTTCCACAGACCCTGACAATAATTAGAATTCAGGGGGAGAGGAAAGAACATGATGAATCTTGCAAACATATTTCTAGAAGCACATTCACATTGGTTTGGACAACGGGGATGACCCGGTCCCTCATCTCCTCTGCCCTGCATTCTCTAGTCCAGCCGCAGAATCTAGTGAAATTGGTAGATTTTCGTACCCCTGGGGGCTGTGTCCAAACCTAAAACAAGGCCAGATGACATAGTAAAGCCCCTTTTATCTTTCAGAAGCTTCTGCGGTAGGGTCATGGGAGGGAACCAACACCTGGGAAAAGGGTCTATTTTGCAGAAAAAAATACCTGAATTGTTTCTACGTACTTTTCCATTGCCTCCCTGGCCACTTTCTATTGGGTGGTCAGTTCTCCTCAGGGGTAGTCGCACCGGCAAGAGACCTGGCCCTGCCTTCAGGAAAACCCCCGAACTTTCTACCGCTAGTGGATCATTCAGGGCCTTGGGGGTCTGTTGCAAATACCCTACCCAAAAGGAATTTGCATGCCCATGTGTAACTCCACACCTTCTCTCACATTGCTCTCCCAACAGATATTACTGCCCCTCCTCCAACCACTTTACTTCCCTCCCCTTCACAATTCAGGCCCGATGCCATCATTGCAAAACGCCTCCTGAAACTTGACTCTTCCACTCTTTCCCTAATTTGGGTGATTTAAGTTAAGACTCTTGGCACAAAGCAATTATTTCCATGGCAGCGGTGATCACGTTGTAATGAGTCCCTCCTTGGCCTGTGAGCTTCCGGTGGGTGGAAGCCATATCCACTGGGCTGAGCAAAGCATTTGGGCGCGGAGTAGGTGTGCAAGAAACCCTCCAGTGAACTCTAGCAATATACCCTCTTGAGATACAGCATACATACAGCCAAGTGCACACGTCTGCAATGCACACATCAATGAATTTTCACATATGTATACACAGAGGCATAAACCTCTAATGACCACCCAGGTGAGCATTACAGAGCATTCCCCGGAGGGTCCCTTGAAACAACAGGCTTTAATTGCTCTGGGAACGAGCCCCATCCAGCTCGTGAAAGCCAGCTAGTTGCCAGTAAGAAATCCAAGAGGTTGTAAGAAGCCCTAATTCATTGAAGGTAGAATGCTCGGGGTGGGGGCAGGGGCATTTTATTCTAGAGAAAAGTTAAGAACAGGGGGATTAAAGGGCCAGCACATTTTTTAAAAATGCAAACAGTGAAAAGTGAGCATAGCAATTATCCATCTTCCCTCCCCCTCACGCTCATCCGGAAAAACGAGGGCCAGGGAGGCCCGGTTGTGGGCGGGCTCAGGATTCCCTGTCACCCCCTCACGGTCGCCTTACCCACGTCCTGATGGCTGTTGGGACTCGGAGACCAGAGTGACTCAGAAGTAACCGTGGTCAAGGCTTGCCAAAGCTTACTTGCCACGCGCAGAGGGTCGAGTCTCCGCAGGGATCGGACTCCCCAGCTCTCCCGCTCACCTGCACCTCCCGCAGCCCAGCGTGCATGTGGGAGCCGGCTGACTGCCCACAGGTCGGCAAGGGGAAGCGCCCTCCCCCGTCGCCGCGGCCCGACGCTCCTTAATTGACCCAAACGTTTTTTTTTCCTTCGTTTCTCGCTCCAGCGTTTAGAGCATCACGTTACTCGCAGAGGACGAAAGACCTCTGCTGTGGTGGCCCAGGCGACCCCGAAATCCGCTGCCAGCGGGAGGGGCGCCCCGTAACGCCCTCCAGGGTCAGCAGACAGGCGAGCGGGGGACCCCCGGCCCGAGAGAGTGAAGATGGACGGCTAACCCAGCCCGGGCCCGGCCGAGGCCACCGAGGGGGCGCGCGCTCCCCGGGACACCGCCCAGCCCGTCTGCGCCTAGCGCCCCGCCCCTGCGCGAACTTGGCCGCACCCACTTCCCCCAGGAGGCGCCCCCGCCTCCGCCGCCGCCGCCGCCGCCGGGGCTGACGTCACAAGGCACCCAGCCGCCAGCGCCCCGCGGTGCGCGCCCCGCGCGGGGACCCGCCGCCCTCACGGCGCCGACACCCAGGCGCGCGAGCGCGTGCCCGTCCCCGCCTGCAAGCGCGGCTGAAGATGGCGAGCCCGGTGCCTCCGGAGCACGCCGCCGAGGGATGCCCGGCTCCGGCGGTCGGGGAGCAGGCGCTGCGGCCGCCGCCGCCGCCCCGGACGCCCCCAGAGGAGCAGGCGGAGGAAGCGCAGGACGAAGGGGCGGTGGCGGCCGGCGCGGGGCGGCAGGTGGAGGAGGCCGCCGGCGGGGTGGCCGCCGCGGTGACCTGGCTGCTGGGGGAGCCCGTGCTGTGGCTGGGCTGCCGCGCGGACGAGCTTCTAAGCTGGAAGAGGCCGCTGCGTAGCCTGCTCGGCTTCGTCGCGGCCAACCTACTATTCTGGTAAGAGCTCGGGGTGGGTGGGGACGCCCAGGAGGGCAGGTGGGTGACCTTGGGGCGCTCAGGAGCAGGCGGAGGACGAGCTCCCGGCCCGGTGTGTGGGGGGGTGCACCCTGAACCCCGTGGAGGGGGTGTCAGCCCTGCCCCACCTTCTGGGCCACGTTTCTCGAACAGGTAGACGCACACTTCAACTTTCCTCCAGAAGCACTTCCCAGTAAACAGTTGTCATCCTCCGTGTGTTTACCCAGGCTGGCGTGGGAGGTGGTCGGCTGATCCGCATGCACCTGTACATACAGGTGTGCCCAGCGTGCTTGGAAACTTGGGCTTTTGCTTTCAAAAACTCACAGGTTTTGATCTGCTGGCCCAAATCTTGCAGTGCAAACGTGCTTGTACTTGTATTCGCTCTTGCACCCCGAGCAGGCATCTGGACCAGCTTAGGTACGTGCTCGAGACTGCGCCGCCTTCATCAGCCACCCGAGATGGGCACTGAATGATTTGTTTTTCCATTCCCTGGAGGGTTGGGTTTACGGTCTTTACTCCCTGATGAGAAAACAGGAGGGCAAACAGGTGGATAATGTACACCGTCCCGCTGCCCCACCCCCTCTCCCCCAGGTGTGTGTGTGCACAGTGTGGAAAACAGTCATACTTTCAGGTGAAGTACAAGATAGAATCTACAGGAATGTTCTCTGAAAGCCCCTGATCAACAGGTTTGTCCCTTCAAGAAGCGCCCTTCACCAGTAAGGACAAGGAAGGTGTCTGGCTCCTTCACTGAAGGACATACCCGGTCTTCTGTTGGATGGTGGAGAAAAGCCTTCTTTGTTTGCAACTATGTCATAATAAGTACGATCCGCACAGAATCCCCTGCAGAATAAGCGCGGGTTAGGCAGGAGATACCTTGTTACAGGACATAGACTTATTCTTAAAGTTAGGAAGAAAGTACCAAAACATACATGGCTTGCCCTTTTCTAGGCTACCTGGAGCAACTTGAAAATTTTTCTGCTGACCTGTGCTTGTGGTGATTGCTCTTAAAGTGAGCTGTGTCTTATCAGGGTCGCTGAATGTGAATTTACTCTGGATATTTTAGCTGTATGTGTTTCTAATGTTTATTCCAAATTTCTTTATCTGTTCTAAAGTTAGGTGAGCCCTCGAATAAGGAGGATATATTGCATTGTGCTAGATCAAGCCACAGTCCAATAGTCTTAGGACTGTGTTTCCCTCATTTTACCGATGAGGGACATGCTTTTAAAATTCTCTTAATTTTAAATTGTATTTATTTACTTAAAAAACAGTTAATAGCCTCAGAGTTCAAATGTTTAAAGGTTAAGAAAAAAAAAGATACACATTTTGGATATCTCTTTCCCATGCCTGTCTCTGGCCACCTAGTTTTATCCCAGAGGCAACCAATATTATCAGTTCCCTCTGTATCGTTCCAAACTGTGCATATTTTTTAAAATAGGCAATATTCTATACAAATTGTGGGATACTATTTGAGCTATTCCTTTTTATATGTCTTGGTGATTACTCCTTACTCTTTTTCAACTGCATAGAATTCCATCATAAAGATGTCACAAATTATTTAACCTTTTTCCTGCTGACGGACTAAGATATTTTCCAAACTTCTGCTATTTCAGTGTTCTAGCTGATGACCTTGGACATGCATTATTTTGCATATATGAAAGCATTTCTATAGGATAGGTTCCCAGAAGTGGAATTATTGGGTCCAAGAGGATGTGCATGTGTCTTTTTTTTTAAGATTTGTTTATTTGAGAGAGAGATGGAGCTCATGTGAGCAGGAGGAGGGGCAGAGGGAGAGGGAGAGAGAAAATCTCCAAGCAGGCTCCCCATTGAGTAGGGAGCCTTCATCCCAAGCTCAATTCCAAGACCCTGAGGTCATGACCTGGGCAGAAATTAAGAGTTGGATGCTTAACCTACTGAGCCACCTATGTATTCCTGTGCACATGTAATTTTGACGAATATCATTATAGAATTTCCTTGGAGTTCTCTATAAGTTTATACTCCAGCCAGCAATGTGTATGACTGCCTATTTCTCTATACCCTTGCCAACAGTGTCTTACCAAACTTTCTGGTCTTGCATATCAGGTAGGTGAAAAAAGGTATCCCAATTTGGTTTTAATTTGCATTTCTCTGGGTTTGGGCATTTTTTCTTATGTTCAAGAGCCATTATAATTTTCTTTGCATTATCTGTTTATAAATAACTTTGTCCATATTTTTAGTTGTGCCATTGGGCTTTTTTTCCTATTGATTTGTAGGGACTCTTTATATTAACAACATTAGCCTAATTTCTGTAATGTAAATTGCAAATATTTTTTCTATGATGCATTTTAAATAACATCTATTAAAGAGAATGATTTTTGCATCAAGTAATTGAAAGGCATATTTGGTATAATTTTGGACTGATGTCTTCCATCCATTTTATAAACTCTTTTCTTTTTTTTAAAGTAAGCTCTGTGCCCAATGTATGGCTTGAACTCATGACCCTGAGATCAAGAGTCACATGCTCTATTGACTGAGCCAGAAGGGCATCCCCATCCTTTTTTTTTTTTTATGAGTCTGATGGAGAGGCAAACAATGGGCATTCAGTCCAGTTATAGCTTTCTGCTTATCTGTTTTATTTCTTCTCTTTGCAGTATCTACGTTCCACGCTTGTATTTTCTTTGACAGAAAGATGAGTCCTACTTTTAAAATCTGAAATACTTAGTTGTAATTTCTGATCCATTTGTTAATTTCATTAAAATGTTGGTGTTTTATCTCCTCTTACTTTTGGGATTAAAATGATTTTCAAGGTCATCGTTTTCTTTAAATAGTGTGCTGCTTATGAAGTGATCTTAAATTATGTGACGCTCTAGCAGTCCGTGTCCCAGGGACTCTAAAACTCTGTATTTTTTATGAGAGAAAAAGATCAGTGTTAGAAATAATGAGGAACCCAAATCTTGTCTTAAGCAAAAATGATTGTTTTTTTCTTTAATTGGCATTACTGCATTTTTGTGGGAATTAACTTTTTTTTTAATATTTTTTATTTATTTGACAGAGAGAGATCACAAGTAGGCAGAGAGGCAGGCAGAGAGAGAGGGAGAAGCAGGCTTCCGGCTGAGCAGAGAGCCCGATATGGGGCTCGATCCCAGGACCCTGAGATCATGACCTGAGCCAAAGGCAGAGGCTTTAACCCACTGAGCCACCCAGGTGCCCCGGGAATTAACTTTTTAAACCTTTTTTGAATGATTTAGTGCCTGATCCTAGCAGTAGCTTTCAAGATTCTGAGTCGAGGTTCAAAAGCTCTAACATTTTTCACCTGTCATTTTTCTGTAAGATTTTAGTGCCATGTACTAGCAACCCAAAATCTGAGACACGGCCATAATAAATGGGTATAACACAAGGCCGCATGAAGCAGGTGTTGTGGAAGAAACAGATAAAGCATCATTCATTTGATGGAGTTTTGGGGGAGTGACAGCATAGTGGCTGGAAGAGATTGTGGGGTCTTCCTAAGATGACCACACTTGAACAAGACCAGAAGGGACAGGAAGAATTTGGGTAGATTTAATATAAGGTCAAAAGCATTCCAGCCCTAAGACATTGTTCTTAATATTTTGACCGATATACTGAACAGGTGCAGTTAGGAAATGGTTGGTAGAGAAAAGTAGAGAGGGGAGACTGGCGAGGTGTTTTGGACGCATCTTTGAGGGCGGTGTGGTCATCTTGTGTGTCAGACCGTATGTTTGGATTTGTTTTTTTAATAGGCAGTGGGGACAAAAAAATGTCAAAGTTTTCATGAATCTTTTAATGGGTAAGTAAATTGTGGTACATGAGTTCCTGCCGTAAAATACTATATCACAGTGGGGCACCTGGGTGGCTCAGTTGGTTGAGTGTCTGCCTTCAGCTCAGGTCATGATCTCAGGGTCCTGGGATGGAGCCCCTCGTGTGGCTCCCTGCTCCGTGGGGAGCCTGCTTCTGTTTCTCCCTTTGCCCCTCCCCTGGCTCGTGCTGTCTATGGCTCTCAAATAAATTAAATCTTTTTAAAAATACTGTATCACAGTGAAAATAAACAGCTGTAGGCAGCAATGAATTTTACAAATGTAGATGAATTTTACAAACATAACTTTGGACAAAAGAAGCACATAGTATGTGTAGAATAATCCAGTTTTTTAAAAGTTTTTGAACGTATTAAACTAAACATTATTGATCAGGTCTATACACACTAGGAGATTAGAAAGATTTTTTTTTTTTTTAAGAGAGGACAAGAAAGGCAGGGAGAGCAGCAGAGGGCGAGGAGAAGGAGAATCCTAAGCAGGCTCCATGTTCAGTGCAGAGCCCCACATGGGCCTCGATCCCAAGACCCTGAGATCATATCAGGGGTTGGATGCTTAACCGACTGAGCCACCTAGGCACCCCTAGAAAGACCTTCTTATTCCTAAAATCAAGAAAGTATCTCTGGGAGGAGTGACAAGGTATAACCACAGAGAAGCACATAGAAAGTTCCAGGGTGTAGGCAGTGTTCTATTTTTTGGCTCTGGTGGTCGTTACATGACATTCAAGTTCTGATTTATTTTATTTTATTTTATTTTATTTTATTTTATTTTATTTTATTTTATTTATTTTATTTATTTTATTTTATTTTAAGATTTTATTTATTTATTTGCCAGAGAGCAAGAGATCACAAGTAGGCAGAGAGGTAGGCAGAGAGAGAAGGAGAAGCAGGCTCCCCGCCAAGCAGAGAGCCTGATGCGGGGCTCGATCCCAGGACCCCGAGATCATGACCTGAGCCGAAGGCAGAGGCTTTAACCCACTGAGCCACCCAGGTGCCCCAAGTTATGATTATTTTAAAGCTCTGTGTGTCTGTGTGTGTGTTTTGTTTTCTATGATATATTTTATGAAAAATGCTGGAATACCAAATAATACTAAAAAAAAAAAATGGCATTCATTCACAGCTCTGAGGAGTTTGATAAAACACAGAGCACAGATAGTGCGTGTCTCAAGAAGCAGGATCTCTACAACCTGAAGTAGATTGAGCACCAGTCTTAGGGCTGTGTCTTCTCATCTTACCAACAAAGAACATGTTTTTAAAATTCTTTTTCTTATTGTTAAATTTTACTTATTTTAAGAAATTGCTAATACCGCCTCACAGTTCAAAAGTTTAAAAGTACGAAAGGATAAACAGCTTGAAGAACTCCTTCCCACACCAGTCCCTGGCTACCCTGCCTCCTCTCAGAGACGATCTGGGGCACCACTTTTAAGCACAACATAAAATAGGATGGACCCAATGAAGCAGAAAACAGCATTTATTTTTATTTTTAGGGGATTAACTTGCCGTACACTGTCAGCAAAATGCACACACTTCAAGTGTACCCCCAAATGTACAGGCTTGTGTAACCATATAGCAATCGAGATCTAGATAGACCATTCCCATCACTCCAGAAGATTTCTTCGACTCCCTTACCTGTCCATACCTACCTCTGGGGATTGATCTGCTTTGCATCACTATAGATTCGTCTTCCCTCAAGATTCATATAAATGACAGCATATAATATGATTTCTTTGGTATTTGACTTTGTTTACTCAGCGTGTTGTTTTGAGATTCATCCCTGTTGTGTATATTCATTATTTGTTCCTTTTCAAAATTATTAACATATAATGTATTATTTGCTTCAGGGGTACAGGTCTGAATTATCAGCCTTACACAATTCACAGCATTCACCATAGCACATACCCTCCACAGTGTCCATCCCCCAGGGACCCCATCCTTCCCCTCCAGCAACCCTCAGTTTGTTTCCTGAGATTGAGAGTCTCCTATGGTTTGTCTCTCTCTCTCTGGTTTCATCTTGTTTCATTTTTCCCTCCCTTCCCCCATGATCCTCTGTCTGGTTTCTCAAATTCCACGTTATCAGTGAGATCATATCTGTCCCTTTTTATTGTTACCTAGTACGCCATTTAAGGGATATGCCTCAGTTTGCTTATCCATTTGCTCGGTGATGTTCGTTTGGCTTCTTTTCAGGGTCAGCCGTCGCGAATAAAACTCTTAAAACCTGAGGCACAGATCTCTGTGTGAAATGTCTGTCTGTGGTGAAAGTAGTGGCAAGCTTGGAGCTATGCTTTGCCCACGTGGCCATTGCCTCCGATAAGGCGAGCGATGGAGCCACATGCCCCTCTTCCTAGTCTCCGCGCTGGGCAGAGTACTGGAATTGAATGCCTTATGATGCAGCCCCCCTCGGGTCCGACTGCCCCTGCAGCCTAGGAAGCCACTCTGGTATGATCTAGCGTTGAACCCACAATTGGAGACCGTGGCCTATCGAACAGTCTTTGCATGGACTGTTTCCTTCAGGCCACGTGGCATTGCCCGACGGCATTACCTGCCATTTGTATAAACAGGAAAACTTCGAGAAGGCGGTTTGCTTGAGGCGACTACGCAAGGGTAGACCTCGCAAGAGACCCGCGGGACTCTGCCTTCTGTGTTTTCTCAGGCTGGGCATCTGTGCTCTCTGCCATGCCCAGGACCTACCGGGAGTCCATGCAGCACTTGGTTTGGAAGGTTACAAAGTCCAACTACCGTTTGGTTTCACCAGGCCCCGGTATACCGTCACTGAGGGGTTCTTTCAGGATACATTGGAGTAGCGGCCCAAAGAGTGGTCTCTGACCGGCACGGTCAAGGGCACCCCCTGGGCACCTGTTAGAGAAAAATTCATGAGCTCGACTCCATGGGACTGAACTAGGTTCCCTAGAGGTGGGACCAAAGCATCTGAATTTTCTCCAGCTCCCTGGGTGACTCGACCCACACACAAGTTTGAGAACCACTGTGTTTGATCCCACTTCCTGGGATCACAAGCTCTCTTCTTCATAAGGCAGCATTTCCATTGGTGACAACTGAATAGTAAATATTTTCTTTACAATGGGTTAAGCCCGCTTCTTGATTATCTCTGCAGCTGCCCAAGATCCACGCCCCCTTTCTTGGACAATCCTTTGTTTCAAGATGCATTCCCTTCTTGCTCCTGCTGAGTCCTTTTCCCCCAGCTGAGAACTTCTGGGCTTCCTCCCTCACTGTTTTCCAGACTCTTCCGGACGTGCTTCAGTTCATCTGTATTCCTCCTCAGTGCAGCATTCCTGAGATGGTCTGACCAGCGTTTACTTCCCCCCCCGCTCCTCCTGGACAGCATTCACATAGCCTGAGATAGAATTCATTCTAATTGATAGTGAGTCTCTTTGACAGGTGCTCTTATTGACAGTTGTTAGACTCTTGTTTTATGTATATATTTAAAGCCATATATATATATGTATATATAGTATATATAACTATACTATATATACTATATATATAGTATATATAATAGTATATATAACTATACTATTATAATTTGTCAAGCCATACTAAAATTACTAAGGACATTCATAGTACCTTATTTAAATCTTTTTTTTTTTTTTACCTTTTTTTCTCCTTATTTAAATTTTACAGTAACTCGGTAAGGCAGGTATTCATTCCCTTTTTACGCAAGAGGAAACCGAGGCTTATAGGCGTTTAATTGAATGATCAAAGGATGACTTTGACCTATACCATTCAGTAGAATATTTGCAGCGATGGAAATATTTTACATTTGTACTGTCTGGTACGGTGGCTTCTTGTGACTGTGGAGCATATGAAATGTGGTTAGTTTGACTTAGGGACTATATTTTGAATTTTATTTAAGGGTAAATTTCAATCACCACATGGGGCTAGCAGCTACTGTATTGAATAGCACAGCCCTAGACCATAGTCACAGGGCTGGGTCATGAAGCCATGCCCTCTCTCCACAAATTTAGTGTTGTTTTGGTTTTTTTGTTTTACCATGTCATCTAAAGAGAAGACAGATGATAGGAGCCAATGATTAGAGCTTACATTTTGCAGCATTATGGAATTATACTTAATGATCTGTTGGAAGAATGTTGCTTCTGCATTCGGAGGGATTTTTTTTTTTCTTCTTTCACTTGATAGCCTGTCTAGTCCATGTTCCTCACCTTATCTCTGTCCCAGTTAGGCAATCAGCAGCTTATTTGAGCGTCTGCTCCAGGCCCACATGGTGCAGGGCCTAGAGGGTATACCAGAAGTCCCGGGTCTGTGCTTGTCTCCGAGGGCGTACGCTCTTGTTTAGGAGGCAAGGCTGGTTCAGTGAATCGATTGAAACAGAGCACCCTGATTCTGAATTGTATGCCGCAGTCCCCAGAGCCTTACACTGTTGGAATAGTGGAGATCAGGAGGGTTGGAGTAGTTAATGAAAGCTCTGTGTGAATTATCGATCGTACAGACCTAAAAGAGAAGATGTAATTGTAAAAGCAAGATTAATGAAGAGGGACAAACCCAGAAATAAATGGGGGGTAAGCACCAGATGTTGCCAGCGTGGGGAGACTCCCCTGCCTCACACTGAGGGTACATTCTGGGGAACGGGGAATATAAGTTGTTATTCTTGGATCTGAAACATTGTAAGATATTCAAAAGGTCTGGTGAACTGAGCTGAGCCAGCAGATAGTCCCCCAGCCTGAATAGGTGGGGCTGAGTAAGAAAAGTCTTGCGAAACAGAAAGGCTTCAGTTCATTGAAAATAGTTACGAACTTTTTTGTGCTCAGCATTTAGCAGACATTTCTTGAGCGGTGGTCTCATGTGCCTCTTCTTAGACACAATGGCTCTTTCATGAGTTCCCATGTAAGGCTGTTCTCTCCAGACTCAGTATCTTAGCACCAGGAACTTCTACTTGAGGACCTCGAAGACAGGGCTGTTTTTACCAGATGAACACTCCTTCTCAAAACCCATCAGGTTTTCCTCTCTCATAACTTCAGAGCTCTTCTTTAGTGACCTTGCACAATTTTATGATTATGCTATTTGGATAATAACTTTACCTCAGCTTTTTCCTACTCGTTTTTTTTTTTTTTTCCTTTTAATCCTGTTGTGCATGACTGTTTTTAAATTGCTGGATGGATTCAAATGAGTACAAATAAATGAGGTGTATCATTATTACTAGATGCTGGGAATATAGTGATGACTAAGACACATTCGGACTCCAGGTGAAAGAAAGACATTAGTAAGCAAATAATTCTAATGCAAGGTTATGCTGTGCAGACTAAATTATCACACATGGGCCCGGAAGAAGCAACAGAATTTCCTTAGATAACAAACAAGGGCCTGCGGGGACGGGGTAGGAGACAGGGGGATCAGTAGGTGAAAAGTCCAGGAGAGCTAATACATACTGAGCAGCGGTTGCCCACGAGGTACTCAGTTAATTCATGGAAGTTTGCACAGTAGCACTCATACATACTCACTTCTACGGACGGACGAAGAGACTGAAAGAAAAGGAGGAGGGGAGAGGATGAGACCAGAAAAGAAGGGAGGGGAAGAGTTGGTTTATGTGCTCCAGGGAGTATCCAGAGGTGAGGTTGGAAAGAGAAACATTGGGGCCAGTTTATGAAGGGCTTACTGTCGGGCTGTGCCAAGGAATTTGGACAATATCAACAAAACAATTTCCAGGTATCCCCCTAATATAAAGAGCATCATGTTAGACCCTTTCTTCTGAAACCTCCATTCAAAAAACCAAAAAATATTGGGGTGCCTGGGTGGCTCAGTGGGTTAAAGCCTCTGCCTTCGGCTCAGGTCATGATCTCAGGGTCCTAGGATCGAGCCCCGCATCGGGCTCTCTGCTCGGCGGGGATCCTGTTTCCCCTTCTCTCTCTGCCTGCCTCTCTGCCTGCTTGTGATCTCTCTCTCTCTGTCAAATAAAAGTACACAAAATCTTTAAAGAAAATCAACAAATATTTATGGAGTGTCTACTCTCCCGACGCTGTTTTAGGCACTAGAGATGTAGCAGTTGACGCAAAATGTGTATGTCGGCTCCGTCTTTTCATGGAGCCCGTATTCCAGTGGTGGAAATGGCAGAAGAAAGACGACAAACCAATACACGAAAGGCTAGAAGCAGCTGGGACAGAGGACAGGGAGTGACGAGGAGGCGCTACTTTGCTGAAGTGGTCGTGACCTTGAACAGACAGCTGAAGAAGGAGCTGGGGAGTGGTCCAATCAGTCCGGGGCAGAATGTGCTAGAGGAAATGGTGTGTGCAGCGCCCTGAGTGGAGTGGGCTCGGGTGTGAACAGGAGAGCAGGGAGTGCAGTGAGGCTGCAGGCTGGCTGAGCGAGCGAGAGAACTGGGAGTTTAGCCCAGGAGTCCGCGCAGCAGCTGTGCCAGATTCTGCTTTTTGCCAGTGAGGGCAGGGAAGAGGTGATGGATGCAGGGGGGACTCCGGAGGTAAAATCGGGAGTGTCTAGTGACTTGGGGGGTGGGAAGAAAGAGATGGAGGGTCTGTGAGGAGGGGCCGGCACGACCCAGTATGGGAGTCCCTGAGGTGCGGCAGGCCGAGGCCATAGGGAGAGAGGGTGGCCCGGGCAGTCTCGGGAGGTTGAATCGATGTGCCCGTGGGCCACCCAGTGAAGTTGTCCCGAGTCCATCCCGCAGGCTTAGCTCCGTGGGCGACGCTCGGGGGGTACAGAGTTGGGCACCTGGGGGTGCAGGTGTGGGCGGGGAATCCCTGGGGGAGCACTGACTGGGTGCCAAGAAGAGGGCCTGGAGGACAGTGTTGAGGAAACTGTCGTTGCCAAGGTGGGTGCCGCCAAGGAGCGCCGTCCGCCAGAGTGACAGCGCACGGGGCGTCCCCGCGGGAGGCGCCGGGGAGGAGCGAGCTCAGCCAGCTCTCTAGGGCATCAGCGACAGTCCCTGTGGAAGGGCTCCTTCCTGGTCTCGGTGGGAGCAGTGTCTGCAGGGGCCTGGCCGTCGAGGCCCAGCAGAAGTGACGCCTTCTCCTCCTCCGTCCTCCCAGCCAGGTCCTCCTGGCCACTTTGCGACTTGGCCGAGAGAATTTGAACAGTTTCCGAAGTTCACGCTCTCTAGCCCGTTGAGATAAGCCATTTCAATGTCAGAAGGTGCATTTTAAAGCTGTCCCTATTTGCCTGCCGTAGAGTCCTACCCCTGTCCCCTCCATGCCATTCTCCGGGTGTGTGAGACCTCTGGGCGGGTCCTCCGGAGGACACTGGGACCTGGGGGGCTGGAGGCAGCGGGGAGGGGAGATTGAGGACATGGGGCAGGAGAAGTGACAAGGGAGGAGGAAGATCTATTTAAGGCACTGATGGAGTGAGCAGGCTACAGCCTTCTCGGAGAAGGAGAGCAGGAAATCACAGATGGGGGAGGAACCCTCGGGTACGGTATTTTCTTGGCTTTGTTTATGTTCAGCCATTCCTTCAGCGAATCCATTTTTATCAGTTCCTGTATTTTCCTCTTTGCCCTCATAGACCAATTTTTTTTTTCAAGGTGCATTTTAGTCCGTAGTAGTTTAACTGTCAGTATTTTAGGGGACATCTCCCATTTGCTTAAAGAAGTGAGATCAGATGTGTCCATAGTATCCACATATCGTGACAGACATGCTTTTTAGAAGCATACAATGCTTCACTATTATCAAAGATCCTTCGGGAACATTCTCTAGAGTGCTTTTGGTTCTCTGCAGATTTGCACGTATTTGGGAAGGAAATCTTTCCAAATACACGGAAAGGGGGCAGTGCCTGGGTAGAACACATGTTGGCCCCACTGGTGTGGCCACCTGCATGATCCCGATGGAAGGAATCTTAGAACCAGGGAAAGAGCAGGAGCCTCCCACAGGCCAGCCCTCTGGCCAAACCTTGCTGGTGAAAGGTTAAGCAGAAAGCTCACTCTGGCTGTGGCCTCCCAGGTCCACTGGGTTTCTAGATAAACTGATCTGGCTACTGTGTAACAAGGCAGGTTTCACCCGAAAGCATTGGGCGCCCAGTGTTGCAGCCTTGTGTGATTTCACATCATGGTGCCCGCAGGGGTCCTCGATCGTCAGGAGCATTTCCCGGACTCTGCTGGGCACTGGGTGTAGTCACTGTCTTACTGAGTTCTCCTCCCACCCAGCAAGGGATCAGAGCCCCCTTTTGCAGGAGGTACGCCGATGCTCAGGGCCTTTAAGTCACTTCCCCGAGACGACAGTATATGGCAGAGCTGCCATTCCCACCGGGCTTCCGGTGTGTTCTTCCCTCAATAAACCAGACTCTCCCGCAAGGGGGGTTACTGCATAAAGTGAGACACGATGTTTTACGGCTTATCGTGTCTGTCTTCTAGGACAAAGTTAATTCTCAAAATATCAGCTGCCTCCCACACAGCTGGGTATGCCTGCTTCAGGGGAAGAAGTAAATTTATTTTTCTGAGTAAAATTTCAGCACTAACCACGGCCCTCACGCCCAGCTCTGCTCTGCCACCTCCGTATTCCATTTTGGGCATAAATGACCCAGACTGCGCGTGCATGGGGGCAAGGTGGCAAATGGTCCAGCTTTGCCCTATTTCCGGTCCCTTTTGGGTGGGCCCTCTTGACCCAGGGATGGCTCTTTTTCCACGGGTAAAATGTCAGGTGAACTCTTGCCTGTTCTCAGACCTGTGTACTTTGGGATGTGACATCTTGCTTAGTGTTTGGGAAATGACATCCTGTCTTTAAGGAGCCTTCTGCCGCATCCCGGGTGGGGTTGGGCTGACATTGAAGGATCACAAGAAGAGGTCAGGAGTGCCCCGATCGCCCTGCTTCTCCTCTGGCCCATGTGCAAGGCCCTTGTGCTCTGCAGCTGTTCCGGTCCCAGGGCCACTCCTTCTGAGGCTGGAGGCTCGCGTTTGGAATCCTCTCCCTGGGGGCTTCCTGTTAATTTCAGTGGCCGATCTGCCTCTATCTTCCACCGCACCGTGCGCCATTTGAAGGTATTTTATTTTTCTGTATGTGTGTTCTGATTCTTAGAAACTTGGGAAAACTTTGTTGACTCCCACCTGGGTCAGAGAAAAAAAACCCTACAATTACAGTATATGTAGTAAATGATGATGAGAATCCTATACGTGAAATGCAATCACTGTCTTTCTTTGTATACACACAAACAAGCTCTGTTTCTCTTTCAGATCAATTATTTCCACCAGACTTTTAATAAAAAACAGCTGTCTCTGGTTCCGCCTCTCCGCAGGGCCCAGTCCTGTTTCTCAAAGCAACTGTTGTTATTTTTCTGATTTTTAGGTCTGTTTTTAGGCTTTTCTAAATAATATCCTTAAAATGCCATTCCTTTTTTTTTCTTTTTGACAATTATAAGCAACTCTTGAAATTTTTTTGAGGTGTAATTGGTATGTAACGTCAAACAATTAGTTTCAGGTAATCAACCTGAAGATTTGATATTGGTATATATCTCAAAATGATCGCCGCAGTATGTCTGATGACCGTCTATCACCAGACTTAGTTACAAGTTAGTCGTTGTTGTTGTTTGTAAAGATTTTATTTATTTGTTTGACAGAGAGAGACACAGCAAGAGAGGGAACACAAGCAGGGGGAGTGGGAGAGGGAGAAGCAGGCTTCCTGCCAAGCAAGGATCCCAATGTGGGGCTCGATCCCAGGACCCCAAGATCATGACCTGAGCCGAAGGCAGACGCTTAACCCACTGAGCCACCCGAGCACCCTAATGGTAGCTTAGGATTTTCTGATGTTAATTTGAGTTCTTCCTTTGTTTTTATTCTGTTGGTAGACTCTCTCGGTGGACTCTTCATCCCTGAGAGAGCGCATTCCGTAGCTTTGAGAGAGTACAAAGGAAACCCGTGTTTTGAGAACTTGCGTGCAGAAAACATCTTGATCCCACTCTTCAGTTGATTGCTAGTTTGGCTTGGTTTAGTGTTCTGGGTTGGGAATAATTTCCCCTTAAAGCGTTGAAGCCTTGCCGGGTCCCGGTCTGCTTGCTTGTGCCCAGGGCTGCTTTTGAGCAGACGAATGACTTTCCAAAGCCTCGTCTCTTCGAGATGCCCTAGAGTTGGTCTGGCTATTGATTTATGATTTCTGGTGTTTAGGCAATCAGGGAACGGACCACGCTGCTGTGTAATTAATGCTCGTGCTTTAGGTCTTCAGGGCAAACTTAAAGCAGTTCTTTTTGGCTTTCGTGCCTTAACGACCCAGTGTTTGCTTGTAGTGTAAAAGCTGCGTGTGACTTTTGTAGTCTGTTCTCTAGGGGGTGGAGTTGAACACGGGATTTCTGTGTGTATCCCTAGTGTATTCGCTCAGAAAACAGCATGAGTGGGGCCCCCCAGAGTTATTGAGGGAGGCTCTCCTGCCTGGATGCTGTAGGCTTTGCTGAGTCCAACCCTGGGGACCGGGTGTCAGGCTTGGCTTTGCGTGAACACAGGGGATCCTAGAAGGGGCTGCGCTGAAACCAATCAAAAGGCAGAAGGAATTCGTGCCTTGACCTTGTCAGCACAGCGCTCAAAACCCTTTACCCTGCCCCCGACGGGATGTGCTGAGTTGAGAGTGTCGGTACTACTGGCATTTTCGCTTTGGGTTGGAGCTTAATGCTGCCTAGGTGCCGATTTCTGCTTGTCAGCTTCCCAGAAGCCACCTTGACACTTTTGCTCGTATTTTGCTGGGCTGCGTAGCACCGAAAGCAAGTGCATCCGGAGTAGCAGATTTCAGCCAAAGAATGAATGGAGCGAATCTGTTGGAATCCTCTAGGACCCCACGTTCTCCAGCTCTTTGGAAGTACTCACCTGTGCTCAGTATTTAAAAGAAGATGCTTCAGTCTGTGGTCGCACTGAGCTAGCTCTGACCTAGGAAACCACGTCATGTATTTTGTTAGCTGCCAGATCCTTTCCAAAGCAGGCACCTGTGTGATGAAATGAAAGGTAGAGGATCTCTGCTCCAGTTTAATCACCTGGTTGTACAGATGAAGAAACTGAGTCCCAAGGCTCCCCAGTGAGCTGGTGGTGGCGTGACCCATATCAGAGCCTCCTGACCCCTTTTCCCAAAACCACATGTCCCTGACTGCTAAAAGGTGAGCATGATGAAACCCAGGAGGGCAAAATAATAATGCTCCCAACTGCCGGAATCACCAACAATCGTTGGCAGGCCAGCGTGGACATTTTACTCTGTTGATCCAACCACGTCTTTGCGGGGCTTGAGAATCTGGAGCGAGTGCACTGTCCGACCTCCTCACCATTTGCCAGGACCCTCAAAAGTTCCCAGCAGTGCGCCTCAGGCGTTTGCTTCAGACTTCACACTCCCTTCCTCTCCACCATCAAATGAACCAAAGTTTGTGAAAAGTCACTTTTGGCAAAAGGAAACTTTCTCTCGCTCTCTGTAGTAATGGCTCACGTTTGACTACCTCTCCTCGGAACTGGATCTCAACGTCCGACTCATGGCAATACAGCCTTCTTTCAAATGTCCAGGGTAAGTCCATCCTGGAAAACCTTTGTAAGAAGAATTCTATTTTTTTTTAAAAGATTTTATTTATTTATCTGACAGAGAGAGATCACAAGTAGGCAGAGAGGGGGAAGCAGGCTCCCCGCTGAGCAGAGAGCCCAATGCGGGGCTCAATCCCAGGACCCTGAGATCATGACCTGAGCTGAAGGCAGAGGCTTTAACCCACTGAGCTACCCAGGCACAACAATCACAACATTTAAAAATTACCATGTCACTTTTTTCTTAAGCTCTTGTCATCTGTGAATCAAAAGTGGTGCTACGTTAGCTATTGTTACTTTAATGACCTATTACTCCCTTCTGAACTTTGATTCCATATTGCAATTAAGAACGCAGAATTAAGGGACTACTCAAATACTGATGATTTCTGTTCTACAATGGGCCCATCAGGTTTTCATTGTGCTTTATATGTGATTTTTTTTAAAGATTTTATTATTTAGGGCGCCTGGGTGGCTCAGTTGGTTGGGCGACTGCCTTCGGCTCAGGTCATGATCCCGGAGTCCCGGGATCGAGTCCCACATCGGACTCCCGGCTCCGTGGGGAGTCTGCTTCTCCCTCTGACCTTCTCCCCTCTCGTGCTCTCTCTCTCAAATAAATAAATAAATAAATCTTTAAAAAAAAAGATTTTATTATTTATTTGACAAAGAGGAGAGAGATCACAAGTAGGCAGAGAGGCAGGCAGAGAGAGAGGGGGAAGCAGGCCCCCCGCTGAGCAGAGAGCCCAATGCGGGGCTCGATCCCAGGACCCTGAGATCATGACCTGAGCTGAAGGCAGAGGCTTTAACCCACTGAGCTACCCAGGCACCCCGTAAGAAGAATTCTTGTCACTTAAAAATATATTACACTTAAAAATACACTTAAAAATTCAAAGGAGAAACATTTTTAGGTTCCTGAATTACAAATTGATACTTGTCTTTACTAAAACAATAACAAGACCTGTCAAAATCGAGTCGCTTTCATAGTTATCAACATCCCAGTTAGTTATCAAACACAACTTAAGGGCTTTTGTTGTTGCTAATAAAATCTCTAAAAGAACGGCTGACCTTTTCTCCTCAAGCTCTTCTGTTTGTTCACAAAAAGCAGGCAAGCACTCTATGTTTTAAAAAACTGAAGGTTTCATGGGAAGTAAAACCAAAGTGTAAAAGTAAAGACTAACGTTGTCCTTTAGAACAGCATGAGGGGAGGGACGCCTGGATGGCTCAGTTGGTTAAGTGTCTGCCTTTGGCTCAGGTCATGATCCCGGGGTCTTGGGATTGAGTCCTGACCTTTGGCTCAGGTCATGATCCCGGGGTCTTGGGATTGAGTCCTGACCTTTGGCTCAGGTCATGATCTCAGGGTCTTGGGATTGAGTCCTGACCTTTGGCTCAGGTCATGATCTTAGGGTCTTGGGATTGAGTCCTGACCTTTGGCTCAGGTCATGATTTTAGGGTCTTGGGATTGAGTCCCCGCTGAGCAGGGAGCCTGCTTCTCCCTCTGCCTGCCGCTCCCTCTGTTTGTGCGCTCACTCTTTCTCTAACAAATAAACCAATTAAATCTTTTTTTAAAAATCTCATTAAAGAAAAAAAAAAAGACAGCATGATTTAGGGAGTATAAAAGGGGATTCCCCCATGAGTCAGAAGGCAGTTGATCGACCTCTGGGGCTCTGTCGCTCACACACGCATAAAACCCAAATTGATCTTTGCATGTGGAAGGAGGGACATTATAAGAAACTCTGCAGTTGAGTTCCTGTCCTTTGAATGGGTCTAACCTGCGGTACTGACTGTAGGATGGAAAACTTACTTCATCTACAAATACATCTTTGTAGGCATGCATATTTTCTTGGTCTGCCTTTTGAATTTCACTTTCAAGTACCTTCACAATAAATTCAAAAGCACTACAGTGATGTGTGTAACATCGAAAAGTTTTAGTGAGAGACTCTCAACAGTTTATTACTATAGTTTATGAGAAAATGGTATAGTAATTTTCAACTTTTTCTTCAAATTATATCTAAATAGTTAACGATATTTAACAGCAAAGTTTCATCTTCAGCTCAAATTTTGTTTATTAGGGTAGATATTAAGATATAATCCAATGGAAGTGGAAAATATGATTGAAAAATTGCGCTTTTTTTTTAATTCACTAGTAGTAGTGAACGCTAGCTTTCCTGTATCATAATGGATATTGATCACTTCCATTAAAATTTTTCACTTTAAATAGTATCACTATAGTTGAAAAAACCATAATGTGTTTTTATATTTTTTTAAGATTTATTTATTTTAGAGGGAGAGTGAGCACAAGTGGAGGGAGGGGTAGAGGGAGAGAATCTCAAGCCAACTCTGTGCTGAACAGAGAGCCCAGTTCAGGACTTAATCCCAGGGTCCTGAGATCATGACCTGAGCTAAAATCAAGAGTTGGACTCTTAACCGACTGAGCCACCCAGATGCCCCCACATTTGTATATTAATGTCACATATGACTAAAACGCTGGATTCTGTATATGTGCCTGCTCTCAGCTCTGTTGCTGCCCATGAATCTCTGCTGTGTCCAGGGTTTACCTGCACACAGGTGTGTGTCTTATGACCCCGTGGTTGACATGTACCTATGGCAGTCGAGAGCTTGGCTATTAGCCATGGCTAATAGCTATGGCTATTAGTTCTTGGGCTAAAGTCCCTAGAACATCAGTGCTGATCTTTGGCTTCTAGTTGGAACTCCCAGTTGCCCGGACCTATATGGGGCGTTGGTATGGCTTTCATTGTAAGTATGTCTGCGTGGGCTTGAGGGAGGCACAGCTGCTTCCACTCTTCTGGAGGTGAGAATGTAGGAGCTGGCCAGGACACCACCCTGTTTGGCCTCTTTGACCTGACCGACCACAGCATTGCAACAGGCCTTGGCACAGTGGCCTATTAGGACAGCCGTACTGACTTCCAATAGGTTTCGAGAAGCCTGGCTGGTCTTCCCTTAAGGAAATAACAATTGATCTGATCAGAGATCCCAGGGCCATCCATATGATTGGTTGCTCCCCAAAAGGTCTTCAAACAAGAAATTTTGATGCTTCCCATCCTTTTTTTTTTTTTTAAGTTGTTACTATTAGGATAGTGTGCTTTTAGGAATTCATGATTAATGATTACATTAATTACATGCCTGATTACTTGATTATGTTAATTGGCTTATTTATTAAGCAAATATTGAACAAGCAACAATGCAAAAAAAAAAAAATACTGAGTCCCTGCTGTCAGCCAGGTAATGATCTCGTGCTGGAGCATCACCAGTGAGCAGGAGCGGGGGGCCCTTCTCTTATGGGACCTGCAGTCTGGTGTTGGGAAGGGCAGACGGTAAACAAATGAACGAGCAAATAAATACACAAGTAGAAGTTGAGACGAGTCCTATGAACGGAAAAGACTACCCTGGAAGAGCCACGGAGTGGACTGATTTGACTGCAGGCTGCCAAGGAGATGACTCTTCAGCGCCATTTTGACTGAAGGTGACCACGGCCCACCGGGCGATGTCTTGATTCATTCTTGTGCCTCTGCCAGGCTTCTGAAAACAAACACCTGTTCCTAAGGAGCTCCTCCTGGAGCAGAATAGCCAGTTCCTTTTGGGCATGGCTGATTTGAAGTTTGGAGGTTGCCGACCACACAGTTTTATGAAGGTGAGTTATTGACTCACGGAGGGCATCCGTGTCATGTGCAGGCACAGTTTCCCTCCCGTCCAAGGGTCCTCCCGCTGAAATGCAAGCCCATGACCAAAACGGAGATCATATTCTACACCAGGCTTATGGGGCTTGCTGACTATGTTTGTGGTTGAACGGCAGTGTTTTCTTTTATTGCTTATGTTTAACATCAAAGGTTATTAACACAGACACTGAGTTGCTCACCGGGGGGAGCTTAATGAGAGACTGTCGTCTTTCCTTATTACATATTACTTTATTCTTCTCCCCCGCAGTGTGTTTTACAGGGACCAGCTATCTCGTTTGGAGAGTTACTATGGCCCTGGGAATCTCAGATGGAATTATCAGGAGAGACATATGTTTGCCATTAGAGCTTGGTGAGGACTGTGCTAAGGGTTTGTCTCCTTGTTTAATTAGAGAAAGTTGTTAGGGTTGTTTCTGCCACTGGGTACTGCCCCCGCGTGCGCACCGAGGGGACAGGGAAGGGGCAGGCCTGCAAGGGGAGCACCTTCTAGGTCAGCCATGTGAGTTTTTAAACTGAGTGTGTTGGAGGAGATGGCTCCTTTAACCCCACTCATCACCGTTCCTCTCGTTCTTCCTATTTTATGGCTCCCTTTTGGTAAGGAGTGAAAAGCATTAAAAACAAAGAGACATACCCAGAAACTCACTGTTAACGAGTTGGGATGGTTCAGTTCATTATTGCTGTTCAGTTCATTATGGTGGTATTGGGGCTCTCAAAGTGAGCTTGGGGCAGTCGTCTGTGAGGTCCATTTACTTTACTTACTTACTGTGTTGTGCTGATTGATTTCTTTCCACATTAAGAAGCTATGGAAAGGTTCACTGTGTCGGTTGTCTTCTCTTACAGGGGTAAAAAGGGGGTGTCCTAATGATGGAGTATTAAGTTCTTACAATAGGCAAGTGGGGTCTGATCAAGATTCATTTGCCCAGAAAGGGATTGGTTGGAACTAGGGAGGCAGAGCCCAGGCAGGACTTCCTGTGAGGACGGGGAGGAGAGGGTGCCAGAGGTGGGCTGGAGAACCAGGCCAACCTACAGACCAGAACCAAGGTGCGGGCCGAATGGAGGCTTGGGGCTGAAGTCCAGCTATTTGTGCCCTTGAGTTTTTGGAGTAAAGGAGATGGGGAAATAAAAGAATCAACCGCACCTGTGGTAATGTCGTCAGTCTTGGAACTACAGATGCCTGGATTCCTTTTGGGACCGTGGACAGGTTCGGGTACATTGGAGTGGGCTCTTGAATGGAATGTGGACATGAGCTGATGAATGGTTGACCATAACTGAATGGACATTTGTTATTTTTTTTTTTAAGTTTATGTATGTATGTAACCTCTACACCCAACATGCAGTTCAAGCTCTGACCCCAAGATCAAGAGTCATATGTTCTTCCAACTGAGCCAGCCAGACACCCCCGAATGGGCATTTAAAAAGCAGAAGCTGAAATAATGAATGTTCTTTCATCTCTACTCTCTACAACCTTCTGATGTTTTAGATCAGTTGATTAAAGTGAGATGCCAAGGGACTTTAAAAATGGCATATAAATAGAATTTGTGGACAGGAGTCAATAAGACCCAATTCCTTCACTTATAGGCTGCATGATTTTAAACACATTACTCCAGCCTCCTCTGTTTATGAATATATTGCCATGTTTCTTACTTCATCGGGTTGTTGAGGAACATAAAATAATATGGAGAAGTGAAAATACCCAGCACATGATAGGGTCTCATTACACATCCGTTCATTTCTTAGGTGTGCCCGTAAAGGTTCACTGAATTCATTAGTGTGTGTCCCACTCACTTAAGAGCTATTCTAGAAGCGTCTTCAGTGTCTACCTGACCTACGCCTATACCCAGTAAACTCATTTATTTGTCTGTCAAGGAGGAAGCCCCAGACTTCAGCTTGAGTTTTGGATCAATTATGTGGACAGCCTCCATGTTTAGAGTTTATAGCTTCAGAGAGCGTTCGAATGGGAAACACCTTGAGAGATCTTCCCTTCTTCCCTAATAACCCCCCGGTGCTACACTGCAGTGCCTGACTTTGGTCAGATCTCTCTTTTCTTCTTCTAGCTCCTTTCTGCGGCTGAATCTGGTAGTTCCTATGTAGCTTCCTGGTAACTCAGCTGGAGTGGAGGGCAGAGACTGACCCACCCACTCTGCTTCAGAGCCCGCTTCTGACCCCCAACCACCTCGGGTAGGTGCAAGGCAAGATGGGTTGGCAGATGTGATTCACTAGATGGAGCCCAAGAACCCAGCGCACTGCCCCCCCTTCCCCTCCCCCCTCCCCCCCACCCCCCCAGGGGTGCTCCATGTTTGATTTGCCATGACTTTTTTCATAATCCCATAGCCAGGGGAGAGCAGGCCCGATTTTATACTTTGCCTTGACCTCACATGAATTTGGTTCCACGCCAGCTGTGCCTTTGGCTTCTCCCAACTCCCCGCTGCCCCACACCACTGCCCTCGTGTTTCATCACCAGGCCTTGCTGACCTGGGCGCATTCCTTGAATTCATGGGATTATCACCACCCTTTTCTACTAGAGGCAGCCTGGTTCCCTCCTCCAGTGCAGTGCGCTCCTTCTGATGGCCATGAACCAATGTTTTCCTGCCTATGGGTGCCTTCCAAAATGTCTCATCTCCCCGTAGAAAGTCTCTCATCTCTATTTTTTCCCTCATTTTTCTCTCTGGCTTCCAAATCACTTTTTTTGGCCATCACAACTAAAGAAATGCTTCTCTACAAGAAAAGGCTTCTGAGTTTTATTTGGTCTTCTGTTTGTAATTAAGAGAGTCATTACTTCACTTCATGATTACCCTCTTTCTTTCCAAATTATTTAAAACTATATATTTTATTGACTTTGAAGAAACGTGTCTCCCTCTGTCCAGCATACACGCATGTTGAAACAGATCCGAAATTGAGACGTATTTTCATCTGACAATTCTGAGAGCCGTGATTATTTGGCAGCTATTTCTTTTTTCCTTAATGGTGCATAATTTAATTTCATAAAGCATCTTCGGACACTGTTTTTCCACGATCTGTATAAAAGACCAGGAAAAATGAAAGCCAACTTTGCTGAGATTCAGAATTTTTGTAATGTTAGGGAAGATGGCTACCAGCAGGCCTAAGTCTTGAGAAGATGACAGAATTATCTTCCAGCAAAATGGGATGATCTATCTGGACTTTGAATAATGTTGGATACATCATTATGCCTCATGAGGCCCTTCTTAGATGATTTGAGCTATAGTAATAGAGTATTTCAGTATATACAGTAATATAGTAATACAGTAATACTCCATAAAGCTGACATGCATAAAGGACTCTGTCTAGGCAAAGTCTATGGTTGTATATATTTCAGTAAAGGAAAACAGAACCAGCTTTTTGGATCTCTAGCTCAAAAGAGTTATAAAGCAAATACGACAGATTAATTCCCACCTTGTTACTCTGGAGAGTTCCAGTGCTTTTGTCCCTAGATTTCCTTTCCTTGAAAACAAAAAATTTGTATTTTTGCCATCGACATCATTCGTTTCATAAGACAAAGTGAGTTATGCTGTACCCAGAAGTGAGGGTTAGAGTTTCACACGAGGGACACTAAATATTATCCTTTTTGTTCGTAACCAGAGAACTTTTTTTAAGGGTTTATTTGTTTTAGAGAGGAGGGGGCAGAGGGCAAGGGGGAGAGTCTCTCCAGCGGACTCCCCACCGAGCACAAAGCTCGATGTGGGGCTCAACCTCACGACCCTAAGATCAGACCTAAGCTGAAACCAAGAGTCGGACGCTGAACCAACTGCACCACCCAGGTGCCCCCATAACCAGGGACGATTTCTGTTTGTTTTGTGAGTTATCCTTTTATTTGCTTTATGACACATTTAGCCCGTTGAGCCATTTAATTTGGCCTCGAACACTCTTCGTGAAGAAATGGAAAATTTAGTTAGCTTTTCCTTGTCAAATGGATACACAACTAGTAAAACAATTTTTTTAAAAAGAGATTTGTAGTTAAGCCACAGAGTAGCGCCCGCAAAAGGTAGCTCTGATACCTTAGCCTCCTTTCCCGTCACACGGCCCACAGAGCCCAGGGCCTGTCCCTGCCCTCTGCCGGCCCAACCATGGTGCTGGGATTCCCCCGCTGCCGAGGCTGAGTGGGGTCCTACATGCGTGGGGGTGCTTGCAGGCCCCAGGGACGAGGAAAAGCCATGTTCCTGAACGATCCGTACACAGAAGGCTGAAGTGCTGGGCTTCCTGAGAGTCGCGGAGAGCATGACTGTCGCACGGCGAAGAGCAGTGAGTGTGGACTAACTGGACGGTAGTCAGAGCCCATCATTTGATAAAATATTCTATTTAAAATAGACATAATTTAGAGATCCCATAGTCCCGTCTATCTTTTTTTTTTTTTTTTTAAACCAGTAGACCGTTACAGTCTTTTAGGCTTCCTCTGGGTCTCTAGCTATTGTCCTTACACCCTCCTCGATCTCTGAACATACGGACTGACTCTCATTTCTTGGCTGACCCAGCCAGCCGAGTAGAGACCAGTCCTACGGGTAGACCTAGTAAACCACCCCAGGGCCAAGTGGGCAAGGCAGTAGGTCAGATGAGAACCAGATGAAAATTTAAAATAATGTTGCCGAATCAGGGGCGCCTGGGTGGCTCAGTGGGCTAGGCCTCTACCTTTGGCTCGGATCATGATCTCAGGGTCCTGGGATTGAGCCCCACATCGGGCTCTCTGCTCAGCAGGGAGCCTGCTCCCCCCTCTCTCTGCCTGCCTCTCTGCCTACTTGTGATCTCTCTCTCTCTCTGCCAAATAAGGAAATAAAATCTTTAAAATAAAATAAAATAATGTTGCTGAATCAGAGAATAAAAGGCAGAAAGTGTAGGAAAAATTAGAAAACGGTAAGGAAAAAGCATAGCAAGAAAACAGCGAGGACAATAATCTAGGCAACCAGAAAATGAATCAGAAGTGGTGGTACGTGAGCATGGCTAGCAATCCCGCGTGGGCCCTGACAGTCACAGCCGAGCAGGAGTCACGGGACAGTGTGGGCTTGCTTAAAGCAGTCATCACACTGAGGTGTAGGCATCGAATTCAGTTTGCTACAGGAAAAGTGTACTGAGGGATCTGGAACTTTACCTTTCCAAAGCAGCTAAACCATCTAGTATGTTTTTATAAAACAAATGGGGTAAGGGACGCCTGAGTGGCTTAGTGGGTTAAGTGTCTACCTTCGGCTCAGGTCATAATGCTGGGGTCCTGAGCCCATATAGAGCTCCCTGCTTCTCCCTCTCCCCCTGCCTGCTGCTGCCCTTGCTTGTGTTCTCTTTCTGTCGAATGAATAAATAAAAATCAAATGGAGTCATTGTTATATAAATGCAATTTTATATATTTATAAAATTTATATAAATTTATATTTATAATTTATTTATAATTTATAATATTTATATATATATACACACATACACACGGACATATATATAGTATGGAGTTGTCATTTGCAATGTTTGCCTATCACGATAGGTCTATGTATATTGTTTTTGTCATATATAATGTTTACTTGCCTTGGTTTCCAAAATCCAGAATATCCCTTATCGGTTGGAATTATATCCAGTGTCAGCTAAAAGAAATGCCTGTATCAGGCATGATATTTTAATTTTAATAAGATGTAGGGTTTTTTTTTTCCTGTTTATTAGGTATATAAAAAAGCCCATCCATCTATAGAAAGATGTTTCTGATAGCCAGAGACTTGGCGATGAGTGGTGATTTCTCCATTCTGGGATCCATGGATGTCCTCACAGGTCTCTACACTAATTTGGATAAAGGCAAGGGTTGGTGGCATTTTTTTTGAATTAAAATTATTTTAAGGGGAAAAAAGCCTTTATTGTTCAGCTTTGGGGACCTCCCTCCAAGATATGGCAAGGCGGAGCTGGTTGAGAGGGCGCGTGGCCCTTCGGTCACACAGAGCCTGGTGTTCGGAAGGCCCCGCACGCACGTGGGGATTCATGCTCTGCGTTGCAGCCTCGCAACTCTGTATTCTTCGGTCTTTGAACGTGTGTGTGTAAGTGAAGTCCAAACGGAGAGTGGAACACGCATTGGGGGGTGGAGCTTCAGCTCGAGCTGAGGGGTTCTCACCGTCCCCCGCTGCCGCTTGTCAGCCATCCGGTCCCGCCCCCCCCCCCCCGCACCCAGCCGCTCTGCAGGACTGCCCAGGTCCTCTGCCCAGGGCAGCGGGCAGGTTGTATCAGTCGGGGGAGGCTTGTGTTCCACTGGGGCCGTCTGCCCTTCCTGGGGAGGCCTGAGTACGTGTGAGGAGGGTCCTCATCAGACATATGCTCGGCAGCCTCAAGATAAGGTGATTGCTGCCCTTGCCCCCGCTGGGAATGCCACAGTCCGTTCAGAGATGACCGGTCATGGCACTGCACCCACCCTGGTGATCCAGGTCCCCCATATGCCCCGGAGTGGAGGTTGAAATATCTTGGGGATCCATTTGTCATAGATTGGCCTTACAGACGGGTAGGAAGGGGGTATTGACTTCTCCACCCCCAGCCTTTTCACCTTGCACTGGACCTGGAAAATTATAGACCCCCTGAGTAAGGGTGATGTATATCCTCAGACCTCCCTCTTCAAAGTCTGTACTTTATCACTCTGCTTCTCGTGATCTCTTGGGCATCCTGCATTTTGACCACAACCCACTTTTTAATTATTGTCCCAGAACATTCAGGAATCCTCTGATCGCCTGTGTGTGGCCATCTTTGCCTTAAAACTCCACCACGGAGATGCAGTGACCACATGTGAATTCTGGGAATGGGAAGAACAGCAGGGTCACGAGGGGGCTCGGCTCAGGCTGTGCCCCGCGATACTCTTTGGCAGGTTCTAATGGTGTCTAGTCCTGCAACTGAGAACCGTTTCATACCCCAAAGTAATTCCCAGCATCAGACAAGCAGATGGACACTTACAAACACTTAGACTTTCGGAATGCGTCAGGTTTCAGCCATGTGCTTAAGAAAATCTATGATTGTGTCTTTGTGGGTGAGATAGAGTGATGTGGATGAGATCGTAAGAGCAGACTGCTCTGTCATATTCATAAAGTGCTGACCGGTACATCTAGGGCCCTCTGGGAGCGGTTGCTAACGGGGAGTGACAGGACGGCAGCTGTCATTGGTAACTTGGGGCAATAGAGTCGATGAGGACCCTTGACCTGCAGATGGCAAGCGTGTGGGAGCCATGAAGCTGGGCGAGGGAACAGAGGGGACGGGTGACACCTTAAGGTCCTGGGTTTGCATGATGGGCTGTGTCAAACAAGAACAAATTTAATAGGACATACTTAGACTCAAAAGTTGCATCTGAAAAATAGAATCCATGGAGGTTTTAACTGCTTATAAATCCAAAAGCAGCTGGCATGCTGATGGACCTGTTAAAAAAAAAAAGGCTGTTCCCAAAGAATTTTGTGACCACATGAAATCTTGTGACCACATGAAATCCTGCACACAATAGCGATTTTATCCACAGTTGCCGAAAATAGGAAGCAACCAAGATGTTCTTCAGTAGGTGAATGAATCAACAGTGGTCCATCATACAACAGAATATTATTCAGTAAGAAAAAGAAATGAACTGGGACGCCTGGGTGGCTCAGTAGGTTAAGTATCTGCCTTCGGCTCAGGTCATGATCCCAGGGTTCTGGGGGCAAGCCCCATGTTGGGCTCCCTGCCCAGTGTGGATGGAGCCTGCTTCTCCCTCTCCCTCTGCCCCTCCCCCTCCCCCTCCCCTGCTCCTGTGCGTGCGCGCATGCGCACTCTCTCTCTCTCTCTCTCTCAAATACATAAAATCTTGAATGAAAGAAAGAAAGAAAAGAAAGAGGGAAGGAAGGAGAAAAGAAAGAGGAAGGGGGGAAGGAAGGAGAGGAAGGAAAGAAAGGAAAAAGGAAGGGAGGGAAGGAGGAAGGAAGGAGAGAAAGAAAAGAAAGAGAGAGAGAAAGGAAAGAAAGAAAAGAAAGGAAGGAAAGGGAGGGAAGAAGGAAGGAAGAAAGGAAGGAAAGGAAAGAAGGAAAAGGTTGTACCAAAGGACTTAGGATCCTGCCAAAATAAGTTCCCATCAGCCAAGACGGGACTCTTGAGGGTCAGTAGGGATCACACTGCCGTGCACTGAAGTACATCAAATATGTTCATAATAAGACTAAAGAAAGGAAGAAAACCACCTCAGTTACCTCTAAAGGTTGCTAAGAAACTGCCTCATTATCTTGACAGCTGGTAAATAAAGAGAAAGGACCAAGTACTAACCCTGCCTCTCTTGTGACATCCATTTCTCCGGGCACCAGAGAGCAACAAGAGAAGTTCCTCTTTATAGATCTTTAAAGAGCTCCCCTCTGTTTAGCTCTCATCCAGCTAATACATGAAGCAAGAATGAAGGGCACTCATCCAGTGTATCTCCTGAGGAAGGGAGATCAGGTAGTCCTCAGGGGCTGCTGATATCACAGAGATAGAGACGCCAGACACATGGACGATATGTGCCTCCTGACAGAAACGCACACCTCTGCCTGTCATGCAGTTGGAACTTTGAACCTAAAATCCAGTCGAGTCTCTAGATCTATCGCTTTTTACTCTCTGCTCAAGGCATGGAGGAAAATATTAAACTAAAGCACAGGATTCCATGACTGATTCTTAGCCTCTGGAAAATTTTACAAGACAAATGAGTCTGTTTCTTCCAAAAAGAACTTCAAGCGAGAGAGAGAGAGAGAGAGAGACAGAGGAGACCTGTTAATGACAGGAAACTCAAAACTCACATCATCAATTTCAATGTATGACTTCTTCCCATCTTGTTTCAGTCCATGTGTGTATGTGCACATGTGTGTGCAGAAGGTGACTGGGTAAATGTGCGTGTGCTGGTGGGATTTCTGGTGGCATTAAGGAAAAAACCATTTTTGAAGGGGAGATAGTGTTTTTATTGCTAGGCTAAAAAACCCTTTTGGGGAAGGTATGTGGCCATATTTGTAAATTTTAATTGCCAATAAATGTTACAATATTGCAATAATTACATGATGTTTGGAATTTGCTTCAAGTAATCGTGGGTGGTGGGAATGGCAAGGAGAACTCTGTGGGCATGTAGAATGGGGCCATGGATGCAAAATTGTTCTGACTTCTTTATTATACTCTGGTTTCTCTTGACCTCCTTGAAATTTACTAAAGTAGAAGTTTTCAAGAAACAACTATTAACAACCCAAGCTCTCCAGAATATTTGGCAATTCCTGGAAATTGAATAAATTAAACTCGTGTGTTCCTAAGATTTTAATTTCAAATCACAAGTACAGTCACATACTTTAAATTGGAACCATGAGGTGAATCATCTTAAACAGTATAAATAATTAAAATGCCAAATATGCATAGGTTTTCCTAGGTAAGAGAGAGTAATATTACGGATTTGTTTCGCAAACATTTCTGTATTTAAGTCTTGGAGTCGAGAATGCTAATCTACCAGGGTGACAATCATGGAATCCCATACAATTTCAGCATTCCCTTCCTAAGCAGTTGTTGGGATTGCCTTTGCACCTGACCGAGGATTCGTGTGTGTGTGTGTGTGTGTGTGTGCGTGTGTTGGTAAATGAAGTTTATTGGAACACAACCAAACCCATTCTTTTATCCTTTTAAAAATTTTTAATTAACATATAATGTGTTATTTGTTTCAGGGGTACAGGTCTGTGACTCATCAGGCTTACACAATTCACAGCGCTCACCATAGCACCTACCCTCCCCAATGTCTATAACTCAGCCATCCCATCCCTCCCCCCCCCCACTCCCCAGCAACCCTCAGTTTGTTTCCTGAGATTAAGAGTCTCTTATGGTTTGTCTTATGGTTGTCCCCGGTCCCGTCTTGTTTCATTTCCCTCCCTTCCCCCCTCTTGAACCCCCGTCCTGCCTCTCAAATTCCTCATATCAGAGAGATCATACGATAATTGTCTTTCTCTGATCGACTTATTTCACTTAGCATAATACCCTCTAGTTCCATCCACGTCGTTGCAAATGCAAGATTTCATGGTTTTTGATGGCTGTACAGTATTCCATTGTGCATATACACCACATCTTCTTTATCCATTCATCTGTGGATGGACATCTAGGCTCTTTCCGTAGTTTGGCTATTGTGGACATTGCTGCTATAAACATTTGGGTGCACGTGCCCCCTCGGATCACTATATTTGTATCTTTAGGGTAAATACCCAGTAGTGCGATTGCTGGGTCGTAGGGTCATCTATTTTCAGCTTTTTGAGGAACCTCCACACTGTTCTCCAGAGTGTTGGCATCAGCTTGCATTCCCATGAACAGACCCGTTCTTTTATATACTACTGTGGTGCTTTCACACGGTGACAGAGTTGACAGTTGTGACAGACCGTATGACCCATGACGCTGAAAATGTGTTCTATCCGGCCCTTTGGGGGACATGTGCTGACCTGATTGCAAAGTATTATTATTCCTTTCTCATTCACCTTAATGCATTTGCTGATAGACACAATTTTCCTTTCTTCCAGGTAGATTACAAATGATCACAGCATCATTGATTAAACAGTCCAGCTTTATGATTGAGGATTCTTAATGGCCAATGAGACCCTTAGCCAAAATACCCTCTGGACCCTTGCCCTGAACCCCTAACTGGAGTTGCTAAGGCCATCAGTGCCCTCCAAGTGAACTCTTCCAGCAGCCAGGGCTGAGGGTTAAAGTCCTGTCATTACCTAATTTTTCTATTAGTGGAAGATCATAACTTCCACTAAGAAAATAACTAATGACCTTCACTGCTTGGGTTGGTTTTGCATTTCTTTATTTTTTTAAAGACACTTAACTGATTTCCTGGCTAAGTGGAGACCTTTAAACTTGAGAGAACTCTCCTAGGGCTTTGCCTGACTTTGCAAAGCAGGTTATTCTAAAAAACCATACTAATTTAATATCTGTAGATTTTCTCTGATGCAGTGAATGAAACTGTGAATCACAGCTCATTTATGAGCCTTGAATCACCTTAGAATTATAGTCAGCATTTAAAAATATGATAGAATTGAATGGAAAATATCAGAAGGCATTACAAATTATAAGGATAAATATTATTCGGGGGCCCTGATGGCTCAGTTGGTAGAGCGTGCAACTCTTGACTGCAGGGTTATGAGTTCAAGCCCCACATTGGGTATAGAGATTACTTTAAAAATCTTTTAAAAAGGATAAATTGGGGGTACTTGGGGTGGCCCAGTTTGTTAAGCATTGAACTCTCGGTTTTGGCTCTGGTCACGATCTTGGTCACGTGACATCAAGCCGTGTATTAGACTCCATGCTGAGCAGAGTGTGCTTGAGATTCTCTCCCCCTCTCCCTCTGCCCCTGCCCACTCTCTCTCTCTCTAAAAAAAAGATAAATATTATTTTTGAAACTTTGGTTTCATTTGCATGCATTTAGATGTGCATGAATTTCTTACTGTGGGTCACCTTTGAAAATTTTGAAAATTACGAGGTCAGTGTCAGGTGGGGAAAACTGAGCGAGCCTGGCACACACAGACCACAGCAAGCAGTGATCATAGACTGATAGGAGGAGGTGAGCAAGAAGAAAAGAAATACCAAAAAATGGCCTTGGTTAATACAAACCTATATGAGCTCAAGGAATAGAGCCAGCAGCAGTCCTGGAGTAGAAGGACAAATTATTATTACTAAAAAGCACAGATGTTGGCCTCAGGGATTTTCTGGTATGTCTATTCCTTCCCTCTGTGCTGCTTGTTCACTGTTTTATTTCCTTTTGGTAGCACAGTGGCTGGCCCAATGTAGACACTTTCCAAAGAAGTATTTATTGAATGTAAATACTAATAATTAGACCACCTGTTTCAGAGGATCTGGGGGGAGGACCCTGGGGTCTGGGAATTTGCAAGCTTTCCAGGCAGCAGCCTGTGGCTGTGACAGACTAGGATTTAAGAAACACGGACTTCTCCTACCTGCACATTTTCCTGACCCACGTCACACACACAGCTCCTATTAAAACCAGAGCTGGAACCTGGGTTGCCACCAGTATCTCACATTGACCACTTCTCACCAGACACGATCCCCAACCTTCAAATAGATCCTGACCTCCATGCTTCCTCACGGTCCCACCTCATCCTCTCAGTTGCCCTCAGACGTTTTCCTAAATCGCCCATCATTCCATTTTCCTACCCTATACCTTTGGCTTTCTCTTTATTGCCAGTGGCATTGAGGCCTAATGCCCTAGCATGTCATTCAGGGCCTGCCACAGTGGGCTCGCAGCCTGTCCCCTCAATCTCTTCTCTCTCTGCCAGTCTCCCAAATCTCTCCTGTACCCATCTCCTTCTGCTGAGACACCCCAGAGCGCTCGGCATGCCCAGGCACACCTTCCCCTTCCCTGAATCTGACCTTGTGCACGTGTTGTGTTCTCCAACTGGAACAGCCTCTGTTTTCCTCTGAATTACATCCATCCTGCTGGGTCAAGTTCAAGGGCTGCGTCCATAAAATCTTCCCCCATTAGTCAGTTAATGATTCCTCTTTCTTTACTCCTCTTTGTTCTTTGCTCATGTTTTATTAGAGTACCTAAGACTCATTGTCTTGGATTTTGTTAGCTTGGCCAGTGCTCCTCTCTGATGAGGAAATAAGTTCCTGGAAGTCAGGATTCTTTCTTTGTAGTATGTGTTTTTCTGTACAAAGCTTACAGTGCCTTGCACTTAAAGTATTAAATGACATATATGTTAAGTTAGTATTTCTGTGATTATGACTTTATCAAAATTAATATTAATTGGCAGTTTGGCCCCTTAACCTATATGGAACAGGCTTCACCCTCTACACAAAGCCTCAAAGCTTGTGACTTATTAGCCGTTCCATTTCTTCATCGGCCCAATTATTACAAAGTACTGCAAGGGTTCATGTGCTGTTCGTGATGAAGTTTTCTTTGTTTCCCTTGCAGAGGATGGGGCCAGATAGACCAAAGAATAGTGATCTTCAAGAAGAGGCTAGGACCCTGGATCCTTAATTGTTGTTTTCCAGAGAATAGAGGAAGGTGGGGGAGTGGTTAAATAAACACATGTGGCATAAAACAGAAGACAGAGGACAGCAAGTAAGGGGCATTCACAGTAGTTTCTCCGCATCTTGGAAAACCCTGCTGCTCTGCCTTTCTAGGGCCTCATGATTCAGTGGAGAGTCAATTCCATTCTCCGTCTGTTCCCAGAGTGATAGTTGGGACACACCCAGCATAGCAAATCCTCTGCCCAAATTAGAGGTTAGAGCAGAAAGCCTAGCACAAAAGCGTACATGGCTCAAGCACTTTTTATTTTGCTGACTTGGATGCCCATGAAATAACTTTGATCTGGTCTCATTGGAGTGATTCTGGAAACTAAAATTTGGAATGTTGTTTCTGTGGTGAAGCTAAACCTAATTGTTTTTTCTTCATTTGGGAGAAGGGTGTGTGAGAGAGAATGTGAGCGTCGGAGTTGGGGCCAGGGTGAAGGAGAAGCAGACTCCCCACTGACCAGGGAGCCCAACGACCACGACGGGGCGGGGGGGTGGGGGGTGCCAGTGGGGGGTGGTGCAGAGACAATCCCAGGACGCTGGGATCAGGACCCAAGCCGAAGGCAGACGCTTAACTGACTGAGCCACCCAGGCGCCCCGGAAGTAAACATAATTTTTAAAGAAGGATGAAAATCCTCAAACTGAAATAATGATTTGTCTGTTTTTGCTGTTATAGGTTCCTTGCACTGACTCCATGGAGAGTGTATCACCTGATTTCTGTCATGATACTTGGGCGTGTTATTATGCAAATAATAAAGGATATGGTTTTGTCTAGAGCTAGAGGTAAGAAAACCGAGAATTCCTTTTTATAGGATGTAATTTTCTAGACCCTGATTGTCTGATCTTTGTATATTAACCAAGTAGTTTTTGTTGTTTTTTTTTTTTAAAGATTTTATTTTATTTATTTTAACAGAGAGAGAACACAAGCAGGCAGAGAGGCAGGCAGAGGCAGAGAGAGGAGCAGGCTCCCCGCCGAGCAAGGAGCCCGATGTGGGACTCGATTCCAGGACGCTGGGATCATGACCTGAGCCGAAGGCAGCCGCCCAACCAACTGAGCCACCCAGGCGTCCCTTAACCAAGTAGTTTTTAAAGGGAACAAAGTAACAGGTCATGCAGGCATTGACTTTGGTATTATTGTTTATTGAATATTTATTTATTTGGTAAATATTTAATGCCTGTTAATTACTTACCTGATGTTGTCCCTAGTCATGGCTACTGCCCCTGGGTGAAAGATTTGTGTTCGCTGGTTTCTCTTCGGCTCTCAGCGCTCCTTACACAGCATTTTGATATGTAAGTGGCTGCAGTGAGGATAACAGGGAAATATTTATCACAACCCACGTGACGAAATTGGACCACTGGAAGATGGCCTCATTTATATAAAAAACTTTCTCTGCCTCAATGAAGAAAAAACAATTCAGGGCTCGAAAACAGTAATAGTTGGGGCGCCTGGCTGGCTCCGTCAGAAGAGGTGTGACTCTTGATCTCGGGGTCATGAGTTCAAGCCCAACGTTGGGGGGGGTAGAGATTACTTAAAAACAAAACCAGAGAACAAGTAGTAGTTAAGTACATTTTAACAAATGAGCTCACAATAAGGAAAAATGAACTAATTTTCAACATTGTTTACAAGTGAGAAATTGAATAACTTGAAATCTGCTTCAGGTGTTTTCTGAGTAATTTGTATTATAAATCAGAGTCAAGCTTTTCTGCATTTGTAGAGGCCTCTTTTCTCGGCATTTGAGTCAGTTTTTATGAATGAGCAAAATTGCATCCTTGGAATAATTGAGCCCTGGGAACCTAAATGCGCTACGATGGGTTTGATCAAAAAACAGCGAAGAGGAAGAGGAGGTTACAGTGAGACATTTGATTTCATTCAGTGTAACCCCCACACGGAGGCATAATGTTGTGTGCGGCCCACACACACCAGTGCGTACGAAGACTTCCCCAGGCTCTTGCCCTGGCAGGGATCCCGAGGCCTCCCTGGTGGGAAGCACCCTGGTTCTCCCGAAGGCCGACCCTGAGACCGGGGGTACAAGCTGTTAGCCATTTCCATCATCAAGTTCTACAGTGAGCTTTGGCTCTGGTTTCTCTTTGAAGTCTTTACAGTTCTTAGAGCAAATCACGTGCAAACCATTTTTAAGACAGATGGATTTATATTGCCGAGTTTCAAGGTTTGAAGGGAATTCTTTCATTCTAGTCATCCGGGAAGGGGCCCAAAGCTTGTTAATTTGAAGAATTTATGTGAGGAAATCAATCTCCTGGAAGGAGGCAGCACCAAACTGGAGGCTTGGTTAGGAGACCTCCCACCAATGCATTTCTGTGCAGTCACTGCTTTTCCTGAATCTCTAGGTGAAGATTATGCTCTCATATGCATTGTTGCCTCTCTCCCCTCTCTCCCTGCCCCACCATTTTCAGTTTCAGAGGACGGTCACTGGTTTCCTAACTTATTTTTAAGATTTATTTTTTTGAGAGAAGAGAGACAGAGAGAGAGAACACAAGTGGGTGCAGGGGGAGGCAGAGGGAGAGGGAGAATCTTCAAGCAGACTCCCCGCTGAGTGTGGATCCTAACTCGGGGCTCGATCCCAGGACCCTGAGATCATGACCTGAGCCGAAATCAAGAGTCAGATGCTTAACCGACTGAGCCACCCAGGCGCCCCACCAACTCCCTTACTCTTAACCCTGTCAGGCACCCGGCCCAGGCTTTCTGTCCACCACAGATGTAGCGAGGCTGCCAGGGGGTGGAGCCTCTCGCCCTGTGGGGTTTTGCAGGGACGGGTCGGATCCCCGTGTGGCGATGCCCTGGTCCCGCCCTGATTCGTAATGGATAGAGGAGAGACCATTTTTCTCCACTAGACTTTGTAACGTTCTCACCCTCCAGGACCTTCCTCAGGGGAACCATAGAAGAAAAGAACTGCTTAACCATTCTATCAGCAGCCATTTTCGATGAGCATCTCAGTGGTGTCCGCGCTACTTCAGGTTGGGTCCCCTCTGGGCACACGTCACCAGGCGCAGGCAAGCATGGAAGGCAGGAGGGAGCTGGAAAACTTAGCAGCCGCTCTCGGCTCGCTCTTGGCCGCTCCCGCAGAGGCCGTTCTCAGCTTGACTCGTTGGCTTGATGTTCTTGCGAAGAGGGGACTTCCGTGATCCTGAAGGGGTGGGACACCTCTGCTTACGAAGGTTCAGTCCTTTACAAAACTAAGCTGGGAGAGTTGGAAGAATACGAGCCTGACGGGGCTAGTCCCTGAGCTCATTCCCTCCACTTCCGAGCCGGGGACGACACCTGTCAGGGACTGCGTCAGTGTCCTGGGGCTGCCGTCACAGATCCTCGTCGGCGTGGTGGCTCGAAACGACAGAGGTCTCGTCTCTCGCTCTCATGGAGGCCAGTCGTGCAAAATCAGTAGCAGGGGGCCAAAATCGAGGCGCTGGCAGGGCTGGCCCCCTCCGGAGGCTCGAGGGAAGCATTCCTTGCCTCTCCCGGCCTCCGATGGTGCAGCCATCTGAGGCCCCACTCACCCCACTCCGTGCCTCGGTGCTCAGGGCCCCTTCTCCTCTTCCATCCACACCAGACCTCCTTCTGCCTCCCTCGTGCAGGGGTAGCTGTGATCGCATTTGGGGCCCACCTGGATGGCCCAGGACAGTCTCCCCACCTCCTGATCCTTGACTGAATCGCACATGGTACCTCCCTTTTTCCTTATAAGATTTTGGAGGGTCCCGGGCAGAAAGGCCCGCCGTCACTCACACCTTCTCCCGTGGAATGGCAGAGATGACCCACAACCGCGCAGTTGTGTGAGGGTCGCCTTAGAGCCTCGAATGGAAGTGCCTCGGGCGCCAGGCGCGTCCTGCCTTCAGTTCCGGTGCAGAGCCGAACAGCATGGGGCTTGTTGGCCCCTCGGTCGGTCTGCACGGGGCTCCCAGCGCCTTCCAGACACCCCCTAACCCCTGACTCTCCCCCCCGGGGGCTCCCATGCCCCATCCTGCAGGGCAGGCAGGACAATGTTAGCCAGCAACCGTACTCCTGTCCCTCACTTTTAATGACAGACCGAACGAGCAAACACCCCATAGTGCTATCTGCTTTCTCCACTCTTGGATCCAGTGTTAGCTGAGAAGTGTCCTATGAGAGATGGGTTGGTAATCCTTAACTTTATCCCACTCTCCACGGTCAGCCTGAGGCCTCACAAGAGCTCAGAAGTCCTTGGATTCTTTTGAATTGTTTATTTGCTTTGTTTGACATGCCATCTAACCTCCAAATATACGCCATCTAATCCCAAAATTTTATAAGGATCGTAAAAAACGAGACTCTTTTAAAAAGGTGTAGTAGAGGGGCGCCTGGGTGGCTCATTCATTAGGTATCTCCGTTCAGCTCAGGTCATGATCCCAGGTTCTGGGATCGAGCCCTGCATTGGGCTCCCTGCTCAGCCGGAAGCCTGCTTCTCCCTCTCCCACTTCCCCTGCTTGTGTTCCCTCTCCTGCTGTGTCTCTCTCTCTGTCAAATAAATGAATAAAATCTTTAAGAAAAAAAAAGGTGCAGTAGAGGAACAGGATTCTACTATGATATCTGTAACTGAGCGACAGATTCACCCCTGGGCTTACCGGCAGCCAAGGCAAAAAGGGAAGCTAGAGCAACTGAACAATTCTTCTAATAGTCTGATGAAAGAACACAAGCAATTTTGAGAAACTGTTTTTTTCCTGGGACTCAATTTTAAGAATTAATTCCATAGGTCTTTGATAGGGGATGCCGCAGAACAAAATGGACACCGTCGTTGGCATTCATTTCTTGGGAAAATGCAGAAACCTCCTCGTGGCCATTTCTAATATTGCACCTCATTAGAGCAGGTAGCTGGGACTATACTATTAAGATATAGCGCAAGGAAGACAGCAAGCCAACCAAGAAAGCAAGTGGTTGATCTAAGTATACATTTTTTTCTATTGATTTCATTTGAGCATAGATATGAACTCAAAAGCCCTAAAGAATGAATAGATAAAAATCTCCTTTCTCAAGTAACAGCTGTCTTAGCTCTCCTTTTGTCTTTACTGTTTTAAAGTCCACCGTAAATGGCACCTTGGTTACTGGTGCTTTCTGGAGCGGCCTGATTTTCTCTCTTCCCCGAACTCCCGTGGTTGGGCTTTTTTGCGTAGTTCCTGCACCACCTACCTCGGTTCATGTGGACTCGAGTGCTTGCCACTCAAGAGGACTGCCCTACCGAACAGTCAGGTCCCCGAGGCAGGACCATGTGTGACGGAGGGCTCTATCTGTCACGGCACCTATCCACGGGTTTTGCGTGTAGTAGGATCTCAAGTACTCATGGACTAATCGCCCGAATTATCTATGGTGCCAAAGGTATACACTGAATGGTTTGATAATTCCTAGAGTTTAAATATCTAAGCATTTCTCTCTCTTTTTTAAGATTTTATTTATTTATTTGAGAGAGAGAGAGAGAGAGCGCACGCGCACAAACACGAGCCCGGGGGAGGGGCAGAAGGGAGAGGGTAAGGAGTCCAGTGTGGGGCTCGATCCCAGGACCCCAGGATCATGACCCGAGCTGAAGGCAGACGCTTAACCAACTGAGCCACCCAGGGGCTCCTAAGCATTTCATGTTAAATAGCTGAGAATATTTCTAAGTTGAGAAATGCCTCAAGAGAAAAACACCCATTAACGTCTTGCTTTTTGCCTGTCCTTGTTACAGGTGCACAGTTGTGGAGAAGCCTCAGCGAAAGGTAAGGAACTTGATTTTTTTTTTTCAGTGTTATTGCTAACAAGAAGGTAGGTGACTGAGCCTCCAAGATGTCCAGTGGATTCAAATCCATCAGTTAGTTCTCTCCTTCTTTAAAATTGAGTTTATGTTTTAGAACAGTTGAGATTTACAGAAAAATTAAGAGTATAGAGTTTCCATATAGAGAGAATACATCCCCTTCCTTTCTTCTCTTCACCTAGTAATATTAATTACCAGAATACGATGTCATGGTTAATGAGTCCATAATCAATATTTTCTTATTAGCTAAAATCCATGCGATGTGCAGATTTCCCCAGTTTTCGCCTGATGTCCTTTTTTGGTTCTAGGATCTCATCCAGGATTCCACAGTGCATTTCATAGACATACCTCCTTAGGCTCCTCTTGCCTGTGACAGTTTCTCCGACTTCTTATTTTTGTTGACCTTGCCAGTTTCGAGAAGTACTAGTCAGATAGACTGTAGGGTGTCCCTTTATAAGAATTTGGTGTTTTTCTTATGGCTAGACTGCAGTTACGGGTTTGGGGAAGAAGAATACAGAGGTAAAGTGCATTGTCATCACATTGTATCAAGGGGACGTCCCACTGATGTGATTTACTCCCTTATGGAGTTAACCTTGACCACCTTGCCAAAGTAATGTTTGTCAGGTTTCTCCAAGTTGGTTATTTTAAGCAGGGGAATCTGCTTGGGAAATGAAATTAAGACCAGAAGGCTGTTGATTAAGAATAGGATCAGAAAAGTTAAACATAGAGCTACCCTATGACCCAGCAATTGCACTACTGGGTATTTACCCCAAAGATACAGATGTAGTGCCAAGAAGGGGCACGTGCACCCCAGTGTTCACAGCAGCAATGGCCACAATCACCAAACTGTGCAAGGAGCCGAAATGCCCTTCAACAGATGAATGGGATAAAGATGTGCTCCATATAGACAATGGAATATTACTCAGCCGTCAGAAAGGAGGAATACGCAATATTTACATCAACATGGACGGGACTGGAGGAGATTATGCTGAGTGAAACTAGTCAAGCAGAAAAAGTCAATTATCGTACGGTTTCACTTATTTGTGGAACATAAGGAATAGCACAGAGGCCTTTAGGAGAAGGAAGGGGAAAATGAAGGAGGGTGGAATCAGAGGGGGAGACGAGCCATGAGAGACTCCGGACTCCGGGAATCAAACTGAGGGTTTTAGAGGAATGGAGGATGGGTTGGCCCGGCGAGGGGTGTTCAGGAGGGCACGGACTGCAGGGAGCACTGGGTGTTACACGCACACAATGAGTCAGGGAACATGACATCAAAAACTAATGGTGTTCCGTGTGGTGACTAACATAACGTAACAAAAAAGGACGGAATCAGAGAGAGTGGTTGGAAACCGGCGAGCGATGGTGCCCTTGTGGCATGTAGGCTCTTCCCGGCACAAACCCACTCCCGACCGGCCTGCCAGGACCAGCTGGGGTTTGCATCCTGCCCGCCGCAGACACACTGGACCTCCTTGGCCGTGTGTCTCAGCCTCCTGGGCAGGTGATGAAACTGAGCTTGCTCCTTAATTTTGGTTAGGGGGACGATGTGACCCAGGGATCTAATGTAATTTCAAGGGAATTTTAAAAGGCACTTTATGATTTACTGGTACTGATATTTACTGGTATGATACTGGTGAAGGTATCAACTGCCTGCTTTTTCTAGAGCCCTTGCTGCCCAAGCCCTTCTAACACAAGTTGCCTGTTTAGAGGCTATTTGAGTGTTTGATGATGAGTTGGAAAAAATGAAACAGCAAGCAGGACCAAGGAACTCACTTTGCCAATGACGGGTTTCATCAGTGAGTGAGTAGCTCCATACAATATGGATTTTTTAAGATAATATTTCACCACTTTGGGAAAGTGCTCATGTGCCTCCAGAGAAGGCATCATAATGGAAATAACCCTTTTTTTTTTTTTTTAAGATTTATTTATCTCAGTGAGTGAGAGAAAGAGAAGGGCAGAAGGAAAGGGAGGGAAAAACTCAAGGCAACTACTGCTGAGCGAGGAACCTAATGCAGGGCTCAGTCTCACAAGAGTAAGATTACGACCTGAGCCAAAACAAAGTCGGTCGCTTATCCAACTGTGCCACCCAGGTGCCCTGGAAATAACCTTTCATTTTAAGGGAGGGTCTCATTCCCCTCACAATTACCTAGATATATACTCAGGTTCATCCTGGTCCCCATCCCACAGCTGATGATCTTGCCAAGTTTCTTTCTCTCTTGGCCTCAATTCTTCGCATCTGCTGAGGTGAGAGAGAGAATCATTTCAACTATCCCTTCCAACCCTTAAAAGCCTGTAATGCAATTTGAGGTATTAGTGTGTTTGAGATATTGTGATTCATAATAAGAATATAGATTTGGCCTTCTTCCTCAAGTTTCACAGTCACTAAAACTTTTGCAATTTCCTAATTGTGGAGAGAAAGGTGTCTTTTGTTATGTTAATGAGGTGGCCTTTCTACTGAGCCTAAGGA
>CM052809.1:126614098-126731078 GCA_028533885.1 Nasua narica
CCTTGGCATTTGAAGTGGGGGTGGGGGGCCGTCTTGTCGCCGGAGCCTTAACCTGGGTCTGACACTATCTCCGGGTAGCTAATGTCAGAATCAAGTTGCATCGTAGAAGGTTCAGCTGGTGACCTACAAGAGCTAGGTGGCGTGGAGAATGTCCCCCTCCTGTCTGCCCCACCTTCTCTCCCCCCTTGTCGGAATTGGGACCAGAATTGTAGCTGGGATTTCTTTGCTTTTATTATCTTGTTATGTTTTTGTTTGGCCAGTGACTCTTTCAAAGAGATTTAATCCACAGTAGAAGGGATACTTTCTGGTATTTTCTCACTGCTTTTTTTTTTTCTCCAGATTTTTATTTAAATTCTAGCTAGTTAACATATAGTGTGATACTGGTTTCAGGAATAGAATGTACTGATTTTTCATTTGCATACTAGTGCCCTTAAGACCCATCACACATCTAGCCCAACCCCCACCCACCTCCCTTAACTCCATAGTAAAGAGTCTCTTTTGGTTTGCCTCCCTCTCTCTTTTTTTTATTCTCCTTCCCTGTGCTCCTCTGTTTTGTTTCTTAAATCCCACATTTGAGTGAAATTATGATACCTGTCTTTCTCTGACTGCCTTATTTCACTTAACGTAATAATACTCTCTGGCTCCATCCGTGTCGTTGCCAATGGCAAGATTCCATTCTTTCTGATGGCTGAGTTCACGGCAGTTTCTCCTGTGTAATTGTATTCTGTTCTCAATTCATCACAGAGATGTGAAATTACACTATTTATTCCTCTCATGTCTTCGATTCGGTGTGTCGCTTCCGGTGATTCTTGGTGTCTGGTACCGGCAGTGCTTGTGTTTTTCACATTGAAAAATTCAAGACCACTTTATTTGAAGGACAAAATGCAGTGCCGTGTGAGAGGATCTTCTGAGTCAGAGAGGCGCTGTTTTGCTCACGTGAGCCTTGTGGGACTCGGGTCTTTCCACGGTTGGTTTGCCCTGTCTCAGTCTCCGAAGGAGCCAGGCCCTCTCTCGGTGGGGCTTTAATTGCCTTGTTTAAAGATCATTACCTTCACTGTAAAAAGGTTTAGCAAATAATGGATGATTCTGTCTTCATAATGCCACTGTAAAGCTTTTAAATTAAAAAGGAGCTCCCTGCCAAGGGAACCCTTGTGCGCCCCTGGGTGGGAATGTAAATTGCTGTAGCCACTATGCAAAACAGGAAGGAGGTTCCTAAAAACTTAAAAGTAGAACTGCCCTATGGTCCGGCGGTCCCACTGCTGGGTATACAGCGAAGGAGAGGACATCACTGCCGCAAACAGATGCCTGCCCCAGCAGCATTGCTCACCACAGCCGAGACGAGGAAAGAGCCTCAGTGTCCAACAGTGGACGAACGGACACATGGGCACATATATACAGGGGACTAGTATTTAGCCATACAAAGGGAAGGAAATTCTGCTATTTGTGACAATATAGATGAAGCCGGACAGCGTTACGCTAAGTAACATTGTGTCAGAGAGAGACAAATACCGTATCATCTCACTGATACGTGGCATCTTAAAATGCTGCTGATAAAAATGGGAGAGGAGCCCGCCCGTTGCCGGGGCCGGGGGAGGCAGGGAAATGACGTGCTGGCTAAAAGGCAGCATCCTCCTGCAGTTACGAGGGCAGCGAGTCCTGGGGATCTCGGGTATGGCATGGCCGCTCTAGTTAACGGTGTAATATTGTATACTTGCAGGTTGCGAAGAGAGTAGACTTTGTGTGTCGTCACCACCTTGCCAACAAAATGGGAATTATGTGAGGTGGGGGGTAGACTAAATATGGGTGTGGTAATCATTGCACAATTTATGTGTGTATCGAATCCTCATACCGTACACGGTAAGCTTATACAATGTCGTATGTCAACAATGTCTCAGTAGAACTGGAGAATAAAACGGACCTCCTTCCTTCTCTGTCGTCTGGTGGCTCATTTCACAGACTGTTATTTACTCTTTGGAAAAATTTGCTTCTGCCGGTTTAGCTGAAAGTATTTTCCTCAAAATTTAGCGTGAAGACAGCGCCGTACATTATGTGTGTAGTTTCTCTGGGCATTTAAAGGCTATTCGTAAAGATCACATGGGTTATACTAAATAATAAATAATTAATAATAATAAATAATAATTAATAGTAAAGTAAATAATAAAGCCAGCAGCTAATGTCTGACGTCATCAGTAATAAAATTTGGGTAATTTTAATCAGATGCTACTCATACAGGTTTTTGTATGTGGCAAGTTGATTTTGTGAAACTGTGGTTCACGGCGGGGAGGGAAGGGCTCATGCTTGACCTACTTCTTTAATAAACAGTAAGTCACTAACTGTCCGACCAAGACAGGGTGTATGCAGAGCAGCCTGTCCACTGAACCGAATTACCATCTCTCAGGGCTCATTCCGAGTATTGAAATGCAACCTGACCCTTAGTGTCCTAAGAGCTTTTTATTTCGGCACGTGACTCTGGCCGCTGACTGAATAAAATCTTGTGTTAACAAAGGAGACATTGTGCCCAATGCCTTTTAAAAACATAGAATTGTTTTCATTTTGGCCAGGTTTTTCTAAGTATAAATTGGACAGAAATAACTTCACTTGCATCTATCCCGGTCGTTCAAAACGTCTTTACGGACTTCTTTAGTAGTTGGATATGTTATAACCAGGGAACCTATTCTCCTCAACATTCTCATCAAAAATCTGGTTTTATCGTTCAGCGCCAGTTTATAGAAAATACCATTTTTTTTTTCATGGCAGTTAAGGAGTTTGGAAATTATGGCTCAGAGCTGGGGGATTTTCGAGCAGGTGTCCCTGGAATCTCGATGCCTCTTGCAGGGGACCCTTTGCAGGAATCGGGGAGTGGCTTTCCAGTGATTCCTGATTCACATCGGATCTACTTTGCCTTACCTGGCGTTGACTCTTCAGAGGGGTAGCAGAGAATTAACAGTGTTTCTGTTGTGAACAGAAGGCCAACAGGGATTAGCAAGAGGTGTGAGCTGCAGAGACTTGGTCTGGAAGTTTCTCTAAGTTGCCTCTATTTTGGTCAAACAGCGGGGGGGCGGGAGGCATCGGCTTGTCTCCAGCTCACCGGGCCCCAGGAGAAATAGCCGGGTGGCCCCACTTCATGGGATAAAATGCGCTTCTGCCTTGTCAGCTTCCTAATAACTGCCAGTCAGAGCATTCTAGCTGGTTCTTTTTTTTTCCAGGGTAAAAGGAGCCAAGAATCTTTGGTCGTAAAACCCAAGTCCCAGGCTTGCCCCAGCTCGTATGCCCAGAACAAACTGGAGCATTTAAGTAGGAGATGTCTAATTAATTAAATCCTTGAGCACGACATTATGTCTCTGTTAAAAGTGGAAAGTCATCTAGCATTTGCTAAATTCTCTCCTCTGAGGAATAGAATTTAGTGCAAAAACCGCACTTTCAGTATTTACGAATCATCCTTACTCATCAAAATTACATTGACCGGGTGAATTCCTAAGTAAAAAGCCTCGCATAGTCACATGGCATCTTAAAAAATATCCTTTCTTTGCTGCTAGGCGCAGCAGTGATTTTTGACTTGTGCGTTGAAATGAGTCAATTTTACAGTTTGAGCATTTTTGAATGTGTGTTAAAGTCACCTTGTAACCTGTGTTTTATAACCTTGTCCTTGTACCTTTGTCATAAGCCATTTTATTTGAAACCTATATTTTTTTTCAATGTTATCTCAGCCAGAACTGTAGACGGGGAGCCGCATCTCCCTGAGTTTTAAAAGAAAATTTTGCTTTGAAGGATACATTTGACCGATTGAATGGGAAAAAAATTATTTACTTCTAGAAAAAAATATCCCCTTAAAATCAGAATTTGCTGTATTTTAGGATAAGCATATCTGAACTTTAGTCTTTGGCTGAAGATGTCTGGGCTGGGAGCGAGACACTATTCAGATCTCTATCCTGCCAAAATAAAAATCCAAATAGGCTTGTGTTCCTTTTTTTTTTCCTCAAAAAATAATAATTGAGCACTATTCTGTAGTCCTGTATTGCACAATGGAGACTCAAAGACCCTTTCTTCCTCTCTGTCGGGAAAGAACAGCCCCATTCAGTGACTGATAGATGGCGAGCTCTCAGCCAGAGCTGCAGAGACTTGGTCTGGAAGTTTCTCTAAGTTCTTCATCCAGATTCCAATCTGTTGTATTCATTTTATAAAGTCGTGCTTTGAAAATCAGACCAGTTTGAAGACAAGAATGGAGCAAAGGACTCTAAGCAGTTTTTAAAGTTAGCAAGGAGGACAGAGTTACGGGGAAACCTGCCGTTTCCCTCTTCGCCGTGAGGGGTGTACCTACATAGAATGTTCTTGACAGGACTTCGAAAATGCCTCCTGCTAGACATTTCGGGACTGTCTTTGTCTCTCAGGAGTCTGCCAAACTGAAGTGCAGCACATGTTTAGAATATGAGTTCAAGAGAAAAAGCTTGCCCTGAAATTGACGTGGATCCTTAGGACCCAACAATGCATTTCCTGAAGCATTTAAAATCAATCCAAACAGGAAGTGCATTTCATGGCCCACTGGCTTCATTGACAAAGGCAGTCAATGGTTAGACCTGTTTCTGGCTGCATATTCCTTTCATGAGTAACATAGTTTCCTTATATATAAGCAGATTCATTGAGTCAAAACATGGACGGAAAGCCAGGGGTCAGGCTCTCTGGGTCGGGGAACAGTAGCCCTTAAGTGAGCCCTACATGACTTAAAACTCAAGGCTCCTTAAAGTGAAAAGCCCTCAGTATTATGTTCTACTATAATGTATTATTTTTTGTGTTTGATGGTTTTTGACATTCCTTTAAATTAATATAGCTCCATAACAATCTCATTTAACATGCGTCCCATCACCCCATTTAAAAAATTATTTTAGAGCTCCTTTATCTTTGCATAATTAAAAGTGTGTGTGTACCACCATTTCCCATGGCAGAGCCTTGAGTCCCTACAGCCTCTTGATAACAAATGAAAACTCCCACTCAGATCCTTTTCACCCACCAGTCAGTTTCTCTTAACCCCACCCTCATTAGGTTTGATTAGGTCGTAGATCCTGAGTTACTGAGGATTTGAAAATGTGGTTGGTTTATAAATGTATTAAACTAAGCTAGACTAACTAGTGTTACCTAATAGCATTCTCGCTTCATTAGATTTAAAAAAACCAGAGAAAGAATGATTAGTGGTTAACATTTCTCATAACTTACCCTGGCCTATGTTGTGATTATTTGAATATAAATTAAGACTTCAGTGATAGTTTCTGTCTGCCTCTATCTCTCTTCGTTTCTTCACTTTTTTTTTTCCTGCCTCTGTGTCTCTGTCTCTCAGTCTCTGTCTGCCTCTTTTTTTGTCTCTTTCTGTTTTGTTTTTTTTCTCTGTCTCTGTTTTTTTCTATCTCTTCCTCTTTGTCTCTTTCTTTTTTTACCATTCCCAAATATGATTATTTATAGTCTTTTCGCCTAGCAGTAATTAAAATATCTTCCTCCTGATTTTAAAAATAATACATGCTATTGAGGAAACATAGGAAACATATAAAGAAGATAACCTAAATCCATTATAAATCCATCACCCAGAAATTAAACTCACTCTCAATTTTGCTTATTTTCTTCTAGTCTTTTCATAAAATTATGTTTGTCTGTTCATCATCCATCCTTTCGACATTTATTGAGTGCCTTTATTGCCAATATTTCTAGGCATTCATAGAAGAAAACATAGCAAACTCGGTCATATGCTAATGAGTGAGTCAGAAAATAAACTGCTACCCCACATAATGTTACATGGTGAACCATGTTTAAGGAAACTAAAGCAAAAGAGGAGATGAAGGGGTGCAAGGGTGGGCGGGGAGGGCCAGGTTGTAATAAAGTGCTTAGCAAAGACTTGACTGAAGATTTTGAGCAAAGCCTAGGAGGTGAGGCTGTGAATCATGTCTGGTTAAAGAGCTTCTAGGCAGAGGGAACAACAAGTGCAAAGGTCCTGAGGCAGGAGCTGTATATGAGGGTAATTTTTTTTTTAGACCAGTAAATCTTTTTTATGCAGCCATAGTAACTGGAATAAATGGAATATTATGCAGCTCATTAAGATCATGTTATAAAAGTATTTAGCAATCTGAAAATTTACCCTTTATTGCTAATAGTGTAAAAAAACCCCAAAAAACTATAGGTTTAAATAAGTGCAGGAAGGTATGACATAAGACGTTATAACTACGTGCTGGAACACATGTGGTATCGCCATGTGAGGGGAATCCAGGTGGTTTTTACTTTCTTGATTGTGTTTACCTGTGTTACAGTCTTCTTTCCATAACGAACATGGCGGCTTTAATCAGGAAGAGAGACTGTGAAGGGGGGAGCATCCCATCAGGCGGACTGAGGTGTGTGACTATGGCTGTTGGAGGTGACACACAAGTCTGCGGGCAGCGTGGCTCCAAGTGCCGACTCCTCCGGAGCCGCCGTCCAGAGACAGGGCTCTGGTCACAAGGGGAGAGACTGGCAGGCCCGGTCATTGGAAACAAAGGTCAGGGCCAACGTCCAGAGAAGCAGCTGGGCTCCATGGAAGGATGGAGCCTCAGAAATAAGCCAGAGACATTGCGGGGCGGGGGAGGGAGGCAACCAGGCCAAGTGCCACTAGACATTAAGTCTCCTAGGACCGGGGTGAAGAAGCAGTATTAATGCACTATCAAGTCATCCACAAAAATTATTCATTTCCAAAGTCAGGTGGTGTCCGAAAGATGGGATAAAATTCTTGAATTCTTCCCTTCTGAAGCCCTGCTGCAGGCCCAAGGTTGGGGAGGGACTAACTACATCTTCTCGTGTCTGAAGCATGCTCCAGGAGTTTGCACTGAAGTAAGATTTGGAAACTCATTGTGTCACCCAGACTAGGATTCATATCTCTATCCTTAGGCTCCAAACTATAGACTTCAGGCAAATCAGACAGAAATGGGGCTGCGAAGACCTCGTGTTCTCTTATGAACACCCCACCCCTGCCCGGATGGGTCTCTCTGTCTGGCTGTCCATCTATCAGTTATCAGTCTATCCACTTGTGGATATTCCTTAATTATACTTCAAGGATAATATTTGATATACTGAAGAATATAACATACATGTAAGTTGTAGACATTATAATAAAATGAATACATGTGAGTCTTTCCCCGAGGCAGGACTGATGCTACTGTCTCTTCCTTCCCTTCCTCTCTGGCTGCCTCCTCATGTCAAAGGCAAAAGTGATCTTGAATTTTGCAGTCTTCATTCCATTGCTTTAAAAAATGATATATCATGTATATGTGTGTGTGTGTGTATTGAAATTACATAGACACATAATCCTAAGATTTTTTTTGGAGTCTATAAAAATGGTACCATATTGATGTTGTCTTCTAGAGCTGATGTCTTAACACTGAACACTTTTCAAATCAATTAATCCACGTTGCTGTGGATAGCTGTGGTTCATTCTGGGTTGTTGCTGCACAATACCCCACCACGGGATGAGACCACAGTTTTTTAAATATATTGTCGTTTCACTGAACTTCAGGCATTTTCTTTTACCAGACTGTCCTCTGCTTCTTTGAGTTTCTGAGTTGACTATAGGGCACTACTAAAAATCACAAAAAGAGAAAAGGTAAATGCTCAACATATAAAGTGAATAGCTTCTCAGGCCAGAATACTGTATGTTTGCAAGCGTATGTAAAATCCGTTCCAAAACTTGGGCTGAGACCTAGTGTAGACCAGTGTTCTTGCCACGTGGCGCTGCTCTCATGCTGGATGCCACTAGAGGGCGCAGGAGGGCGGGGACGTTGTGGGTCCTGGAAGCTAAGAGGAACGTGGCTGCTGGTGAAACCTGGGGGAGTGGCTACAGGGTTTTCAGTTCTTGCACGTTTCAGGACAAAAACATTTGCGTTTTGCCAGTTACAGGAAGAAAATGCAGTGAAAGCTTATGTCTGTTTGTGTACACGTTACCCATGGGTAGAAGCTCTTGTTCATGGTTTCTGCTCCTCCTATGTTAAAATATAAGGGAAAGGGGTACAGTGACAAGGATGCATCCCTGGGGTTGGGACATACTGGGCGGGGAGGACATCCACGTACAAACCAGCCCCACCGACTTTGAGCTCATCACCCGTGTCCTGCTTATCTCTGACGTCTCACGAAGTCTTCTGCATGATCTTTATTTTGAGAGTCCCCCCCTCCCTCACTTGTTCCTGACTTAGAACTTGCTCCCCTCTCGGACATGAAATGCTTGGACGTCCACCCCCTAATGCCCAGAACTCGTGGGTGACTGTGTGCCTTACACAGCAAAGGGGACTTTGCAGATATGATTAAGGTAAGCTGCTGGTTTTGAGGACGGAGCCCAGGGCCACGAGTCAAGGAGCACCGGCCGCCTCTGGAAAGTGGAAAAGGCCAGGAAACAGATTCTCCCCCCAGAGCTTCTAGGAAGCATGTGGCCTAGCGGACCCCACTTGAGAGTCTGATCGCCAGAACTGTAGGATGATAAATGTGTGGTTTTCCACCACCAAATTCGGTAATTCATTACAGCAGCAATAGGAAACTGTGTTCCTTATGTGTGAGAGAACCACCTTTGTTTAGAAAACATTGAGGATGCATTTGCCAACTTAGATCTCCGACCACTAAAGAAATGCAGGGTGACCCCAATTTCTGGGAGCCCAACCAGAGTGGGCGAGGGGACGAAGCACCATACAGGACAGGGAGCCCAGAATGTTCCTACTGGGAAAGGGAACAAGTGGTCAAGATGGGTCTTGAAGACCCCAAGCTTAGAAGGCAGGGGCAGAGAGCGTCTCAAGGGAGAGGCTGTACACGGCGTCCGAGGGGCACTACGGAAGGCCAACAGATTGTATAAACTGTGAGTGTTTGTGGAGCACTTTATAAATAGTGCCCTGTGCTTTTGTTCATACGTGTGGAGGAGGCAGAGACTTTTTAGAGTGAAAAACCAAATTAAGGGGCTTACAGATAAAACAAGGGCTGAGAAAATGGAGGTGGGGGGTGTGAACCACATATTTGAAAATATTGGCAGTGGGTGTGTGGAGAGAAATGAATCCGTGAAGAGGGAAAGCCACAGTTTGTTTTTTGTTAATTATTTTTTTTATTGTGGTAGAAGAGCCATAGCTGACCATGAGTGACCCTTAGTGCCTTCACAGTATCCAGAAGCCATCACCACTGTTGAGTTCCAGAACATTCCCCCACCCAAAAAGGAAGCCCGTCGCCCTTCCCTCCAGCTCCTGGCAAACCACGAATCTGCCTTCCATCTCCATGGATTTGCCTTCTTCTAGATATTTCCCACAAACCGTACAATACGTGGCCTTGTGTCTGGCTTCTCTCACTTAGCAGCGTGTTTTTAAGGCTCATCCATTTTGTAGAGGGTGATAGTACTTCATTCCTTTCTAGGGCTGAAAAATATTCCATTATTTGGATATTTCACATTTCGCTTGTCCGGTCAGCCGTGGATGGGCATTTAGGTCGGTTCTGTCTCTGGGCTGTCCGTGAAGGGTGAGCAGTTGGTTTTCTCTGGTTTGGTTTTCGGGACAGGGAGGCACAACCCTGGGGGGAAAGGAGAAGTCTGTGTGGCCAGGCACGACTGCCTCCATCCACCAGGCAGCACCTCAGACCCGCCGCCTGGCTGCTGGGGGCCGGTCTGCACTGTCCTGAGGGGCAGGATTCTGTCCGGGGAGAGAGGGAACCGGGGCAAGTGGTGGGCTTCGCTCATCATCCACGAATCCTATGGGAAAATGGGAGGTGGCGTTAGGGAACTGACCACAGACCAGAAGGGTGTGCCCTTCCCTTGTCATTTTAGTCCTGCTTCCTTTCTCATTTTTCTTAAAGGGGAGAAAGCATGCAGGAAGGAGGGAAATGAGGGGGGCCATTATTATTTAGAGGTATCTGGTAAAAGGAGGCAAAAGTGCATGATATGGTATCTTTATTAGGTAGATGGCATTGCTTGTGTGCTATTTATTAGTCTTTTTGAAGGCTATTCTTACTTGTGCCTGTTTTAATACCTGAACAACTGGGAGAGAGAACTTGTAATCCTGTAGTCATTTGGCTTGTATTCTTAGAGTATTTTTAAACGCTAACTTTCAGAGCCGTCTAATGTCACTTAAAACCCAAGAAGCGCCTCCAGTACTCATTTCTCCTATCGGTAGGTTTTAGATTGTGAATAGTATTTTTACTTCCACTGAAAATACGTTTTTCCCCCCCAGATCTCTTTCTTGATGTTTGCCTAAATTTTTTTGGTCAGTTGTCATTATCTTTATTAAAATGAGTGATGATATTTTCAGTCATGACTCAAGAGTCATCTGCTATGGAAAGAAAACTGTCTGAATTCCAAAGCTTATTAAGCTGAACATCCTCAAGTCAGAAATGGGTTTTGAATATTTTGAATAAATTGTGCATTTAAATACTTTTTTTTTTTCCCAGAGGCTTGATTCAAGTGAAATCATCTTGTTTTAAAGGGTTTTTCGTGGCTGCACCAGGCTGGGACTCTGTAATGAAGATTCAGTAATTAAGAAAATTTTTAAATGAAGACTCAGTAATTAAAAGAAAAGAAACTTGTGTTTCTATTTGTTTAATTTTTTTTAAGATTTTATTTATTTATTCATGAGAGATAGAGAGGGGGAGAGGCAGAGGGAGAGGCAGACTCCCCACTGAGCAAGGAGCCCAATGCAGGACTTGATCCCAGGACCTGGGATCATGACCTGAGCCGAAAACAGGCGCTTAACTGACTGAGCCACTCAGGCTCCCTGAAACTTGTATTTTTAAATTGAGAAATTGATCTGAAACTGATTTGAAGTCAGAACAGGAATGTCCTAATCTAGGTCCTCATTAAACTGGAATAGAAAAGACTGCTCTTCTCCACGGAGTCTTGCTTACCTACAACTAGGTTGTTAAGTACAAACGTATGGACTATTTTACTTGCCTAGTGAAAGGGGGAAGGGATCCTGGTTTGAGGAATTAGTTTGTGCTCTTTGTGGAGGGCACATGGGAAATTAGAGGTGGGCTTAGAAATTTGACTTTGTTCCTTGTTCAAGGCACAAGAGTCCTCAACAGTAAAAGACAACATGGCTGGTAAAAACTCTTCTCATGCCAGCTGGACTATGGGATTGATAATAGCAAGAAGTAGTTAGCTAAAACTTTGGAGAAAACTCTTTTGGTACTTCCAACAGATTTCTGGAAGAGAAGAAAAGCTGTTCTCTGCTTAAGCAAGTGCTTTTGAGAAGTAGAGGGGCCTGTGAAAGTTGATACTGTTGCTTTTACTGGAGTTGAAACTCTCATTGATATTGATGTTGCTTCTACCCCTTGGTCTGACCTCACCGCCTAGACTTTGCATGAACTGTTGGCCTGAGATTCTCTTTCTGCCCCTCTCCCTCATGTTGCCCTTTTAAACTTAATAATGAGGGGAAATAGAGGGAATTCACTGATTGATACAACTCATAGGAATGCAGATTTAGAGAGCAAGATGAAGTTATAGGCAATCCAAGCCTGGAAAAGATCTTTATGAAACAAAATCATAAAGATAAGCTGTCCAACACTCAGAGTTCTCAGTCCAGAGAGATTATTGCTAGTCTCTTTTGGCTAAATAGTTCTAGCATCTTATGACCCTCCTTCTTTTTAGATACAAAGAAGAAATGTTCCCTTTCACATTTTTTGTTTTGTTTTGGTTTTGGATACTCTTTCTTGTCTGTTACCATTGTGCTCTGGGACTCCTGAATTACAGTTATTTCAAAGGATGTTGTGAAAACTTGGGTGTGGATTCTGGTGGACTATAAGCTAGTTTCAAGCACATGCTCCCTTCACTCCTATTTTGACACCTTTGGAAGATAACTTGACGGCCACTACCATGGGTCTGACGTTGTGGTTAAGGTCTGAGAAGAAGTGGGAGTCATATGGCCGGGTCACCTAACATCACGACAGTATCAAGAGCAGAGTCATTAACCAATCCTGATCACCCTCCCCTCTTCCAACCCTCCAGTCCGATAGACCCTGGCTGCTTTTCCTTGTTAATGTAGAAGGAGAGAATGCAGACAAAATGTAAAAGTGAATCTATATAAAATATTTTGGGTCAAAAAGGCTGTAACATAGTGTTCTCAAGACCTCCTAGAATTTTTTTTTAATCAGCGGTTCACATGAAGCTAAACAGAAATGGGATTGATAACGAATGTGTCATGATCCCCCCGATAGCCATACTTTTCTCTTTACTGAGTAAGGACCTGTCGAGGCGGGGCATTGCTGTGTAACAAGCACACAGATGGCAGGGGCACACAGTCAGCATTTGCTTCTTGCTCGTGTACCTGCAGAGCAGCTGGGGTTCCCCTGGTTGGGGCCGGACGTGGCTCCAGGCTTTGGGTGTATCTGCACCTCCTCCTCAGCCTCTCAGCCTTGTTGGATTAGAGGCTGCCCGAGGCAAATTGTTCTTAGGGACAAGGACTGTAGGAACGTAAAAGGGCAAACCCGATCACTCATGCACATTTCAGGCTTCTGCCTATTAATTTCCAGTTCGCCAAAGGAAGTCACATGACCAACTCTGAAGCCAAAAAGGGGGAAAAACATCCAGTTTCCATAGGTCATGGCAAGGATATTGACATGTAACACTACTACAGGGAGTGAGGAATTGGTGCTCATAATTTGATCTGGCATTAGGGATTTTTATTATTAGGTTAGGATGTTTTTCATATGGTTATATTGGTTTTTATTCTATGTCCAGAATATTTTTTGATGTTGTACATTTTTTTTTCATTTATAGGATAAAAGCTTCTAAGTCCAGTTTCCCAATTTATTTTTGAAGATAGCTACTTTAACCACCTTTTCTTGACCCTTAGTATTTATAGGAGCTTCTTAGATTTTTTTGGCCATAATTATTAGTTTTACCCAGCACAAATGTGAAGGAATTTACTCAGTTCCTTATTACTCTTCTATCTTTCCAAACCAGAACCATTTACCCCCTAATAATTGGAGGATATGAAATTATTGGCAAATTTAACATTATGGTGGCACATTTGTGTGTGTGTTCACATATTCAGAGCTGAAGGGCCTTTTTGGTTTTATTTTAGAGAGAGCGAGCAAGCACATGCAGGTGTAAGGGAGCGGGGAGGGACAGGGGAGAAGAAGAGGGAGAATCTTAAGCAGGCCCCACACCCAGTGCATAGCCCGACACAGGACTCTATCTCACAACCCTGAGATCATGACCTGCGCTGAAATCAAAAGTGGGGCAGTTAACCGACTCAGCCACCAGGTGCTCCTAGAGCTGAAGAGCTTCCTAACAGCTACTGTAATTATAGGACTGACCACTGAACATATTATATATCTTTATGTTTACAGAAGGTTCTCGTTATACATACTGAAAGGGGAACTTAGAAGAACCAGGTACATTCTTTAACAAAATCATCCATCTATCTGGAGCCTAAATTAATGTTGCTAAAACAGGAGTTACTGTTCTGGGATCATCACTTCCCATTGTTGGTAACACACTCATGGTTATTCAGCACAGTTAACGAGAGAAGCAGCTGTGGGCTAGGCTCTGTGAGAGGGTGAAAGTGAAGGTAGTAGATTGCATTAAAAATGTCCATGTATTTGGAAGAAACCAAATCTTCCTTTGACCTGTTCGGGAGCTCATTAGCCAGCTACAGCTACAGATAAAATATCTTTTATCCCGGGCCTGACTCTGAAATGCTTCACTTGAACTTCTTGTGATATTTGTAAAGGAATGAGACACCTGACCAATGTCAATTTTTTGGTTGTGAATAGAGGAGGCTGACAGTTCCCATGGTCACCCTGAAGCGAGGTTTCTAATAGAGCTTTGCTTTTTTGGATCCCTGCTTAAACGTTGGGGTCCCTTTTCCTGTCCGCGTCTGGAGCATGAGTCAATGGCTCCATTCTTCCAAGATTTTGCAAACGCCTGCTGTGTGGAAGGCACTCTGCTGGACATCTAGCATAGGACCTCCTCTTATGTCGGGATTTTTATTGTGGTTCCTTTGATGTTGGAACAAGGGAGAAGGTCTCAAATGTCAAAGAGGTGGTAGAAATAACAAGAGGCTTGTACATTGTCAGGCATAGTCAAAACTGTGTCAATTCACTCTTCAAAGACTCCTAAGGATTCCATTGCTGTTTGTTCTACATAAAGAGAGCCTGCGGACGGCAGGATGGAACGAGCTGGGGGATTACATCATCAGAAAATGTTTTCATTGGTACATCATGCCTTGAGAGGAAGAAGTCTGCGATTATATTTAGATTGATTCTGTTTTGCTCATTGAAATGATAATCTGAAGACAATGTAAGAAACAGAGGCAGGATATTTGAAGGGTACCAGATGTGTTGTGCACACATCAATTAATATTTCAAAATTGGGGTCTAGTATTTTCATGTATGTCAGCATCCTCTTTTATGTTTTCCAATCAGATCTAATAATAGGTATCTCATATTTATTTATTTATTTAAAGATTTTATTTCTTTGACAGAGAGAGAGAGAGAGATCATAAGTAGGCAGAGAGGTAGGCAGAAGGAGAGGGGGAAGCAGGCTCCCTGCTGAGCAGAGAGCCCGATGCGATGCGGGGCTCAATCCCAGGACCCTGAGATCATGACCTGAGCCGAAGGCAGAGGCTTTAACCCACTGAGCCACTCAGGCACCCCTAGGTGTCTCATATTTAAATTATAGAAGGCTCTTTGAGGCAAAGGTTGCACCTAACACATATACCTCTTTTCAAAGGTTGAATATGCCTCTTTTTTTTTTTTTTAGAAAAGATTTATTCGTTTTAGCGAGAAGAGGGGGGAGAGCAGAGGGAGAGATTTGTGCAATAAAAAAACGGAAGTACCAAAGGAAATTTTCTTTTTAGTCTTTTGTTTTGTTTTACCTTGGGATTTGCGTCATTGGATCTCATAGCTTGGTTTTCCATGACCTGTGAAGACTGGACTGGTTCCGATTCTCTCGTTGCGGGATACAGGTTTTAGCGCCCCAGCCATGTGATATGTTTTGTCCTAACCCAGCAGTGCATCTGGTCCAGGACCTTCGCCTTGGCCCCCTGCAGGGACTGTGCTCCACATGACCCTGGGGCAGCATTGTGGACCGGGAGAACCACGAGTCTCTAATGTGCCTGCCTTTCCAAAGAAGCTCCCGTGGTCACAACAAACAGCAACCTTTCCGCCTAGCGTTAATGCAGGAGGAGTTCTTTGGACTCAGAGTATCCCGTGGAAGCTGGAACCAAGAAACGCAAGGAACCAGAGGCTAGAAAGTTACCGGGAACAGACGCCACTTTTGAGGACCCCGCAGGAATCGAGAGGGAGCCGATGGGAAGCGTGGAGTGCGGTGAAAGGCCAGTGCGGAAGCGGGAGGAGGCTGGGAGATGGTGCTGCTAACAGATCAGTAACCATCATCATTAGTGCTTAATATTGTCCGACACTGCGCCGGACGCTTTCCGTGTCCCCTGACTTATCTTCATGACGCTGGACGAGGCAGGAAGTCACAGCCCCATGTACAAGACAAAGACACCAAAACCTGGGGAACTTACGTGTCCAAGGTGACGGAGGAAAGATTTCCATGCCCACCCCTCCCCAGAGCCAGGCCGAGCTCCACATCCTACTTCATCGTCTGTCAACCAGCTTCTATTTCCTCTTCCAGAACACGACCTTGTCAACAGTACATTGGCAAAGAGAGGTACAGTTAGAATTCACAGTACGAATTTAAAACGTTTCGCCACGTGGCCACAATGAGGACGCAAACAGGACTTCGGTGTCCCCACGCTGCCGGGCTACGAGGTCAGAGCCCTAACTCAGCGTGATGGGAGGGACGGTCTGTCTCCATGTTGGAGAGACAAGCTGTGCTTTTTGTGACCGCAGTGTGTTTCTCTTCTCTTGTTAAGAGTTTACTTTTAATATTGCTAAAGCTAGCTTTCATCACAAAAACGAAGCTGTATTTTTAGTGAAAATACGTTCATCTCTGTCAGAGCAACTAATTTTTTTCTTGGCATTGAGTTCTTCCTTACGTGTAAAAGAATTAAATCTTAGGAGAGGGTAGGGCTCCAGTGGAAGAAACATCGGGCCTTGAGCACCCCAGTTCATCGTGTAGGCCTGTGTCCTGACTGGCTAGACAAAGCCAGTAGGCTTCCTCTACAGCGGGGCTAACCGAGACTGGTGACAAATCAGTGGAATAGAGTCGAGCCCAGAAATCAGACTCACCTAGATGTGACAGCTAGTTTTCAACAACGGTTCAGAGGCAGTTCGGCAGAGAGAGAAGATGGCTTGTTAACAGGCAGTGCAGAAAAGTTGAATATCCATATGCAAAAATATAAACTTCGATGCATACCTTGGGTCATATGCAGAAATGAACTCCAAGGGCGTTTAAACAGGCCCAAACGTAAACTTGAAATCTATAAAACTTCTAGAAGAGAACACAGGAGAAAGTCTTCATCACCCCACGTTAAGGAAAGATTTCTGGGATACGAGACTGTAGACATCATCCATAAAAGAAAAATTTGATAAATTGGACTTCATCAAGATTGAGAAACCTTTGGTCTGTAGCGGGCAGTGTTGAGGGAATGAAAAGTCAAGGCACAGATTGGAAGAAAATACTTGTAAACCACGTATCTGACGAGAACTGTATCCAGAACATAAAAAGAACTCTTAAAACTTAATAAGAAAACAAGCATCCTGAGTTTGAAAAGTCCAAAGGATTTGCACAGATACTTCCAACAAAGATAAACACATAAAAAGATGCCCACCATCATTAGTTGTTAGAATCGCAAATTAGAGCCGCAGTGAGATACCACTACACTTACTAGAATGAACAAAATTTAAAAAGGCCATTGTAGGTGTTGTGAAGCACTATCAACTCTCCTTTTCTGCGGTGGGAATGCCTGTCAGATGGTTAAAACTGTTTGCTGAAACAGATGGGCGCAGGTTCTTGAAAAGGTAAACCTACACCCATCGTGTGATTGGGCCATTCCACTTGTAGGTAATTTACCCAAGACAAAGGAGAGCATATGTCCATACAAAGTCTTGTGCAAGAATGCCCATAGGAGCTTTATTGGTAGGAGCTAAAAACTGCCCATCATCAGGTGCATAGATAAGTAGCTAAGTTATTGATACACTAACAAGTGAAACAACCTGGATGAATCTCGAAATAATTATGCCGAGTTAAAGAAGCCAGACAAAAAAGAGCGATGCTGTATGACTCCATTTGTATAAAAATCTTAAAATGCAAACTAATGGATTGTCACGGGAAGCACATCAGTCCTTGCCTTGGAAAGGAGGGCAGTGGTGCCAGGAAGGGCAGGAAGGAAGGATCCAGAAGGGCACCCGGAAACTGGAGAAGGCTGATGGCATTCTTCATTCTGGTGATTTTGGTGATGGTTTCGTGGGTGTATACACGTGTCAAAAGTTATCAAATAAAGCACTTTAAATACACAGCTGGCTTTATGTCAATTGCACGTCAATAAAGCTATTTAAAATAAAAGCCAGTGGGTACCGCAGTCAACACTAATACCTGAATGAGAGCACAAGTGGAGGTAGGAGTTTTTCTGTTAAGAAGCCAGCAGGAATTGCATTGTTTTCTGCAAGATAATTCCAGAACTTGTTCTGACACCCTTCCGTATTGCTGAGATGTTCCTTTCATGCGTGTTGTGCAGCAGGTATTTCCTTTAGTTGGAATACTTAAAAGGTCCTTTGACTTTCGGGAATATTATATTTCTCATTTTAGCAAAATGTCTTAGGGAGGCACAAGACAAAGGCGGGCAAGTGTGGACCTTACTTCTGAGCTGAGTTTATTTGTGGGGTGGTTTTTTGCCTTCTTGTTTGTATGTCATAAAAACAGAAGCCAAAGAGGACTGGGCGTTTGGGGCAGCAGGTTCCACTGACTCTAAGACGAAGGTCTCCCTGCCCCAGGCTGGCTTTCTGTCTTCCATCAGCCCTGTCACCTGCCACTGTGTATGAAGAGGAGCAAAATGAAATACACGTGCGCGTCAACACGTCCACTCCCCACTGAAAAGCTTTCAAGTAGGAGGGGTCAGGTAGGGTGTTTTGTGTTTTCCTAGTACCTCTTCCTAATCCGAAGTGACAGCAGAGCGGTGATTGCCCTGGCTGGATTTCAAAGAAGGCGATGGGGTAGGTGGGCCGGTAGGAGTTTTCAGGTGGGCATTGGAAATGTTCTGTCTTGCTTCTGCTGGCCGTTTCCACGGTGTAAACAGCTTTTAAAACTCACCCGGTTTTGTGCTTTAAAAACACAGTTTATTCTCTGTAAATTATATCTCCATAAAGTTGTTATTTTAGAAACTCCATACATTTCTGCCTTCAGCTCTCCACCCGCAGCTTCAGAAAACAGTGGCCCCGGCACACACCCATCCCGATTGCGTCTTAATAAAATAATCCTGTCGTTGCCTCCCTGAGTCATTTCTTCCTAGGAAAGAAAGAATAACACCTTGTAGTTGCTGTTTCAGCCATAGACCTATAGATTTGTTTTTATGGGATACCGTTTCTTTATATCTGTGTTTCTAAGGGCAAAGTCAAGGTGAAATGGAGGCAGTTTGTTTTAGCTAATAAACTACATGAGAATATGATCACTGGTCCCGTCCCTTCAAACGGGCTAGCTCTGGGGCAGGGCACAGACCGGGGTTGTGGTCTAGCCTGGGCTCTCTCAAGCCTGGTGATGCCACATGATAAATACTTGTTTACGTGTCACTTGACTGAATCGATGTTTTTCCCCTCTTGAGTTCTCAATCATCCCTGTTAGACAACCCTCTGCTCCCTGATCCCCCCACTGACCCCAGGGGCCTCTCTCTTTGGCTCCGTGGGATGTAGATGAGCTGATAGCTTACCGGCACCCATGGCTTGTCCGAAACGGTGGGCAGCCATCCCTCTTCTCCCTATCCCTTGCATATACTCATCAGTTAGTCCGAATTATTTACTAGCAAGCCTGACTCTTTCCCAGATCTGATCTGATCTTCCTACGGTGAAGGAGTGACTCATTCACGTGTGTGTGTGTGTGTGTGTGTGTGTGTGTGTATTTCCCGAAGGGATTAGAACCAAAGGGTTTCAGCTTCTCAATTTTTAAGGTCCTTTCTCTAATAATTGAGTGCGTGGTAGAAGTGAATGCCTTATTTAGCCCTGTGCCTCAGGGTGACAGAAACCTTAATCCTGAGCTCTAAGTCAAGCCTCATCAGCTCTGCCCCCTCACGCAGGTGCACTTTGTCCTCTCGAGTTTGATCCATTATTGACTTCATAAATGACTCTGCCCAATAAACAAGCATAATGAGGTAATTGACTTGCTCCTCGGAAATGTACAGTGCTGGGGCGCTGGGTGGTTCAAGTGGGTTAAAGCCTCTGCCTTCGGCTCAGGTCATGAGCTCAGGGTCCTGGGATCGAGCCCTACATCGGGCTCTCTGCTCAGCAGGGAACTTGCTTCCCCTTCTTTCTCTGCCTGCCTCTCTGCCTACTTGTGATCTCTCTCTGTCAAATAAATAAATAAAATCTTTAAAAAAAAAAAAAGAAATATACAAGTGCTTAAAATGCACCAGTTGGACAGCCATTGTTGTTATAGGAAATAAAACTGTGTTAGTACTTAGTTGGGAGATCCAGGCCAGATTGAGAAGGCTGTTCACTTTGGATCCCTAGATCCCCTTTAAAAAGGGGCCCAAAGAACCGATTTTTGTAAATTTACTCCATGAATGTCTATCCTAACCAGCAGAACAGTCAAGAATATAAATTATAATGCATTTTGTCTTAAAAAATCATTTGAATGATCTTCCTTTGGGCAGAATTCTTACCTGTTCATTTAAAAGTGTCTTACACATTTTCTACCCTGAGCAAACACTACTTTAAAAAGAAAAGTTATTTTAAAACATGCCATTCAAGTCAGGCATATTTGATAAGTGGAGAATCTGCTACCAGTAATTACTTGACGTCTAAATGTCTGGTGAATAAAATACTCATTAAATTTTGACAGTTACTCAAAACACGTTCAAGGCAATGAAGTGATGGGCCCTGGCACACACAGGACACAGGTACTGGGCCGGCCGGCTTTTTTGCTGATTGTTGGGAGGGGTCCCGGGGACCCAGGGATGGGGCAGCAAGCAGGAGGCAGTTCGTGTGGGGACCCGGTGAGCAGGAGGAGGCAAGGCTGAGCGCCACAGGAGCAGGGGCTGCCTTTTGACCTTTCCTGTCTGTCTTGCTAAGTCCCCGCCCTAGGTTACGAAACATGTTCTGGAAATTATTTCCAGAGGGCACACATCTCTTTGGTGACAGCTTATTTCTGGCTTCCTGGTGCAAATGCCTGGCCTCTGATGACATTCAGGGGTGTGTTTCATGGCCCATCATCTGATTAGTCAATGCTCAGGACTCTCCTGGCTGGCTTAGGGTCAGAGCATGTGAGCGCCGGAGCAAAGAAACTTGTTGATTTCCCCTGGGCTCCTTCTAATAGACTCTGCCGTCAGGTCGGGTGTCCCCCTTTATGGATGTCCGCAGCCCTGTGGAAGTGAAATGCTGGGGCTCTTCCCAGAGCAGTGATCTTTCAGCAGAGTTCTCTGAGGCTCCTCGTGGTGGAATCTCAAGCTTTAGGCCGGAAGAGATGATTTCAGTCACCTCTGAAAAATCTTGGAATACAAAATGAGCCTGTAACAGATTCTTACAAATAGTCCTCAGCTTTCATTCCCTTTTCAGTTCTGGAGGGAGGAGCGGAGAGGTGGGGCGCCCTGGAGTTCACACCTTTCTCTACCTTACTGTGCTCACCTATAAAATGGGTATAATACTAGAAATGCCTTCCCAGAGTCTTGGGGAGGCTTGAATGAACCGGATGTCTAGCATCTGGCCCAGAATGGCACGCGTGCGTTCTTCTGAGCTGTCACTCTCACTGTCGCTGGTTATCTTCATCTTCTGGGAGAAGTGAAAGAACCCCCGATTTGTAGCCACCTGCGTGCTCAGAGCAGGACTCCCTGGGGAAGCAGGAGGCCCGCTAATCCCCCAGCTGCCCAGAGCAGTTGCTTCCCAGACGCCCTGAGCCTGGTGGTCTGGTCTCCAGGGTCACAGCCAGGCACCATCTGCTGGGTTTTAGGTAAGGCAGGTCGGCTGGTACTTGAGTTTTTGAGTCTGCTTCAAGGTGGAGGGCTGCACGGCACGGGTATCTCGTCCTTATTTGAAACCCTGGTTGCACTCTGTGTCTGACCTCGCACATATCAGTAAAACGAGGCACTGAGTTGATCCTGTGCTCTTTTCCGAGCACATACTGGAATCTATCGGGGAGTTGAATTCCTCTCTATCCTGGGAATATGCTGAGGGCTGAGGATTCCTGTGCTTTATCCAAAGCCTGACATTTGGTCCAAAAGCAGCAGCCCCTGCCTGCAGTCTGAGCGAGCCGTCCCAGGCAGGGGCGCCCCTCTCCCTGGCCTCAGCAGGTAAAAGGCGGGGCCATGCGAATGCACTCCGCTGCAGCTGCAGCCCCTCTTCTCCAGCTCCCCGCACCCCCCCCCCATCTGTGCCTCACACCATCCTTTCTCTTTAAAGAAATGCAGCCTTTGTTAGATCCGCGGGCCTAACCGCACACCGCGCACACCTCACGCCCATGTCCCACGTTGTAGCTGCTGCAGATGTTAGCAGCTGTCGGCTTTGCGGAGGAGGCCCCGACGCCCCAGCCCGGGACAGGTCACGAAACTTCCAAGCCTCGTTTCTTCGCTTTTAATACGTGGGAAATGCTATTTCACGTGGGCTTCGTGGTGAGGCCTGAAGGACGGGGAGACCTGCGGGCCCCTGGCCCCTCGGAAAGGGCTCGGGGACTAAGAGTGCTTCTCGCGTGTGTCCAGCTGTCTGGGGCCAGCTGGTCGGTCCCGCTCACAATGTACCCCCACGTTCTAAGGTCAAGACAGAGCGAGATGGGCATGGGTCGGGTCTGGGGAAGAGTAGGGAAGGATCCAGAAGGGCAGTCAGTTGGTATCAGGCCTTTTGCCATTTTGGACTAGTGTGGTGTGAGATGCAAAGCAGAGCGCCCTTTTGGACCGCGGATACGTTCTCCCCTATTCCGAGGGCTCATCTTGGGAGACCCCCAGGCAAATCCTCATTTTAAAAATATCCTTTTCGCCTGCCAGAATGCTCTCCCAAAACCAGTCCGAGGTGAACCCAGAAGCCCGTAGTTGCAAGAGAGTCCAACGCTAATTTGTGTAAAACACCATCTCGGCATCCTTCTTTGGTTTGGCGCCTTCAACACTGTGCCCGGATCCGCAGGCAGACGGCTGTCGAGTCCCGGGACGACCGGCGCATTTTCCACGCAGCGCACCCTGCCGCGGCTGTGGAGTTCGCGTTTCCCACGGGGATGAGAGGATAAAGCACGTGAAACGGGACACGGGCTTCCTGGGACCTGGGTGTCTCGGGGGCGCCTTGGGAGAGATGCTGACTGTGTTGGAGTGTTGGTGAGCCCAGATCCCAGGGCTGAACGAGCTTGGCGACTTTCCGTTTTGTGAGGCAATCTCTTGCACTCATGATCCTTGTCACCCTTGTCGCCACCGAGAGTAACCGGAGTCTTCATATTTGAAGGCGAAAGGACCGAGTTTGGGTTCTGTCAGCACTGTCCCGCTTCGGGGCATTTTGAGAGAGCTTCTCTGTGAAGGGACGAGGGGCTCCCTGATGTCAAGGCCAGCTCTGGGAAGAGACAGGTTTCTTCTCGAAAGTGGGCCCGCAAATGTCCATCGATCCCAGCAGTTGGATGGTCCATTTCGAGCAAGAGAAGTGAGACAGGGTGGACGGGAGAGGTGGGCTCCAGAGGAGATGAGAGGGTTTGTCAAATGCTCGCGTGTGCCACAGTCAGGTTCTGAATCAGTGACACATGGCAGCTCGCGCTTCTGTCAACCCCAGCGCGGTGCACGTTCTGAAAGGGCAGGTGGGGCGCTTTCTCTCCGCACGTGGAGTCGCTGCGCTCATCGAGAGCGTTCCGATCTGTAAGGACCGGTGCTGATTGTAAATACATTTGTGTACATTCGAGGGAGACAGCGAGAAAGAAAAAACACATAGGCTCTCTAGTTTAAATGCTCCCTCCTTAGGACCCAGCCTCTCATAGCCTCTAACAGAATGAGTCTTTATAGGCTCACTTCCTTAATATCCAGCTTCTCTAACACACTGGGGCCTCCGTGGAGCAGAGACCGTGCCTCCCTTTCCACTCCTGTGTGCCCAGGGCCCAGCACCGTGCCTGGTACTTAATAAGTGCTCAGTAAAAATGCTTGCTTTCATGAATGAGCGATCTGTCTCCCTGAAAGAGACCATCATTTCCAGAAGAAAGAAGATAGCAGAAGACATTGCCTTTCAGATGTTTGGCAGGGATCTTTTCGCGAGGTAGCAGTCCCTGGTACAGAGTAATTCTGAGGGGGGCTTCTACCCTTAGCAAACTAATACAATGGAGCGTCTGAGTCTTGTGTGAAAAGTGACTAGTTAAAAACTCAGAAGAGGGAAAGGAGAGCTGGCTGGAATTGAAGCGTGAATGTTGCTCTGAGTACAGAAATACCCGGGCTACCCCTTCTGATTCATTCACACATTATCACATGATTGCCTTGGCCTCGATAAGGTTGGCTGGGATAAGCAGGGTAATCCCTCGTCTCCACCCGCTCTATACATCATCGCTTTCCAGCAGGGCTGCCTGGCGTGCAGTGATCTGCGCTTCAGATGACAACCTTGGGGAGCATCGCTCCCCACGGCTTCAAACCAGCGGGTAGCTGGTGTCTCGGTTCTTCGAGTGTGTGTAGACAGTGTAGTTCTCACACGTAATCAAAGTCTCAGCTACTCTGAACGTACGCTGGTGCTCATTTTTTGTTGTTGCTGTTGCTATTGATAAAAGGTTCTTTATTGTAATTCAGTAGGTGTAGGGAAACTATGTCCTTCTTTTTGGCCGCCCAGACCTTTTTGAAGGACTTTCCCATGAAGGGAATCTTCTGCCTTGGGAGACCCTGCCTTCCCACAGCGGAAGCTGGAGCTCGCTTTCTCAGGCTTCCATGAAGCTAGTGGGTAACCGTGTCACCAGCTCCACCAGCCAGATGCACGGGCGCCATTTTGAATTATGAAACTGGTAATGAAGAAAGCAGGCTTAAAGATATCCATTCTGGTGAGGGTGGCAGTCAGTACATGCTTTCTGCAAGGTTGCAGGGGTGAGAGTTCTGGAGTGGCCAGTGTTCTGTGGGCTGCCCAGATGCATCCACTGGTATTTCTGATGGAGCAGTTCTAGGGTGAGATTTTGATGGCATTTGTGACCTGGGCCCTTCTACAGTCTCCCTGGGCTGCCCTTTTGTGAATTCCTTCTCTGTTCAAACCAGTGAGAATAAGTCAGCCTTACTTGCCACCAGGAACCCTGGATGATTCTATGGGTCATTCAAGTCCTAGACCCATGAGGGTGCAAATATCATCATAATCACCTTGGGCTCCCTGTTGGACCTCTGCCGGTTACCATATCGATAGTTCTCCTTCCTTCCTGAGCATCAGTCAAGAAAGGCTTAGACCTAGGGACATCTAGGTTGGTCTGCCCTTGTGTTAGTTCCTCCCCACTTGAAATTTGGCATTTGTCCTGGGAGCTGGGGAGGAATGGGGTAACGATCCTACTCTTGAGTTAAACAGTTAAGAGAATCTTGGACTTTTGGTGTTTGTCTTATCAACCACTCAAGTATGCATTTCAGTCTTTTGCAAATTCCCTTCAACTCTAAAGTCTTCAGTCCAGGATCAACGTCTTTCTAAACCTTCTTCACCTTTTTCCAAATCTTTCCAAAGTGCCATAGGCAATGAATTCAGATAACATATTGTGTACAGTCATGTTTGTGTTTCTGTTGGGATTTGCTATTAATTTTGTGGGATGAAATGATTCTAAATTATCTATCTTCAAAGTTACATTGTTTTAAATTTTGCCATAGTCTTTTCCATGATCTATGTTATTTGAGCCTGAATAGTGTACAAAACAAAGATCCTGACGAACAGGGAACCCATCTTGCTTACTCAAGGCTGACTTGCCCTGTGGTCACTCCAACTAAAACTGCATGCAGAGAATTCATGCGGTTATCTTCACGTTCAAACAGTTTGCAGAAGTTTTTTGGGAAATAGGCAGATCATTCAGGTACACGTAAAATTTTTAAAATTTTTTTTAAAATTTTATCTATTTGAGAGAGAGAGAGAGTGAGAGTGAGAGTGCAAGTTAGAAGAGGAGCAGAGCGGGAAGAAGAGGGAAAGAATCTCAAACAGACTCCATGCTGAGCACAGAGCCTGACCTGGGGCTTGACCTCGTGACCCCAAGATTATGACCTGAGTTGGAACCAAGAGTCAGACGCTCAACCAAATGAGCCACCCAGGTGCCTTCGTAAAAAAAAAATTTAAGTGGTATCTAGGTAATTGCTTTAGCTTTTCCTTTATTGTCTGCATGGAGACCCAGCGTGAGGAAACAAAAGAAAAAAAAAAAACCTTTTGAACACTAACAAGTAAATTGAGATGAAACCTCTGATGTTCTAGAAAACTACATTATTACCTCGATATCCACAGACACAAGTGACAAGCCAGTGACATTCAATGTCATTGGATCTCCACTGGCTATCGGAGCACCTTGTTCGATCTGTGTCTATTTTTTTTGTGTGTGTCTATTTTTTAAGGAAGATTTCCAAGGCTGAGGAGGGCATGGGTTCGTTCGCTCCCTCCCTCCCAGCATCCACGTCCCGGAGCAGGGTCTGTCATGTTCCCTGAGGCTCTCCTAGCCAATGACACTTTCTTGGGTGGAAAGGAGCCTTACAGCTGGGGGAAGTCTTTCTAATCAGGTGGCTCGCTGCATGTGCTAAGAAAGAGAAGCCCAACTCAGAGCTGCCCACTGCCTAATTTGTAAAGAGAAACCCTGTCTCATGTTTGGTGAGCGGGATTCTCACCAAAGGGGTTCCTATTCGCAACCCCTTCAGTTCCCACTGACCACGCCTCCTCCGTGGCCATCAGATGCACACGAGCTGTCTTGTTTCTGCCTGGAATTCCCCTCCTCACCCCCGATCCCAGCACTTCCTTCGCTGTCACCGAGATACCACTTTCCATGGAAGCCACACTCCCCAGGCCGGTCCCTCATGCTCACCTGTGAGTCCAGATCTCCCTATACTTTCCCGTCCCGGTAGCACCGATCACATGGCTCTGTAATCTCTTGTCGATTTGTCTGACTTACACTTGGGGATGATAGGGACCATTTCTTACCTCTGCCCTCCTAGTGCCTGGCCTGCAACTGGTATTAGTAAATGAATCAGTCACCAAACTACGAAATCAGTAAGATCTGTGATGAGTCTAGAACTGTAGTATGGGCAATGGTTGGCTCAAGAGAAGGAAAACAGTCCAGGCTGAGCCATTGACAAGCTCTGTGGCCCTGGGCCAGGTGCTTTGCCTCTCAACCTCAGTGTCTGTAACTGTGTACCTTCCTCAAGACATTTTAAGGATTATATGAAACAGTTAACTGAAAGCACTTGGTGCATAGTAAACACTTCTTAGCTGCTGTTATTATCATCGGCCAACCAGGGCTGGGATGGCTAGCAGGGTTGAGGGACCCAAAATGAAGGAACAGGAGATCTGAAAGATTGCTACATTCATCCATTCATCCATTCATCCATTCATTCATTCATTCCTTGTTGGTAGTCTGATGAAAGATAAAGGAAAGATCATTGTGATTGGAGAGAACAATGTGGAAAATGTGAGATTGAAACTCTTCATCTCTTGGGTGTTGTTTGAAAGCAAATGCTTAAATGGGACAGTCAGAATGACCGTACTCTTCCCAGTGTCTTTCGTATGATTATTTTCTCATTCAATCTGCTATCCTGAATCCAGGCCCCTTTACAGCGTTACATATGCATTAAATCCTCACCACCGTATGAAGGACTACCGTTATCCCACTTTACCGGTGAGGAAACAGGCACAGAAACGTTAAGTGATGTGCCTGAGATCGCACAGCCAGCAGGGTAGGGCCGGCCGCAGACCCCGGCAGGCTGGCTCCTGGGGTCCCGCGACACAAGCACCCCTCGGAGCGTGGGCACCGCGCCCAGCAGGGTGAGAGGATTGGACACCGGAGACGGTCCTTCAGTGGTTTTACTGCTCACGCAATGAGTTCCTACCCCCTTTGCGAAGTAGATGAGATTTAGAGACAGAGCCGAGAACTCTAGCCAGGGTGGGCTTCCCGGAAGAGGTCTGTGGGGTGGAGAGGAGCCTACAGCATGTCTATGAGCATCACCTGGGAAGGGGGGACGAGGACGAGTGGGCAGAGGGGACGTGGAGAGGCCAGGTGGCCTGACCTCCTGGGGCTGGGAGGACCATCTCCAGTGATGGCGGGGCTGGGAGGGGAGGACCCAGCACAGCCCTTGGCACGCAGGTCAAGCTACGTTGGGCTGTGCTTGGACTTGACTGAGGGTGGTGGAGACAGAGGCTGAAGATGAACCTGACCACCATGCAGGATAAACCCCAACGGGGGAGCCCGAGGGTAAGTGTCTGTCACCCAAAGGACACCTAAGCTTTCACCCCCCTTTCCACCTGGGGACACCTCCGGGTGGGTCGACAGGATGTGCAGTGATAAAATAACTTGCTCAAGTAGCCATCAAGATGGGGAACTCATCAAAAGGTTTGTGCTCCAAAGTCCGGCTTGCCGAGCGGTGGGATGGGGAGGTGATTCAATGAGATGTTGATCCATGAAAAGAGTGTTTCTGGTTTGTTAAATTACAACACTTGACAGCAAGGGCGGCTGGTTTGATCTGCGTCTGGTATGATAAGAGGCTAATTATACGGCAGGGTGACCCACGGGGCAGGGGACGATCTCAGTCATAGCAACACAATATTTATCCCAGACAGCCGACAGTCAAGCTGCTAATTCAAGATGCAATCTTTTCCAGGGACGCAGCCAACGCAATAAAAAACAACTTTCCCCATTCCTCACCCAGGCACCCGCTGGTTCTCGGAAATACAACCGCAGGTTACTTCTTGTTAGCTCCCGATGCAAGACGTATTTACTGACGACCTTTTTAATAAGTATTTTTATGTGAAATCATCACCATTTAAGAAGTCTGAGCAGTGACAGGGCACCAAAGCATGGAACCCCAGAAATCTTTGCTTTCCTTTGTGCACTTTAAAAAAAAATTTTAAAAAAAGCAGGATTTTAGGCTTTATTTCTTTTAATTTGTAGATTTCATCTGATTACAAAAGGAATGCATACGTGGGAGAAGTTTTGAAATACGGAAAAGAAAGCAGACCAAAGAAAAGCATCCTAGAGATAATCACTAGTAATATTGGGGCAATAGTTCCTTCCAGATGGTTTTCTTTAATCAATTATGGTCACATATTGTTTCATAATTTGTGGGGGTGTGCCTGTGTATAAAATACAGGAGGTGGCGGACGATGGCTTGCATGCATTCTCATATGTCGTCTATGTTATAACAAGGGAGTTGAGTAGCTGTGAAGAGAGCATATGGCCCACAAACCCGGAAATATTTATCTGACCAATGACAAAGGTTTTTCAACCCATGTACTATGTCAGGCATCCTGTTGCCATTAGATGTTCTTCAGAATTATGTGTTTCAGTGAGTAGATGGAAGTTTTCCTTGTTTCCACTTGTCCCTTATTCCTGATGGACTCATTCAGTCCATCAGTAAACCTACTTGGCCCCATTTCTGGAATGATCCTAGACACCTCTTCCCCCCATCATCCCCTTGAACCTGCCAGCTCTCATCCCTCAGCTCTCATCCCTCACCGGGCCCCTCAATTCCTTCGATCACGGAGAGCTGGTCTCCACACCCCAGCCAGAGCTAGCTGTTTCAGTGACTTCCCATTCCAACCAAAATGCAGCATGCGCCAACACTAGGGGACCCCGGATGTGATGCCCGCCTAGCTGCCAGGATCCCACAAAGCTTTTGGCCACCTGGAATATATGAGCCTCCAGGCATATAAATTTAAAGGGTCTAGTTTGGGGCTCCTGGGTGGCTCAGGCAGTTGGACATCTGCCTTTGGCTCGGGTCATGATTCCAAGGTCCTGGGATGGAGCCCTACTTTGGACTTCCTGCTCAGCAGGGAGTCTGCTTCTCCCTCTCCCTGCCCCTCCCCTTGCTCACGACATATATGCATGCGTGCTCTGTCAAATAAATAAAATCTTAAAAAAAAAAGGGTCCAGTTTTCTACTCATACTAATTGTAACCACTGTAAAATCACTGTTTGCTAATTTAGTTATGTTCATCATATAAAATCACATCTTATTTACATCTCCTGTAAACTTGAAAATGCTGCTTTTCCTGTTCTCCCTTCATGTCCATTTTATTGAAACGAGGACTCCTTTCTGAGAGGAACACATTTGCAGAACAAGTTGTCGTCACTCTTAAGTTGTGATAGAGCACCTTAAAAAACCAGTCACTGGAAATTGTACCAACCAAGCTATAAACAACTATTTTTTTAAAGATTTTATTTATTTGATAAAGAGAGAGAGAGGTCACAAGTAGACAGAGAGGCAGGCAGAAAGAGAAGGGGAAGCAGGCTCCCTGCCGAGCAGAGAGCCCGATGTGGGGCTCGATCCCAGGACCCTGAGATCATGGCCTGAACCGAAGGCAGAGGCTTTAACCCACTGAGCCACTCAGGCGCCCCTGTAAACAACTATTTGGATCGGGCTTTTTTTTTTTTTTTTAATTTTGTCTACCCCCCCAGTCTTATTGAGCTAGAACTGAGCTATAACATTGTATAAGTTGAAGATGTACAACATAATGGTTATATATATATATTTTTGCAAAATGATGACCACAGTAAAATTAATTAATACCCATCACCTCCTACAGTCACGAATTTTTCTTCCACGGGATGAGAACTTTCAAAATCTCCTCTCTGCACAAGTTTTTATAGTCATTATGCTGTGCATTCTGTCCCCAGGACTTATTAGTCCTATAACTGGAAATTTGTGTACTTTGACCACCTTCACACAATCTCTCCACCCCTTGCCTCGGGGGGCCACCCATCTGTCCGTCAGTCTTTACCGTGCGACCAGTTACTATATCACTTTCTCAATAAATTTATTTTTAAAAATATTTTAATTCCAGTATAGTTAGCATACAGTGCTATATATTAGTTGCAGGGGCACAATATAGTGACTCAGTACTTCCGTAGGACACCCCGTGCTCTTCAAGACAAGAGCCCCCCTTCATCCCCGTCACCTAGTTCATCCATCCCCCCACCCCTTTGAAAATCAATTTCTGAAAGGCATATTTTCAAGAACACTCAGCCCCTTCGACTGTGAGGTCACACCCCCACAAATAATTATGAAACCTGATGAATGCCTTTCTCTTTAATGATACTGTTACTTGTTATTTATTTGTTTGTTTGTTTGCCAATCCTACTGGGTAACCTCTATGACATCTAAAAGCTTCCCAAACTAGCCCTGATGAAGGTCATTTCTGCCATTCTTCCCCAACCACTTTTCTGTTCCCAATACAGAGATTGATTGTACAGCCCTAGTATATGACAGATTTAGTTAAAGCACAAGCTTGTGGCCACATCCTCTTTTTCAGGGATAATTTCAAGTAAAACCAAGCAAAGCATGTTTTAAAGGGATGACTGTCACCCTGTGGGGGACCCTGAGGGGTACCACCAAGTCCCCTTTTGGGAATGAACCCTGATTAATACACTCCTCCCCCCAGGAGGAGCCTCGCTCTCGTGTTCAGGGTGGTCAACAGCCAAGAGCCTGGAAACAACTGTTTCTCATTTTGGCGAGACTCCCTGGCCATCTCCTTACTTGGGGGCAGTGGAGCTTTCATGGGGGAAAGGGGACCCATCATCCTGGAAAACACATGTACATAGTGTCCCCTCTTGCACATCTCTCCGCAGCTGGTGCTTCCACGTGTCCCTTGTTCTTCACTTGTATTTAGGACTTGAGGTGATTTTAAATTTTAACTTGCTCTTGACAGACCCGGAAGCTGGATCAGGAGAACTCTTACACGAGTCACTGCCTTCCACAGTGTTCCACACGACTCGTGGTTTCACTAAGTCAAGTTTGCTCTGAACTGTGCGCACCGGTTATAAATAAGCAGACTGAAAGCGGCATCTGGCCGTGTGGATCCGCTGGGAAAATTTATGGGGGACCGTGCGTGTGGCGTTGCCATGGTCCGATGCTAAAAGTAGGAGCAGGTGAAGAAGCCAAGTGTCTCGTTTCTATTTTTAAACCCTGAACTTCCTCTAGTGCTCAAAATAGGAAAGAGACATGGAAGGGAAGGACAAACGGCGCACGTGGAAAGGAAACCTGACGTTGATTTCGATCCTGGAAGTTTTATCAGCATAAGGGAAAAAACGGCAGGTTGTTCCCAGCTTTCCCAAGAACACAGGGGAAATAGCTCCCACGTGCACTCAGCCGCTCACGCCCCTAAGGAGCAGCCCCAGCGCCCCACCGTGGATGCGTCCATGGAGGTGGGGGCACAGGCTCGCGTTGCCCTGGGTCAGGCCCCCTCTGCCTGCCGGGTCTGGCCTTGGTGACTCCTCCTGGTGCTGGTGCTGAGTGGGGAAGGAAGCGAGACAGCCGTGCGGGGGACTGGCTGGGAGGGTGCAGGCCAAAGGGGGCGCAGGTTGGCCAAGTGGGCGGTGAGGTGGCCTCTCCAGGTCTCGGAGGGGGTGGGAAGAGGAGTCATCAGAAAGGGCAGGTGGGCAGAAACCAGTTTGCGTCTGGGACCACTGGAGCAGCGCGATCAGTAAGGGGGCGCTGGGTCGGAACCCAAATGAGAAGTTCTTAGGAGGCCAGCTGCGTCTTCGGGGACACAAATGACTGAATAAATAAGTGAATGAGGGAGGGGGCCTCATCGACTTTAGGGAGGAAGTCCAAATCGTATAGTCCCTACTCCCCCGTTCAGGAGGCAGAGCTGTGTCTCTGTGTGTCACTCCCTCCGCGTGAATGGAAGCTGGACTTAGACTTGCTTTCAGGTGACAGCGTGTCAGGGAGAAATGATACCCTTAGAATGGAGAATCCTGGCAAGCACTGTCTTTTCCAAGTGAGCAAGTTCACATCATGGTCATGTGGACGTCACACGCCCCGGACACGCTGTGAGGAGGAGGGCCCTTCACCTCCGTGACCTTTTTCTCTAAAACCCGCAACCTCAGTCTAAGTGATGGGAGAAAAGCTTCAGACGAATCCGAATTGTGGGGCGTTCTCCGGAACACTTGACACCTCCAAGATACTCCTCAGAACTTGGAAGGTGGGGAAACCAAGGCAAGTCCGAGCAGGTCTCAGACCACAGGAGGCTAAGAAGATGGGACAAGAGAATGCAGGGGTGCCTCAGATGGGACCCTGGAGCAGGAAAAGGAGGTGGGCGGGCGTGGGAACCAGTGAGAGTCGCATGAAGTCTGGAGTTCCGTTCCTAGTGACGTCACAATGCTAGGGCATCATCGTGACAGGTGGACCGGGGTCATGAAGGTTCCCCGAGGGCAGCTGGGTGGGGGGAGGGAGTGTATGGGAGCTGTCTGTGCCATCTTGTCCCTCTCCTATGAATCAGAGATTTTTCCAAAACTTGAAATGGATTAAAATAAAGCAAGTTGGTGTATGCTTATGGGAGACAAGCTCTGGATGCTGGAAGAAAGCGTCATGAGGAGTTCCTGGAGACAGGAAGTCGGGGATGAGCGCCCTCAGAGCCTCACTGGACCCGGTTTCTCTTCCGAGGTGCTTCCCAGTTCCCATTTAGGTTTGTCTCTGTTTTTAAAGCTCATTGCTCTGCTAGTCGCGGACAGGGTTCCACTCATGCCCTGAGAGCCACGAAGTCACTAGGGGAGGCCGTGAAGTTGCCGTGAGCAGATCATTTGGCACCGGGCGGTGGCCGGAAGGAGGCAAGCCGCGTTTCCGAGAGACCAGGCTTATCATCACTCTGCCAGTGGTTGAGGCACTAACGAGACGCCGTCCCGTAGGGTAATTGGAGCGATCTGCCCTCCGCGCGCAGCGGGTGTGAGGTCTCATAGGGCCCTCTTCTCTCCCACCATCAAGACCAGCAGATGTTCAGCTTTTCCGTTGCATCTGCTTCCAAAAGAGCTGGTTCCTCTGCACAAATGCCTAAAGGCTGTAGGCTATTGGCCCGGGAGCACATTTCCCCAAAACCCACTGCCTGGAGGAGGGGTTCTTTCAGTGTCGAGATTGTTCATCCCTCTGGCTGGGTCAGCAAGTGGGAGTCCCCCAGCCAAGGCCACAGTGGGTGCCAGATGGCACAGGGTGAAAAGGGACAAGGAGGCTTTCTGGTCACCCTCAAAGCCGTAACCTCAAAGCCAATTTGGAAATAATGATTAACTATTGTAGGACTGTTCTGCTGAAAAGTCATCATTTCAGGTTGGCTCCTCCACAGAATATTGGGTGAATGTATAGCCAGGAAGCATCTTATCAGTTGCTATTTAAGGAATGAAAAATAAGTTTTCACACTGACATAAGCCAAATGTGATAAGGAAGATCAATATATAACAAAAGTCTTACACAATCCATAGTTAAATTGCTTATGATTGCTCGGTCTAGCATCATATGTTTAAACTCAAGAGAGAACGTTGGTTTTGGGCTGTGTGCCACTCTCAGAGAATCCCTCCGATCCTTGCCATCCACACAGACCTCTGTCTCTGCAACTCGTGGCCTTAGAAATTTTCCATTTCCTGATGTTTGCTAAGAGCAGTGGGACCTGCCAGGGTTCTTTCTCTCCCTTGGCTATTTGTTCTAAATTTCTTGGAACCAGAGATTCTCTGTTGAGGACCTTCACCCCTGAAATACACATGCGGACTTGGAAGAGAGCATTAAAGAAGAAAGCGAGCAAGACTGTTCGGGACGGGTGTGTTCTGCGGAGGGACGCTTGATCCAATGAGAAAATTTGGCTTTGATTTTTACCAGTGTGTATATTCCTCCTGGAGTTTTAGGAAAGTATCTTTCTTTCTTTTTCTTTCTTTTCTTTCTTTCTTTCTTTCCCTTCCTTCCTTCCTTCCTTTCTCTTCCTTCCTTCCTTCCTTCCTTCCTTCCTTCCTTTCTTTCTCTCTCTCTTTCTTTCCCTTCCTTCCATCCTTCCTTCCTTTCCCTTTCTTTCTTTCTTTCTTTCTTTCTTTCTTTCTTTCTTTCTTTCTTTCTTTTTCTTTCTTTCCCTTCCTTCTTTTCTTTTCCTTTCTTTTTTCTTTTCTTTTCTTCCCTGTAGGGAGGTTGGGGATGGATGGGACGAAGCAGAGAGAAAGAAATCAGCTTCATACAGAGCTATGTCAGCTGTGTTAAGGAGAGGAGTGGAGAAGTAAGTAAGAGAGAAAGCAGTTGCAGGTGACCAATAGGCCCCGGGAGAGAGGATCCCACACCCAAGTTTGTAGAAGCTGTGTTTAGCGCGGCGAAGTGGGTCTCGAGAAGTGCAGGACACAGCACAAAAGAAGCCAATGAGTGCCGAAGGGTGATGTGACGCAGGAGGTCCCAGCACCCACCCTGTTTCACAGAGGCTCCTTCTTGGGGCTTCCTTGAGCCATGGCCAGACTGCCTCTCCTTCTTCCTGTGAGTGTTTCCTGAGGCTACTCCTGTACTCTGTTCACTGCCACTTCCTGCTCTTCTCCCCCATCTGCCCTTACCCACCCTTCCTGTTAGGGACACACTGACTATCAAGGGCTTATTTGCAGTATTCACACTTTGCTTCTTGGATTCCAATGGTCATTAACCCCTGCATATCACAGTATAAAAATCAACAACCTACAGAGAATCCTTGAAGAATGTAAGTGTCAGGGACGCCAATCCCCTACACAGTTGCTAAATCCAGGTATAACTTTTAAGTCCTCAAAAATCTTTGCATACTGTTGACCAGAAGCCTTACTGATAGCATGAACAGTCGATTAACATGTCTCTTGTATGTTTTACGTATTAGATGCTGTATTCTTACAATGGAATGGAATGCTAGAGAAAAGAAAATGTTCTTAAGAAAATCATAAGGGGGACACCTGGGTGGCTCAGTGGGTTAAAGCCTCTGCCTTTGGCTCAGGTCGTGATCTCGGAGTCCTGGGATCGAGCCCCGAGTGGGGCTCTCTGCTCAGCAGGGAGCCTGCTTCCCCCTCTCCCTCTGCCTGCCTCTCTGCCTACTTGTGATCTGCCTACTTGTGAATAAATAAAATCTTTAAAAAAAATAAAATGAAAAAGAAAATCATAAGGAATGCCTGGATGGCCCAAGTGGTTAAGTGTCCAACTCTTGACTTCAGCGCACGTTGTAATCGCCAGGTCATGGGATCAAGCCCCTCTTCGGGCTCTGTGCTGAGTGTGGAGTCTGCTTAAGGTTCTCTCTCACCCTCTCCTTCTGCTCCTCTCCATATTTGCACCGTCTCTCCAAAAAAGAAATCATAACAGAAAATACATTTATAATCCTGTACTCTATTTATCAGGAAAAACAATTGACATGTAAGTGGACCCATGTTTTTCAAGGGTCAACATATTTTTTAAAGAAATGTATTTGATCAGAACGTTAGGCCATCAGTATGCCCCCCATAGATGTAACTGGCACAGGGCACAACTCCTGAAGGCTCTCGAGTCTTTCCGGTGTTCCCCATTAGCCTTCCTACCCTGCAGCTTCTCTCCACTCCTTGACCCCCTTTCTCCTCCTATCGTTGGCTGACTCTTCTCCCAGATTGCTGTCCTTCCACTCCTGCCCTTTCCGTCTCCCCCAGGCTGGCTGGCTTCTCTAGCATTCCTTGGGCAGCTGCACTCTGTCATATCTAAACCATACTTTCCAGATAGCTTTGCTTCATCATACCACGTTGGGGGTGGGGCACAGTTCCACCCACGGCAGGGTCAGGCAGTGGGTGTAGCATGGACCAGATTGGAAAGGTGTGAGAGCACTCACTGGCCAACCTGAGTGTCTGTGGCAAAGTTGCATCCTGTTGGGCTCCCTACTGAGACCAGAATAAGTTATGTGACAGTCCAGCGCAAATTAACAAAATGGAAGCTCCAACAAATAAGGGTAAGAGGTGGAGAGGCGTTGAGTCCTGCAGTTGGTGGCCTGAGCAGGTGCCCCGATGAGCATGAAGGGGTCTGTTATGAATCACTCCAGGATGTGAGGTGCAGCTGGGGACCGTCGTAGGCTGGGAAATAGGCTGACTGCAGTGATACCCCCAGAAAAGGGTGAAGGTCAAGGAGAAAGCTGGAGGGCAGGGACTTCAAGGGCTCTGTGTCTTGGTTTTAGAGAGCCAGCTATTATTGGATGAAAAGAAATTTGAAGAAAACACTCCGTGTGCTAAGCTTAAAAAAAGTAAAAAGATAAAATGGGTAACTGGGTTGATTCTGTTCTCATTATTATGAAAAGAGACTGAGGAAAAAGGTTCCCACTTTCTCTTCCGGGCTGGGCTGTTCCGAGGATCTAGGTCAGTTTTTCCACTGTATCTTGAGCAACTCTGGATTTTCAAGGACTTGATTCAGGGGTCGCCTTTGACGGGGAATGGAGGCCAAGATTCAGTACCCTGCCCCCCCCCCCCATTTAAACCTGAGTAACTCTCTTTGGTGGTCATATCTTTTATATCCTAAAGTTTGTTTATAGCATTTGGGGAACAAAGTTTTTAGTGCTCTGAAAGTCACCGATCTAGGACAAGTCTCAGTACGATCCCACCAACCAGAAAGCGAGAGAGAGGGTACGGTCTCTCTCATTACTGTGTACTTTGTGATTGTTCATCAGATTTTCTTGTCGTTGCTTAGTGGTGTGATTGACACCACATACACATAGGGTCACTTGAGCCCTTGATTTTTTTTCAACCTTAATTTTTTTTTAATCTAGGGGGGAAAAATGTTGTTTTTTGCTTTATTCCAAAAATGTACCGGCTTTGAGGGTGGTGAACATTCTCTGTTGACAGCACTGGAGATCTCTGGTGGGAGATGAGGAAGGTGGGGAAAGGGAATTCTTACACTTTTGAGTCAGTGGGTGAAGGGAAGGCTCACGTGGGTTTTCTTTTCCTCCTCCTTTCAACCAATACCTGATGCTACCAAAGAGTGAACTCCTCAGAGACAGAGACTGTTACTGGTCTGGCTTGAGAGAAAATCCTGAAGCCTGGGGAGTCTGCTGGGATGTGCTTCAGAAGGCCTTGTTTCCCAGGTGAAAGAGCAAGAACTTTTTTTTTCTCTTAGATTTTTCGTTTGTGTATTTGTTTAGATATTTTTTCATTGGTGCAAGAAGCCACAGAAAAATTCCCCTTCTTTTTAAAAGTCAATTTTTTTCTTTTTTGTATTTAAAACCAGTTTTTTTTCTTATAAGAGCAACTTGTATGTACTTGTTACTGAAAAATAAAAAACACAGATGGGCAAAAAGAATAAAATGAAAAATACGCTTTATTTCCTTAAGCCATGGAAGAAAACCACAATTAATCCCTCAGTGTAGATCCCTTGAAATGTTTTTCCTTCCTCTTCCTCTCCTTCCCCTCCTTGTCTTCTTAGTTTCCCTTTCTTCATATCTTTCCAGGTATTTTCATCAATAGATAAATATTTTTACATAAATGGGACTATACACCTTTTCTTTTCTTTTCTCTCTTTTTTAGCTCACTGTATCATGGGAAGATTTAAATAATGTTCTCATCCTTTTTAGCAGCAGCATGGAATCTCATTGCACCAAAAGTCAGTTAATCCCTTACTGATAGGCCTTTAAGTTGTTTGGGGTTTTTTTTTTTTTTTTTTGCAGGTATAAGGATATTTATATTTGTTTTATCCCTACATTTAAAATTTTTGTATGATTCATTAGGTACATAAAATATTTACAGATAACATGACATGACATTGAAAATATATATGCTCAGGGCGCCCGCTCAGTAGGTTGAGTGTCCTACTCTTGGTTTTAGCTTGGGTCACAACCTCCAGGTTGTGGGATCCAGCCCCGTGTCGGGCTGCACGCTAAGCATGGAGTCATCTTGGTATTGTTTCTCTCCCTCAGCTTGTGTGGCACATACTCCCTCCCTCTCCCTAAAATAAATGAATCTTCAAAAAAAATGTTAATATATATATATTTTATATAATATAATATAATAATAATAAATTATAACAATAGTTAATTATATTATATAAAACATATATGATTATATTATAATTATAATCATTATAATTAATTATAAAATAATTAATATATATTTTTATAACATATAATATATATTATATGTATAATAAATATATATATATAAGCTTATAACTTATCATCACGCAATGTATTTACAGGGCATGTACTACTTGGAGTATTTGATCACAAGCATTTGGTTGCCCTTAGTTTAGGCAACAGAGGAGACCAGACTGAGCTAAGACAAAAAACAGGGTGAGCGCAGAATCTCAGGATGGCTCGCAAACATAGCACAGTGTGTTCAAGCTGACGGGGAGTCTTCTCTGTACATCAGGGAGAGGGAAGAGAGAATATAGCTCCCATTTCTCTGCCCCTGTTGACCATTTGGAACAATTCTTCGCTTACATAACTTATGTTCACTAATAATATCACCTAAAAATACTAGTTCGTTCTGTTCTAGGAGCTCGCTCTACCATGCTTTGTACTATTGCTGAGAAACAGTAATGAACAGGAAGGTTCTTTGCCCGCTCTGGGAGGGAGGGCTCAGATAGCAGGTATGTAAACAAATAGTAAGAGGAGATATTGCTAAATTTTATGGAGGAAATGCATCAGAATAATGGAGCTGAGAATGATACGAGGGATTACTTTTCTAAAAAAGGAAAGAAATGGGAGAAGAAATAGAAAAGTTTCAGGGAGGGGCGGGTTGCAGAGATGGTGGGTCCTCTTTGGATTTGTTTTTTGGAGATATGTGTGGGACTTCTGGAAGTTAAAAGATAAACCAAGGCACATTACATATAAATTTTAAGAGTTTATGTGCACAAAAATCAGTTGGAATCAGGTGACACCAAGCTGAACGTGATTAGGAACACTTCCCTCGACAGGAGTCCGAAGAAGACTTTGGTAGAGACTCCGTGGAAACAAAGCAAGGCGATTATTTGATTGGCTGTACCTCAAGTGGTTGCCTTATTTGGGAAAGCCTATTGGATGCTTGTGATTGGTCATCCTTAGGTTAACCCTGAGGCATTTGTAGACTTACATTTTGGTTTGCTAATGCAGAATTCTAAAGCCCGAAACCATCTCAATCTCAATGGCCTCCTTGCTTCACACAGCACAGGTTCATTAAGATGGTTAGTACTCAGTGGCATGGGGGTAAATTTGGGACAACTGGCTTACAGTGGGTAGGGGTGAGGTGGCTGATTTGTAGCATTTGCCAATTTCCATGGTGTAAATGCTCTCACCGCGGCTGACTCTTAACGACCTACTTTATATCACTGAATAGGAGAGGGAAGAGACGGGAAGAGTTTCCATGAGCTACCTAGCGGCAACTCCTGTGCCCCACAGCTGGTGGGTGGTAGGCCCGATGACCTGGAGTTCTGGAGTGTGTCTAGGGGAATATAGGTCTGGGCATAGAGGTGGGGGTTAAAATCTGGGGGGAGAGAGATTTCCTGGGGAGATAATAGAGCATGGAAGGGGAGGTTAGGCGGTGGTGGAGCACTAGGACGATGCTCACAAAGCGTGGGTCCCCCGCCGGCAGCATCAGCAGCACCTGGGAGCAGATTCGTGGCACATCCCTGGTCTGTAGAACTAGAGTGGCCAGGGGTGGGGAAGCCCTGCCCTCAAGATCACCAGTGTTGGAAGCCAGTTAGAAAAGGGGCTCCTCGAGAGACCAAGAAGGAAGGTTGAGAGAAGCTGGAGCTGCACAGAGAAAGTGGAGTCTTGAGCCAGGCGTGGGGATGGTGCCAGGAAAGAGAGCCAGCAGTGCCAAGGTCAGGGTCGGGGTAGGAGTTAGGTAGGAACCAGTGAGGAATGATCACCACAGACCACTGGTTAGGACCTCTGGCTATAAAGAACAGAAGACAGAGCTTAGTGACTAGAAGGAGATATGTGGCCAGTGATGCAGTTTCTGGAAGAGGCCTAGATATACTTGTGGCTGAAGGAAAGAGCCAGTAGAATTTGGGAGGGTTCTGAACCAGCAAGAAGAAGATGGGATAGGGGCGTCTGGGTGGCTCAGTTGGTTAAGCATCTGCCTCTGGCTCAGATCGTGATCCTGGGGTCCTGGGATTGAGCCCCATGTAGGATCGGGCTCCCTGCTCAATGGGGAGTCTGCTTTCCCTCTGCCCCAACTCCTGTTCTCTCTCTCTCCCAAATAAATAAATAAAATCTTAAAAATAAAAAAAGGAGATGGGATAATTGGTGGCACAAATTGGAAAAGCGAGGAGGGGAGGGAATTAAGAACTCGGAACACAGCCTGGCCTTGGAGAAGTTACTTAAGGGATCTTATTCTTGTCTTCAGAGGCTACAGGGAAGCAGGGATGGAGAGGATATTAGCATATAGACTAAATGCTTCATGGACTTCTCTAGTACTGTCCTATTCGTTGTCTTTTGTAAATCTCTAACCTTTTCCGCTTTTGATTAAAAGCAATTCTGGGGGCACCTGGGTAGCTGAGTCGGTTGAGTGTCTGACTCTTGATTTCGGCTCGGGTCATGATCTCAGGGTTGCGGGATTGAGCCCCGAACCTGGCTCCACGCTGGGTCTAGAGTCTGCTTAGGATTCTGTCTCTCTTTCTCCCTGTCTCTCGGCCCCCCCCCTCAAAAAAATTCTGGAAATGTTTCTGATACAGTTGGTAAGATTGTGTTAGCCAGTCTGTTCTCATAGTAGTTTTTGCTTTATGTCTAACTTAAACCAATTTTGGCAGAGAAATAGAGAATTAAAGCTCTAGAGCTATATGGACCACCAGAAATATAATGCAAGCTACATATATAAATTAAAATTCCTAGAAGCCATGTTAAAAAAAGTGAAATTAATTTTAATATTTTATTTTATTTTACTGATATGCCCAGAATATTATCATTTCAACATTGTAGTCAATATGGAAATCAGTAACGAGATGTTTTACATTCCTTTTTTTCTACTGAGTCTTCAGACTTCAGTCTTCAGTCTTCAGTGTGCCCCAGCCACACTTCCTGGGCTCAGTGGCTGCCATATTGGATGGTGTGACTCTGGAGGGTCCACACAGTTTGTAGCACTGGAGGCCGAGAGAAGAAATCAAAACGTGCCTATTCTTAGGAGGTGACAAAGACTCTCTCTGATCAAATTCTAGTCAGCCTCATCTGAGCTCTTTTGCAGCTAGGCTACATCCTTGGGTATGTTCTCAAGAACCCAGTTTTAGTATTTTTGTTTGTTTTTTTGTATTTTCTTAAGTTTTTATTTAAGTAATCTCCATACCCATGTGGTGCTCGAACTCACAACCCCGAGATCAATAGTCGCCTGCTCCTCTGACCAAGCAGCCAGATGCTCCCCACCCCCCCACCCCCAAGAAGCCAGTTTTAGCAAGAATCCTGTCAGGTCATTTTAGTGAGGATTCCTCTCTCTTGATATCTGATGGCCCTTTATCTCGGATCAAATTCCTCATCTCCTAACACCTTAAGGTAATACCCCATCAGCCTGGCCTGCCTTCGGCAGAATTCTGTTAGGCCAACTTAGCAAATAATTACCCTTCCTGTCTTGGTAATTTCCTGTCCGGCAATGACTCCCCCACTCCCGCGCCCGCACCCACAACTTGGCCATTCATGCTAATACTGCCCTGTAACCTCCAAGAGAGGGAGAATCCCTCCTATTGTCTCTGATAGAAAGTTCCAGAGCCTTAGTCAAAGCTGTTATAGAAGAGTGGGAAGAAAAAACTCCGACCAATGATTATGTGAAAAGAAAAAGGAGCATCGGGAAAAGTACACAATTAGCTTTGATATGGCAGTGATTTTCTTAGCTTGTATACTATATGATTAAACCGCAAAAAAATAAAAATGTTTAATGTATTGTTTATTTAACGTATGTTACTAAAAATGCATGCATATTTTGGAAGAGTATGGATGCAAGGAGACTTGAACTGTGGAAGTGTCTGACCGCAGGAGCTTTTGCCAGAATGTGTGGGCTCTGCTGTCTCTTCATGAGGAGGAGTGACAAGGATACTCTGCACGGCAGTCTGTCCCGATCTGTCCAGAGTGGGTCACCTAACTGCAGGGTCCCTTTTCTAGCATCTGAGAATGTTGGAAAGCTTCTGGGGCCCTCTGGGTCTCTCCCATGTGTGTGTGCTGCAAGCCTTACATTTACGATGTCCAGTGGATTTCAGGTCAGCAGTGACGGGGAACCCTTGTAACTCTAACACCTGCCCCCGTTCCCCCTCCCCCCTGCAGAGCTGAGGGTGTCCCCAATGCCATGAAGCCACCCGCCATGTCAGCCACGAAGCTTCACTCTGGTTTCTGTTTCCTGTGCCATCCCTGTTTCCCCTCCTTGTTCTCGTGAATTTCAGAAATTAACACAAATATACCTGAAGAGAGAATCCATGGTTGGAGCAAGTCATTTAGAAATGCATGAAGGAGGGGGCCTGGGTGGCTCAGTCATTAAGCGTCTGCCTTCGGTTCAGGTCATGATCCCAGGGTCCTGGGTTCGAGTTCTGCATCGGGCTCCCAGCTCAATGGGAAGCCTGCTTTCTCCCTCTTCCACTCCCCTTGCTTGTGTTCCCTCTCTCGCTATCTCTCTCTCTCTGTCAAATAAATAAACAAAATCTTTTTAAAAAGTAAAATTGCATGAAGGAGTGCTTAATGGAAGTATTTTAATAAATATTTCATGGCAGTAATGAGCCATTCATTTGTTACAGCACTAATGACATGACTCCTCTAACACCTAGAGGCAGATTTCAGGAACATACTCGGTTCTGTCCTAAACAGCAACTTAAGTTTGGCAACAGCTGCGCTCAAATATTAAAAAAAAAAAATAGTAAAACAGGAGTTTAGGAGAACAAAAGGTAAAAATGATGGGATAGAATTGTTAAAACGGAGAGTTAGATCCTAGAATGAGCTTTTCGTTGTTGATAACTTTAAATAAATGTGCTGAAATAGTCTCACTGGTGATGTTTTCAGTGTTTGAGCTTTTCAGTTCTTTAAACCTAGAATTTCTCACGACGCTGCTTTGAGTCTGAAAGGCGCCTGCACAGCCTGATCTTCAGAACCCTGCTAGGGCTGTTTGCCTTCAAGGTCAACCGTATTTGAGTTATGTGTTTGAGTACCTGCACCGACTTGACTTAGACTTTGAAGTCTAGAACTTTAGATCTTGTGTGAGGGATTAAAGAATAGTCAGAATTGTGGCACAAAATAGCTCAGGGTATCCAAAAGAGAGCAGGTTTACGTGTTAATCCGTTTCAACTTTCCAATTCTTTGATGTTCTAGAAATCACACATGTAAATGTAAAATGTACAGTGAATATATACTACTATGTAGTGATGATGGAACACGTGCATTTTTAAGAGAAAAGCCCATTATTGCTTAATAATTAGATCTTGCTTACTGCTTTATCTAACATTCCCAATCGGGGGAAAAAATGATTTTAACTTTTTATACAAAGCTTTTAGGGTCTATTCCTACAAGAATCTCAGCAATATTTCTCCTGGCTTTTTTTTTAAATTATTTTTAATGAGGAGAGAGCTATACTTCCTTTTCTTAAATTGAGATATGATTGACATAGCATATTCATTTCAGGTATACAACACGAAGATTTGATATTCATACATACCGGGAAATGATGACCACAATAAGCCTAGTTAACATCCATCAGCACACACGGTTATAGTTTTTTTCTTGTGATGAGAACTTTGAAGATCTACTTTCTCAGCGTCTTTCCAGTGGGTGACACAGTGCTATTAGCTATCGTGAACACGCTCTGCATGACATCCCCAGGACTTATTTATTTTCTGACTGCAAGTTTGTACCATTTGACCAACCTGGTCCAGCCTTTTTTTTTTTTTAAGATTTTATTTATTCATTTGAGAGACAGAGAGGGCTAACAGGAATGAGGGGGAGGCAGAGGGAGAAGCAGACTCCCCGCTGAGCAGAGACACCCCCCTCCGCAACGTGGGGCTCGATCCCAGGACCCTGGGATCATACCCGAGCAGAAGGCAGATGCCCAACTGACTGAGCCACCTGGGTGCTTCCCAGCCTTTTCTTCTCCCCTCTTTGGAAGCAAGAAAACTCAAAAGTCATTTTTGTCCTGCTCTTAGAAATTGTAGCCAATGAGGGTACTTGGCAATTGATTACTCCTACAGGGTGATAAGCCAAGCTACAAAAATATCTCAGGCACACGGCCTGGCCGTGCGCCAATGTCAGGCTGCTCCCTGATGACAGAGGGAACTCTGTGGGAGAAGTCCCGCTGCCCAAAGGATCATGAGGCCTCATTCGTGTGCAAACTCATTCTGAGTTGAGAAATCTAGATGACCCAGAGGAAGATTTTCTTGCAAAACACGGCTGTTTCTTGGTCGTGTTTTTGTTTTCAGTAAAAGAGCTTTTGCTGAGTGCCCAAGCATTCTCAGAACAAACAAGGCTCTCAGCTCTGGCACGCACAGCCCGTTTCACTCTCCGCCCCCAACCTCCTCCTATGAGTCGGAGATCTGATAGCCCAGCCCGAAGTTTTCGGCTCCCCGTGGCCACACCGCCCTTCGATGGGTGCCTTGTCATGCCAGGAAAAAAAAAAAAAAGGAAAGAGAAAGAGTGGGCAGGTCTAGGTGAAGTCATCCCAATAAAGGTAATAGCTGGGCGGTGACACCTTCTCACACGACTAAAGAGAAAATGCTTGTTCCCAGCTGCCGGCCATAGTGCTGAGAGTAAGAGGTGACCTGTTTATTTTTAGAAGGGGACAGTCATCATAACCCGGCACTTAGCTTCATTCAAGGCAGGCAGGTGCTTTGGAAGTTTGTAAACACCTACTTTCTGAGTAAGGGAGGAGAGCTTCTTTCCCAAGAGGAAGGGACTTGACGACTGGGGAATCTTCCCTCCTGATACTTGCTGGTGAGTGGAGAAGACGACTTTCTAGCACACGAGTCTGCAGCCCCGTGCACTCAGGTAGTGTTTTGACAGGGCAGAAATGCCTGAAGCTGACGACTTTGGACCAGGCCAAAGGTAATTCCAATATATACTTACTTTTTCTCGGGTCTGTTTTATTTGCTAGTTGTCTTTTTGAAAACATCATCACTAATTTCGAAAGTAGTCTAAAACTCAAACGAAGAGGAATGCCATCCCTCGTTTTCAGGACATGGAATTTTCTTGAGCACGACGGGAGGAACATAAAATTCGCTTAAAAGACACTTAGAAACATAGGCGAGTAAGTGTTTTTCTTGAACAAGGAAAGGGGTGGCCTGAATTTTTACAGAAGTGTTTCCCCTTGTACCACACAGAATTTACTTGAATTTTTTGGTATTTGATTTTTAACTTGACATGATGGTTATTGGAAATCTAAGCTAGTGAATATTTTGTAAAATGTTTGAACATTCCTACCAGTTAAACATTAGGCCAATGTATCATTTTTGACCTAACTACACTTTTTTTCTGCCACAGTCCTTATCTTTGGCAATGTGATCCGTTGGCCCCCACATGCGGTTCATTAATCGTATCAGTGTTTCTGTTAACACTGAGCTCTAAGAAGGCGGAGAGAGCCAGGAAGAGAAGCAGGCAGTTATTCCTGCTAACGTGGGCATAGTGTGTGCCCATCGGGAAAGACTCCATTTCTGGTCCCACAGCTGTGTGCACAGAATTTGTATGACTCCGTTTCACTGGAATTCTAAATAGGGAAATTAAGATTCACATAGAAGGAAGAAAGAGAGCTGTTGGAAAAGGAGGGGGTGGTGCCTGGGTGGCTCGGTCGGTTGAGTGTCCGACTCTTGATTTCAGCCCAGGTCATGATCTTGGGGTCTTGGGATCGAGCCCCCAGTGGGGCTCCATGCTTAGTGGGCAGTCTGCTTGGGATTCTCTCTCTCTGCCCCTGTCCCTCCCCACCCCCGTGAGCCCACACGCAGGCTCACTCTCTCAAATAAATAAATCTTAAAAAAAGAAAAAAAAGGAAAAGGGGTTAAATGACAGTCTTATTGTCAGAAAAGGCAGAAACTGGTAACTCTTTAGGAATAGGGATGCCCAAATATTTTTTTGTCCTTCTATTTAAGATAAGCATCCGTTAAAGGCATAGGATTGGGAATATCGTCACTGGTATTGTCATAGGATTGTGTGGTGACAGATGGCAGCTACACTGGTAACATATAGACTTGTACAATCACCGTGTCGTACACCTGAAACTAACGTAACATTGGGGTCAGTTACGCTGCCTCCAAAAAAGAAGATACACGTCCCTTTTCAGCCATAGCTATGGTGTGTGTGTGTGTGTGTGTGTGTGTGTGTGTGTGTGTGTCCTTAAAGGATTCTTTGTAGGTTTCGAGTATTTTCTTCCCGATTCCTTCCCACTACATTAAAAGGGACATTCAGTTGACATTTAATTTAATAATGAAACAACTTTCTATATAAAATGAGACATTAAATCGAATGCTTGAGGACGATGCTTATCAAAGTGCCTAGAGGTGGGACGACATGGACTAACCAGTTAGGGAAACATTTTCAGAGAAATGCAAATGCCAGTCTAGGTTTGAGATGGTGGGTGGTTCTACTGATTCTGTGTTTCCCCACTTTTGAACATTTCGGAAAGCAGGACACTCTCTTTTTCTCTTTCTGTCCTGGCCAACTCTCTGCGTAGAATTTTGCGCAGGATAAGAATTTTTAATAAATACTTGCTGAATGTATTTATAAAGCATTTTAGCGCCTGCAGTAACTATCTAGGGAGCCTGATCTTCTTAGAAACTGAAGGGAGAGATATGGCAGAAATGTAGGAAAGATAACTTTAATGAAATGGAACATTATCACAGTTGAATTAAATAGTAAGCAGTTGTTGATAATGGCAAATATTTTGAATTAACTGTTTTAGATGTGAAGTAAACATAAGACCTTTCAGAATAGTTTACTGGTTACAAAGGAGAGACAAGAAGAAGACTGTAAGTATAAATAATACACATGTATCTAATAATAGTTATTACCAAGGACTACTATATTTTCTGCAAATGGAAAATTCCCTCTCACTCCTCTGAAGTGATGGACCCCTTCTCCCACTTCTTATTTTGATGAGATAAATGCCAACTTTTAACAGTTGCTGGTTTTCTATACAATATACTTTATTTTCCCTCATTTTTCCCCCCATCTGTGCAGAAAGTTAGAAAGGGCACCCCGGGCAGGGGAGAATTTAGGGCTCGACCAGAAATAAAATATTACACTTGAGAGAGAATTTTACTCTTGCTAAGTCTGAGATTGGACGCCATTGGATAACGTCTCTGGCGCCATGTCTGAAAGAGGCCTAACTATGATAGTCTTGGGTCTGCTGACAAAACTCGTTCTTAGCGCTCACATGCAGCAGGTTCTGCTTAAATCTCACATACAGGCTTCTTCCTGTTACTTTAGTCCCATTTTGCAGTTCGGTGACCCGAGTTACTCTGTAACAGACAGAGAACTAACTCCGAATTTAGGCTTGGAAATTGGTAGAAACCAAATGCCATGAAGCTGTAGGCACCAGGGTCCAGGGCTGCAAGGCACCATTTTATAGTCCCCAGATGGACGACCGTGAGTACAACTGCCTGGGAGGGGAGCGGGCAGAGGAGAGACCCTCCTCCTCCTGCTGTTTATGTCGTTGCCAGAAATAGACACTCTTGGTTAGAACCTTCCACAGACTCCGTGCCTCTGTCAAGGTCAGGAGATGAGGGGAGACGGTGTGAAAGACGCCATTCGACAGCAGGGTAACGAAGGCAGAAACCCAAGCAGGAAGCCCAGGGCGTCTGGGGAGAAGGAAAAACATGGGGGCAGTAACCAGGGAGAGAGACGGGATCAAGAAATGGGAGGAAAATTACCCACGGGCCAGAGGCCTGGCTGCACACGGTCCCCTGCCCCACCTCAGCCCCCACCAGCTGCCAGGAAGGGGATGGACCCTAGGCTCCCGCGACTGAGCTCCGAACGTGGCCTGTCGTACGAGCACGTCCGCAGGAGATCCTTCTGTCACACACTCGCTGGGTCACTCTGTACGTGTTGACCAAGTGTGGCGTCCAAGCCACGTGCTGTGCCCGAGGAGACAGGGTGATGGGCTGCACCCCTGCTTTCATGGGTCATACTGTCCGCATGGGGGAGACAGACATTTCACAAGTTAAAGAAGCAGGAAAGAATTATTTTATTTTATTTTTTATTTTTAAATAATTTTTTGATGCGTTCAATGATTCATCAGTTGCAGAGAACACCAATATCTTAGATAATACGGGATAAAAGTAATATGGGGGAAGGCAGAGTGTGTTGTGTGTGATAGGAAGGCCTCTCTGAGGAGGTGTCCTCGAGCTGAGATGTGAAGGATCCGGCCATGTGGGGGCGTGGGGAGAGCACAGCCTGGGAAGTGGACCCAGCACGGGCACAGACCCCAAGGTGGGTGCACAGTGATGCATAGGAACCGAGAGGCAGGGATGGAGGGCAACGCACAGGAGGGAGGCTAAGGCTCCCAAGGTCGGAGGCCGGGGTAGGAGGCTGGATGTTATTCAGTGGTGAGAATTCATTAGACGGTTTGAAGCAAGGGTCTTGAGGGTACAGGCCCCCCATGTTCTTCAGAGACTTTATGAGGTAATACACTTCTGTGACTCGGCCTGAGAACCTCAGAGCCATTTATAACCTCTCATGGGAGCGTGGATTCTGAAGTGTCAAAACCCTAACTTTTGGAACTTAACAAGTTCATAAGGTGGGAAGCAGCCCGGTAGGTATTTGAGAAATCATTCTAAGTTAGACATCAAGAAAATCCAAGGCTGCAGGTTGGTATGTTGGAGGCTAACGACAGCACTCTCTATGGGAGAGTAGTCCCCGTCGGGTGGCAGATAACTGGGTCCCCCGCGTGCTGTGACAGACCCGTCCCAGGCACTTGGACTTCCTGTTGGGGGCTTTGCTCTAATACTCCACCGGTAAGTGGAGTATCATCGAAAGAACAGTGGGCATTTTTAGCGATCAAGAAACAACACGTAGGCTGCCAGTACAGGACTCTGAAACGCGTTATTTGACATGTCCCACTACACCGTCAAGACTTAAAACTCTGGTTGAAGACTGCCACTGAGGCTCTAGGAGTCTAAGAGTCATAGTTTCGCTCGCCCACGGCCTGTTCCATCCTGGGCTGGAATGGTCCACACAGCCAGGAGATGAAGGAGTTGCACTTTGAAGGTGGGCCGCGGATAGTGTGCAGTGAGACCCAGAGCTCGATGGGGGCCAGATGCTTGGCACCCAAGGAGGAAGGACAGAGTAGCTGGGAGTGAGTGAGAGAAGGAGGAAGGAGCCCTATTGCTGGCCATTGCTGTGCTGGTAAATGTTTAACAGCCAGCACTCTAGGGGAGGGGAAGCTCTGATTTTTAGCATTTTTTTTTTTTTAAGATTTATTAGAGAGAGAGAGAAAGAGAACAGGAGGTGGGACAGGCAGAGGGAGAGGAAGAGTCTTAGGCAGACTCTAAGCTAAGCACAGAGCCTGACGTGGGGCTCGATCTCACGGACCCTGAGATCAGAACCTGAGCCGAGACTGAGAGTCGGATGCTTAACTGACTGCGCCACCCCGGCGCCCCGATCCTTAGCGTTCCTTGATTCCTTTTCAGGCCACCCATATGAGGTCCCCAAAAGTGGAGTTGGGAAAAGATGCACAAAATTGGTTCTCGTAAGCCGGCGGGGGTCAATGCCAGCACACAGAGTGATTGTGGTCGGAGTGTTGATTCTAAAAGTGCTATTTCCTCTTCGTTCGTATTCCCCAGGGCATGCCAGGCATTCAGTAAAGGTTTGTGGAAGGAATTCATGATTCATTTCTCTTCCACCCTCTGGCATAGTCGTGGAAAACGTCTCTCGGGCACAGAACATGTTTACCACTTTTGAAATCCGGCTTTGACCCAGCTGCGCTAATATTTGAAATTGATTAAGAACGTGGAGAACCATACAGTCTGTCCTTGTCGCAAGCGAGTTGGTTTTGTGTGAGATCTCTTAACCACCGGTTCGCCGGCAGTACGCTTCTCCAAACCTCGCAGGCCCCCCAAAGCTTCTGCGGATCAAGATCCTGGTAAAGACAGAGTGACAATGCTTGGCTATCGCTAAAATGTGACAGAGGCTCTCTTGGGTTTCAGATGCTAGAGGAGGGCCGCAGCTACTGCAGGGTGGGCCACCAGGGGTGTGTCCCAGGGCTGGCCTGACAGAGGGAGAGCCCGTTGCATCAGCTTCCCTCACTCCCAGCCTTTTGTCCCCCCACGGGCGAGCCTGTGCCAAGGGCCATTTGGTTGTCTTGCTGCCTTTCTTCACCGTGTAAATCTGGATCCTGTCAAAGCTACGTTGAGTGCAAAGGGCTTGCCGAGGGGAAATCTCCTACGCAATATTGTTTTCCATGAAATGTTATAACTTTTTATTTGGGGAAATGAAAACAGTATGGGGGAGAAAGGAATATAAAGAAGAAAGGATCATCTGTAATGTTACGATCTTAAAAAAAAATCCTGTTATGTTTTATCTTCTAGTGCTTTGGACAGATTTTCTTGGCAAAATTACAGTAGCTGTATACAATACATATAGTTTTGCATACTTTTTTCTTCTCATGAGTATTTTCCCAATATAAACATTTTTGGAAGCATTTTTTAATGCCTACAAAATAGTCTCATCTTTGGATTTTTCCCACATCTATTATTGCTATATAATTGAACATTGCTTTGCTGTGTAAATGTGAGTGAGATATACCGCTTTAATTTTTCTGATTTGGGGAACGATTGATCAAAGAGTGTGAAATATGAGCTGCCAGTTTCCTGAGGTCTGGGCCCAGAATCCAATTTCCACTGTGTCCTGTTGGTCAAGCAACCAAGAAATCTAGATTTCAAGAGAGAAGAAAATGAACCTCACTGTCTCTTGGGAAGAATGTCAAAGAATTCGAGGGCTTTATTTTAAAACTTCCAAAAAGAGGGAAAAAATGTTTACTTAATCTATGTTTTTATGAAATGTTTATCATTTATCATTTGAGAAGATATCGATGGTGAAACTTGTCATCGAACTCCCATTCCTGCCCTTAACAGAATCACAGACCAAGTGTTTTGGTCTAGTGACATGTCTTCCTAACAGAGAAGCACTCCAGTGGTCTACTTTCTTGATGAATACTCTTACTTGTATAGAAGAACGTTCCAGTCAATCAAAGCTCATATCTTTAGGCATAAACACTTCACTATTTTAACCGTTCTGTAGAGTGACTACAGGCAAGGTCTTGGAATTATGCCAAGCTTTCTTCACTCCTGGCTGCAGGTGCTAACCTGCATTTACTAGCTCGGTGACCTTGGGTAAGTTTCTTAACCTCTCACTTTATCAGTAAAACGGAGATGATAATACCTACTTTATAGGTTTGTTTGAGAGGTCAAATATGGTAATCCACACTAAATATTTAGTGAATCACTCATGGTTAAGTCTTTAGAAAGTAGTTCATAACAATAATACTTAACATAAATTAAACATTGCCTGGAGCAAGTACAAAACTCTCACTTTTGAGTAAAAACACCGTGGTCCGATCCTTAGGAATATCCCAATTGCAGATCATGACCGTGTGGAGGGTACACAATAGGCCATCCACTCTGTCCGGGTGCTGGCCCCTCCCAGAGAAGAGGCAGAATTGCCCACTGCCTTCCCAGCTCGTGGGTCTAGGTGGTGTGTGTGTTCTTCATGTTTGGAATAGGGCCACGGGGGTTGTGTGTTTGAGTCACAGTGTTCTAACCCTTCCTGGGATTGCTTTGGCCCGAGTGAGCATGGGGATTATGCTTGAGTGAAAGTGTGTACCTCTTTTGGGGAAGCGAGGATGTCTACCCAACGCATCTGTCAGCGAGCAGAGTATCCACAAGAGGAAGTTCGGGTTCTAGACATGCACATATCTCTTGTCCAAGTGGTTTGTTCTAATTCCATGAGCACAGTGAATCTTGTAAACGATCATATTTCCACCTCTGATTTAGCCAATTGGAGGTAAAATTATAGCTTATCTCTAACAAGTATCTGGGTCCCTCTGGAATGCATTTCCATATGTTCTTCTGTCTCTGGGTCTTTTAGCCCCATTCCCTTGTAGGGCCACCCCTGAGCCCCATGGCTGCGTAGGCTGGGTACCAAGGCATCCGGCTCAGAGAACCAGTGGGGAGCTGGAGTCTGTCCCTGCCTCGGACCCCAAGCTGTGTGCCCTGGTGTGGGGCTCCATCTCTTGGGCGAACGTGCACCATTTTGATCAAATGCATCTCTTCTCTATGTGCTTTTTAAAAAAGATTTTATTTATTTGTTTGTTTATTTATTTATTTATTTAACAGAGAGAGAGAGTAACACAAGCGGGAAGAGTGGGAGAGGGAGAAGCAGGCTCCCCACTGAGCAGGGAGCCCAATGCGGGGCTCGATCCCAGGACCCTGGGATCCTGGGTCAGGATCAGCCACCAGGGCACCCCTATACTTTTTTTAAAAAGATTTTCAAAATTTATTTATTTATTTAGAGAGAAAACATGAGTGGGAGGAGGGGCAGAGAGAGAGAGAGAGAATCTCTCAGGCAGACTCCTCACGGAGCATGGAGCCCGACGTGGGGCTCCATCTCATGTGAGATCATGACCAGAGCTGAAATCGAGAGTCAGACGCTCAACCGACTGAGCCAGCCAGGCACCCCTTCTGTGTGCTTTTACAAATGTAAAACCTTTTACAAATGTAAGACCTTGAGCCCTTTGTGGGCGAGAGTGAGATCGAGCAGTCCCCAAGAGAGTCGCCTCTGCCACCTGCCAATTCCATGGATGCACATACATGAAGACAGAAAGTTAAGGGTTCTGCCCACCTCATTTTTAAGTTGGACCAGAAGACAGAAGCTCTTCATTTGCAGAGGAGGCTAGTTAAGGGACGGAGACAAGGTGATGGAAACACAATGCCTCAATTTTTGTCCGAGAAAAGAGGGCATCAGCTGGCAGGGCTTAAAGAAAGGTTGCTTTGAGGGGCGCCTGGGTGGCTCAGTGGGTTAAGGCCTCTGCCTTCGCCTCAGGTCATGATCCCAGGGTCCTGGGATCGAGCCCCGCATCGGGCTCTCTGCTCAGCGGGGAGCCTGCTTCCCCCTCTCTCTCTGTCTGCCTCTTTGCCTACTTGTGATTGATCTCTCTCTCTGTCAAATAAATAAACAATATCTTAAAAAAAAAAAAAAGAAAGGTTGCTTTGAAAGGCAGTAATTTTCTTTGGCAAACTTCTCTTTGAACTAAAATTCAGGGATTTCATTTTGTTTCTGGGGTCAATTGGCCAGTTGGCAGCCCAGTAACAATGTATAACAGGAACGAGCCTACACTCGAGGAAGGACCTCCAGGCAGATGTGAATAAAAGCCGTGTTTCCTTTTTTTTCCAGCTGTTCTTTCAAAATCCCCTGTAAACTGCAAATGGGAAAATATGGGGGGCATATTGCCTTCTGGTTCTTTGGCCTGAGTCGTATTACTTGATTCAGTGTCTTCCATGAGTGAGGTGAAATCGGGCACGACAGTCCTACCCCTGCTCTGCCTTTCCCTGAATGTTTTCTACTTCTCCCTCCTTTACTCGCCTTCGAATCCCTGTGGATCTTCACAGGGTGAGCGGCCTGTTGTCTTTCTAAGTCCCTGGACTTGGGAACACATGACAGTCCATCCAGGTCACAAAGTGTTCTGATGCCGAAATTGGGAAATGGGGGTAGAGAGTGTCCCAGATGTCTCTGGAAGAAAGCACAAGTTAGGGGGCAGTCAGGAGGACAGGTGGGAGACAGATGAAGTGACAGTCTTGGAAGGAGCCTCCTAGGAGCCTTCCAAGCTGGGCCCGACTCTCTCCTCCTCCAGCTTCATTTTTGCAAGGTGGGCCCACCCATTGGGCTCCCTGTTCGGTGGGGAGCCTGCTTCTCCTTCTGCCTCCGCCCCTCTCCCATGTGTGTGTGTGTGTGTGTGTGTGTGTGTGTGTGTGTGCGCGCTCGCTCTCTTTCTCTCACTCCCTCTCTCATGCACGCGCTCTCAAATCTTAAAAAAATTAGACCTCTAAGCTCCATTTTTCAATAAGGAGAGTGGATTGCAAATGAGCTTATATTTTTTGGAAATTTCTAGTGTCTACTTCCTAGAGCATATATATTCCTGTATGCAGAAATCCCAGATTATGTGGCATATGTATGTCTAAACGTGGCTCCCTTTTTCTAAAAAGTGAACAGAATGTTTCCGGAGTAGCTTGTAGCCTAAGTGGCAGATAACTTTCCTTGCAGAGTAATTAAACTGAACGTGAATTGTAAATAGTCAGAGTTTGCCCATTCTGAAATATTTTGAAAACTTCCCTTTAGAAGCATATTTGTTTGTGCTAAGAAAGACTTCGAGATGCAGATTTCGTTATAAAAGGAACACACACGTAGATAGAGGATAAACCCAGAGTGAGTCTGCTTGCTTGCTGAAACAAGAAGAGATTGCTTAGTAAAGGAAGACACAACAAACATTGGCACCCACAATAAGAGAAGGAACTGATAATTCCATTTTGGGCACAGCAAAGGGGAAAATGTACCGTTGTTGTGTTCCATGAGGCTAGTGTTGAGAGTTTGATGGCAAATGGCTTTATTCTCTCGTGCCAGCCCCTGTAAACCAGAAATGGTGCCTGGAGCTCAGAGAAGAATGGTGAGTCCTTGTCGAGAAGGTTCTGGAAAGAGTGTTACGATGCATCTGTGTTGTCTGCCGTGCTCGGGGAGGGTGTAGCGGTTGTGTGAGTGAAGCGTAGGGCGTCAGGACACGGATGGGAGTAGGAATGCAGCAATAATCTTTATTAATTTAGATAAACTTGGAAAGACTCAACAAAAAGCTGTCTAAGTTATTGATAGCGGTCTTGACTTTCTCCTTTCCATCAGTTATCCGTGTTCTAAAACTTGAGACCTGAGCAGGGAAAAATCTGAGGGTGAGATGCCTCTTGGCTAAAACCTGGGTAAATGTCTAGAGCAAGGTCTATTTTGAGATCAGAAGGAAACTTTTCTCACCGTAATACTTTCAGTCAAGTCGGGCGTATGTAACCGCTTCGCCAGTCATACGATAAGAAATTGCGTGCTTAGATTTCCTGTATTATTGGCGGTAGGGCTGTCTTTCATCTGACCACCATCCAGTAGGTTGGAGCCAGGAGGACCTGGGTTTTGATTCTGGTGCTGCCAGCTCTTGGCTGTGTCAGCTTTCTAATCTGGAAAATGGGAGCATTGTACCTGCTTTATCAGTCGAAATGAGGATTAGTGATAAGGTAATAAAACTCCTAATGCATTTCCTAGCATTCAGTACATGCACAATACACAGCGGGGGGGGGGTAGGTTTGCTGGTGTCCACGTAGCAGAAGTTCTTGGACTAGTTCCCACTTAGCTAGTGGGAACTTAGGGAGTTAATCAGCAGCTCCCATCACTGCCGCGTAGCCACATGGCTCTGGCCCGTGATGCCCAGAACCCAGCAGGCCAGCACAGCTCAGGGGCTGCACCTCCCCTGCAACCTGTTTGTGCAGGTCAGATGTTATCAGAGCACAACCATGCTCTTTCATTTGCGTATCGATTTGGCTGCACCCCTGCTGGAATGACGGAGTTGCTATCTGGCCAGAAGATGTCTCCTCTGGGAGGTATCTGCTTCCACCTTTTGGGCTGTGTTCCTACCACATCAGCGTGCCTGTTCTCCAGTCTCTCCATGCGCATTGTGGTTGCTACGGTACTTGCACCATTTTAATGACAAATTATGTAAATGGATGAAATAAGAGATCAAAGGAGTATCATTGCGGGAGATTCTGCTGGTCGTTCCCAAACACTCAGTTTCCCTTCCTCTGGGAACAGCCTCTCAACCGGATGAGTTGGCGGATGATGACCGCCAGTCATTGAAGGTCATTTCCTGGGCTCTCTTGCAGCTATGCTTGGCCCCTGAACCTGTTCCAGCCAGCGGGAGGTGGATGGAAGCTTCGTATGCCTCTCGTAGGCATGCCCTTTGGGAAAGGAGTGCTCTCTGCTTCCCTTTCCCCTTCCTGCTGGCTGCCACGTGGATGGTGACGTGGATGGCATGGCAGGAGCCGCGGTAACCGTCTCGGGCTGTGCAGCGAAATGCGACGTGGAGACTATCTGAGCCAAAAGATCCAAAGAGCTTAGTTCTACCACGTTATGGGGATCCCGTGTGAGCCCTGGGCCCCTGCGCCCTGCTGTCCGCGAGGGAGAAGTAACTGCTCTTGTTTAAATCACCATAACCTTGACATTTGGTAGAATAGGTGAACTTATATCCTGAGACAGCTGTTTACCCCTGCAAAAACTAAGTTGAAGGCGTTGGAGAGAGCAAGGGAAGTTGCTGATACTGCTTTACAAAAAAGTGGACAAACAACTTAAAATTGGGTTGGTGAGAGATGAGCATAAAAATTGAGAATGATCCTTTATGTGAAGTGTCTGATTTGTTATTAAATTCTTGCTCCTCTCTCAAGAAATTGTAACTAGAAATCATGGCTCATTCTTGGGGGTGTGTTTTATGCAAGAACACCAGTCTTGGTTCCAAGCCTGAAGTTATTTGGCAATTTTGTAACTGCCCCGGCACATAGAGGTAAGCTCGTATTTACTGGATTGAGTGGAATGCCCCAAGAGTGTCCCCAGCCAGCATTCAAATTGTCCCCAGAGTCTAAGAACAGTCATACCACCTTCTCATTAATATGGTTTAGAATTCACGGATAATCGCTGCCACCCTAGGGAAGGGGAGGAAGATGTTATCTAATCCTGAAAGAGCAGCTTAAAAGTGTTATTACCATTATTGCGATAAATAAGGATGGGATAAGATAGGCCTTTTAAACCCCGTGATGCAAATCAGGGAAGGAAGATTTAAGCGCTCCCAGGTAATTAGGCCCTGACATTTACAGTGCCCACTGATTTGGGGAAACATGCCTTTACATCCTCTCCCCACCTTGTGATCTCCAGCAACCTGTTCCCAATGAAATAAGTCATAAGTTCCTGGTTGGACCAAACAACAGAATTTCCAGTTGTGTGTTTTACTGACTCTACAAAAGCAAATGAAGGCTGCAGTGTGATGCAGCCTGCAGAAGGGCAGGCTCGTGGGGCGTCTGAGGCCCGGCAATCGGCGACTCCTTCTAAAGGAAGGACAGAATTCCTTACATGGCTTTCAGTTTCTCCATGGCAAGACCATGAGCATTTCACATGCCCTCCCCAGCCCAGAAATGGAAGTAGACTGGGCCCTTCTCAGCTGATTAGGAGGCCTGTTTGCTGGGAACACCTTCTGGCCTGAGATCTAGCACTTGGACTTGAATACTGGACGTGTCCCCAATCGCCACTGTCTGTCGAAGATTCTCTTTCCCATCAATATCCCCAGGGGTGTTTTAAGGGATATCACCAGCTTTAAAGAGTCTTCTTTCAAGTTAATACAAATTTCTAGGCATGTTCTTGACGTGAGAACATAGATGTTGTTTATTTAACAGCAGTAGAGGACTTACTCAGGGTTTCCGTAAAGTCAGCTTTGCACGTAAACCTGGAATGGACAGACCCCTTCTGGAGTTTAAAATCCTTGAGCAGAAGGTGTTGACTGTCCCATCCAGCAGCACTCCACTACGTGTCCATGGACCCTCTGATTTCCTGAGGTATCCCAAAGCTGGGCATGATCCCAAAAGGGATCCCAAGAAACCCAAGTTCCTTCTGTGAAAGAGGCCTCTGAGTAGCCTCCCCGGGACTTCTGTGTTCACCATGCCACTGGTCTGCGTGTTGTTATAACCCCTCCGTTCTTTAGCCACAGTTTGTTAAAAGAATGTTAATTTCAGGGCACCTGGGTGGCTCAGTGGGTTAAAGCCTTTGCCTTCAGCTCAGGTCATGATCTCAGGGTTCTGGGATCGAGCCCCCCCGTGCTTCTCCCTCTCCCCCTCCCCCTCCTTGTGTTCCCTCTCTCTCTCTGTTAAACAAACAAACAAATAAATAAATCTTAAGGAGTTTCTTGTATTTTCTATGACTGATCAGAAAGATCCCCTTGGTATGAGGTGGGAACGTGGCCTATAATTTAACATTCCAGCACCTTGAATGAATATCTCAGTGACGGATAGACACTCTAGTTTGCCACTCCAGGGTATGCCCTTTATCGCAGCAAATTCTCCAAGCAAAATTCATTTTAATTGGCTTTCGTAATAAGAGCACTTGGGAGAAACTTGATCATTCGGTCTATCCAGCTTGTGTCTTATGTATTCAGGCCCAGTGCAACGGGTAGGTCTCTAGAAAACAAGATTAGGAACTGCATTGTTAATAACGATGTTTGTGCTGTAAGAAATATATTCTTCAGTATTGTCGCAGAAGTTTCCGTTTCCTGTAACTAGGCCAAAGAAACCGGGAAGGGACATTTGGTCCTGACTCCAACAACAGTGAATTCTGGGTTGTACTAGATTGGAAATTGTTGAGTCCTGACTAGAATGCAAGGGAATCCGAATTAGATCCGAATTAGCAAACATGCCTCTCGGCCACAATTCCTGTTTCCCTTGCAGAATGTTTCTTGACTCTCAGATGTGATTTGTCGGTTAGGGATAAAGTAGAAACCTTGTCTTCCCTCAAGGATCATGATTGAAGCACATCTTGGCATTCCCAAAGAAAAGGAGTTTAATCCCTTACCTGTCTCAAGTAGGTGCTTGTTCCGAGCCAGTAACGGAATTTAAATTCTTCATGCCCGGGCTGCCGAAAGTCTGCTTGTTGAAAAGCTAACAAAATTGAAAACGCTGAAAAATAACGTCTAACTGGCATGTGTTCATGGAAATCAGAATAACACAAGAAGTTGGGTGATGGCGGTTGAGTGACAGCCTTCTGGAGGGCCTTGGTGGGCTGACCCACTGACGGTCACTGCCCCTGGGGAAGAGGGAGGGGGAGGAGAGAGCGCTTAGATTAAGCTGGAAGGGGAAAGGAGCAGTTTCACACAACAACTGATACCTGATTCCTTTGAAACTTCGTACAAAAAGAGAGCCCCAAATAGAACACCAGGTTGCCCCGAGGAGGGCGAGGCTCAGCTTCTCAGGCCAGCAGAAGCTGGAGCTCTGGGGGCGCCTCCTGGTCTCTGGCCCTGGGAGGACTCGCTCACGTGGCTTATTGGTCTAAAGAAGGGAAGGTTTCAAGTTGAGTGCTATACAATTTCTTAATCTCGTGTTTGCTTATTTAATCCTCCAGTTGACACATCTTATTTGCTTTGTCATGGTTCTAATTCTGTGAGTGTTTGTGCAGAGAAACAGATGTCTGTTTTTATTTTGTTTCTCTGCCGACACACACTCACGCAAACGCAAACACGCATGCCCACAGAGCAACTAGTCCAATGTATCTAATGTATGTGGATGCATTGTATCCATGTAACGTAGCTACATTAATCCAATGTATCCTCAGGATTAAGAAAAATTCTAACACATTGCACTAAGAAATGTTAAAATCTGTAACTGGATAGCCACTGACCTTTCTAAGAAAAATTCGACAGGAATTAACCTCAGCAGATGTTCTCTCCCGGCAGAGAGCATGAGACCGTTAGTCACTAGCTGAGAATGAAAAGCTGGAGAGGGCTCCAAGCCCAGGTGTATTTATAGGGGTGAGGGTTGAAGGAGCTGTGTACAGTTGCTAGGGGACAACTTAAGTTACAACTGATACCTTTTTAAAAAGCTTGTCAGTATGGGATGTGGACATAGTTAACTTTCTGAAAATTGTTGTTTCATTTCTATTTCCAAGTCCTATAAATAAAAATAAGAACCAATAGTGTGTCATAAGGTATACTCTCTGGGGCTAGGGGTAGTATGACAGACTCCTAAACATCTTTGAAAAGAAGTATTGTAATATGGGTTCCTGGAGATACGGAAAATCCAAAAAGTGATTAGAAGCGTGTGTGCACTTGTGTGTCTGTGTGTTTCAGAGGAAACAATATCTGAAAATGTTTTCCAGTGAATTGCAGTTGCCTGACAAAAACAAAAAGGGACTCCTTTTTCTCTATCCCGTGTGAAGGTCAGATATTCATTGATCTTTGCATTCTGGCCCATTCAGCCACACGGGACCCCAGTCTTGTTCTCTGAGGGTGTCACAAATGCTCTCGTGTCCTGTGAGGGTCAAGTCTGCAGAACATGCTCGTGGATTCGGGGATCCCCACGGAGAAGTCAAACATTAGCACCCAAGTTTTGCCAGAAGGAATTCCACACAAAATACTGATTTCCAGTTCAGAATGCTTCTTGGAATAAATGAAACATATTTACTCTACTTGCCTAATTTTGAAGGCAGTTTTACTCTCCATTTGCAAGAAAAAAAAATCGAAACTATTCCATATTTATGAAAGTTGGCCTCCAGATTTGAGGGTGCTTTGTCTGTTATTTTGTATATGTTTGCACGTCTGAAGGAATCCGTGCTCATTATTGCTGATCTGTAATGTACAGAAACATCCAGATAAGTCAACAAAAATCATGCATGGTCACCGAATACCCACGGCTAACGCCTTCTGATATTTTCTTCCTTTAATATTCTATATTGCTTATGCTTACTCATTATTTTATTGCCTCATAGACATCAAGCTCTGTCAGCTGCTAAAGACAGAGCCATGTCCTTGAATTCCTTTATGGAATTTAAAGTCTAATGGGGAAGTCAATATGGCAGACGTGAATTAACGACAGTTGCTAATTGCTACAAAAGAAAATGAGAAGATGCCATGGATGTCAGCAACAGCTCCTCACCCTGCTTTCTCTTGGGTAAACTGGAGGGACTCCAGTCCCTGCCTTGCAGGTGTGGTGCTGATGGGGGGCGGGGTGGGGCTCCGGGGGCCAGGACTCGGTGAGAAAATGCACAGAGTGCTCAACACCGAGCGTCCAGCGCAGGAAGGCTCAGCCCCCAGGAACCACGGTCATGACTATCATTGCCACACACTGTGGATCCCTTTGTGGAGCCTGTCTTAGAAACAGCTGAGGTCGTGGAGATGGAGGACAGGCTCCTGAACTCCTCGGTCCTCCGTTTCACCTGGGAACCGGAGCTGCTTTTTAGAATTTTTATTCTGTAGCTTGGCGTCCTTCCCTTGTTAGAGCTCTGCTGTGCTTCCCGGCTCGTCTCTGACACGATCCCCGGGTTCCAGTCCAGAGTCTTCTCCCTGTATCTCAACGCACATCATGAGCGTTCTCAGTCCCATGTGGTATAGCCCTGTTCCATCAGGGATTAGTTCTGTGACCTTCAGCAAGGTCAAAGTCAAGGTCATGTATCCATGCTTCCAGGCCTTGATTTCCTCTTCTGGAAGACAGGAATGATAAATAATGCCTCACACATAGGTGAACCGCAAGGACTGGGCTGGATCGTAAGTTTACAGCAAATGGAACAGTGCCTCACCCCTGCTAGGGTTAGCGATGACTCTTATCTCAGCGTTCCCTATTACCCCCTTGAGTGAATTATTAATCAGCTGCCTTGACCGAATTATTCACCCTGTCTGTATTCTTTTCGTTTTACTAAACATTGTCTCCTGAATAAAACTGTGTCATACTTGGGCACCTGGGTGGCTCACTCAGTTGAGTGTCTGCCTTCAGCTTGGGTGGTGATCCCAGGGTTCTGGAATCAAGTCCTGCGTCAGGTTCTCTGCTCAGTGGGCAGTCTGCATCTCCCTCTGCCCCTCCCCCTGCTCGTGCTCGCTCACTCTCTCTTTCCCTCTCACAAAAATAAATTAAAATCTAAAGCTCCAGAAGTAAGCAAAAAGATTGGAGATTGAAGAGATATATATATTATATATATATATATATCTAAAATATAAAGATTTTATTTATTTATTTGACAGTGAGAGAGCGATCACAAGCAGGCAGAGAGGCAGGCAGAGAGAGAGATGGGGAAGCAGGCTCCCCATTGAGCAGAGAGCCCGATGCAGGGCTGGATCCCAGGACCCTGAGATCACGACCTGAGCCGAAGGCTGAGGCTTTAACCCACTGAGCTACCCTGGCACCCCTGGATATATTTTTAAAAATCCGTTTCTTTTTGGTTTAGAAAAATTACTTTCAGTTATAAAAAATACTTTCTGACTTCAGTTCCCAAGTATATGCTAAAAAGGTCCTTTGTCCTGTAAAGCGTATGATAATGTCAAGGAAGTCTTGGCTTTCCTTGCACATCCAATCCCCGACTTTAAGTTCTCTTTTTTCCCCAATAGCCATAGACACAAGTACATGTCATTTTATAAAGGTCAGTTTCATGTATCACGAGTGTGTGTATCTGTGTAATTGTTTGGGGGTCACGTGTAAACTTTCACGTACTGGCGGAAGCATCACGAAAAGCCTGGAGCCGGGAAGGGAGCCTGACGGCAGGTTCTCTGTACTCAGCGTGGGTTCACTGAGATAAGCGGAAGGGGAAAGGTTCAGAGAGAGGTTATCTGTGCTCTGCCAAGATTGATTTGTTCAACCTGATTTCTAGTGCTCAAAGACTCTTTTGGGAAAGAGAGTCGAAGCAGACTGCGACAGGTGCTCTTACTGAATTACAGTCTACTTTTAAAGAGCACGAGGTATCCCCATTTCTCAGTCTTACAGGACCCCCTAATGGAGGAGACTGTGTGCTGCTTTCAGAAACTAAAGTGCCTTCAGATTTCATCTCTGTGGCCACTAAACAGTACAGAGACAAATTTGACCTTAAATATAAAATTTAGACATGATTTATGAATTTTTTTTGAGGAAAAGAGATACACAATAATTTAAAAGCGAGGTACGAAGTAACATAAAATTCAGACCCTAGTTTGAACATGTGAGTTACTTGGTTCTTAACACAACTCCCTTTGTATTTGTATTCCTACAAATGACACAGTGAGATTGCTTTCAATCAGTTTGATCCTTCTGGAGCTTGCTTTTAAGGCTTTCATGATCAGAGCAGCATTTAGTCGAGGACTAATTATTCTGCTACTAAGGTAAGACCCTTCTGCGAATTCTATCCAATGTCTGTGAATTCTGAGGTTTTCCACTCTGGTCGGTGAGACTAGGCATCATTCCCAGCCCTGTGTGAGCGCAGGACTCTGCTCCCTGTTGTCGCTTCTCCTGGCTGGTTCCTGGCCCCCAGGTCCCTCATGCACCTTTACCGTGGCCCTTGGCTGAAGACCCAGATCCCAGCACGTGGCCAGGGGTCTCTCTGCGGGCCCGACTGCCCCATACTCTGTCCTGCCATTTCCAGCCTCTTTGGTCTTCAGTTTGGACCCTGAGTTCTGTCTCCTCGGCCCAGGTGGTCCCTGGGATGCACCGGGTTACCCTTCCCTACTCTGTGGCCTGGAAACTCAAGGCCACTGATGATCACAGGACTCACCACCTTGCAGAGATCAACGTCCTTTCTTTGGGCCCAGGATCTTGAAGATCGTTCTTCCCTATATTTTGTCTGCCGGCCTGCCTTCCTTCCTTTCTTCCATTCCTTTCATTCTTTCCTTTCATTCCTTCCTTCCATTCCTTCTTGCATTGTTGTTATTTCAGATGGGAGGGCAGATTGGATCCCCCATATATCATCTTGCCTAAAGCCAAGTCTCCTCTTGTCTCTATTTTTGAACCAGGAATTCTATGTACCTTTCTCCTGGGGTGTTTCTTTGGGTAAGAAATACCTGCCTCAGAATCACTTGGGATGGTCATTAAAGATGCAGATTTTTGAGCTTTACCCCAGGCCTGCTCCATCAGAATGTCTGGACTGTGGTCCAGAAGGCCACGGTTTAAACAGTGCCCTGGGGTTCGCACTCAATTTGGGAAGTATACTTAAATGTATTCTACTAGGGACGTGGAGGCAGAAAGAAGGGATGTTAGTTCCCATTTCCACTAGGGAGCCTCAGCTCCCTTTGTGATGAAGTGAGGCTGCTTATCTAAGGGGCCATCCTCCTCACTCTTATTCTCCTTGGACTGTCACAGGCAAGTAAAACCATAAATTCCTCAGCTGCTGAAAAAGCACTTCACCAGGCTCAAGTTTCTTTGGTAAATAATTGCTTACTTTGACCATGCAGAATGTCCTTTGCTAAAAATCTGTCCCTTGTTTTGGTTGAGAAGAAGATGGTAACAAAATGGAATCTGCCGCGCCCTTAGTTTGGGGAGCTTTTTTGGAAAGCACTGCATGTCTGCAGATCCTTGGGCAAAGCCTATTTGAAAGCCACGAGGGGGCAGGGAGTTGTGAACTTGGACTGGATTCACCAAGAGTGTGGGAAGTTGGGGATAACTGTGATGAGGGAGGGACTCTTAACTGGTCCTTATCTTGTGGCTGGAGTGTGCGGAGTTTCATTCCTTAATGAGGGCAGGAGTGACAGAGAAAGCTGGAACCGGGCAGGAGGGGAGGGGGCAGGACTGAAGACCCTTACTGGAAAATGTATGTTCTCTCTGAAACTAAAGAGGAAAGAGATGAACCCTGGATTATTATACTGAAGCCATTGGTAATTTTCTCCCTCAGATGAGTATCCATCATAGAAGACTCAGACTCTTTGGTTAAGAACTCAGTAAAGCTTCAAACTGTTTTTAGGCCCCCTTTTATTGTTAGTTGGGCCTTACATTGCATGTTGATCAGCGCCAAGGATGCTGGGAAGAATGCCACATGCCATGTAAAAGATCTGTCTCCCCAGCATCATCCGATATTCACAGGAGATTCTTTCTCTGGTTCTGTGTTCCCCAGACGAGGCTCTCCAGGAAAACCTAGAGTTTCATGATGGAGCAACTCTGTGTGTGTATGTGTACGTCATCTGTATTAAAACATCTACCAGCCACCAAGCGAGAATCTTAGTTTCCACTGAGTATTTAGATTCTGCACACACAGCGCTCTTTTGTTCCTGGAAAGGGTGGGTCCTAACTGATGCCATGTGGGTATTGGTCAGTCACACCTCAATCCTCCTGACTCTAGAAGGGAGTGAGAAGGAACATGGAATGTTCCTTCTTGTCCTAAATTATATGTAGACTTTTCAAAGGAGGTCATTGAACTTCCATTCTTTGAAGAGGACACATGTTTTAAAACAAAGAGAACGACTGGAAACCAGGAGTCTTGGCCTCAGGTCTTGGCTCTGCCCTGAACTAGCTCAGAAAACTTGGGTTTCACTTTCCTCATCCACAAAATAAGACTGAAAAGTTGACATCAAATGTCATATTTCATTCTGAATTATTCCACTATATTAGGTATTATTCAGTTATATGTTAATGTACCTATGTTCCCTGAATTGAAACGGGATGACATGATACACATTAATGGCAGACTGTATACAATGGAAGACTGTAGAAGTGTATGTTCCAGTGGGACTCAGAATTATTTACTCAACAGTTTAAAACTATTATGAAACTCCCAGAGTGACTCTTCTGGATCATGTATTTTTTTAAAGATGTATTTATTTATTTGAGAGAGACAGCATTCGTGCACACATGTGTAAGAGCATGATCGGGGTGGGAGGCAGAGAGAGAGAGGGAGAGATTCTCAAGCAGACTTACGCTTGGTGCTGGGGTTGTCTCAGAGATTGAACTCATGACCCTGAGATCACGACCTGAGCTGAAACCAAAAGTCTGATGCTTAAGCAACTTCACCACCCAGGTGCCCCAGATCCATGTTTCATTTAAAGTTAGAGGGGGATCTCTTCTTTGCTTTTGATGTGGATTTTTTTTTTAGCTATACATATTTCCTTTAAATTTTATTCAATGCAATCTATACATTTTCTTCCCAAACATTGACTACGTTTTTGAACATTTACTATTATTGCCAAAACCCATCTGGTTAGATAACATTTTCATACTTTACACAATGGATTCCTCATTTCTGTTTGTGTCAAAAATCAGACTTATTGAAGGTTATTGTGTAAATATAAGTAACCATGGAATTTTTTGTCCTAAGATATTATCACATAACAGCCTTTTCCAATGGAGGAATTTAATATAAATAAGAGTGTCCTTGTATGGCTATGGAAATATTTGCCTGTTGAATGTTCTCTTGTTTCTTCTTCCCACCAAGAGGTGGTGTTTGTAGACAGGAGAGGGACAATGCTACAGGTATCCACTTTGTGGATATGGAAATAACAATGGGAAACACACTGAGTATAATGTGAGACACAAAGGGGGAACTGGATAGCTTTTTATTGAATAAATGAATAAGGATGGATGGATGCCAAGGTTTCTTCTTATCCACTTTGAATCCCACTATGAAAATAGGTAAGATCCTTAAATGTAAAACAAAATTTTTAGTTAATTCATTGTGATATGTATTAAGCACCTTAAATATGTATTAAGATATGTATTAAGCACCGTAAAGTATAAAGACTTCACCATGACATTATCTCTATAGAGATAGCTTAGGTAATTTTATATAATTTAGTATTAGACTAGGTTCCTTTCTGATATTAGGGTATTTACTTACTAGAATAGTAAATATGTATACAAATGTTGTGTCACATCTGAGATAGGGATCTAAAGGTAGTATTAGAACAAGATATCAGCATCTATAAAGTACAGCCTACTCAAAAGCAATGCTTGATGGCTTTAGCTAGCAGTAATATTGTTTGCTTCACAAATAAACTGAGGCAAAAACTTAAGTAATATGTGTATATAGAATGTGAAGTGAAATATACTCATGTAAGAATGTTATTATATAAAAATCATGATTATACGTATCAAGAAATTTTTATTATTTGATTTTTTTAAAAGATTTTATTTATTCGAGAGAGAGCGAGAGAGAGAGAGAGAAAAAAAGCTTGAGCAGGGGGAGGGGCAGGCAAAGAGGGGGAAGCAGGCTCCCCGCTGAGCAGGGAGCCCCACAGGGTCTCAATCCCAGGGCCCCGGGATCATGACCTGAGCCGAAGGCAGATGCTTAACTGACTGAGCCACCCAGGTGCCCCTCAGCAAATTTTTAAATAAAGGCCCCGTGTGTATGTGTGTGTGTGTGTGTGTGTGTGTGTGTGTGTGTGTGTGTGTGGCTTTAAGAACAGTAATAAGTCCATTTGCATGTATCCATCGTCTAAGTTAAGAAATAGAACACGACCAAAACTCAAGAAGCCTCTCTGTGACGTGCCTCGTGGTCTCATTCCCTGTACACCCCCACACCATCCCCGCCTGAGGTACCCCTTTTCCTGAATCTTGGGTCATTGTTGTTGTTTTTTAATCATTTCCTTGCTTAAGTAATTTGTTGGCTTAGCATGACTCTGAGCTTTATAAAAAGGAAATCATAGTATATATATTCTGTGATTTTTTTTCTCTCAATATTATGATTCTGAGGTTCACCTACAAACACGGAGTTCATTCATTTCCACTGCTATTTCATCTTTCATTGTCTAAGCACAACTCACTTTATCTGTTCATTATCCTGATGAAAATATCCTTAGATTTGTTTCAAAATATGAAACGTTCATTTATTCCACTTGAATCATTCCATAATTTTTCATTGACTTTTGCCAGACTTGTAATTACCAGATAGTTCAACCAAATCTTAAATACTACTCAATATGCACAGAGAGCGGAAATTAAAATCTGTATTGCTGTCAACTGTATGGTCCCAGTAAATGTAACTGTCCTAGCCAGTTCGGCCTGTCCTAGCCAGCTTGCAGTAAGTTGTTCTCAGAAAGGAGGCACATGGCGCCTGGGTGGCTCAGTCAGTTAAGCATCTGCCTTCAGCTCAGTCATGGTCCTGGGGTCCTGCGGTCCTGGGATAGGGCCCCATGTGGGGCTCCCTGCTCAGCAGGGAGTCTGTTTCTCCCTCTCCCTCTGCCCCCGCCACTTGTGTTCTCTCTCTCTCTCTCTCTCTCTCTCAAATAAACAAAATCTTAAAAAAGGAGGCCACGGTTTAATAATCTTATTATTTCCTTTGCCACTTGCAGTTTTTGCCCTCCTGTTCAAAATTTTTTTCCCATTAAGCAGACCTAGTGGCAAGATTTTTTTACAGAGTGTGGCTTCCTATCCATGAGCTTAGTGTTTCCTTTAATAGGTCTAGAATCGTTCATAAGGTATGCAAAGCTAATGCTAAATTTGGTCACCAATGAAAACAGGCTGGCTCAGTGATTCAAGAGAGGGGTAGAGTTAATGGATACATAAACCACTCCCCGACAGCTAAACATCCCCAAAAGTTCATTTTTTACAACAGTCGGGACATCATTCGGCAGGTATCTACCTCACGGAACAGCATCAACCTCGAGAAGTGGTAGCTCAGAGACTCTCTGGCAGAGCATTAGTTGACTCTGACAGAATAAAGACGAAGGAAAGTGAAATCTTTTTTTTTTTTTCTATTTTAATGCTATTGTGTTCATTGAAATATAACTTAAAATTATATTTTAAAAAAGGAAATTCAATGATCTAATCTATAAATTGTCTTAGTGTTCAAGGTATATTAAAAAGAAACGGTGGCAGAGTCAGTTAAACATCCGACTTGGTTTCAGCTCAGGTCGTGATCGGGGTCATGGGACCGAGCCCTGTGTCAAGCCCCGTGACGGGCTCCATGTTCAGCGTGGAGTGTGCTTGGGATTCTCTCTCTCCTCTCTCTTTGCCCTTCCCCCCTCCCTCGCACGCCGTCTCTCAAATAAATCAATTAAAATTTGTAGATTAGACAATTACATTTCCTTTCTTAATATAATTTAAGTTATATTTAAATCCTTAGAAAGAGTAGAATCCACAGGTTCACCGTCTCTGGGGAGTTGAGCATCTAAGGGCCAAAGAAGCTTTGATTTGTCTTAGGACTTAGGACTACTGGATTGGAATCCAGAGACCATCTTACTCTGACTCTCTTGCAATTGTAGCTCGGATGATAGGTCACTAAAGGGCTTTGTCTTCTACTAGAAACATCCATTTATTGCCGTAGCCTTAGTTTTATGGCAGTGCCTTCCACATGGTAGGCACTAACAACTATCTATTACATAAATGAATTTGGGGGCCCTGGGTAGAGCTTGTTTGAACTGGTATATTTTTGTGAGGAGTTGGTATGGCAAGAGTGGGATTTGAACTCGGTATCATTGTGATTTTAGGGGAATGCCCTGTGTTTGCATGTCTTCCTCCTGGAGAGATGGTGACTGGTTTCAGCTTATCGAGGTTCCTGTGGGGAAATGAGGGCGGGGACACAGAGCACATGCATGACACAGGCATCACACTCCACACGTTCTATGATGACGGTTGGGAGAAGGTACAGTAGAAAAACACAAGGTATTCGAGACCCTGCTGAGTTTAACGGTTTCCTGTTGAGTTGATGAACTATAAAATATATTGAGAAGGCACTGTCACTGATGATGATGATGATTAGAAGATCAATGCCGAGGTTTCTCTAAAAGCACTGTGGCTTCCCTATCCTTTAGGTTTCAAATATTTTTTTTTTTTAGATTTTTATTTATTTATTAGAGAGCGAGAGACTGAGAATGAGAGGGGAGAAAGTCAGAGGGAGAAGCAGACTTCCCGCAGAGCCAGGAGTCCGATATGGGACTTGATCCCGGGACTCCAGGATCATGACCCGAGCCACAGGCAGTTGCTCAACCAACTGAGCCACCCAGGCGCCCGGTTTCAAATATTTCTAACAAGTCCCTCCTAGCCCGGGATGACTAGGTACCTGTCCCACCTTCTGAGCTTCGTGCAGAATTACTCTTCTGGCTGGCCTCGTCTCTGCTGGAGCCACACGTGGGGCTCTAGAGAATAGTGCTAGTAGCTCCTTCTGGCTCCGGGCCCTCTGCATATGTTGTACACTGTTCTATCTGGAACTCTTCCAAGCCCGTGGGATACACTCTGCTCATCCAGATTTTGGCATAAAAGTAACTTCTTCGGAGACGTCTCAGAGCCCCCACCCTATACTTCACTGTCAGCTCTTCCTTCATTACAACGTGCAGCGAGCTGTTTAGCCTGCGTCTCTTCTCTTGGCACGTGAACTTCATTAGGCAGGTATCGGGCTTTCCCACAAAGTGTGGCCAAGAGCAGGTGCTTGATAAACACTCGCTGAAGCAATGAATGTCGAATGAATCATCAAAAGTGCAGCTAAAATTTTTTGTTTTCTTTTTCTGTCTTTAGCTGGGAAGTTATCAATTCCAAACCAGATGAAAGACCCAGGTTCAGCCACTGTATTGCAGAATCATGGATGAATTTCAGCATATTTCTCCAAGAAATGTCTCTTTTTAAACAGCAGAGCCCTGGCAAGGTAAGTGTTCCAGCCTAGGAGAAGTACTATGTTTTACAACGTGCAATAAATTGGAAATGAATGAATTAACCTATTTTATCAGCGTATAAGGGTTCTCCAATCCTGGGTATAATATACTAGGAGCACATGCCATAAAAGCTGATATTAGCGAGGTTCAGAAATGTGTGTTAGCACTAGAAAATCCTCAAACTTATATTTCAAGATTGGATTGGTTTTCTATATACATACTTATCTAACCCATTAACAAAAGTGGTGATTGGTCTTGATAGTAGCCAGACCAAGGAGAAAAAAATATCTTATGAAGAATCTCAGTTTAAAAAAAGACACATAAATGCAGAGAACAAACTGGGGGTTGACAGAGAGAAGAGGGACAGGGCAATGGGCAAAACAGGTGAAAGGGATTAAGAGGTACAGAAGTCCAGTTATAAAAGTCATCACCATGTTGTCCACTGAAAACTAATACAATGTTACGTGTCAAGTCTACTTCAATATAAAAAGTAAATAAGTCATAAGGATGTAAAGTACAGCATAGGAACGTTGTCAAAATGTCATATTAAGTATATATGAGACAGACAGTCACTAGACCTGTCATTATCCATAATGTATGTAAATGTTGAATCGCTGCGTTGTACACTGAAAAGTCATAACCTTGTATGTCGATTACAATCCAATAAAAAAGTTTCTATTATTAAGGCTGATTCTGAAGTCAAAGGGAGATGGAATGAAGCTACAGTCCTTTGAGGGTGCTGTTGGAGTTAATAGAGTCAGTCTAAAAAGTAGAGATTCTTACATGACTTATCTAGTGAAGAAAACCTTTGGCAAAGACACCCATAGTCTTTATAAAGATGGAATGAGTATTTTTCCAGTTAAGATGAGAATCCCTGTGGAGAAGGGTCGCAGGTGGTTTGGAAAGGCTTGCACGGTGCACACCCTCGGAGTACTTGGATGTGTAGAGGCGGCCTCGGCCTCAGCTGTGATTGAGAGAGCGTAAGCCGTCACCAGACCCGTTCCCTTCCAGCATCGTGTTCAAGGTCCTTGAACCTCCCCCTGTACTTGGAAGAGCCTAGGAACGTCGACACTGAAAATCCCTCTGGTCGTACCATGTACAGGCAATCTCTTAACTCCAGGAGTATTGAATAATACAACTGTGCTTGGACACCTTTTGAGCATATTAAAGTGGCAACGTTGTGTATGTGTGGATTTTTTTAATCCCCAAAGGCAATTCTTGGCAGGGCTAGACATACCGTGGAGAAGGAGAGTTGCATTTTTGATGCCTATTTTACTGAAATGATTAAACACATTTTTAGAAGATTCTGAACTTAAAACTTCTTCATTACAAATTTAGTGGGTAATATGAAATCTCTTTGTGAAACTGAATTCTGGACATTGTAATGCTTGCCTACACTTACTCTTTCAACACTTATGTTGCTGTTCGAATTGCATATTCCTCAGGGGCCTCTGCTGTTTCAGAAACAGCTCTTAATTTTGTTCTGTAAGTTCATCTGTTTTCCTTTTGACTAGTTAACTTATTAACCCTGTGCCAAAGAATGGAAAATCAAGGTTAATCTGATGGTGTTAATCAGTTACTGATCAGAGTTACGTGTTCTTATCCTCATATGTCTTTTTGAAAGTCCCTTAATGAATTTTCTTTGCTTGCCAATTAAATACCATAATTTAAAGATAAATCAAAAGAAGAAAGATAGTTTATTTTTAAGACTAGGGAGTGGATAACAAGTGAAGGCATTATGGGAGGTTTTTTGGTTGTGATGTTTGAATTTCTTAAAACAACCAAGATTTTTTTTTTTGGTCATAACTGACAGAAGGAAAATAAGCATATTTCACTGCAGGAATTTCATTTCATTCCCAGTTGGTTCCTAAGTGACCTAGAAGTGGGGTCAATGTGAGGGATGGCTGTGGTTAGGAAGGAGGATAGTAATGGCCAATGGATTCATCCCAGCAGCTTATCAGCTGTGCAAACTGCCATTCTATTTATATAAATGCCTCTAATTTCTGCTTTGCTGTGTTTATGAATTTTGATGGATTTATAGAAGTAGTTTGAACTTGCAGATTTATGAACCAGGCTGCATTCTTTTCAGTGACTGATCCTGAATAAAAGAAGTTACTGGGACATACTAGTCTTCAGTTCTCTTGCATCTGGCGGTAATATAGCCACAGGCATGATTAATGGGAGATGTTCTCTGTGCCAGAATTTAGCTTCTGGAACCTCAGAATGAATATTAATAAGTGTTAACGTGGACTAAGGCTGGCTGAACACAGACTAGGCAGACCCAAGTACAAAAGAAGTCTGTTTAAAAAACATTTGCCATAACGTGATAGATCACATACAGATAAATAATTGTCTCTGTATCCCGTGCCCGAAAACGTCTTAGAGTTATGTATAACTGTCACATGTTGTTTCTGTTATTTCTAGTTTTGTCTCCTGGTCTGCAGTGTGTGCACATTCTTTACAATCTTGGGAAGTTATATTCCTGGAGTTATACTCAGCTATCTACTGCGTAAGTATGGTAGAACATTTGGCTAATTTATGTGATGCATATGGTATCATTTAATGGTCAACAAGGCCTTCTATAGTCTGGAAGAGGAGGGATGAGTCCTTAACTATAAAGCACATTGATTATTCTTTAATTTCCTGCTGTACAAAGTTTCTCCTTTTCCTAGAGGCATGTTTATATTTTAAAGTTGGAGGAATCACTGCCAAAAGGCAGGGTTGGTTATAAGTGATTTGATTTGATTTCAAATTATGTCATTAAAACTGCAAGTAAGCTATATTTCCCACCCCCCCACACACACACACTAATCCCCTTGCCCTTGTGTATATTCTGTGGCTCAAAAAATAATTAAAACCACAATGTGATACCATTACTCCCCCTACCAGAATGGCTAAAATTAAAACTACCCTAGAGTAAGTATTAGCAAGGATACAGAGCAACCGGAAATTCTCACATACCATTGGTGGGTAGGTAGAATGGTAAAAACAATTTGGATAACATTTGGCAGTTTCTTAAAAACTATATGTGACCCAGCTATTTCACAGCCAGATATTTACACAAGGGAAATGAAAGTATATATCTGCACAAAGACTTGTAAACAAATGTTCACAGCAACTTTATTTGTAGCAGCCAAAAACGAACAATCCATCTGTCCATCCACATACATACCGGTCAACAAACTGTGGTATATAGACTGTGTGTGTGTGTGTGTGTGTGTGTGTGTGTGTACACACACACACACACACACACACAATGACTACTCAGCACAAAAAAATTGATGTATGCAACAGTCTGGATAAATCGCTAAATAATTAGATTGAGTAGGGAAAGCCAGGTTAAAAAAAGAACATATACTGTACAATTCCATTTATACATCATTCGAATTCATCTTTAGCTAATAGCAAAGCTCACAAATGGTTGCCTAGGGATGAGGTGGGTGGGGGCAGGGAAAGACAAGGGAGGGGGATTAATAAGAGGAAGATGGGGACAATCTAGGGGATGATGGATGTGTTCGCTATCTTCATTGTGGTGATGGTTTCTTAGTATGGAGTATGTCAGAACTTACCAAATTTTATACTTTAAATATGTGACATACAATTTATTGTATGTCAAATATAACTCCAAAATCTGTAAAAAAATAATATATATATATATAGAGAGAGAGAGAGAGAGAGACAGCTTCTCCTAAAAAATACAGTCTGGTGCTGCCACCTTGAGATGGGATGGGCACTCCACTGAACTAACCCTCATATTTCCTCATTTTTCTTACACCAGCTTTTACAATGTACATATATTTCCTTGGCTTCTAGTCATATTTGAGTTTGTAACTCCTATTTAAAAGGTAAATCGGCACATCTTCTAACAGCAACAAAGAAGTAAACACTAGGGAATACAATATATTCACTAGGTCAGTCTTCATTTCTTTTCGTATTCCTAATGCATAACGCCCATGCCCAATGATCGAAGCGCAAGCCCCTTCTCCCAGATGGAACTCCTATAGAATATCAGCCATTGATCTGCTTTCCTTAGGACGTAAAGGAGAAGCGAGGTGGGGGAGAATTTGATATAGGCCAGGCATCATTCAGATGGTTTGCATTTACCCCATTTGTTCTACATGAAACCCCAAGAGATATTATCATCCCAAAATTACTGATGAGAAGCTAATATATAATAATTTTCCTGTAGCAAAATGGCTTATTCAACAAATAAGCAGAAGTGTAGCATTTAATCCAGGACTCTTGTCAAGAAAGCATGTAATCTTGGTCGATGTTGAGGGTGAAAAAATAAAAGGGAGAAAGTTAATTTAATAGCAAGTCTTTGAAAACAGTGACTGGAAGCTTAGTGCCCGCGTCTATGTGCGTGCGTGTGTACAAGTCTATGTATGTGTGCATGTGTGCGTGTGTGTGTGTGTGTGTGTGTAGGGGAAGGTGTTTTCATTACAGGAGGAAGAATAGAAATTATGAACTTATTTCACAGAGGCATTTCTCTAAAAAAAAAAACTTTGTCTTACTGACTGAACTATTTTTGTGTGCTACTCAGAGGTAGCCTTTTGAAAGGAAGGTCATATTATCAACACTCTCTTCCTTCTTATGTTTCAGTGCTATGTGCATTTTTGTGCCCCCTGTTTAAGTGTAATGATATTGGACAAAAAATATACAGCAAAATCAAGTCAGTTCTGCTGAAGCTAGATTTTGGAATTGGAGAATATATTAATCAGAAGAAACAGAAGAGATCTGGTAGGTAAAGTTTGAATTTTAGATTCCATGCATGGAATGAGACGTCAGCTGTTTATTATGAAATCACTTTGAATATGTTTAAAGTGCTTTTTATTTTTAGCTTTTTATTACATATTATTACAGAAGCTAAAGCCCCCAATGTAGCCTTTGCCTATTTAGGCATCCGTGCTTTTCTCAAACATGTAAGAAATTGACTTTTAAATTCAAATTGTCAGGAGAAGAAAAGGATTTAGTAATTCTATATTTGCTATTTATGATTTCCTTTGTTTCAGTTGTTTTATTTTGGGGTGAGCAATTGCAAATAAAAAACCATGCTAAAGGTAAAAATGTGGGAGCCACAAAAGAGGGGCTTGAGAGAACCAAGGGGAGGAAAAGAAAATAGGAAAAACCAAAGTGATCATTTTTAACTATTTAACTTGGCCTATGACTTTATAGATTTCCAAACTATAGCAAGCATCAGAATTGCAGGGAGGGATTGTTAAAGCAGAGAGTCCTGGGCCCCACCCCAGAATTTCTGATTCAGTGGGTATAGGGTAAGACCTGAGAATCTGCATTTCTAAAAAGTTCCCATCACTGGCTCTGCTGGTGCTGGGTCATCCCTATGAGAATCACTGATATGGACCGTTTCCCTTGAAAATCAAACACTTGCAGATATGTAAAGATTGTTGTGTGCACACATTTAATTAAATGGAAGCATTGGGAGACTACGAGGAACGTGAGGTCATTATCTATATCACTGTAGAATGAATAAAATACTCTATGTCTAAGCTGGCCAGGACACTGAAGGCCTCTAAATTTTTTCTCAACAGAAGCAGATAAAGAAAAAAGTCACAAAGATGACAGTGAATTAGACCTTTCAGCTCTTTGTCCTAAGGTATTTTTTGTTTGGTTTTCCATTTGTTCCCATGTGGTTTGACTGTAAATTTACTTACATGCCCTGTAGCTGAATGATTTGCCTAACGGACTCCTCTTATTTCTCTTAAGATGACCAAACAATTTCAAAAGGAGAATTACTCATCTGGTTTTTATTATTCTGATATTTTGGGGGTTCGAATGGAGTTTTCAAAAAGGTTTCTGTCAGAAGTTTCAAATGTGTCACTGCTGTCTATGTTAACACAGATTAGCCTCACGGTTGCGGCCAAAGAGCTGTCTGTGTCCGACACGGACGTATCCGAGGTCTCCTGGACTGACAATGGTACCTTCAACCTGTCAGAAGGGTACACCCCGCAAACAGACACTTCCGACGGTATGCGCACATTTCTACCTACTCTTCCTTTGAAATGTGTATTACGAGCACATGCAAAAATGTTTCCCTCTGTTAACTGCTGAATAGGTACACAAAATATGGTGTATCTATATAGCGGAACACCACTTGACTCTAAAAACAAAGTACTGATACGTGCCATGACTTGGATGAACCTTGAAAACATCTTTTTATTTTTTTTTTTTAGATTATTTATTTGTCAGAGAGAGAGAACACAGGCAGGCAGAGAGGCAGGCAGAGAGAGAGGGAGAAGCAGGCTCCCTGCCGAGCAAGGAGCCTGATGCGGGACTCGATCCCAGAACTCTGGGATCATGACCTGAGACGAAAGCAGCCGCCTAACCGACTGAGCCACCCAGGCGTCCCTGACCCTTGAAAACATTATGCTGAGTGAAAGCCAAACACACAAGCCCACATATCTTATCGTTCCATTTATATGAAACGCCCAGAAGAGGCAAATTCATCGGGACAGAAAGTAGATTAGTGGCTGCTAGCGGCTGGGGGAAGAGGAATGGTGGTGAGTGACTGGTAATTAGTTAATTTATAATGAAATTAGGTATTGGTGGTGGTTGTAAAGCTTTGTGAGTATATTAAAAACCACTGAATCGTACACTTGAAAAGGGCAAATTTTATGGTATATGAATCATATCTCAAAAGCTATTACTTTTTAAAAGTATAAGAAAAAGCTCTAAGCCAGTTAACATACTAATTTGCCTTTATTTTAATAACAAATAATTGGTGGTGAAAACAATTTTTGAAGTGTCTGGTGGCAAATATCCATTGCTTTTGGCAACAATGGAAGGAGCAGTAGAGACACTCATCCCACACATCCAGGGTTAATCCTAATTAAAAAACGATTGAAGTGAGGAGGACCGGTTCCCCAAGTCTAAAGCTGACTCCACTCATGTTTTTCTTCAAAGTTAGTTTAAAAAAAAAAAAACAACTTTGTTTTATTTCATAATTAGGATAATATAATTTCAAATAGAGTCTTGCACAGTAACTTAACCTTTGCTAGCCTCATTGGATTATTTCAAGTCATTTTAGCCATATACTGAAAATATGAGATAATAATGGAAGATTATAAATTGTTTTATATGTTTTTATAAGCAAGAACACACTTTCTTTTCCTAGAGGAAGGAGAGAGGCTGTGCAATGTTTGAAAAAATGGGCTTGGAGATTGGGACACCCAAATGTAGTCTTGCTTTTGTCATTAGCTGTGTGAACAGGTGACATAATATCTGTGGACCTCAATTTCCTCACTTTTAAAGTGTATTTGAACATTCATGGGGCAACCTGGTGGCTCAGTTGGTAGAGCATGTGACTCTTGATCATGTGGTTGTGAGTTCAAGCCCCACACTGGGCTTAGAGCCTCCTTCAAAAAAAAAAACACTCAAGCTATACAAGCCCAACATCAAGATAAGATAGCCAACCCTTTGTTCTTAAGCATTACACAACAAAAGGGGCAGCAATAATCCAACCCACATAGAAGGCTTTAATTAAATTGAAGACTTCAAGTCACTGTTGTAAAGAGTTAACTGTTATACTGTAAAATTTTCTATGGAAAGTGAAAAGCAACAAAATCACTGTCTGCCTACTAACCTGACATTGTTTTCAAATGTCCCAAATCTTAAAGTGTTCCTGTATGTATTCTGGACACAAATTTGGTAAATAGGACATGGCCATTTTCAGCGATATTTATGGAAAGCCAAATGTTTCCATAAGCTTTTAAGCTGAGTAAGGGATAGAAGGAGCAATACTTTTAGTGCATTGCTTTAAACAAACATACATTACGGATGCTGAGCCGCAGAACTCCATGGATGAATAACGCTGTGGCAGGATGATACTCACCGTTTATTTTCCCAGAATCCATAAAAAACCTCCAATTGAAATATTTTTTTTAACTCTGTGATCATGCATATCCACATTGGCTTAAAGTTAATACTCTCCCTGGGGCAGGATAAAACTTTTGTTTACAATGAACATTTAAACTTCAATACACATATACAATGGAATATTACTCTGCCGTAAAAAGAATGAAATCTTGCCGTTTGGAACAATGTGGATGGAACTAGAGAGTATTACGCTAAGCAAAATAAGTCAGAGAAAGAGAAATACCATATGATTTCATTCCTATGTGGAACTTAGGAAACAAGACAAGCAAAGGGAAAAAAAGAGAGGCAAACCAAGAAACAGACTCTTGAAAACAGCAGAAAGACCCATGGCCACCCGAGGGGAGGTGGATGGGGGAAGGGCAGGATAGGCGACGGGGATTCAGGAGAGCACTTGTGATGAGCACCAGGTGTTGTATGAAACCGTTATCACTATATTGTCTACCTGAAATTAATACGCTGTAGGGTAACTCGCTGGGATTTAAATAAAAACTGTAAAAAAAAAAAAAAAAGTTAAGTCAAGCCTCAAGCTAATGTTAGACAGGTTGAATATTAAGTCCTTACATATACTGTTTGGTACTTAAGAGGAAAACTAAAGTAGCAGGGACATGCAGTTTTTGTTTCTTTGTTGAGTGGTAGTTTCCCAGATTTGAAAGGGGTCTAGTATGTGGTTAAGTTGATTTAAGCTGAACCAGGAGGCTTAGATGAATGTCAAGTTTGCCCGGAGGGTTCGGATTAAAATCAGATTATCATTGGGGCGCCTGGGTGGCTCAGCTGGTTAAGCGACCCCCGCATTGGGCTCCCTGCTCAGCGGGGAGCCTGCTTCTCCCTCTCCCTCTGCTGCGCCCCCTGCTTGTGCTGTCTCGGTCAAATAAAAAAGTCTTAAAAAAATTAAAAAAAAAATCAGATTATCGTTTAGATAGTTCGTTTCAAATTCATCGTGGTGCTCAAGCATGAACTTGTGTTATACATTCCACAGATCTTGACCGACCGAGCGAAGAAGTTTTCTCTCGAGACCTTTCCGATTTTCCATCTGTAGAAAACGGCACGGGCACAAATGATGAAGATGAATTCAGCCTTGGCTCGCCCACTGAGCACAGGAGGAAAAAAGAGCAGTTGGACAGCGGTCTCAGAGCCAGCGGAGAGAGGCAGTCAGCAGCTGGTCTCACCCTTCCTTTGAGCAGTGACCAAACCTTTCAGTTGATGCGCAACCTGGCTGGGGACGCCATCACGGCCGCAGTGACGGCTGCCATCAAAGAGCAGTTGGAGGGCGCTCAGCAGGCGCTTTCTCAGGCTGCCCCCAGCCCGGGCGACGACACAGACACTGAAGAAGGTGATGACTTTGAACTACTTGACCAGTCAGAGCTTGATCAGATTGAGAGTGAATTGGGACTTTCACAAGACCAAGAAGCAGAAGCACAGCAAAATAAGAAGTCTTCGGGCTTCCTTTCAAATCTACTCGGAGGCCATTAGTCTGGGAATCAACTTGTTCAACACAGCACAGATAAAACTACCAAAAAATTTCAAACAAGCAAAAAAAAAAAAAAAAAAATAGAAGAAAAAAGAAAAGGAAAAAAATTTTTTGAACTGTGAGCTTTACTGATTACTTCAGATTTTTTTTCTTATTTTCCCTCCTGCAGTGAATTAATTGGATATATATCAGCTGATACTGATATTTCCTATAGCTATTTTTATGTAATAAGCATGGAAATGAACTTTATATACATATATATACATACTGTGTTGTCAGAGATGAATATTAGAGGTTGTTTTTAATGCAAAAACACCAAATTATTGGGATCCTACTATGAGTATTCCTTATTTTTTTCTTTACAATTAATTTTTCAGGCATGCAAAAACAGTTTATTGTAACTCACTGAAATATTAACAACTAGTGAATATAATCAGTATCAGCTCCTTTGTTACTGATACTTGGAAACAGTTAAAAAATTTTGGTGATTCTGATGTAAAAAAAAAAGCAAATTATCAAGGTGTCTTTAGCTGGAGGACTTGGGAAATATTATCAAAATTAATTTCCTAGGAAAAATTTTAAAAATATATTTAACTACTTTGGATAGGCTGATACATTTCCATGTTATTTCTGCAATTATAGACTTAGGCTTACCTGTAGTGAATGGCATGCTCCATGGACTGCCAGCTCTGGTCTTGGCAATGGGTGGTATTAACCCATCGAAAGCAAGTAGTTATATATCACATAGACAGTGGTTCTGATGTAAACAGAGACTGGGCTGTGTTTTGTTGTTCAATTGTCATATATTTGTAATAGAGATGTCGTAAAGTGCGGATCTCTTCTTCTGCCTGCTCAGACCTAAGTTAAACCTTTATCTTTCATATTATGTCATAGAAAAAGTCTCTTAAAGTTGTGAAACTAGTTCCTGGTATGTTCTAGGAGTGATGTTGTCATCAGCAATAGAGAAACAGTAAGTGCTTTCGTAGCCTGTATAGAGTCTCCAACACGAGAGAAATTTGCTTGGCTTTAAGGTGTACTTATTTGCTACTGAAGTTGAAATATGTAATCTGTTTCTACTGGGAAGTTAGAATGTATTTTTCCTTTATTTCAGACTTTTTAGATCACTTTCAAATAACCAAATTTGACTGAGGCTTTTAACAAAGGACTTAGCAGAAATCCAGCAAATTGTGTTTTTGTGATAGAAACTTTTAATAGTGTTGAGGGACCATGTCAGCCAACTACCAACAATCCCTTCAATCTCCAGGTACAGCTGGCATTTCTACAGATGCATGCGGACATCTGAGACCCTCAGAAAGGAGGGATGATCCAAGAATATAGGAAATCTGTGGGCCCTTCCCTTAATTTTATTCCTTTCCTTGTATTTCTAAAGACTGTAGTTAATCTGATGTTTTAATGTAGCATCTCTTATTTATTTTTTCTTTCTGAGGTATTAAAATATCTAGACTGAATTTTGCCAAATGTTAAAGGGAGAAAAGTAATTGAGGACTTGGAATACTTTTGTGATTGCTTTTTGTGATTGACTATGCTTCTATGTCATTAGTGCCTCATGACTGTGTTTGATGTCCTTTATTGATACAAAGTGAGCCTGTGCCTTCATTATCTTGCCCATTTTGGTACAAAAACCTGGTGTTAGATCTATGAACTGTGCGGGTTAGGGAGGAATATACCTGAATCCTATTCAATACAAGTTTCTGGACATAAAGAAAAATACAGTCACATATTTATAAAATAATCGTCACCAGGATTCTTTTTTTTAATGTGTATGTTTCTGCATTTAAAAATGTTCTTGGCCATAAAGTCAAAAAGTTTACAAGTCATTTCAATTTTTTCATTGAGGGGGAAACAAGAAGTTGATCCAAATAACTAAAGAATGTGTTAGAAGTCACTGGACAAGCTTACAAAAAGATAAACTCAGGAGTTGGTGGTATGAACAACAAAACTAGTATCAAGTATTATAAACTATAAATTAAAAGTGGGTTGGGGATGGTAAGGTTGTTAGGGTAGAAAAATGTGTTACTGGCACTCTGGAGGAGACATACCAGCTCTCTATGGATAGTAGCATTATAACCATACATGTACTTCAATATTTATTCAAGAACGTATGTCATCACAAATTTACATAATGCAGTAACAGTACTCAATTCAGATAAACAGGGATGCTGAGGATGATGTGTGTGTGTGTGTGTGTGTGTGTGTGTGTGTGTGTGTGTTGGTGGATGTACTGTGTATAATCCTTTCCCGGTTTTAAGATACAGTAACAATAAACCCTGATGATTGATCCAGTACAGAGGGGGGACTATTTATCCCTTACCATGAGAATTTATGCATTCATTACAGTGTGAAACACGGATTTTTTTTTAATTGTAAAGGAGGTGTAGAAAATATTTTGCTCTCTTCGTGTAGAAAATGCTGAGCAAAATGAGAATAGGAATAGCATATACTGATCATGCATTTTGACCGGAAACAATAAAGCAGAGCTCAAGAAGTTCAAGCTTGTTTTGGAAGGTCAATTCAGGCTTAAAACGGTGTTTATATTTGCATTCTGAATCATCATTGCTTTTTTCTTACCCTAAATCTTCAAAGTGATTTTTTAAAAACTGCCCCCCCCCATGTATTAGAATATTAGGAAAACAAATATTTATAAGGCTTTGCAATTGGCAAACATCCTCAACGCATTTAGGCATCTCTTATATTTGAGATAAGTGCAACTTTTTTCCTTTAAAAAATAGTAAATCCCAGTATACTACTGATTTTAGGCAAGAAGCAAATGTAAGCAAATTCTTATATTGAAGAAAAAAAATAAACATTTTCCTTTTCTGTTTATAATTTAGGTTGATGTCGTTCTTTCCGTTGCTCCAGCTGTATTAGGTACAAGATAGGAAATTATTCTGAAAACTACTGTTGTCCTAGCTCATATGTATCATGATGAAGTTAGAAAGTCTCAGAACTATATTTTGGTGTATTATTCCTCCATTTCCACTGTAGCATTTCAGTTAGATGGGATGTTATAAATATGAGTTCTAGTTTTGATGTTAATATTATGGCCCCCTAAGATACAATCTTAAAGTCACATAACATCTCCAAACCTATCACTTCAGTTTCCCCAAACATAAAATTAGGAAGCTAATTATTCTCTCACACAGGGATGTTTTTTAGTGTGAATGGAAAAAAGTGTCTGAAGCACTTTCAGGAGAAAAAAGGCTATAAATAACCAAGATAATTTTTCCCCCATCTGTGTTTCAACTAAGACATCTTTTCAAACATTAAAACAAAGTCACTCAACAAGTACCTGCTTATAAGAAAACTCTAAAGTTCTTTCAGTGGAACTAGCACTATATTGGTTTCATAATCCAATAATGCTGTGGAATAAAAAGATGAAAAGTGTTGCAAAAATGTATTTTTTTAGTTGACTCTGGACCATGTGTGAGGTTCTACACTAGCCATTTTTAATGGATGGAACACTGGCTGGGAGACTGCAAGTCCGTCACATAACATCTGCACCTGTTTCCTTCACCTGTGAAGTTAAGATATAGCACCTTGCACCTCATAGTGTGTAATTAAATGTCTAAGACTGCGGTTGGCAAACTATGGCCTATGGGCCAAATCCGGCCTGCCACTCTTTTTGTATGGAATAGCAGCTAAGAATGATTTTTTTAAAATTCTTAAGTTGTTGAAAAAAAATCAGAATAGTTCATGACATGTGTAAAATATATGAAATTCAAAATTCATCCATAAAGAAAATTTTGTTAGAACACAGCCACACTCATTTATGTCCTGTCTATGGCTGTTTTTATGTTAAAAAGTTGAATCGTTGTAGAGACCACAGGCCTATGAAGCCTAAAATATTTAATATCTTGCCCTTTATAAGAAAAGTTTGCCAACCATTAGTCTCATACATCAAAAACAGTTACAGTTAGCATCATGTATAATTCTCCTGACCCTACAATTAAGTAGTAGTAAGACTGTTTTTCAGAAGGACAGGGTTAAATAAATTATCCACAGTCACATAGTGAGTAAGGGGGAAAGCCAGTTTGTCCCCAAAGCCTATTCTCTTTCCAATATGTCACGTTATCTAATGTTTTTTGTTTTTTAAATATATTAAGAATAATTTTAAATAGACCAGCAGAATTTTACTAAATATTAAAGACCGAATTTCTTTTATTTAAATTATTTTTTCTTTTTTCAAAGATTCCAGAGACCAGCTGATCTGTTCTATTTTAAAGGCTGTGAAACCAGGTTTTCTCAATTCTTTGAGAATATCTTAGTTCTTTGTTAATTTAAGAACAGACAACTCTGCATATCTAGATAGCCAAAAACCAAGAGGTAGTAAAATGTTTTAAAGTGTTTATTGAAACTTAACTTTTTTTTATGAACACAGAATTCATAGGAGTTGTAAGCCATTTAATAAATGTTAGTCTTTATATTCTTTATTACCCCCAAAAGTTAATCTCAACCAATCTCAACCAGTTTTCCTTGTAAAAACCAAGTTGCTACTTCAATATAGGTATGTGAAAAGTAGTAAGCCTGTCACAAGAGACTACTGTATATCAATACCAGTATCTCAATTGACCTGAAGATGAGCTTATTTCCTCTTATTTTAAATTTTCTAATAATCAAAAATCAACATCCCAACATCTTTCAGGATTGAAAAGGAACCCATCTTCATGGAGACTGTTCACTTTTACAGTGTGTAACATAACTCCAGTAGCTTGAAACTTAAGTGAACTATCTTAAGGGCTATGTCACAGTAGCCAGAAAAAATTCCAATTTTTAATATTTTCAAATCTAAATTTTTTACATGGGCAGTCTCCATTTCAATTTTTCAATAAAATGATTCGTTTGGTAAGAAAAAAACTTTTATAGCATTGTCAGCAGAGATCAGACAAATTAATATAATACTCTGAATATGCTGCAGAGAAGTTTAACACGAGCTCCCTTGGTCAGTCATCTTGCATTTACCAAGGAGCTATTGGCTACAGACCTGCTCCTTTTTTTCCAATCCATTCCAGATTGCTGCTGGATCTCAACGACCACTTCTATTCCTTATGCCCACATAAACTGAAACTCTTTTTGAGTTCCTACTGTTTATCAAGTGAAGAATGAACAACAAAGTACAGAATTCAACCCTTTACCCAATACCTTAATCCTCTCTAGTCTTATTTTATCATTACCTGTATCTTATGCTTCAACACAAACTAGACTTATATTCCTCCTAAATATGTCTTAGTTTCCTCCCTCCCCAGTATTTCTTCTACTTTCCACCTCCCTCCTTCACTTGCAGATGCAGTCTGCCATCTTCTCCCTCTTTCACCACCACCCAGCTCCTTAATGAAAACTGTTCTGATCTACTTGGTTAAGATTTCTCTATTCTAAATACCCATTTAGATGTCTTTATATTTTGTTTGTACATAAACCAGTCTTTAATGTTCATTGTGTATTTCTTACCATCTCTATCAAATTATAAGAAACTCCTTTAGGGTAGGGATCTCTCAATTTAGAACTAGTAGAATATTTTAAAGGATAGTGTGATGCTGCAATTCGTAATAAATATACACTTGGTCTTTTTCCATAACTGGCGCAAAGCTCACAAAAAACAAAGTGGTAAGAGGATAACAGTGTTTTGGGTTATGTTAATGAGGTGACTTTTGGAAAGCCCATAGATGACCTACTGATGAGAGCTGGTTGCCATGGGAACTAACCATGTGATTAGAGAGTTGCAATTTTCAGTCCCACCCCCTCACACCTCTGGGGAGGAAAAGGAGCTGGAGGTTGAGTTCAATCACCAAAGATTTAATCAATTATGTCTATGTAATGAAACTACCCTAAAACCTCAAAAGGATGGGGTTCAGAGAGCTTTAAGGTGAATCAGAACAAATCCCTATGCCAGGAGGTGAGGTGCACCCCCAAACTCCATGGGGACAGAAGCTCTTGTGTTTAGGACCCTTTTGGGCCTCACCCTATGTATCTCTTCATCTGGCTGTTCTTCATCTGCACCCTTTAATATCCTTTGTAATATACCAGTAATCTAGTAAGTAAATTGGTTTCCTGAGTTCCATGAGCTACTCTAGCAAATAAATCAAACCATAGAGAGTTGACCAGCTTATAGCCAGTTGGTCAGAAGCACGGTAACAACCCGGACCTGCTATTGGCATCTGAAGGGGGGTTAGTCTTGTGGGATGGAGCCCTTGACCTGTGGGATGTGACGCTGTCTCCAGACAGATAGTGTCAGAGTTGGGGCGACTTGTAGGACTCCCAGCTGGTGTCTGAGAATTGCTTGGTGGTGTGGAAAAAACACACATACTGGAGATTGGTAAAGTATGGGGGAGAGGTAATGGGAGATACTGAAAGCCTGGCAAAGGGCTTTAAACTGCATTTTCTGGGCAACAGACAACCATTCTTGAACATGAACAGTGACATATATGAGGAAAAATGGCTTAGGAAAATTAGTCTGATGATCTGTACGTACTGTGGTGCAGACAAGGAGACGCAGGAAGGCTATCTAGAAGACTGCAGAGAAGAGCAAGACACTGGCAAGGATGGAGGAAACAACGGCCCTGGGAAGAGGAAAAGTAAAGGGAGTTTTGAACTTTGCAGGGTTCAAAGATGCTGACATGGGAGGGTCATGAAAGTGGGTTGAAGGAGGCAGGGAGGAAATAGCCACAAAGAAAGAACAGATGCTGGAAGAACCACAGAAGAATAAGAAAAACGTTAAACCCAAATTTCTTTATATAGCCATCTTTTGCTTTACATTTTAGAGAAGCTTGAAAATATACATTGTTTTTGCTTATCCCCACTGGTGACTAGTACTAGGTACATTTCTTAAAGTGGGAATTTTCTCCAGGGGGCTTAGCTATTTTAAAAGATTTTGCTCATCTCAAAAGCAAATTTTCTGGAATGAAAATCACCATCCGACACCTTTTGCAGTAAAAAATTCTTTTCAAATACTGAACAATCTATGTGCTGGCACTGTTCCAGCACTGGAGTATAGGACAACGAAAGGAGTCGGGTTTGCCCAGGATGGTTGGGTTTCCTGGGTTACAGGACCTCGAGGGTTAAGCCTGGGAAATCAATGACAAACAACAAATGCTACTGGTAGCCAATCTCCCATAGTGTTCCTCAGACACCCCACTCATGCCCCTGTGTAGTCCCCTCCCACATTAAATAGGGCTGACCTTCATAAATAATAGCACATTGTGTAAATGACTGTGTGTGGCTTCCAAGGCTAGGTCATAAAAGACACAGTGGCTTTCACTTTGCTCTTTCTGGGAAAGCCAACCGCCATGTTACAAGGACAATCAAGGGACTCTTTGGAACAATCCACTTGGTGAGGAACCAAATCTCTTGCCATCAGCATGTCAACGAGCCATCCTCCAAGTGATCCCCCAGCCAGTCAAACCTTCACATGACCTGAGTCCTGGTCCTCATGTTAAGGCAACTTCTTGAGACCCTGAGCCACTCAAAATTCCTGGCTTACAGGAAGTGAGATACTTCAGGGTTGTTGTTTTAAGCTGCTAGATTTTGGGGTAATTTGATATGGACTGATAGAGAAAAGTAAAGATTTTTAAGCATCTTTATGCTTAGTAAAGATTTAAGAGTTGGGCGTAGGCAGTATTTTTGACAAGAGGGTATGGATAGGCTTCTCTTATAAAGGCATTTGGGCAGGAACCGTAAAAGTAAGGGAGCAAGCCAGCAAAAGACTTTTCAAACAGACGGAGTAAAAGATTTCTAAGACTTACTAGCAACAATAGATGCTTGCTTGGCCTTGTTCAAAGGAACAATAAAAGGGTCTCAAATGTGACAAAAATGTGACTGACACGGGGTGAGCAGAGTGGGGAAGGGGGTGTGGCAGGAGATCACAGGTAGGTGTAGGGGTGATGGCAGATCATACAGAGACTTCTAGAATAAAAAGTATCTCCGTCTGTTCCTGCTGCTTTAACAAAGTACCACAGACTGGGTGGCTTATAAGGAACAAAATAATGTCTCACACTTCTGGACGCTGGAAGTCCAAGATCAGGGTGCCAGCATGCTCCAGTGAGGGCCCCTCTTCCCACGCACAGACATTATAACCTCTGCGGGGACAGGGGGTGTCCTCTTTTAGGAGAGCACTAATCTCATCATGAAATCCCTGTCTTCAGTCCTAACCGCCTCCCAAACGCCCCACGTGGGCATTAGGTTTTCAACATATGATTGGAAGGCAGGGGGAGACACACACATTCAGACCAAAAGAAGTTAGGTATTTGAATTTTATTCCGGATCTGAGGAAGCGACTGGAGCATTGTGAACAAGAGCAATGGGACGTGACCTACATATTAAAAAACGTCTCTGTGTTCTTGGGTGCCACGGGCCGCTTGGATTCTGAGCATGCAAAGTTCGATTCTCTACCAGGGCTGACGGGTTGGGCTAGGCTTGCAGATGAGCCCAAGAGCTGCCTAAAATTCAACACTCATGCTTCCTCCACCTGCGCCGTTACCTATGAGGCCACGTAGTTTACTGTGCGCCTGAAATGCGCTGTTACTGTGTGATACACACCCAAGTCCCAAGATCCGGTACCAACAAGCGAGCGTAAAATTTCTCATTACCTCTTCTGGACTGATAAGCTCAAATGACAATATTTGTAAATATCGGGTCAGATAAAACATAGGTCTTACCTTTTTCTTTTTGCATTTTAAAAAACTGGGTTGCTATTCGACTGAGGAGGACCTGTGTGGCTCGGATTACAGGTCTCCGGCCAGTGGCTTGGCTGTGCTGCTCCTAGCGGGCAAACTTTTCATTCAAGCGTTTCACGTGCGCCCTCCGCTGGAAGGGCTGCCCCACAGAAGCCGAGGCTCTGGCCCGGGCTCGCCGTCTTTCCTGAGAACTCCCGCAGCCCCCGGCCCGAGGCTCCGGTTCCCCGTGACTCCGGCCGGCCCGGGCACTCGGGTGGTCCGATCCCGGGGCTGAACAGCGGGCCTGGCTTTCGCTACACCCGTTCACTGGGCTGCCGGAGCGCGGGGCTAGGTTCTCGGAGAGGCCCCGGCCTTCGTTTGGCCACCAGACCCCACCTGCGGGGCCTCCCGGTCTTGCGCAGCCGTCCCCTTCTGCGCGTCACCTCACACCGCACAACCACCTGGAAAGTAACCAGCCTGGCGCTGCGCCGGGAAATCAACACCTTTCCCCACGGACCCAATCAACACCCGCCTCCGGCTGGTCCAATCAAAACTCGTCTCAGGCTGGTCCAGTCAACACTCATCTCAGGCTGGTCCAATCAACACCCGCTTCAGGCGGCTGGCCCAATCAACGCCCACCTCATGCCCCCTCTGATCAACACCCACTTCAGGCCGACTGGGCAGGGCCTGGTTAGCCACAAGCCTTGCTTCGGCTTCCCGGACCCGGGGCGGGGGACGTATCTACAGATCGAGAGGCGGGACTTCCTGTCCAGCTGAGCATAACTTCCCCAGTGTGCCGGAAGTTCTCACAGATCCAGCCTGGAAGGCGGCGTGCGGTCTAGGTTTTGGTGGGCTCTGAGGCGAGTACAGATTTGAGCGTCTGGTGGCGTTAAGACTTTCGTCGCTAGAATTTTGCCCTGGCCGCCTCTTATTTCGGCCCTGGCGATGGCGACGTACACCTGCATTACCTGCCGGGTGGCGTTCTGCGACGCGGACGTGCAGCGGGCCCACTACAAGACGGATTGGCACCGCTACAACCTGAAGCGCAAAGTGGCCGACATGGCCCCGGTCACCGCCGAGGGTTTCCAGGAGCGGGTGCGGGCGCAGCGGGCCGTGGCGGAGCAGGAGAGCAAGGGCACGGCCACCTACTGCACCGTCTGCAGTAAAAAGTTTGCCTCTTTCAACGCCTACGAAAACCACCTCAAGTCCCGGCGGCACGTGGAGCTGGAGAAGGCGGCCGTGCGCGCCGTGAATCGGAAAGTGGAGATGATGAACGAAAAGAACTTGGAGAAAGGGCTGGGGGTGGACAGCGTGGACAAGGATGCCATGAACGCGGCCATCCAGCAGGCCATCAAGGCTCAGCCGTCCATGTCTCCCAAGAAGGCCCCCGCGGCGCCCGAGGAGGAGGCCCGGAGTCCCGCGGCGGTGGCCCGTGCGGGACGTGCGACTCACGAGCGGGACCCGGCCGAGAAGCCTCCCCGGCTCCAGTGGTTTGAACAGCAGGCGAAGAAGTTGGCAAAGCAGCAGGAGGGGGAGGAGAGTGACGAGGACCTGGATGAAGAAGGTAATGGCTTCCCCTTAGGTTTGCAGGTTTATACTCGAAGTTGGAGGGGAGGAGGTGCCCGTTTTTAAGTGAAAATGGCGAGTGCGGGCCGTTTTAGATACTTTCTAAAGTGACTCGTCTGGCCATCATCCCCACGGGGAATTTTGTCTGCTTAGTTAACTTGTAGATTCAGGGCCTGAAACCCAACCTGGGGCGAGGGCGGGGACGAATAGGTTCTTATTAATAGTTACAGAATGAATCGCTGGTTTCTGTTTTGAATGAGGAGGCATTTGACATAAGCACAGGAGGGCCGGTTACCGCCCACACCAACTTATGTACAATTTGTAATTCTGCTAGTTACTCTGGCTTTGCACTTAATTTAGTTGACTAAAACACAAATGAAGGCTTCAGAATGAGCAAGCTAATCTGAAATGTGGAGCTGGAACCAGCTACTGAGCCTCCTTGATTTTATGAGCTGTTTATTCCTTCCTGCCTTCATCCCACATCCAGTTATACTGATTGTGTTCATATAGGCTTAGGAAAGGACAAGACGCCCTCAAGTTTACTGTATGCTGGAGAAGAAAGATGCAGGGATTTTTTTTTTAGCGATACAAACTCGTCTGTGTAAATGGACCAGCTAAAATTGAGATCTTAAAAATGTAATTGGCATTCTGTCCCCCCAGATGCAAGACTGTACCGTCTCATGTTTGTGAATCTTTGCAGTTTCTTCCATTGCAGTTACCACTTTCTTAAACTAACTGTTTTTCAAATCTCTGGCTTGAAGATTGGGAAGATATTGATTCTGAAGAAGAGTTGGAATATGAGGATGCTGACACCATGGAGGAAGCAGAGGAGCGGGACACAGAGGGGGAGGAGGCCAGGGGAGGCCCCCTCATTGGTGCCATCCCCATAACAGACTGTTTATTTTGTCCCCATCATTCAAGCTCTCTTATGAAGAATGTGGCTCATATGACTAAAATCCACAGCTTCTTTATTCCTGATATAGAATATCTTTCGGATCTTAAGGGACTGATTAAATATTTGGGTAAGTTCAATAGTTTTCCTTTTAATGAGGAAATACCACATTATTGGGGGACAAGTTTTCAGGGAACATTTGTTTTTTTGTTTCCTATCAATCTTTGATTTAATTATGTGCTTATTTTGTAAAGATCAAAAACTTAATGCATGTTTTTTGAATTGTGGGGACAAATTGTGAGCTTTAATCTGGCGGCAGATTACTTTTTGTCCTTTTAACATTTTGTCCTCGAATTATTTTTCCAGGAGAGAAAGTTGGTGTTGGGAAGATTTGCTTGTGGTGCAATGAGAAAGGGAAGTCCTTCTACTCAACGGAAGCTGTACAGGCACACATGAACGACAAAAGCCACTGTAAGCTCTTCGCAGATGGCGATGCTGCTTTGGAATTTGCAGACTTCTATGATTTTAGGTAAGTCTGTAGTTTGTGATGTGAAGCAAAGTGAAGTTATCATATTTGTATTGAGTTGATACTAGATGTGCCAGTGCCTGACGCGGTCCAGCACACTACAATGTATGCTTTATAATTTTTGTAACACTTCTGTGTAGGTGATAGTTCCCACTCATTTTGTGGATAAGAAACAGACTATGGGAGTTGAGCACACACATTTAATAAAAGAGATATGATAAAGAGAGGATCTCAGGCCCACGCTGAAGTTTATCTGACTTGAAAACTTGTTTCTTTTTTTGTTGTTTCTTCTTTTGTGGTTTAAATGGTTAGGAGCTCAGCTTTGCCAGTTACCTTGTGAACAGAGGGACTGAAATTAGATTTCATGTCCTGGTTTCCCTGAGAGTCCTTGAATCACAAGCTGTCTCCCAAGGGATTTGAGGTGGTTGCTGAACTCTGGCCAGTCCCAGGCATTTGATGGTGACCTTATCCCATAGGTGGTTCACTCTTAGCTAGAAAGTTGGATAATTCGTCCATGATGCAAGGAATCCGTGCCAGGCACTTTTGAAAAGCTAATTCCTAGTATCACATTATCTGTGACCTAGCACAGGTTGGCTACACAAGCAGTTGTGTGTAATTACCATGCTGACCATGCATAGCCCCCAGATACATGTGTTCAGAAAAGTCCAAGTCTCTTAAATCATCCTTTTGCATTTTCCTCCTGACCTCTCATTCTTCTTTTGCATTGAGGAAAAGTTTTTCATTTCAGCCATTTTGGTGGCTGGGTTGTGGTTTTAATTTGCATTTCTCTGATGATAATATAGTTGAAGATCTTTTTATATTAGTTGGTCATTTGGATATCTCTTGTGAAGTGTTTGATCAAGTCTTTTGTCTATTTCTTTATTGGAATTGGGTTGTCTTACTGTTAACATTTTAATGTATAATTCTTCAATTATTATCTGTATATATTTGAGAAAATTTCTAGGAACATAGAGATTCTTCTAGAATTGCACTGTCCAATATGGCAAATACTTGGTGTATTCATGTGGCTATTTAAGGTAATTAGAAATTATGTTTAAAATTTAAAAATTCAGTTCTTTAGTTGCACTACCTAAATTTCAAAGCTCAGTGCTTAAAAATACATATGACTAGTAGTTCCTATATTGGACACACAAGCACAGAAAGTGTCTATGATTACAGAATTCTATTGGACGGCACTGTTCTAGAACTTGTTTTTAGAATGGTTAAATTGAGGAGAGCTGCATTTTGAGCTCTAAATTCTCCTCTTCCTAGCTGGCAACCCTCTTAGGGAGAAAGAACTTAGTTGTAAGTCATTTGCTCAGTCTTTTCTTTGTTTTTTTGTTTTTTTTTTTTAAGCACAATTTTATGTTAACAGCAAATTTGAGCAGGTTACAGAGATTTCCCATATCTCCCACATCCACACATGCATGACCTCCTTCATTATGGACATCCTTCACTAGTGGTACATTTGTTATAATTGTTGAACTTATATTAACTCCTCATCATCACCAAGTTCGTGGTTTATATTAGGGTTCACTTAGCATTGTGCATTTAGTAGGTTTGGACAAATGTGTAATAACATGTGTCCACCATTATAGTATACAGAGTAGTGTCACTGTCCTCAGAATCATATGGAGTCCACCAATTCTTCCCCTGTCTTTTCAGACTGGCTTCTTTCTCTTAGTAATATGCATTTAAGTTTTCTGTGTCTTTTCATGGCTTGATAGTTCATTTCTTTTTAGTACTGAATTCTGTTCCATTGTCCAGATATACCACAGTTTATCCTCTCACCTACTGAAGGATGTTTTGGTTACTTCCAAGTTTGGGCAGTTATGAATAAAGCTGCTGTAACCTTCAGTGTGCAGGTTTTTGTGTTGACGTGTTTTCAACTTTAGATGAATACCAAACAACCCAATGGCCATATCCTGTGGTAAGAGTATGTTTGGTTTTGCAAGAATGCCCAGTTGTCTTGCAAAATGGGTGCACCATTTTGTGTTTCCACCGGCAGTGAATGAGAATTTTTATTGCTCCACATTGTTATCTGCATTTGGTGTTGTCTTATTCTGGATTTTGGCCATTTTAATAAGTGTGTGGTGTTATCTCATTTAATTTTGCATTTCCCTGATGACATGATGTGAAGCATCTTTTTACATGTTTTTTTGCAATCTGTATATCTTAGTGAGGTGCCCAATAAGGTCTTTGCCCCATTATAAGATCTGGTTTATATTCTTATTGTTGAGTTTTAAGAGTTTTTTTGTGTATTTTGAATAATGGCCCTTTATCAGATGTGTCTTCTGCAAATATTTTTTCCCAGAGCAAAAGTTTTTTCATTTAATGAAGTCCAACTTACCAATCATTCTTTTCAGGATCCTGCCTTCGGTGGTATATGTAAAAAGTCCTCACCAAGCCCATAAGTCGTCTGGATTTTCTCCCATGTTATATTCTAGGCATTCTTATAGTTTCACGTTTTACACGTAGGTCTGTGATCCATCTTGAGTTTATAGGTCACTTGCGTATTTTTATTACAGAGGATGCTACCAAGTTGGTTTTTCTCCTAAACCTTTCAGCTTGCCATCCCTGCAACTGTTTATCCCTTGCTTTTAGGTAACTAGTGGGTTTGCCATTTTGCAAATACAGTTTGTCTTTTAGTTAAAATTGTGGTATTGGTCTTTTTGTTAATACCTTTCTTAATGCCACTGTTACAGAAGTAGCTATCCAGATTACAAGGAAGGGGGGTACCCTGATGAAACCGAGTTGTCCTCAGAAAAGCTATTAGACTACGATGATGAAACTATGGAGCTGATTCTACCTTCTGGTAAGTGTATTTGTCAAAGATAAATAATGATTAGAGAGGCATGTTCCATCAATTCCCTTCCATTCTGAGGGAGGCGGTTAAACTTTAAATTTTATGTTCTCAGATACACGGTAAACTCGGAAGGTTGCCACTTAGCTCTGTGTTAGCTGTTCTGTTGAAATTAAATCAGTGTCTTTGCTTACTTCTCTTATGATTCCAAATGCTTTGATCATTCATTTCCTTTCAAATACATAGACATTTTCCGTTTGGTTCTTTATTATTATTATTGCCTCATTTAGGTTTTTCTTGTAAATCATGACCCTACTCTTATTCTTCGAACTGATTCCTGTTTCCTCATGTTCCTCAGACTTCCAACTGGTAGTCTGTCCCGGGAGTATCTAATGACAGTTTGCAGTTTCCTATTTGTATTCTAATTATGGTAGGGAGGCTTGGAGTTTGGATTGTGCCTGCTACTTTAGGGAATTTATGCCAGGTATGATAAGTTGAGGGGGGAAACCCATGAATATGAGAATCACCCCATATTGTTTACAGTGTTACGATTAGCTGATAAGAATGAGAGAAGCTACGGAAGGCGCCTATGAGAAGGAAAGGGAACGGAACAGTAAAGATAGTAAGATCCTAATAGTAAGTGGTATTTACTGAGCAGTTAGCATGGTAGGCGGTGGATATACGATTTTATCTTTAAAAGTCAGTGGGTTAGAGTCCACGTTCTTATTTGACCTGTGAGCCAGCTGCAGCTTAGATAGGCTGAATAACTGACCCAAGATCGTAGTCAGTGAAGCCTTTTTCTCCACTTCCCTACCCTGCCTTGGGGGATTTGCAGCAACGTTGGGGCAGCTATCCTGCTCATGGAAATGACTGTGATGAGGAAGCCGTTTTATATTCCCACTTTTCATGTAGAATATCCCTGCTTAGGTACAGACAGCCCTCTTTAACTTGGAATAATTATGTTTAAGGCTAAGGGCAGCTTTAGAGTATGATAGTAGAAGGAAAGGGCCTGCAGAACCTGTGCTGAAGATAGAATTCTCCTTACAGTGATGAGAAAGGTATCAGACACAGTATTGTGGCCTGTGCCAGACACGGTAGCAAGCAGGCCTAAATATATCACAGGAAACCTATTGTAGTCTTCCTCTGGTGAAAATACCAATACATTATGGCAGAAATAAGCTGAATAACTCAATTCCTAAGTTATTTCTAAGTTTAGCCCCTTCCCTCATTAGCATCCACTTCCTTGACTGTAGAGTGAGGAGACCCAGATGTGAGTGAGTTGAATAAGATGATCCCCGTAAAGCAGTGTCTGGTGCGTCATCGTGGATGGGGGCTTCGCTTTGCTTCGCCCTCAGCGTGTTCTGTACCAAAATGTGCAGAACAACGAGCATAACCTATTTTGAGAGAAATTTTCCTAGAATGATTGAGTTTTCTAAGATTAGCCAAACCCCCAAATGGGTATCTTGCTAGGATACTCTCTTCCTCTCCCACATCGGAACAATTACTAAGTATGAATCCTGAACAGCCTTTGAATATTTTTCCTTTGTTTTCTCTTTAACACTTGTCTGTGTCACCATTACTGACATGATACGTCCATCTCCAGTCCACTTTCCACTCCATCGCTCAGAGCATTATTCCTACACCCAGTCTATTTTCTTTTTCCCCTGGAATTCCTCCAGGGGGAGCCATTGTTTTTCCGGTAGTTTCGTTTCTCCAGCTGCACCCCCCCCCCCCAGGTGTACCTTGTTATTCCTTTACCTGCTCACTGGCAGTTTCCCTCCTCTGGGACTTTGCGTGGTTAGTGCCTCTCTGTCTTACTGCTGCCCCTCCTTTCAGACTTGGGTTCACTCTTCCCTCAGCCTTTTCAGCTTTTTCAGCTCAGCTTCTGCCCCCTGAGTGTGGAGCGGCTCCGCTGCTCCCCGGACACTTGCGTATCTGTGGTAACGTTCCTCTCCTTTGTAACTGTTGGCTTGCTTGCCTGTCTTCCCCATTACTTTTCAGAAAAAGATTGCTTCTTTCATCTCAGCACAGCGTCTCAGGCACACAAGAGCCAGATAAGTGTGTGTTGACTGAGTGATTGAGAGGTTGGAGGTTACTTGAAAAGGAAAGCAAGGTTGATTTCCTTCCTGCCACAGATGAGGAGAAGCAGAGCAGAAGGAATACTGTGGGCTGAGAAGGCGTCCCAGGGGCTTGAAATCACTGGCCTGAAGCACTAGGGACCAGATTGCTTGTCCCTAATCCTCATGCAGTCAAAGAAGAAAATGGCGTGAGATTAATTTGAAGGTCTAATTTCCCTGGTTTTTAAAGCCTGGGTTTCCTTGCTAACTGCTGCTGGTTCACCTACTGAGTCACATTATTTTAAAATATTAGATAATAAACCTCAGGACAGCTCTTTTATATTAGATTTGGCAGTAGTGAGAATGGTAAGTGGTTTGGTATTACTGTGAAATACTGTACTTTTAGACAGACTCAGGAAAGACCTGCCCAGCAGCCAGATGCTACCTTACCCCACAGGTTCTTAACCAGGCCATACACATTTTTTTTTTCTGTGAATATGTGCGTTTTCCTGGGAGAAGCCATAGTGGTTAAGGTCCCCTGTGTGGGGTGGCTCAGTCAGTTCAGCATCTGCCTTTGACTCAGGTTATGGTCGCTGGGTCCTGGGATTGAGGGCCCCAAATCGGGCTCCCTGCTTAGTGGGGAGTTTGCTTCTGCCTCTGCCCCTCCCCCTGCTTGTGAGTGCACACGCACGCTCAGTCTCTCTCTCAAAGAAATTAAAAAAAAAAATCTTTAAAGTCACTTGTGTGACCATGCTTTTGTGTGTGGGGGGGAGGGTGGTAGGTACATTTTTTCTGGGGGAAATGCTGTATTTTTTTTAGAAGCACCTGTGACCTGGAGAAGATTAAGAGCCACTAATAAAAATATCTAAATACATGATTCACTACCTTCAGGGGTCTTCACAGATGATCAACAGCTGAGACCTTATTATACAATTTGTTTAAATAATAACAAAACATAGCTTTCTTAGTGAATCAGAGACTGCTAGTGTGCTGAAATTTCTTCCAGCTCTACTGATACCTTTCTTTTTATGTCACCCATACTTCCATCATCTTATATTAAAAATTTGTCATCCTTCAGTCAGTCTTGATTATGATGAGATATGATGGTTTCGAGTCCATTGGTTTGCTCTCATGTCTCAGTACTGGTTTGGGAGGTTTTCTAATGAACCAAGAGAATGGGAGACCTGAATTAGCACTGTAAACACGGAGCAGTCTTTCAGTAGTGTATTCAATCACCTGCTTATGGCTTTGAGCAAATTTACCATTCAGAAACCTTTTCAGTTATACTCAGTTACTTGACTGTTAGCATGGATGTCGGCATGAAGCTCATTTGAGAAGGATTCTCATGTGGAGAGCTTGGTGATAGTTAATCAGCCACACTTAGTAGGGTCTGCTTTCAACTGGTTTCAAAAGCAATAGTTGTGATTTTTAAATCTAGTTATTTCAGATTGAGTAGGTGATCCCAGAGCCAGTGACAAAGAGCATCCGGTAGAGGGCACTGTGAGCATTTACTGTGAAGGCTGCGGTCTGGCTCAGTTCCTTGAGTTCACTTTTGTGCTTGGCAACTCCTGTGGAGTAAGTTGGTGTGAAAGACACATCCAGTTAGCTGCTGAGTAGCCGGATGAAACTGGTGGTGGATCCATGAGGTTGTGTAATTAATCTTCGGAAAATTACAGTTGGAGATAATTTCTTTTCCACTGTCTAATGGCTTCGATTATAAGGCTGTTAAGGAAGAGTGGACAATTTTTAAGAAGGAGCCGACATTTTACACGTGGTTATTGCTATGGTGAAAGGTAGATGGACAGATTGTGGCTCTACCATAACTGAGACATACGCCATATGTTATTTATTGGGCAGTCACATTGTGTTCTAAAAATAACTTTCCTTGAGGAAGGCCTTCAGGTTGAGCTGTGCAAGCACGGTATTCTTGGGGCTTACTGTTAGGGGCTCCCTGTCACGGACACAGGGCTAGGGTGGCTCAGCAATGTGTGTTTTCAGTTCCCCTCAATGATACATATGTCCAAATGCTGCTTAAGACTATAAGTACATTGGTTTACTCTGTCCTAATGATCAGCGCTATTGTGTAATGATTTTGAGCAGTGCAAACCTGGAGCATCCTGACCTATTACTATAAATAGAAAATGGTAATAACTGGTGCTGGGGTCTCCTGCCACAGCAGCCTTCATTTAAGCTTGAGTCTCTGTCAGCTGCATCTTACTCGTTTCTTGTGGTCTAGGAGTTTTGTTAACTCCGAGGCTGCCAGAAGAATCAGGTTCAAGGAAACATGTTTCATCCATATTGTATCCAAAAACCAAATCATCCTTGAATTGAAAGGTGGTTTTTTTTTGGTCATCTCTTGCATCCTATCACAAAAACCAATCAGCTGAAAGGAACTCCTTTCCCATGTCTTGGTAGCAAGCCAACTATTTCTTCGGTAGCTTGCCCCAGGTATAGGGCCTTAAAATAACCTGATGACAGAATTTTTTTCATGTAAATGAAAGGTCTAGATCCTAAAAGCAACTACATCTACAATATTTATAGTCTCCAGTTCGTGGTCTTTCTACACAAAAGATTCTGAAAGAAATGGTTTTATATAAGTAAGTGTAAAACTCTCCTAGAAGCCGTACACGTGGTTCTGCTTGTCCATGGTCCGTATCCTCATGCTCAGTGGAAACAGCCGTTTCACACCCCGTGTGCAGATGCCGTTGTTGAATTGCTCCGTGTTTATGTCTGTCTGGGGAGGTATTTGATATTCTTGTGAGAGAATCGTATTTAGTGTTGTATCTCGATTGCTCTTGGGTAATGCTGAGGCCACCGTGCCAGGAGCACCTGGTGAGAGCCACTGCTCTGAGGGAGCCTGGAGTTTAGTCATCGCTGAAGCCTGCCCCCTTCCCCTCCACCTGCTGTGAAGCTGAGGCTCGGCACACTCTTCTTATAAGGGGCTGGGTAGTCCGTAGTAATTCATTTCTGAAAGCATGATTGACTTGCACAGTTTTACCAGATCCTTCTAGAGAAGCAAAAGTTATAGAGGGAATTCAGCTTGATTATCCTTTAAAATTCTAGCTCCCCAACTGACTTGTGCCATGTAGAAGACAATAAGGCGGGGTTTCTCGGTAGGGTGACCTTGTAGGCCAGGTAATTCTTTGTCTTCACAATGCACACTGTCCTGTGCATTGTAGTCTGTTTATAGTGATTTCTTTGATCTCTATCCACTAGCTGCTGGTAGTGCCCCTCCAGATGTGACACCAAAAATGTCTCTAGTCGGTGCCAAGTGTCCCTGGAGGTAAACAATGATCCCTGTTTGAGAACCACCACCACAGAGAATTTAAGCAAAAGAGAGGTAGATTGGTTTTTTACTTAGACCCAGACTGTGACTTTTAGATTTTAAGCACCAGGATTATTGGGTGCCTTGGTATTAAAAAAAAAAAGGGTAATATCTCCTTCCTTCGGCCCTATTATCGACATTAGTAGGTGTTGCTGTGTGAATTTCTAGAGAGGCATATTGTAGATAAGTAAGTACAAGATGCTGAGTATTTCATGTAACAGCGACTTGCCTTTCTCTTTTTTAAAAATCCCTCCACGTTTTGATCTTCTGTCTTTCATTTTTAATATGCTACTTCATCTTTTTTTTAGCAGGTAAAGCATTGTTTCTTCTGGCATATATCCATTTTCCAGCTAGATACCCTTAAGAGTCTGATTGGCAAAGTCCTTGCTTTGTAGCTCTACCTTGAAAAATTATCCAATTCAGCATTTCCATCTTGTTTTTTTGAAAAACAGGTGCCAGAGTGGGTCACCGCTCCTTGATGAGATACTACAAACAGCGATTCGGCTTGTCAAGAGCTGTGGCTGTGGCTAAGAATCAGAAGGCGGTGGGCCGGATCCTCCAGCAGTACAGAGCCCTGGGATGGACTGGCAGCTCGGGTGTGTTGATATTCCAGCCATGGACCAGCCCAGGAACTCGCATTACACGACGGGATTTGGGCGAAGTCCTTTCCATTTACGTTGTCCTTACGGATCCTCCCTAGAGGAAACTTAATTTTCTTGGCCCTGGAGGCTTTCATTTCTACTGGATATGTTTATGGCAATAAGCCCAAAACTCCATTACTTGAAAACTTCATATTCCTGGCACAGTAACTTTCTAAAATGGCATATAGATAATAGTTACAGAAATAAGTATTGAGTTGTCAACAGAGGTTGACATTAACTAGTGTCCTTGTGGCAAATAGCTTGAGCTATGGAGTCAGACATGACTTACTTGAATATGACGCTATTCTTACATGATGAGCGTAAATCAAGTCACCTAAGCCTCTGTCGCCTCATTTATAAAATTGAGATAGTAATAGGACCCACTGGCAGAGTTGTGTGGGTTAACTGTCCTAATGCACGTAGGCTACAGTACGTGGACATAGTAAAGGCCGTCACTCCTTATGGTTTTCCCACAGAAAATGTAATAAGAGTGGAATGAAGCAGGCCCTTGAAATTGCTAAGCTTTGAAACCTCATCAGTATCAAATTATTTAAATTTATTCTGATGTGGCTGCTCTGGGCAGCTTAGTCCTTCGGTCTTCGGGGAGAACCTCAGTCCACGAGAGGACGGTGGAGCGGACAAAGGAGAGCTCCCTTAGGATATCACGGAAAGCCCCGTCCAGATAAAATCCCTGTTCAGTGCCGCTGTGTTTATATATAGACACATGGCCTCCTCCTCTGGCTGCCTAGGAGCCGAGAAGCCACTTAAATCTAGCAGACACTGACTTTGTCTTACTCATCGGGAGCTATTGTCTGACTCAATTTATAGTCTCCACCTCTCTCTGTCACCTCCTTTGATCGATGGAGCGTTACCTTGGCACTTAGAGACCCTTCCAGATAAGAAAACCAGGGAGGCTTCCCCAGAAGCATGTGTGCAGGTACCGGTGGTCGTATGCAGTTCTGGGTGCGCACCACCCCCGCACCCGTTCCGCGGAGACCCCCGGTAGCAGCTCTTGTTTCAGTCTGAGAAGCCAGTGACCCTCTAAGCAGCCTTGAGATTCTCTGTGAAGACTAGATTGTTTTCTGGTCACAGATAACAAACCTTTGCCTCACTGCCCGTCCCTTTTGCCACCACAGGAGCAGCTCTTCTGCGCGAGCGGGACATGCAGTATGTCCAGAGGATGAAATCCAAGTGGATGCTGAAGACAGGAATGAAGAACAATGCCACCAAGCAGATGCACTTTCGGCCCCAAGTGAGATTCTGAGGGTCTGCCGAGGATTGCGTGACCGCCTCTTGCCCCAGGGTCCTCGCCTGAGGGCCGGTGGGAACTGGATTGTAGGACAGACCCTTTTCCCTGCTCCTTCTCCTTGTACTTTATCTGTTCTGACCTAAAAATAAAAGCCAGAATCTCGGTGGCTTTTCAGTGTCATTTCTGGACAGAGTTTAAAGGTTATGTGCTGGGCTCTGGGGCCCAAACTGCCGCCCGGCAAGTATGTCATTGCCTTAGCTTCTGACCGATTTCTGGCTGTCAGAATCACAGGAAACTCAGGTGTGACGTTTCCGCTCCGAACTTGGTTTGACCTTGCCCTGGCACCGGGACCTCCGTAAGGGGGCGCGGAAGCTACGGAGGAAGTTGAATGTCACTCATCTGAACGTGTTGTGGCTCATGAGGTAGCACAGGTCCCTCTCACTAAGTCCAAGCAAAGGTCAGCAACATGCCATTGGCTTGCTGGAAGGCTTCTGTATTTCTTTTTTTTTTTTTTTTAAAGATTTTATTTATCCATTCGACAGAGAGAAGGGGTCACAAGTAGGCAAAGAGGCAGGCAGAGAGAGAGGGGGAAGCAGGCTCCCCGCTGAGCAGAGAGCCCGATGTGGGGCTCGATCCCAGGACCCTGAGATCATGACCCGAGCCGAAGGCAGAGGCTTTAACCCACTGAGCCACCCAGGCGCCCGGCTTCTGTATTTCTAAATGTGACCACACAGAGCGCGACAGGGTGGTGCACTCCGACTCCCGTTTCCCTCAAGCAGTCAGTTGAGGAAGAAAATCAATGTAAAATGCTTAGATCTCATTTTAGAAACAAAAACTGACCTCAAGGCTCCACGTGAAGAGCTTTCCGTTTAGGTGGCTTGGACGGGAGAGGCAGTCATATATGGGAAATTTAAACCCGAAGCTCAAACCCATTGAGCTATTTTGTGACTTTTTGGAAAAGTGACTTGGTTTCTTAAATCTGTAAAATGAGATGTCTGTTACCTCACAGGTTGTTGTGGGCATTAAATAAGGCTGCCAAAGTAAGTGTTAGAGTTCTCCCTTCTAGGGCAAGCCTGCTCCACGGAGGAGGGCTGACGTTCTAGTTGGAGCAGTGGTCCCTCCGCCTGTGCCTCCCAGCTCCGCGAGGACCCCACTTGCACACACGGGTCTTTTTCTGTAAACTCTGGATGCAGAGTTGAATTACTTCTATTTCCTTAGTACACAGGTTCACTCTCACTAACAGTGGAGGGCTCCCTGGTTTTAATTTTCCTCCTCTAGCCTGTTTGCTAACATTCTCCTCACACAGGTCCCCATTCTCTTGTGTTTGAATCTATTCTCCTAGGAAAAAGATGTTGTGCTCCACCTGGGGTAGGTTTCTGAGTTCTGCTTCACTGAGTGTGCATGATACTATGCTATAGCTTCTGTCAGTTTTGTTTCTCAGTCAGGATTTTGTCCCTCAACACGATATGCTGAGATCATTACTGCTGACTCCTGCTGGCTCCAACCCCGCTGTTACCACACCAGCCCAGCACTCTGTACCTGGTTTGTATACATACCCTTTTAACTTCGAAGTGTTTTACCTGTGGCGAGAAATGAGGACAGTGTGTTTGCTGACCAACAAAATACTCTCCATTTATTCATTTCCTTCTAGACCTCAGGAGATACCTTCTTAGTTTGGTTTTGGGTTTGCGGAGAAATTCTGTATCACTTCTGGCCACATCATGATTTTATAAAATACAGTTTATTTGCCTTTGGAAAGGAGGGCAAAGAAATAAATTTAAACATCACCCGTACATAGTCAGGAAACTTTTTTTTCTTATACGGAGGACTTTTAATATTACTTTCTTAGCAACTTTCAAATATGTGATATAGTATTAGCTATATTCACCATGCTATATATTCCGTCCCATGACTTATAACTGAAAGTGTCAACTTTGACCTCCTTTCCCATGCATTTCCTTTTGATTAAATCTAGAATGAATCCAAATGAACCCAAAAGTGAATCTTTGTTAAATCAAATTCCTATAGATATTTCCCCTCAACACCCATTACCTTTAAGTCAGTTGTCTGAGCTAACAGTGGGCACCAGACTAATCCTATCGAAGTTCTTCATCAGTTCCAGGTGGCGCTGGCTGCTGTGGCTGGCCAGGACCTGTGTGGACGATCCTCCTGGGACTTCTCCCCGGGCCAGACGGCCCCAGCAAGTGGATTTGCCTGTCTTTAGCTTGAGACATCAAGGCTAAGATCAAAAGTGAGAGAGCATAACCCTATTCTCTCTCCGTGCGGGTAACCAAAGCCCGTGGCAGCTTTGCTGATCGCCCTTCCTCTCTGCAAACTAGCCACGGGCTTGATGTATTCTCTCTGCTTTGCCAAGTGTGAATTTGTGTTCCATGGAGTAGAAGGTGCTTTCATGCGCCATTTTGTTTCTCAGCCCTGAGGCGTAGGTAGCGTTACTATTTCACAGATGAGAAAATAGACTCAGGGTAGTTCAGTAACTTGTTTAGGGAGACCCAGAAGGAAACCAGAGATGGTGATTTCTGGTAGAGCATTCTTAATATTGCAACACTGTCAAACAGAATCCTCGGCAACATCCCATCCTAGGGAGCACGCTCTGTGGGGCTATAAACATTAATGCAGGTGTTAAATTTGCAGCAAACCGTGACAAGAATCTTGTTCTAAATCTAGAAATACATAGAATTGGGGCTCGTGGGTGGCTCAGTGGGTTAAAGACCCTGCCTTTAGCTCCGGTCATGATCTCAGGGTCCTGGAATCGAGCCCTGCATCAGGGTCTCTGCTCAGCGGGAAGCCTGCTTCCCTGTCTCTCTGCCTGCCTCTCTGCCTACTTGTGATCTCTCTCTTGTCAAATATATAAATAAAATCTTAAAAAGAAATACATAGAATTTAATGTTACACATATGATACATGCATTAATAACATAACTGTTATATGCATGAAAGAAAATCCCACGTTTTCCTAGAATGTGAGCAAATTTTGCCCCCAACCAATTTTGGTTATTTGTGGATTGTTAATTAAGCTGCTTTCCTCCACCTTAGTTCTTTCTAAACTGTTAAGATCCCATTGGATATTATTTGGAATTCACAATATTTCATTTGGAGGAGACTGGGTAAGAGTTGTATTACTAACTCTAAATGTGCAGACATCTTTGCTAGAGGATTGCTGGTAGTCCCGGCGAAATTGTAAAGTGCTTTGGAGAATACACGTTATTTCATTTAGACTCATTTGCAATTGGTACATTAATGATGACACTGAAATTGATGGAGTCGAGTAAGATTTGATTAGCTTGTTAATGCTGCAAACATTTGAACTTTAGAAAATAATTTATTGATCATTTATGGGCCAGGCTATTATTCCCAAATCTGTTTTCCTTCTTTCCAGCCAGACACTATTTCCCAGCCTCCCATGAGGCAAGACTTGGTGGTGTGGCTGAATTTGGGCCAACAGATGTGAGCCGAGGGGATGGATGAAAGTGAAGTTCAGATCAGCTCCAACTGTGAGATAAGCTGCATTTTTAGAATCTGCCCCTTTTTCCTCTCACCAACTGGATGTGAGGGATTGGCCACTGTCACCCATGCAGAAAAGGCTAACATCTTAGGGGACGGCGAACCGATGGTGTGAAAAGAAACCCGGGTCACAAAATGACATCATGGCGAACACCTGCCCAGCACACCCATGCGGGCTGGAGCATTAGGTGAAAGAAGTTTGAAAGCCCTGTGCTGGGGAGTTTCTGTGGTAGGAGCCCAGTTTATACCAGCGTTGAACCCCATGATAATACTAACGTGACATGTGATACAAATTTATTTAAGCCCCAGTTACCAGTTGCTGTATCTTTTTTTTTTTTTAAAGATTTTATTTATTTGAGACAGAGCACGAGCAGTGGTAAGTGGCAGAGGGAGAGGGAGAAGCAGGCTCCCTGCTGAGCATGGAGCCCAAAGTAGGGCTCGATCCTAGGACCTTGACATCGTGACCTGAGCGGAAGGCAGGCGCTTAACCAACTGAGCCACCCAGGCGTCCCTTTACATGATCTCAGGGTCATGAGATTGAGCCCTGTGTTTGGCTCAGCATAGAGTCTGCCTGAGATTCTCTACTTCTCCCTCTTCCCCTTCCCCTACTCGCACTCGCACACTGTCTTTCTCTCCCCCTCTCTCTCAAATAAAAAAAGAAATATTTTTTTAAAAATCTTTTAGCTTTCAGAGCTCTGGGGATTTGGGGATTGCCGGTAAGGGATTGCAGGCCTTACCAAATGCTACTGCACCAGCACCAAGCTTGGGACCATGTCTGGCAATTTCATTTCATTCTCTCATCCTGATGGGCAAAAAAAAGACATCTTAGGATCCAGAAACATCTTTGATGCATTTTGCATTTCAGCCAGCTTTACAGGATCCCCGGATTGGAGCAGTGGCCTCTCACCGTCTGTGGCCAAATGTTATATTTGGCGGGGGGGTGGTTAGACGGGCAAAGTGTATTTCTTTTAAACAGATGACTTAATGAATGTGCAGACAGTTCATATTTGGTCTGTTGAAAATCCCCCTAGCCAGGAACCTAATTTCCTAAAGAACAAGGATAAGGGGAGATGATACATTTTGGATATCAATAAAATCCATTACCCACTACATTGATAGGGACAGAAACTGATAACACAGTCCCATGTGAACCTCTGTACACAAGGCCCCAAAGTGATGCTTCGTGTTCATTACATTCAACATACAGAATCTCACAGAGAATCACCTGCCGATAAACCTCTGAAGAATCTACCAGAATTAGAAATTACACGAGTTTGTGATGAGGCTTGAGGATCTTGAGAAACTATTTCCATCACTGGCTTTTGTGGTATTTTATAATAATTTGTAGCTTCAAAGATAAAAAATTTTAATGATTTTTTTTTTTCTACCTCTACCTGTATTGGTATTTGGAGTTCAGTGGGAAAGGCCTTAAGTTTATTCGGACATCCATACATAACACACACATTGGTAGGCCCTTTATTTTGTTGATTCCGACTGAAATACATACATATTTTTAAATTCTAGTAGACCTCTTTAAGTTTGCCGCTGTCATTAATTCAGTATCCCGCTATTAAAAACTCCCCTCCCTGACCAGACCACAAAGCAGCAAATGTCCAAGACAGGAAAGTACAAAAATTGCCTTTTTGTAATACTGACCTTTAGTTAAGTCATTATGACTGCTGCCGTAATTTAGGAAGACAAGATCTTCCTCCTTTGTTTCTTCATCTTCCCGTCCTCCTTCCCTCCCTCCCTCCCCTCCTTCTCTCCTCTCCTTCCCTCCCTCCCTCCCCTCCCTCCTTCCCCTCCCACCTTCCCTCTCTCCCTCCCTTCCTTCCTGTTGTTTCACCTGTGAAAAGTGGATTTTCATGTTTCTATAGACAATAAACCATTACCTTTCCCCCCCCCCCCATCTTTCGTTATCTAGAACTCCTTCAGGAAAAACAATGACAATCATAACAAGTAACTAGACCCAGGGCTTCTCCAAGGGCCCTAATAACTAGGATGTGATGGTAAAACCCAAGCCCAGGGTGCCCCCTCTGCTCTCAGCAGCAGGGACACAGGAGCCCGGCACACGCTGGGAGTGGGTGCGGTGTGGGGCAGCCCGGACCCCTGCCTCAGGACGGGGGCCCCCACCGCCCCACTGCCAGGAGCGCTGCCCTTCGAGGTCTCGCGAGGAGTCCGTCTCCGAGAATGACCCGTAGGGGAAGCCCGCTGCCCTGCCTATGACCACATCCTCTGTGCACCCAGGGACTCACCCCTCTGCCCAATGAGGATGACTCTGACGGCTCCCCGGCTCTGGAACGCTCCAGGGGATGGCCTGAGGCCTTCACTGCATTGCAGGTCAGCTTCTCCCTCCTTGCCCCCCTCCCCTTTCTCTTACTTCCGCAGAGGTGGATGTCCTGAGAGCGTGCCCCAGTGGAAGCCTCGCATGAAGATCTCCATCGCAGTTTGTGTTCCAGAGAAGCGTAAGGAACTGCTGGCGCCAGGAATGGGGCAAGGAAGGACAGTCTGCGCCGGGTCACCAGCTGGCCCGCCGTCCGTGAAGACACCTCCTCTGAGGGGAGGGGCAGGTGGAGGACGGATAGCCCCTGACACGCGGTAGCCCTGCAGTTAACACTGTCCCTGGGACAGTGTGACAGCTGACACTCCCCAGACTACTGGGAGGGCAGGCCTGGGGGGGCGGGGTGGTGCAGGATCTATGTATCTGAGAGGTTTAAGGCAGGGGGCAGTTGCAAGTATGATGGCCTTGGATGTTGATTGCTCACGCTATGAAGCGAATTAGAGAAAGGCTGGCGTGATTTACACCAATTTAAGGCTACATGTGAAAGCCAAAGGGCCTTTTGTATTTTATAAAGACTTGTCTCCTACAGCCAGAGGGAGAAAAAAAGGCAGGATCGAGCCTAGGACTTAATTACTAGGCCAGCGCAGCTCCGGAGAAGATGGCCTTCTCGAACTCCAGCAAGTCTGCTTTGTCAAGGCCGGGACCCTGTCTGGGAAGGAGTGAGGTGCTGGGACGCGGAATACAGACATTTGTGTCCGTGCACTAAAAATCTTGAATCTCCAAATGCCGCTGAACCCTTTGAGCCCACTCCTCCCTATGAAAAGCTAGTGCTGCCCCCTTGCTTGAAGATGATGCAGAAGCCTCTGCCTATGTAAGACCCAACTCAAGGCGCACCAACCCTGGTCACTAGACCAGTAATGAGAATAAGGATCGGCAACTACAACCTACGGGCCAAATCTAGCCCACAGTCTGCTTTTGTGAATAAAGCTTTATTGAAACACAGCCATGCCCATTCAATTACGTATTGCCTATGGCTGCTTTCATGCTACAGTGGGAGAGTTGAATAAGTTGTGACAGAGTCTGCATGGCCCACAAAACATAAAATATTTTTTGCTGGCTCTTTACCCGAATAGTTTCCTGACCTCTGAACTGCAGTCAAGTCATAGTAAGACCTAGCAGGAAGAGTGCCAGTCCTGATCAGGGGAGGAAGGGAAAATATACCAAAGATTGGGACCTAGCCAACAAGTACTAGCAAGAGTGGAAGAGTATTTATGGGAATAAATTCTGAAGAATTTAAGGATTAAGGGGGATGGAATATATAGTTAGATGATGGACAGTGTACCCACACGAGAACACTGTCTTCTGAGATATAGGATTTAACGCTCTCTTGGTTGGCTCTTAGAAACTTAGGGAGGCAGCGCCACACTAAGTGGTGGAGATAAGTAAGCAATGCTTTGGTAAGACCATGGAGTAAAAGATCAAAAGGCTCCAAGAAATGGGCATGCTAGAGAGGACATACTCTGTAAAATGGGAAAGTCTACCAGTTCTACTATGGTAGAACTGTCTACTATGTCTACTATGGTAGAACTGTCTACTATGTTCATGGAGTCATCCAGAGGGCACAGCATTTACCAGAGCTGTAAGGAGTGAGCTGGTGAGAGGGGTAAGCATCATGGAGAAACTCAATGGGGACTGTCCTCTGTGGGGCAGGGCCAAAATGATAAAAAATGGCATTATAGATATAGGCCCCTGAAAGCAATGGGTTGATAAGATCTCAGATTGACAGAGCCCAGGTGGCAAAACTTGAACATCAGGAGCAAGGAGGATGCCCTTGTAATGCGTGGCAAGAGGCTCTAGGCCATGGAGAGCAGTGGAGATGATGGATAGAACATGGTTCTTAGGGGCGAGACAGGGGGCAGCTAACAAGGGTAATGCTGGCAAACATCCCATTGAAAAAGTAAAGGCCAGTTTCCAGACTTGAGCCAGTCCTCTGACCCAGAACCTGTTGCCTAAAGAAAAGGCTGGTTTGGGGAAGGGTTCTGCTATGCCATGGCAGGTGCCTAGGGTAATAATTTCCCTAGCTTTTACCCAGAGGGATCTGTGGCCATTTCCTTGGATAACTATTGGGGGCGGTGGGGTGTAATTCAAGCTATTTCAAGGACTCTTGGGCCTGGCAACCTCCACTGATATTCAAGGATTTTTATCTTTCATCATGACCCTTTGCTAAAGTGGGGAGGTAAGTAATAAGAAATCCAAGCCCAGGCTAGTTCACAGTGGGTTCTTTGGCTCCATAGATCTCCTGTGTGATGGTTCGCTCAATCTCTGAACGTACCATTGAAATGAATGTCTTTGGTAGTTGACAGAATCTCCTTATTGTTTCCTTGGTTTATAGAGTATGATACTTTAGTGAAGAAGGCCACATGGAGGCCTCTGAGTCTTCCTCACTATGTTCAGGGGAGTAGATAAAAAACAGTATCACATCTTCAACACTGCAAGGAGAGTGGTCTCCATCATGTCCTCATTTAGTTCACCACTCTTCCTTGTTCAAAACCAGAAATCCTGGTTATTGAGAGTGGACCACCATAAAGTCAACTCATTACCTAATGCATCTATTGCCACTACTGAACATCCAAACTTGTAGCAACAGAAACCAACGCTGAGGCCCAATAGGAAATGACAAGGATGTATCTTGATGGGAATTGGCACATATTCAAGAAATGCCTTTCCCTTTCCCACCCACAGGGACTCCACCAGCACCACCTTCTATGAGCTTATGAGATTAGCTGATAAATTGACATGAGGTCCTGCATAATGGTACCCTGGGCCAAGGATCCCATTTTATAGCGGAAGAAGAGCTATGATGGGCCCATATCCTTTTGTTGATGCAAAAGCGTTATAGTTTAGTGTAGTACCAATAGCTTATTTTTGCTTTTGTTTTGCTTGCCTGAGAAGATGTATCTAGAAAAATGTTTCGATGGCTAATGTCAAAGCAATTACTACCTATGTTTGCTTCTGGGAGTTTTATGATTTTACATTTAGATCTTTAATCAATTCCGAGTTTGTTTTTGTGTATAAACAAAAAGAAACTGGTATAAGAAACTGGTCAAGTTTGCTTTTTTGCAGGTAGCTGTCCAGTGTTGCCAGCACCATTTGTTAAAGAGACTGCCTTTTTCCTATATATATTCTCACCTCATAGATTAATTGATCATATAAGTATGGGTTTATTTCTGGGCAATCTATTCTTTTTAAAAAAATTTTTTAAAGATTTTCTTTATTTATTTGACAGAGAAAGAGATCACAAGTAGGCAGAGAGGCAGGCAGAGAGAGAGAGGGGGAACCAGGCTCCCCACTGAGCAGAGAGCCCAATGTGGGGCTCAATCCCAGGACCCCGAGACCACGACCTGAGCCGAAGGCAGAGGCTTTAACCCACTGAGCCACCCAGGCACTCCTGGGCAATCTATTCTGTTCCACTGATCTATGTGTCAATTTTGTGCCAGTCCAATACTGTCTTGTTTAATTAAAAAATGGGCAGATGACCTGAATAGACAAAGACGACATATAGATGCCCAACAAACACATGAAAAGATGCTCAACATCACTCATCATCAGGGAAATGCAAATTAAAAATGTAGTGAGATATCACTTTACGCCTGTTAGAGTGGCTAGAATCAAAAAGACAAGAAACAACAAGTATTGGTGAGAATATGGTACGCTGGTGGTGGAAATGCAAGTTGGGGCAACCACTGTGGAAAACATTATGAAGGTTTCTCAAAAAATTAAAAACAGAAATACCTTATAATCTAGTAATTCCATTACTGAGTATTTACCCAACGAAAACAAAAACACTTTTTCAAAAAGATATATGCGCCCCTATCTTTACTGCAGCATTATTTCCAATAGCCAAGCTATGGAAACAACCCAAGTGTCCATCAACAGATGAGTGGACAAAGGTTATGTGGTATATATACAATGGAATAAGATCTTGCCATTTGCAACAACATGGATGGACCTAGACAGTATGATGCTAAGTGAAATAAGTCAGACAAAAAAAGACAAAGACATATGATTTTACTCATATGTGGAATCTAAAAAACAAAATGAAAAAACAAGCCAAGATAGAAAGAGACAAACAACAATAACAAAAAAACAGTCTTAAATACAGAGAACAACTGGTCGTTGCCAGAGGGGAGGAAGGGAGAGGGGGATGGGGTGAAATAGATAAAGGGGATTAAGAGGTACAAAATTCCTGTTACAAAATAAATAAGTCATAGAGATGAAAACTATAGCATAGGGAATATAGTCAATAAGATCGTAATAACATTGGTGACAGGTGGTCACTACGCTTATTGTGGCGAGCGCTGAGTAATTGTATGGAATTTTTGAATTATTATGTTGTACACCTGAAACTAATATAACAGTATATGTTAATTATACTTCAATTTTTAAAAGCTGCTAATCAATAATCCTTCTAATCAAAGTACATTGAAGTGCAGTAGTCACACTTAACAATTTGACAAAGTATGTCATTAATAAGGTGATTTTTCTGAAAAAAAAACACACACACACACACACCAGGGATTAAGAGTAAATAATTTTTCCCTTACAAATTGAAAATTAAAATATTTAGTAGTTTCATTCAGTGGGAAACACTTTGTTGAACACAAAGGGCTTTTGTTTCTAGGAGAAGGCTCTCTGCATAGAATCTTTCCTTCAGTGAGCTTTTGGTGTTTCAATTATTTATTTTTTAATCAAGTCCTAATCCGTTGTTTGGATAGATGTTTCTGAAGTATTTTTAAAATGTACTATGTTTTTAAAATTAGATCTCCATCTGTCATTATATGGAATGTGTGTGGGCAGATGGTGAATGGACTTATTTTTAACCCCTGAATGCTATTAGTTTGCTTAACTGTGTCCCCGGAAAGAAGGGCCATTAGGAGAGGTCTTTTCCTCCTCCTCCAATGCATTCTGCTCCACTTTGTGATCCCCAGCATCAGATCTTTGAAACAAACAAATCATTACTTAAACCTCTTTTGAGAGGATCACCAAGAACCGGTCTGCAGAACCTATATTCTCTTTCCATCTCCAAATTATTTTTTTGCAAAAAAAAAGACATGTTCACTGAATATATCATAGATCTTTTAATTCACTGAGTTTCTTTCTTAAGCTGAAGAATTTTAATGTTCTTTCTGTTTAAATTAGTGATAATGTTAGACGTCAGAAGAACACGGAAAGGGATTCATCTCTTCATTTCTACATGTTTTCATCTTCCTCTTAACCATCATTTTGTAGGGTGAAATTTTCCAAACATACACGTAGGTACCAAGCATGGTTTAATGAACTTTCATTTACCCACTGGTCAGCTTCAACAATTATCAACAGGCCATAAATCTTGTTTCATTTAACTGTGTCTACCTCTGCCCCATCTTTCGATACACAAACATGCACGTGTGTGAGCACACACACACATACACATACACACACACATGCACAATTTCTTCCTGGAATATTTGAAGAAACACCAGACATCGTGTCATTTTCCTCATTAAGTACTTTATAGGCATTTAAACAGTAAGACTTATTTAAAAAAATAACCACCTGCCTATTGTCATACTCCACTATAACAACATCCGAAATATTCTAATACCCAACCCATATTCCAATTTCCCCAACTATCTCAAAGTCATTCTCTTACAGTGGCCTATTCAAATACTAAGAAACAATAACGTCCATAAACTGCGGATCACCATCTCTCTTAAGAGTTTAGTCCACATAATCTTATCTCCCCACTCAGGTCTTTGCATTTCTAGAATAGGGATCCTTTATGTTCCATATTCTAGAATTGCACTATAGATTCTCTGTGATGTTTTTAACTTGTTCCTCTGTCTCCGTACTTCCTATAAACTGGTAATTTGACCTGACACTTGATTAAAGTTCAGAGTTTTTTGTTGTTGTTGTTTTAGGCTGTAATATTCCTTACTCTGTGAACTTCCCGTGGAATCACGGCATGAACTCAGGATGCCAGTGATCTCACGATCAGGAATGCCTGTCCTCAGTCCAGACGACGTCAGCACACTCCACCCTCCACCAGCCTGTGTCCGGGGGTTCACTGGTGGCTTAGCATTTCCCAGCCGCCATTGCCAGTGTTTCATTAAGCCTTGAAATGGCAATTTTCTTACTGTCATTCCTCCTGCATTAGTGAGCCGGAATTCTTCTATACAGAAGGCTGTGGTCTCATCAATTATTTGGCTGCCCTGAAATACAGTGTATATAGGAAAGGCCGGACATGTTCCTGATTCTTTCCGGATATTTATCAATTGGCAGAGGAATGACCCGGTGCCCTCATAGCCTCCAATGGCAACGAGTAAGTCTTTTAGAAAGTATCATTATGAACTCATGAATTTCTACATATTTAATATTTTAATTGAACATGATTATTCTTTTTGATAGTCATACCGTGTCATTCTGGTTCATGGGATCTCATTCAAGTGAGCTTTCTTTGGACGTCGTGACCCACTTGGTCTTTGATAGTTTCTTGCTTTTCTGCATTTCAAGATGTCCCAGGCTTATTTTGTACATTTCAGATTCCATATAGATCCCAGAAGGTGATTTACTGGGATGAGAGGAGTGAACATTTTTTTTAAAGATTTATTTATTTATTTGAGAGAGAGAGAGAAAGGATGAGCGGGAGGGGCAGAAGGAGAGAGAATCAGAAGCAGATGCCCCATGCAAGGCGCAGACCCGACACAGGGCTGCATCTCAGGCCCCTGAGATCACGACCTGAGCCCAAACCAAGAGAAGGCCTCTCAACTAACTACACCACAAAGGTACCCCAGGAGTTCCCTATTTTTAATGTGTCTTGACGCAGTAGAAAGGGTATGGGCCTTGGAGCTGGGTAGATCAAGGTTAGAATCCTAGCTCCATTGCTTACTGATTCTTAAAAGGGCTTTATGTCACAAAATGAGGATAAGAAGATCCTCTGCAAGGAGGAAGTTACAATAATAGAGAAAATTATTTTGTGATAATGTTAAGTGGAAAAAGCAGGATTCACACTTCTATACAAAATGCGTAGGGAATCCACTGGGATCAGGTATGCTAATGTGAAACGGTGTTATCTTTTGATGGTGGGATTACAGGCCAAGGGTCTTTTCTTTATGCCTCATTCTATACTTGGGACGTATAGAATGGGATGAAATAAGATAACTTTATTAAAAGAAAAAGAAGTCTCTACCACAAATCCTATAGTGTTGATTAAAATCCATCTGGGATGTGATTCATTGCGTACTCTTTTTATATCTCTCACAGTCAATTTAATCTACTTGTCCTTTAACAGAATTTAATGCAAGTTGTATAATAAAGAAAAATATTGATGTAACTATACTCTGCCATCTGCTTCCTTTCTCTATGCCATGTCGTATTGATTTCAACGGACCGGGTCAAAGCTGAGTGTTTCCTGCTTTCAAGGATGACCTCTGAAGGCCTCAGACTATTTTGCCTTCTTGCTCCCAGGGGAGAGCCTCTAATTTCTGGATTGGCAGGCAAAGGTAGCGCAGTAACAACAGGAAGTAAACGAAAATCTCCACTTGACATGCTTATAAATCAATTTTCCTATGGGACAGAATTGTTGGTGTTGGTGCTCATTGAAAACAGTTTTATTGATCAGAAACCTAAACCAGTTGGTTTTTTATTTACCTGAGGATTCCAGATTGAATCAGGTTGACTTGTAAAACATGAATCCATCTGTAATCTTTTAAAACTATGACAAATAATAAAAACTTCTGTGGAAGGTATCTATAGAGGTTTCTAATCTAGAATTCGATCTGATTTTCGGAAATGAAATTTTGATGTGGGAGTCAGGGGTCAAAATTTCCTCTTTTAAAACATGAAGTAAAATTCTATAGACATTTGGGGTCTAAGGGAGGGTGATAATCCCAAGTAACATTTTTCTTCCTGTTTTTCTTCTATTTAAATATATCTTATTTCAAAAGAGAGTTCTTTTTTTTAAGATTTTATTTATTTATTTGACAGCGAGAGAGAGATCACAAGTAGGGAGAGAGGCAGGCAGAGAGAGAGGGGGAAGCAGGCTCCCTGCTGAGCAGAGAGTCCAATGCGGGGCTCGATCCCAGGACCCTGAGATCATGACCTGAGCTGAAGGCAGAGGCTTAACCCACTGAGCCACCCAGGTGCCCCTCAAAGGAGAGTTCTTGAGTTTCAGTCTGAAAGAGTGGAGGCTCTCTCCTCCACTGTGGAAACTTAACAGGGTGGCCTGCCCATTCAATTCTGAACAATGAGTTTCCTCTGGCACATCTTCAGGTGGCTGTGTAAAAAGCAACACATAAAATAAAGTGTCCTGCTAATTGCAGACAAATGGTAAGGGCTGTTTTTTTTCACTTTTCTTTCTTATTTCTCCCCACTGATAAGTGGATCTGGATGCTGATTTATAGATGGGCCAAACCCAAGCATTTAGCGTCAGGACTCTTGTCCCTAAAAGGGCTGCTTGATTCAGCAATACATCTTTAATGAGCACTGTTCCTGGTGTGGGTTCCCTGTTGAAGGTTAGAAATACATTGGTGATGAAGAAAGTGCCGCTCACAAAGGCCCTACAGCCTTGCTGCTGGACCATATACACACATACAGTAAGTAAGAGAATAGCAGAGGACAGTCCCAGTGTAATGTGTGATGTGTGGGGACAGGGAGCCATCCCTGTGGACAGAGATCAGTCAGGGTTCTCCAGAGAAACAGAACCAACAGAATCTCTCTCTCTCTCTCTCATTTTAAGGAATTGGCCCGTGCAATTGTGGCCAGCTGGGAACAGGTAAGCAGGAGACCCATGGAAGAGTTGATGTCGCAATCTCTAGTCTGAAGGCAGTTCTGAGGCAGAGTTAACTCTTCTTTGGGGCATCTCAATCTTTGTCTCTTACGGTCTTCAACTGATTGGACAAGGCCCACCTGGTTCATTCCCATGACACAAACTCAAGATTCAAAAGGGTATACAGTGAAAGTAAGTATCCCCCTCACTCTGGACCTCAAGCCACCTTAAGTCCTTCCCCAGAGGCAGTACCTATAACCAAATTGTTGATTTCCTTGTAGAGATGGCCTACGCATATATGAGCAAATGAGTGTAGATGCTTTTTAAAAATATACCAATAATAGCACACTGCTTTTTTTTTAGGTAACAAAATATCTTGGAGATTTGAAATCAGTTGAATTAAGTTGAAGTTGCCTTATGTTTGGCCACAGAATATTCTGTTGTACGAATATACCATAATTTACCTACTGGTAAATTTACCTCTTCTAGATTGTTTCCGGTCCTATGTAGTGAAGACACTCTGGTTGTAAATACATTGTACACACATTTCCCTTGCCTTTCTTTCTTTTAAAAGGTATTTATTTGTTTATTGAGAGAGTGCGAGTGAGTGGGGGGAGGGCGGCGGGAGAGAGAGAATCTCAAGCAGACTCTGTGCTGAGCGGGAAGCCCGACGTAGGGCTCAATCTCATGATCCTGAGCTAATGATCTGAGCCAAAATCAAAAGAGTCAGAGGCTTAACCGGCTGAGCCCCCCAGACACACAACCGCCCCCCCCCCCCGCCTTTCTTTAAGAAAAATTCCTAGGGACAGAATTAGTAGGTCAAAGGCTATGTGTGTTTGGAATATTGACATACTAGCAAATTATCCTTCACCGGGGACATGCAGTTAACACACCTACAACTGGTCGTGTCCAGCTCTGACTTACAAATGTATAAACACGGGATCACCAGCGATATTTTCACATCACACACATGCTACCAAGGCATTATGCTGGCTGATCCATTCCCTCCTTTTCTCTCATTCCCCAGTGACCCACGGCGCAGTCTGGGGAAAGGCAACCGCGTAAAGGCAACTCGCCATTGGAGACGGCCAGCCCGGAGCCTCACCTAGGACTACTTGCTCTGATCCAGGACCACCGTGTTGGTCTCCTCTCGGTGACTTGCCCAAGGTCACATGGTTCTCAGTGTCAGGAGGACACCTTGAACTCTCACGCAAGTTCTTGTTCAACTCTTGACTTCCTGCAACCCTCAGGGGCAGACATTTGTGACCCCGTCCAACTGAGCTAATTCATCCGCATCATTCCTGAGCTGGGTCTTGTGCCTTGTTTCGCACAGTGCCTTGTACCTAGTGAGCGCTCAGAACATCCTGGTGCTTT
>CM052809.1:126731578-126875111 GCA_028533885.1 Nasua narica
ATTATGACGCTCTCTCTCCTTTTACATTAAAATATTTATTGAGCATTCACTTGCTAATATTGGCATTTTTAGTATTATTAGAGAAAATAAACTGCGGTATATTAAAAATGTTAGGATTTTTTTAACACAAATCTACCTGAATCAGGCAGCACCCAAAGAGAAGACAGGAGTGCCTCACCCACGGGAGCAGGGAGAAATCTTTATAGAGAAAAGGTGGAAGCTCAATAAGGAAATTACTGATTGGCCACAGTTGAAACCCTAGCCGGCTGTTGGGGACTGCCGTCCTTGGGTCTGGATTCCAGAACCTGAGGCATTCCCGGGCTTGCTATTTGGTTTGCTTACGGAGGGGACCGCAGCATGAGAGCCAACCTGACCAACAGCCTTCTGGTTTTTTGGTTTGTTTGTAAAGATTGTATTTATTTATTTGACACAGAGAGAGAGATCACAAGAAGGCAGAGAGGCAGGCAGAGAGAGAGGGGGAACCAGGCTCCCCGCCGAGCAGAGAGCCTGATGTGGGGCTCGATCCCAGGACCCTGGGATCATGACCTGAGCCGAAGGCAGAGGCTTTAACCCACTGAGCCACCCAGGTGCCCCCCCCCCCCCGGTTTAATGAACGCAACAGTATCCGTTGTATGAGACTGTCCACCAAATACAAATGGCCAATAATTTCATGATCTACATTTCTTTTAAAAAATGAAAATACTTAAAAAAAAAAAAAGTTCATGGGGCTCCTGGGTGGCACAGTCAGTTAAGCTTACTACTCATGGTTTCCGCTCCGGTTGTGATCTCAGGGGAGTGAGATCGAACCCTGGCTGGGGCTCCATGCTGGCTACCGCACGGGCTTGAGCTTCTTTCTCTCTCCCTCTGTCCCCTCCCCCCCCCCACTAGCGCTCAGGTGCTCCCTCTCTGGGGGGAGAAAATTAGAAAGCTCTTATTAGCCGAGCACAATGTCCACTTTAAGGGGGCAAATCCCACAGTTTGGGAGCAATGATTTGAGGATAAAAACCCCACTCCGTGTTTTTCTGTTTCTCTCTTTCAATCTTTCTCTTTTTCTCACACACACACACCTGTGACTGTTTTTATCCACCGGAACCCGGGGTAGAGTGTAGGGATAAAAACATCTGGGAGGGCAGCTCTCACCAGCCACAGACTCCTGCAGAATCCCCATTGCCACTCTGAACCCTACTTTCCTCATCTTTAAAATGAAGAAATTCAACCTCTTCTTCTGTAAAGTCACTTCCTTATATTCCACAACCCCTGGATCCGGAGGATCCCCCATTTATTGTGGCGATTAATCCAACAAAGGCAAGTACTTATTTGCATACAAATAGAACGCTAATCACGCAGTGCAGAGAAAGCTCATCAGAATCTAGATGGGCTGTCAGGACCCCATCCTTCTGGAGGTGCCCAGACAGGCAAGCCCCAGCAGGAGAAATTAAATTTAGCTCCAGCCGTAGAGCGCTCTCGGTTATCGGCGGCCCCAGGCGTCCTGAATGGCGTCTGGCTCCTGAGCGCTCAGCGTGGGGAGGCCTTATCGCTCCCGTCCTGGAATTTGGAATCATTATGTACCAGCGCAGGGGATTAAAAATAACATTGGGCGTGATGGACAGCAGCTAGAAGTCGGCCACCCAGTGATGTTTATTGCTTGCGGAGAAGGGTCTGGGCAGAGCCAAAGTCAGGAGGCAGCAGCGGGTGACTCAGGACCACTAGCGGATTATCACCGTCACTTCGGGAACATTCTTTTGACTTCTCTGCCACTGAGCTTTAGTCTTCATTTTGTAAACAGTTACCATTTGATGTCTTCTTATCTCGCGGTGTCGCGGCAAGAATACAATAGAGTGGCAACAGCCGCTTGGAACGGTATGAGTCCAATCCATATAAATGGTCAATTTTCAGGCAACCGCTATTCAGTATTTAATATGTGCTCCACACTGTGAATGGTGATAGCCAACATTAAGCACTTCCTGCATGGCAGCATCGTTATAGGTGTTTTAAATAAATCAATTTATGGTTTAAGTGTTTTGAATATATCAATTTAGTTAATTCTTACAACCTATAAGATAGGTACTTCATGACTGCCATTTAAGAGATTAGAAAATGAAGGTCAAGCAATTTGCCCAAGGTCACAGCTAGGATGTGGCCAAGCCAACGCTCCAACCCTCTCTAGAAACTGCCCTCTTTTATTTTTTTTTTTAAAGATTTGTTTATTTATTTTAGAGCGCAATGTGCGGATCCACCTCACAACCCTGAGATCATGACCTGAGCTGAAACCAAGTCAGAAGCTTAAGTGACTGAGCCACCCAACCACCCCTAAAAATTGCCCTCTTAACCACGATGTTCTATAACCTTCAGTCATCATCATGAGCCTTATTTGGAAATAAATCCAATCTTTTATGTGATCTATATTTCACTAATTTGAAATAATATAATTTTGAGGTGCATTTTAATTAATGCTACATAAGCACATTTCCACATCTTTAAAATCCATTCCAATATATAACTGAAGGATGCTTATCATTATATAGAAAGGAATTACTATAATTGGCTTGGACTATGATTCGACATCTGCAAATCTTGGAGGCAAGAGCACCATGAGGATGGGAAGGTGGCCTTGGGGGATTAGCAAAAAGAAGCCCAGAATCATGGCGTCCATGAATATAGCTTGGATTACCCCATTACGCATCAATTAGAAGGGGCATAAGCTTGTTTGCCCAGTGTTCTCACTTATAAAGTAGAAGAAATGTCTCTTCTTGACCAGTGCAAGGGATGTTGTAGAGATCGGTGGGTATTAGAAAGTGATTTAAACGCAGTGAAAAAAAAGGCTGCATAAATTCCGGAGGATCACATGGAAAAATAGTCTGGGTGATGTCTGTAACAACACCCATCACGTTCAGCCGTGACATCGATTTTGGGAGGCTGGGAGTAGGATGAAGTGAGAATCTTTTCTGTAGGTCCCAGATCAGAAGACAGGGCAAGGAGTCAGCCCTAATGAGTGAGGTGAGTCAAAGGGGGGGGGGGGGGAAGAACCATCATGAACTTGCTCTCTCTTTATCGCGAGGATCTGGATGGAAATTGACGATCTAGCTGAACCTTCCATCTGAATTGAGTCTGGTTCCATTACGACAAGTCCTACATCTTTCTGGGTCAGGTTGTGGCACAACTTATGCTATTTCCATCCCATTCTGACCTGTTTGTCATTTGCAGTGGGAAGTAAATGACCCAGAAACACCAGGAAAGGGATCTGTAAATGGATTTCCTCCCCAGACCAATTAGAAAATAACCCCCAACAAAGTGTGTTGTAATGTATCATTAATGGCCGTCTGGTCGACTTTAAGCTCCATAAATAACAACTTTCCCTGAACGAGCGCTGACCAAGTACCAAGGACTAGAAACCAGAGCTGGACTAGATGAGATGAATAGAGGACTCACCTGGGGCACGAAATTTGATGCGGCATCAAAAAGCTCAGTAATCAAGAGAAATAATATTCATGGGCAATGTTTTAAAAAAAAACAAACACCCAAATCAGCAGACTCTGTCCCTCCTTTTATTGCCAATAAAGCTTTAGAATCTGACTGATGCCTGTAAGTGCTTTTCATCATCAATGCCTTTCTAGTCTATCACGATGCTTTAACTCCTCATCTTAGTCGTGGCTGTCATAACAAAGGAGCATAGATCAGGTCCCTCGAAGAGCAAACATTGATTACTCACAGGTCTGGAGGCCAGAGGTCCAAGATCAAGGTGCCTGTATGGCCAGGGTCTTGTGAGGACTCTCATCCTGGCTTTTAGGTGGCTTCCGTCTTGCTGTTTACTCACATGACAGAGAGAGAGAGAGCGACAGGGATGGGAGGAGAAAGAGAGGAACTCTGGTCTTTTCTTCTAAGGACACTAATCCCATCATTGGGGGCTCGCCTTCATGACCTCATCTACACCTTATCACCACCTAAATGAAGACTCCACCTCCTCAAAACCATCATATAGGGAGCTGGGATTTCAACACATGAATTTGTGTCAGGAGGTATAAGGAATTTACTAGACTCCCTTTTCCCCTTTTTCTATTTCTTTTTTTTTTTAAAGATTTTTATTTATTTATTTGATACAGAGAGAGAGATCACAAGTAGGCAGAGAGGCAGGCAGAGAGAGAGGGGAAAGCAGGCTCCCCGCTGAGCAGAGAGCCCGATGCGGGGCTCAATCCCAGGACCCTGAGATCATGACCTGAGCCAAAGGCCGAGGCTTTAACCCACTGAGCCACCTAGGTGCCCCATCCATTTTCTATTTCTTGTGTGAAAGTATGGGCACAGAGATGTTAAATAAATAACTTGCCCAAGTTCACACAGTAAATAAGTGATGGAATCAGGATTTGAACCCAGTGCCCTGCCCCCAAGAGCCTGCGCTTTTATCCTGTCTTCTTATACTGCCCCTGAAGCAAAAGAAGGATCTTTTCCCAAGAGAAGTCTTGCTCGAGCTACAGGCAGAACAGAGTAATGATTTTGGGGACAGTAGAAATCTCTCCATGTCTTGATTTCCTGCATGCAGATCTAGAAGGCGCCCCTGCCTCCACCCCCATAAAGCGAAAGTTGCTACCGGGATGTGGGAGGAGAGGATGGGGACCACTTCTTGACCATGACCCTGTTAGCATCGCCTTAGCTGTGACAGTGGTTAGGTGAGCTATCAGGCCCGGCGGTCGTGGTATGGAGGGGAGGAAAGTCTTGAGGAGGCGTGAGGGTTAGAGAAGAATCAGGGTAAGGCATCCAGCCCCGATCATGTGAAGAGCATCGGGTTTGGGGGAGCAGGCACGCGCATAGCCCGACCCCAGGAAGCAGGTGCAGGAGAGCCAAGGGAAGGGAGGCGCAGTGGGGCGTGGGAGGAGGGTGAGGGGGCGTAGAGGGCGCCCTTCTTCTCTCCATGGCAGTGGCCTCAACAGTTGGCAGGATCAGCAGACGCTGCAGCGTCTTGCCTAACGTTCACCGGTGCATCAGGGGCTGTGACGGTTGCTAATTTCCTTTCCGCCTAAATTTGCTGGTCCCTGTTTGTGAATGATCCCCGTTTCCGCTCCCTGCTCACACAGGACATGCCCAGTCTTGTTAAATGGTGTTTGGAAAGGCCCATGCGGTCCAGAGGGCCTTGTCCAAGGTCACACCACGATCCACAGTCAGGATTTGGACTTGAGCCCAGATTCTGACTTCTCAGCCTCTGCTTCAGCCATTACTAGCTGACATTCCTTGTTAATTCTCCTTATCCACAAATTTGCGGGCTTCACAAGCTCCAGAGTGAAATTAATTTCTGTAGTCGTTGGTGCCTTCATTCTTTTTTTTTTTTTTTGGTTCAACTACCCTCTGTGGAAACCCGGGTGAACGTCAGATCCCTCCGTGCTCGGTGGTCTCCACCCCGTCAACCAGCAGTTGAGCTGTGAGTCTAGACGTGCACCCCTCTGTCCCCTTTTCACTTCAGCCTTGCTATGGGCCCTCCCAAATTCACCTGTTGAAATCCTAAACCCTAATGTGACCGTAGTAGGTAGGGAATTGGGGAGGCGGTTAGGGAATGAGAGTAGAATCTTCATGAATAGGACTCGTGCTTTTGTAAGAAGAGACACGAGAGAACTTGCTTCCTCTCTCTGTGCCCCGCCACGTGAGGACGTAGCAAGAAGAGGGCCATCTGCAAAGATGGAAGAGGCTTCTCATCACGACCAGACCATACGGGCACCCCGATCGGGGGCGTCCCAGCCTCCACACATGTGAGAAATAAATTTATGTTTCTTAAGCTACCAGTCTATGGTATTTTTGTTAGAGCACCCTCGCTGAATAGGACAGGCCTTTGCAGAATTTGAGGTTCAATGTGCTGTAAGCACGTGAGAATATAACAACTTCCCAGCTTACCCCTCCGGCCTAGAGAGATGTCAAATCCCTTTGATATCCTGAAATAGTGACCAAAAATGGTCACACCTGAGTATCTGGACCTTTGCCTCTGAGGTATGCCTAGATATGTGAAGACAGTAATTTCCAAAGTGGTACCAAGAGGGATCATCCAGGGTTCAGGCAGAAAGAATCCTTCCATCCCCCTCCTCACCCTGTCCTGAGCCCCTGGAACAGAGAACATTGGCTGTTTATTCAAAAGCCATGCTACCCCTATCTCTGCCCCAGGGCTTCTCCTTTCCTGGTAGATCCAGCTTCTTGCCACAGGATACACACGCCAGATAGGTTACACTAGATTCTCCTGAAGACTCCCTGGAAGCTAGTCCTGGCTAATGGAACCTAAGATAAAAGGATGTGATGTGAATGTGTATGTGGGGGGGGGTCTTAAGAAAAGGTTGACTCCCGAATAAAAGAGGTTCATGGAAAGAAGCACCAGTGTTTCTCGGTGAATGCTATTATGACTGTATATGATGGCTGGATCATTGGCAGCCATCTTGCAGCCCCGAGGGTAAACATTACAACATTGTGAAGTGTGGAGTGAAAAGTTGGGAGAGTGTTGGATGTTACCGCTGAATTATTGCCCCCAAACCAGGAATCACCCTTTTTCTAGTCTTCCTGCTTTATGGGACAAATGCTTGTATTGTTTGAGCTAATTTATTAAAAATTTATTTTTTTGAGAGAGTGCTCATATGTGGGGGGGAGGGGCAGAGGAGAGAGAGGGAGAGAATTTCAAGCAGACTCCACGCTGAGTGCAGAGCTCAATGCAGGGCTCGATTTCCAGACCCTGAGATCTTGACCTGAGCCTCAACCAAGAGTTGGACACTCAACCAACTGTGGCCCCCAGGTGCCCTTGAGCTACTTCTAATTGAAGACTTAGGACCTGCTGCTGAAAAGCTGCTACCACACTCTGGCCCCTTGCACACTCGTTCTTCACGGAGCTGTGCGTAAGGTAGCTCCCCCCTCACAAACGTGACATTGTTTCCAGGCTCATTTCTTTGGGCACTAGGCTTAAGAGCTGCATATGTATAGACACACACATGCACACACACACACACACATACACTTATGATGCCTTGATTCACTTCCTGTCAGTTCAGTGTGTATGTGTGTGTGTGTGTGTGAGAGAGAGAGAGAAATAGGGAGGGAGGTGTATTTTAAGGGCCCAGGGAATACTGCTGAAAGGAAGAAAGTACACAAATGTGAAGTGACAGTGACGACTGGTGCTGAGTCACGGACGGTCTAGGTAATGAATGAGATGGTCCTCAGCTATGTGGGCGGTGGCAGGTCGTCTCTACTCAAGGATGGCTCATGCTTTTCCAGAGTCTCCTGCCAAGGAGGGATTGTGCCCCATTGACTCAGCACTAGCAGGAAAATTCAAGGCAGGCTGGATTTGCTCTTTGGGGCTCAAGGTGGCTCAGCAGCGGGCTCCTGGTGAGTGAGGGGAGGCATTTAGGCTGGGTCAGGAAAGGGGAACGGCTGCTCTGGATTTACGTGACTAATTGGAAGGATTGCGTCATGTGGGGCAAAGGGACAGAGGACGGTGACTTGGGGGACAGGAGCTATGCCTTCCCAGAGTGAGAGCCAAGCATGGGACCAAGCGTGGGGCCACTAGCCAAGCATGAACCCAAGAGCTAGGAAAGCAGATCTCCAAGGTCCAGGGGAAAGAGTATGTCAGAGGCTAGGCTTGGCTGGGCTTACCGAGAGGCAGGGCTTGGAAGAGTCAGTGCAGAGGATGGGACAGCCTGGAAAGAGGTGGGCTGGGAGCAGGTGTGAGGCCAGGCTGTGGGGAGGAGAAGGACTCAGTCCAAGCAGGGGGAGGAAAACCACACAGCAGGGTTTCTAGAACATTACTCATCGCCAAAAGCCATGGCCACAGAGAGCGGGCTTCGGTCAGGGCTCCTCACGGGAAAACAGAACCTAAACCGGGAGAGTAGGTAGCTCCGAGGTCTGAGATATGTGCCGATGCCTCTATTTTACATCTAAGAGAACTGGAGTTCCGGAGGGCATCTGCCCAAGGTCACACCTCCAGGAAGGGTTGGAACTGGGACTCAGCCCAGGTTTTTCTTGTTTGCCACTGACCGTGGCAATGTGACTTCAAGGGAGGAGGAACATGCACATTTGCTGCGGACTTGAGGAGCGTCTGTTCTTCGGTTCGAGGAGGAGGAGGCAAACCTGCTGTGGCTGGTGTTCTTTCTAGAGCTTACCAGCCAACAGCAAGGACTATGTTCCTCTGGTGTCTGCAACAGATATTTCGGGCAGCAATGCATTACGCCTTAAATTAAAATAGCAATTAAAATATTATGCAAAGCGTTCCTTTATTTATAACATACTAATTTATTGTAAAGCAGTTTCCTTTCTTCTTTGTTGAGTTTAATGAGTTTCTTTCAGAAGAACTGTAAAAAGCAGGCTTGCACAGAGGAGGCTGTGTTGCTTTTTAAATAAACAATGTAGCTGCCACCGGATGTTATAAAGATTGATTACTGATGCATTTTTAATGCAGATCATTTATTAGATAATAGGGTTTTTCCCCCTCCAAATTTCCAGTAGGAGGAAATCACTGAGTTTTTCCATTTTAAATTAAAGGCTTTCTACAATTGGTTTTTCAATAAGTCTTAAAATGGATGATCAAATTCAGTTAAGTAACAAACACACTTAGGAGGAAGCCCACTGCGGATGCTTCTCCCTCATACTTTTATGTCTGGATTCCAACAAACGTCTTGAGAATAAGGACTGAGTATGACCCATACGTACCCTAACCAACGCACTGAGCAGAGCACTATACATATCTAGGAAGTGCTCCATAAATGTTTGCTGGATAAATGAAGGTCATATGCTGGTTTTTTTCTTTTAAGATTTTATTTATTTATTTGAGAGAGAGAGAGAGAGAGCATGTGCACAAGTGGGGGGGTGTGGAAGGGGAGAAGCAGAGGGAGAGGGAGAAGCAGGCAAAGCAGAATCCCCACCGAGCAGGGATCCCAATTTGGGGGCTCCATCCCAACGCCCTGAGATCATGACCTGAGCCGGCAGCAGACTCTTAATCGACTGAGCCACCCAAGTGCCCCTCATAAGCTGTTGTTTTATTGGAAGCACTACATCAAAAATTTCCCCTGCTAAGTCCAGGCTTGTTTATCCGCGATGGATTGCTATCCAGGCTTCGTACTTCGTGTCTCTCTGTTCTCTTCCAGTGACAGGGATGAGGGCGAGGTGCTAAGGCAAACTTGGACTCGGGTCTCTGCAATCAGCAGACATGGCCGACTCCTTTGCCGACTTGGGTTAAGAATGAATACACCCAACTGTGTTGTGTCCCTGTTGTCCTTGCCGAGGGGAGGTTGAAACTGTTCCGTCCTAGCAATACCGAGGGCTTGGCTTGGGGGTTAGCTTCACTGAGACGGCCAGGGGAAAATTTCCCGGGGGCCAAGAGCTCTAAATGACCAAGGTGGAGCTCCCACAGCAATTTTTCTTAAACCTTTCTATCTGATGGCAAAGAAATGTAAGTTTAAGAAGAATTGTCTCCAGGAGAGATTGGGACACAGAGCCCAATGGGACTTGTGGAGAGAAAAACATTTCCTTGAAGTCTCTTGTTTTATCTCAAAAATACATGCAAGTTTGCACTATAAACCATAATGGACCTATTTGTTATAATAAAATAAAACAAAGTAAGCAAAGCAGAAGCTTCCCGAGCATCCTTGGTTAAAATTGAATTGAGTGTGATTTCTGGAAAAGTAGCCTGAGTTGAAAAGAGTTGACATTGAATATTGGATTTGGAACCCATTAACGTCCTTCTCTGACTTGGTTTACAGTATTTTGAAAACTTAGACTCACATGAAGTTGACGTGTGCATCTTCTGCTCGCCAAGCTACATCTGGGTAGTCACCAACGACAGACACCTGGACCGCAGGTATGGGGCTGGCATTGATGCCACATTTTCTGCCATAGTTTGTCCAACCCATAGTAAGTGTCCCTTCCTGAGAGGGTTAAACCACTTGCGTCGTGTGATGGTTGATTTTCTGTGTTAACTTGCTGGGCCATGGGACCCAGATGTTTCTTCAAACATTACTCTAGATGTTTCTGGGAATTTTTTTTTTTAAGAGATTAACATTTAAATTGGCGGACTCCATGATGCCAATGGATGGGTCTTAGGCAATTAGCTGAAGACCCTGTTCCTGGGGGAAGAGGGAATTCTAGTAGCAGGCTGCCCTCAGAAGCAAACTGTGACTCTTCCCTGGGTCTCCAGCCTTCAGCCTACCAGCCTATTCCACAGATTTGGGGCATGGCCTCCACCATGGAGTGAGTGAATTCCTTAAAAATCTTTCTCTTTCTGTCCTCCCGCCCACCAACACACACACACACACACACACACACACACACACACACACACTATGGGTTTTTTCTCTGGAGAACTCTTACTCATACAAGTCATGTGGTGGGCTGAAAGGGTAACTGATTCATTGGTCATCAAGAAAATAGTCATCAAGGAATTTTTTTCAGAGAGGAAAAACAACTAACAATGCTGTTCCTCATTAATGCTGGGATGTTCAACACACGTACCTGAACCAAGTCACACAAGTCTCGCCCCCTCCGTCATTATGAACCCCTTGTCCAGCTTGCGGACCCCATCTTCATCACAGCTTTGCCTTGGATTACATGTTTGAGAGAAGTCCTTCTAGATGACCAACTAAGAAAGCCAACAAAGACACTCTGAGTTAATTTAACAAATCTAGTTTTTTACCTTTTGTAAAGATGCCCTTTGTTTTCACCTCAAGAGGAGAAGCTATCCGTTCACCCCTAGGTTCCTGAACTCTGATCTATACCTCCTAGTGTGACAACCATCTGGGTTTGCCGGGGACTGGGGTTTTCTGGAGTATGGGAGTTTTAGAGCTGGGACCAGAGCGGCTCGTGCAAACTGAGACTTAACCCAGTTTACATCTCTTTGTCATAGACCATGCTCTCAGAACCTTTTCTTTTTCATTATGGTTCAGTCTGGAATAATGAGTCTCCAAGTCAACAATATTTGCTCTTTTTTGGCCGCCCCACTGAACACAGAAGAAACCTGACGAGGCAGGCAGCCCCTTAAGGCGGTCTCAGAGCCAGAGGCACTAGCTACTGGCCTCCAGGATACACAAGGGCATGCCCACATTTTTACCGCTTAGATGAGTCTCCGGCTCTCATATCCCCTTGCTTTGTTTTTCTAGTTGACAAAGCATTAGGGATGACTCACTTTTCCCTGTGACTATATAATAAGAAGAACCAAGAACTAAGCTTTTCTCAAATGACAGAACTGAGCTCCTGCACATTGAGAAATCAGACAGATCCTGCGTGCAAGTGGGGCCAGCACCGGCCCTGTGTTCCAGGCACATCTGCTTAATTCCTTCCCTCCCCAGGATGTGTCCCAAGATGACAATAACCCCACCCAGACCCCTGGTAATGCCCAAGAACCAAATGACCAAAGCACTCTCCGATACTACAGTGTTTTGATCCAGCCTCATGGAAAACACAATGTATTTTCCAATATGGAAAATTGAGATTCTTCCCATTTTGTTTGCCTATGGTGTCACAACACATTTGGAGGGCAAAATTTCAAAGTTTTCCTTAAATTGTTGGTAAAAAGCAGTGTCCCTGGAGGTGTATGATGGACTTAAGGAGGTCGGGGAAGCATTTAGGGGAGTCCTCAAGGACAATGGTTTTTGCTCACTGTCCTGTTATCCTCAAGGTTAGGGATGGGATGAACCAATATATATATATTTTTAAAGATCTTATTTATTTATTTGACAGCGAGAGAGACAGCGAGAGAGGGAACAGAAGCAGGGGGAGTGGGAGAGGAAGAAGCAGGCTTCCCGATCGAGCCAAATTTGGAACTCCATCCCAGGACCCTGGGATCATGACCTGAGCCAAAGGCAGATGCTTAACAACTCAGCCACACAGGTGCACCCCAAAATATTTTTTGAACTGGGATTCAAGAATGACTATATTGGTGGCTAAGATTTATGGAGTGGGTCTGTGTAGTACATCAGTGGGTTCAGTTAATTAAAGGGCTAAAGGCTAGAGAGACAATAGAAGATCAACAATACTGGCTGTTGGTCTCCATAAACATAACAAAGATTGTAAATAGTCATGATTGCAACCAATGGAATTAATTGATTGTGTAGACTCTAGACTCCTGAGTTCTTGTTTACACATCTTTATGTGCCCCTCAGCTCCTCACCCAGTGCCCCGTACAAGAAGCCAGTTGATGGGCTGCCAACAGCTTTAGTCTGTACAAATTAATGAGAAGACTTGCGAGGTCTATTGTCACAGTTCCTGTGACATCAACATCCCGGAGACGCCCTTCCAGGAACATGAAAGTTATCTTACCGCTCAGGCTGTTCTTTGACAAAATAAAACCATAGCAAAGATTCATTTAATTAGCAAACTATAAAGAAGAGAAACTTAGCTGGTGGAGAGGGTGAATAACAGGAATCTGGAAGAGATAGCAGGGGACGGAAACGAAGCGGAGAAAGTGTCCCTTGGAGGAAGGAGGTACATTTCCACCACCCAGGCAAAGCTGGCGAGCCAAGAGGACCTGGGAGGAACGGAGAAGTAGGAGTCTGGTGTAAAATCAGTGTTTTAAGCAATGATATCCCTTATTACAGCATGGGAGTGAGAGAGTGGGAAGCAATTTAGGAAATGCAGACAGAGGGCTTCAATCACTTGGAAGTATTCTATTTAGCTGAACCTTGACCGTTTAGGGTAGTATAATTTGTTAAATAATACATATAATAAATAAATATAAATCATAATATTTATTATAGGTACTGTTCTGTAATCTATTTTGTAATTCTAAAATATTTTAAGATCCGACATTGACATATCCACGCAAACATTAATTAAGGTGTTTTATCCACAATCTATTGTGAGCACATGTTATGTGTTATGTAAGAGGCACCGAGCTGCTGGTTTGGACAATAGCCATTGTCTTCAAGGAACTCAAAACACTGACAGAATTCTGGTCACTAAGGGTCTGGACTCTGCTTGGTAACATGGGATTTTCTTCGGATGTAATAGCATCCAAATGTAGGAGTGGTATGTGGTTCCTAGAATTAAACTTTGCCCCAGACCAGAGCTTTCCTTTATTTACTGTGCTCGCCTGGAGTGCATAGCATTGCCTAAGCATACAGTAGGTGCTTAATATTTACTGAAGAAGGGGACAGAGAGGGAAGTGGGTGAGCGGCACACCCATTGGAAATTGCAGTAGCTGGGGCTCCCTCTGTCCTGGTGCCCTTTCTCCTCCCCTTCTTATTTCCCCCTGCTCTTGACATTGGCGATAGCCTTTCTTCCCTCCCAGCTCTCTGGGGCCAACCACGCCTGCAGAAAGGACAGGCAACTTCTTTTGAGAGAACCAGAAGTGCAGAGCCTTTTTCCCTTCTCCTCTCTGTCCTTACGCAGTATTTTCTTTTCAAAATCCTCTGCTATCCTCCATCTTCCTGTGCATTTAAGTTTGCTCAGCATGTTCGGTCCCCTGTCTTCTTTCTTAGGGTGTCGTAACTAATAGGAAAACTTAGAAATCAGCCAGGGAGTGCTAATGTTTGACAAATAACAGGTGTGGGCCTCATCTTAACACTTCCAGGAGCCCAATTATGAACTTGGACTTCCTAGTTCATATTTGAATTCATTTAATTCCCGTATTTAAGGTGGTTTTGCATTTTGTTGCTGAAATAGGAAAAGGACATCTGCTCCTTGAGTAAGGATGACCTAGCCACTAAATCGGTATTAGATTACACACATTGCAGTGCAGGTTAAGTCACTTGAATCAGTCCGGTGGTGACGTAATTCTGATGTGAAACAGAGTTAGAAATATTGCAGCTTTTCCAGCCACTTGGAAAATATGTCTATGATCCAGTAGGCTTTTGGACTTCACATTCCTACCAGCTTGTTTATTCCTTGTATCGGTGGCAATGTAAGAAATAACTTGAGCAAGAAATTTCGAGGGCACGATTTTATCTCTAGCGAGCGACACTGTAACTCAGAAAGGGGCGGTTGAAATCGCTTCAGTTTAGGGTTCCAGACCTAGTTCCCAATTTCCCCAATGCATGACCCCAAGAAATTCTAGGACATCAGCAAGGCATCCAAGAATTCAACTGAATTCTGATAACATCTCCCCACAGATAACGTTCGATTCCACAGGTTAAAGGCTCGGTCCTTTGAGACTCCTCCCCCCGCCCCCACCCCCACCCCCCACTTCAGGTGCCAGTCGTAAGCCCAGGCTCTTACCTGGGCTTCCAGCCAAACAGTTACAGTTCAGAGGTTCCAATAACCTCCTTGGGTTTGATTAATTTGTTAGAGTGATTCACAGAACTCAGGGACACACTTATATTTACCCATTTGTTAAAGGATATAATAAAGGCTGGGAATCAACAGCCGGATGAAGAGACTCATGGCGAGAGGGATGGGGAAAGGGCAAGGGCTTCCTTGCTCTCTCCAGGGCACCACAGTCCCCACATCTCCCTGTGTTCACCAACCTGAAAGCTCTCCAACCCCATCCTTTGGGTTTTTATGGAGGCTTCATTGCGTCCTCACGGTTGACTAAGTCATGGACCATTGGTGACTGATCCAACAATCAGCCTCTCTCCCCTTCCAGGAAAGTTCCAACCTTCTAGTCACATGGTTGGTTCCCCTGGCAACCAGCCCCCATGCTTAAGTGGGATCCCAAAGTGACCTTGTTAACAAAGGACACCTGTATTACTCTGAACACTTAGGAAATTCCAAGGGTTTGAGGGCCGTGAGCCCAAGAACTGTGGAGAAGAACATATACATTCTCTTATAAATCACAGTATCTCAAGCTTAAGTTTATCTAATCTGTCCTAGACACTTGGCTCCTTTGAGAACACATTTCAACACCTAAAAATCCTTTCCTCCTTTCTTGAATGGGTGGCCATTTTCCTTTCTTTTCTACTTTGTTCAAATAGTGAAATTGGCAGGACACATTTATTTGCATGAAATCCAATTGCTTTACTGGTGGGCCCTACCACCTGCTGCCTTCAATAGAAGTTTCCATGGCATGTGCACTGAAAACATCACTGTTGTTCTTTCTTTTAGTAATTTTATTACTATAGTGTGTGTTTTCTTAAGTTAATCATTAAAATATCTATGGAGTTCTTACTACGTGCCAGATACTATAGTAGGGGTTTTATATATTTTTAATTCAATTTTGATACATACATATTTATTTAATCTTCAAAAATATCCTGCAATGTATCATGTACCTTGTTGAGAGAATGAAACAGAAACTCAGAGAGATGGAATAACTTGTCCAAGGTCACATTGCCGTTAAGTACTCAAACCGGTATTCAAGTTTAGTCTCTGAATCCACAGTCTCTGTTCATTATTCACCATGCTGGTGCCAAGTCTACCATTTCCTCATTTATTTGGCCCTAGTTCCTGATCTAATCTCTAAGCAAGTCAGTCCTCAATCATACAATTGAGCCAAGTTAGGTAGACATAAACGAAGATCATTTAAGAATAGCCAGCAATAGTTGAGGCTTTATATGTACTGGGCACTTTGCTATGCATTGATGTCCCTTTTCACAATTCGGTGACATGCACACAGGAGGGCTGGGGAAAAAGAAAAATAATAATAAAAGAAGTTTTCAGAAACATTAAGGCAAACCTTTAACTGTTGGTAGATGAAGGGAATAAGAACTTTTAAAATTGCCATACCATTTTCTTTGCACTTCTCAATGTAGGGCATTGCAGGGAGGGGCGCCGTTCTAAGAATGAAGTTCAGTCCTGTTTTGTTGGTATTGAAACCCAGCCCTAAAAAAAACATCGTGACTCTGGGGACTACGTCAGAGATCCGGTAGTGATCTTTAAACAGGAACCCATTGCTGCTCTAGAATATTCATTTTCTTCCTGACCACTTTCAGATAATAGAGTGAAAGTTAAAAGCATCAAACTCATGCAAAAGCTTTTATGAAAATGAATGTATCAAACAAATGGATCTTCAAAAAAATCTGAGAGTTGATGCACACTAATAATATTAGCTTCAATTATATTTAGCCTTTTTCAAATAAAGCCCTTGCAAATAGATCAGAGAGGACAGCTTCCATTTCTGCTTCTCTCCCCACCGAAACCGCCCTCTTCGCAGAATGACTCATGGCTTAGTCTGCGGCCCAAACAGCAAGTTCAAGGGATCAACCAAAGACCAGAAGGAAGGTGGTGCCTCCCCTCTTTTCTTCCTGAAGCGCTAACGCAAAGGTCTCCTAGGAGAGGCTGAAATGGGTCAGGATGTTGAATTCTCTCTACCTGGCAAATTTCCTTCTTTTATACTTACTGTCTTCCTCTCCCAGATGTTATTCAATTAAATAAAAATAAATGTTAGCACCATTAGGAGGCTGAGAGCACTCTGTGGCGCATACTAATTCACGGGGGCTGTCTGCCGTGTGTTTTCAAAGGCCAAGCCCAGCTCATTTTGTTTTTGGATCTCTAGAAACACTATTTATAACACGACTTGTCACTCCATTGGAGACACTTTCTATCAGTGATAATGAACCTTGCCATGTTTCTACAGGAGGATATGTCTTAGTAAATCACAGCCTCCTCTCTGCATACCATTAGCGTTATCAAGCTAGACTCCAATACCTGCAGATTGGGTGGAAGAAAGAAGAAAACAGTTCTCAGATGCCTGATAACTAACCACAGAGGCTTCCTAGTTTTGTTTTGTTTGCCTCTAGCATGAATCACTTGTCAGAGGATATTATGTTGATAACTTTCATGCAGTTACATTGACAACAAATTAACACTCTCAGTCACTGTGCGCATTAATTTACAATGATGCAAGTCCACTTCCCCACTGTTTCTTAATATCCATCTGAGCGATAACAGTTTCCATCATTGGGCAGAAACAATAGGGAGGCTTCACTTACCCATCTGGAAATTGACACTTTTATTGCCCCGTTTTCCATTTCTGTTCCCATCCTGAGATGGTTGGTTGCAATGTCTCCTAGCTGTTTATGACATTACTACCGATTACTACATAATGATTCCCCATTGATTCAATGTGGTTTCCCTGGGGTTGTCAGAGGTGGATGGGAGGCGAATAGAAATTGTAGCTGCTAACAAATAGACGACCTATAGCTACTACCTATCTTGGAAGGCAAAGGGAGGATACAGAGTAGCAATTTTAAGTCTTACCTGTGGGATAACCTGTTCATTTTCTAAAATGAATCAGCGCTCAATTCAGTAAAACAACTTGTCTGATGAATCTCAAAGTTTGCCTCAGCTAATCTAATCAACCAAATCTGCAAATCACCAAGCTTATCATATTTGTGTAACCACAAACTCAAGATGTTTTCTCAGTGATGTCTTTATCATTTTGGTTTCATGCACAAATCAAAACGACAGTTACTTTGACAACTGTAAACTCAATTAATAGCTTGGCAAATGAAACCCTGTCTTTTCAGTTGCTCGATTCATAAATCTGCAATCAGCACTCAGCCAGTAATCATATGTATGCAAAACCAAACTGTACCATTATTATACCATTATTCTGTACCAGAATATTCGTAGTTGACTTAAACCCCCGCCCTTAGCGCCCCTCCCCTCCTGCCGTGACTCTACGCAGGATGAAGGCAAGGCTGTTTTTAAAATATTTTTAGATTCTTAACACACTTGAAAAACCTCACAGCAGGAAATGTTATTTTGGGGCAATTTAATATCACATTAGCTAACTTGGAGGAGAGAGAAGGTTTTTGTCTTTATTTTTGTCTCTTTATTTTGTGGAGCTTGGGCCTTTGTGAGAAAAAGTCAACTAAGCCCGGCACGTACCTAATGAATCAGCATACTGAATTAAACCAAGTTATGCTTTAACAACATACGGAAAATAACTCACAGACTGAGGAGTTGGTTCAGTTCCTGGGAGATGATTTATTGTAAATTTCTGGGGCAGTCCTCTTGGTGGGGGGTATGAGCAGGATAAGGAAACCAAGAAAAGTCCAAGAATTCAGTTGCTTGATGTCATAAATATAGAAATTATGATCATTTGGTTAAGAAATCGGGTTGAGGTTTATTATGTTCACATATTAATCACAAAGTATTTGACTAAGGTAGGAAACAATATGAAACTAAGTTGTTAAAATTAAACATTTTAAAAAAGATTTTACTTACTTATTTGCGCGCGCGCGCGCGAGAGAGCAAACATGAGCAGAGGGAGGGGCAGAGTGAGAGGGAGAGAGAGAATCCCAAGTAGGCTCCACACTCAACCGGAGCCCCACGCGGGGCTCGATCCCACGACCCTCAGATCATGACCTGAGCCAAAAGCAGGAGTCCAGTTGCTTAGGCTACTGAGTCACCCAGGCGCCCCAGCCATTCATGTGTATTATTAAATTGCATGTTAATAATTCTACTCTGTCCAGGATGGAGTGTAACGGAGCTCAGCACCTGTGTTTTAGGTTCGTAGTCTGTGTACTGGGCCAGAGCAGGGATTATGAGGAAACTCTCCGAGCAGATCAGTTGCCAGGTGACCCCCTTCACCGTCATTGTAAGTGTCTAGGTTTTCCAGGATCACCTTAGACCATCTGCTTCTCAGTTATTCGGACAGATTAATGCTGACATCACTCCACCAAACATGCTTATTCATCATGGTATCATAACCCGCATTAAATTTCTCCAGTCGTTGCCAGGCACTCAGAGTATCTCTCTCGTCTTCACTCCTTGCTCCATCCAGACAAATTTACTAGCTGTTCCCCTTGCCTCCGTCCTGCCTCCGTTTAAACCAGGCTTTTATTCTAGCTGTCTCGACTTCCTATGGAAATAGTAAGTCTTTTCTGACAGCCCTTAAAAAATGTCTATCCAACCCCATATCACTCCAGGTAAAGAGGTGAGGGCATCTAGAGAAAGGAGGTCTGGGTCGGAAGTGATCATCTCAATTAATTCAGTGAATTATTGCCTGGCGACTAAAATAGCATAAATTCTTCTGCTCTTACCCGGTCTAATGGACTGGATGAGGCTAAATGAATTACTTTAAGTCCTCCAACTACAGTTTATCCACGTGTGGACCAGAAACTTCACATCGCTGTCACTCATAACGGAGGATGGCACTTTTTTCCTAGTTGGGAAGCAAAGTGAGTTATCCATAGTATATATCTAAAGTCAAATCCCAAATTATGGTCAGAATAATGTTGTGTTCTCACTGAACAAAACTTTTTTTTTAAGATTTTATTTATTTATTTGACAGAGATACAGTGAGAGAGGGAACACAAGCAGGGGGAGTGGGAGAGGGAGAAGCAGACTTCCTGCAGAGCCGGGAGCCCGATGTGGGGCTTGATCCCAGGACCCTGGGATCATGACCTGAGCCGAAGGCAGACGCTTAACGACTGAGCCCCCCAGGCGCCCCAACAAAACTTATTTTTTTTAAATAATAAAAATACACAACTAAGTGCATTGACTAAGCAGCAACGTTGCTTTGATCTCAGTGCTGGAGCATATAGTAAGTGGTCAGGAAATGTTAGTCACTATGATTACTTTGCATTCATAGATTAATTTTGTCCTCACAGCTATGCTATGATGTGGATTCAATATCATCCCATTTAGCAGATAGGTCAGTTTAAAATTTTTTAATTATTTTACATTTAAGATAATTTAAATTCTTTTTAGATTTTATTAATATTGATTTTAATAATTTAAAATTATATTTTGGTTATCTTTAATTGGAATTTGTAATATTATATTAATTGCAACTATATACTAACATTATTGTATTAATATAATAATGTAACATGTAATTATATATAATATTACATATAATATTATATATTATATAATATATTAATTTCAATATAATTGGAATTTACAATATTATTTTAATTTCAACTATATAATATTATATTAATTTCAATGTAATTGGAATTTACAATATTATATTAATTTCAGGTATACCACATGGTGATTTGCCACTTATATACACTACACAACGTTCACCGTGATGAGAGTAGGCTGCATCTGTCACCATATAGAGTCATTACAATGATACTGACTATACTACCTATATTGTACTTTTCATTACTGTGACTTATTATTTTAATATCTGGAAGTTTGTGCCTCTTAATCCCCTTCACCTATTTTGCCCATCCCCCCTCTGGCATTCCCATCTGCCCTTCCTTTGGCAACCACCAATTTTTTTCTCTCTATTTCTAAGTCAGATATATTAGTTTTCTAGTTCATCAAGTATTAAGCATGTTTTTTACGTGACTTTATTTAAAAATCTTTCGGGATGCATGTCTCCTTTCGTCCTTTGTTACACAGACTTCGTTCTAGGGACCGAAATCTTGTTTTGTGATTTGAGGATTTTGGTTTATGATTTGTGAACAAGGTGAGTTTTCTAAGTATTACTTTGAATCCTGCAGTGATGTTGTTGCAGAAGATAAGAGAGACTGAGTCAACCCAAGGACATAACATTTCCTTATCATTGCCTCTTTCTCACAAGGTGAATGAGTACATATAGACACACGTATGGTTAATTGAGGCTGTTGGTAGGTTAACACCAATTTCAGGATTTTTGTTCTATCTAAAAAACACAGATTATGTTTAGATTTATTTATTTGTTTGTTTGTTTATTTTTAAAGATTTTATTTATTTATTTGACAGAGACAGAGAGATAACAAGTAGGCAGAGAGGCAGGCAGAGAGAGAGGAGGAAGCAGGCTCCCCGCTGAGCAGAGAGCCCGATGCGGGGCTCGATCCCAGGACCCTGAGTTGATGACCTGAGCCGAAGGCAGAGGCCTCAACCCACGGAGCCACCCACGCGCCCCTATGTTGAGATTGTTGAGATTTAGTTCAACAAATTATTGCATCGTTTTGTTTCTTTCCTTTTTTTTTTTTTTTGCACCGTTTTCTTGACCATTTTCTTTTGCCAACAAAAAATTCCTATATTCCCAGGAAAGGACTATTCTGTAGCAATAGTAACAATTAGCCACCAAAATTGAAACTGCTTCATAAAGGGAAGAGAGGGAGGGATGCCTGAGGGGCTTAGTCGGTTAAGTATCTGCCTTCGGCTCAGGTCATGATCTTAGGGTCCTGGGCTGGAGTTTCTCATCAGGCTCCCTGCTCAGTGGGAAGTCTGCTTCTCCCTCTCTTCTGCCCCTCCCCCCACCTGTGTGTGTGCCCACTTGTGCATGCTGTCTCTCTCCATCTCAAGTAAATAAATAAAATAAAAAACAAAAAAAAGAGAGAGAATTCTATAGCCATGGAGCTATCAGAACTAGTTTTAAACCTGTTTAATCAATCAGCAGCTGACCCCAGTGGATGTGTTTCTGAGAGGCAATAATCAGCATTAGCATTTCACTTTGGAAAGTCAGCCAACAGGGACCAGTGGGCTTGTTCCAATGACCAGGCCTCTGAAAGTGAATCCATCGCCAGGTCTCGTCCAGGTAACTATATCTCTCCAGCTGACGGCATCCAACTCCGTCTTCTGATAACCCCCCAATCCCTGACGTCCACGCTTGGTGAATACCCTACCTCAGATCAGGTACCTACTTTTCTCAGAGACCGTGCCTTATTTAAGGAAGTAATAAATTCAGCGTTGTGGTTTTGTTGTTGCTGTTTATTTAAGAGTTGATACTTTATTGCTTCCTAATAACACTAAATTATTGACTTGTCTCATGACCATCGGGCTCTCCTTTGTGTCCCTTTGTGGTAGACCATGTGGAACAAATGACAACTTGACCTTCTTAACTCCTGTATTCCGAAGGTCTTCTTTCTTGATTGATCATCTCAAGCCTAAGGCAGAAGTAAATGATTTATCTTCCCTGGGGCATGATACTGGGCCATGGCTTGTCCAATTTGCATATCGTGGCAGTTTAGATGTTCAGAGAGACCTCTCCCAGGACGGTGCACCTAAGAATCCCGTGTCAAAACTCAACCTCTCTCATCTTTAATAATGCATGGTTAAGCTGGGAGAAGTAAAAGAATTTCTCAGGACCTCGTTGAAAGTACAAACCCAAAGAGCAACATAGTGCTGTAGCCGACATGTGCCCTGGGGGTGTCCGATAAAGCTTGATGCCGATTTCCTGGGTTTTAAAGGGACCAATGCACAGGGACAGGATGCATAGCCTGAGCCCCAAACAGGGAAAGGGGGTCAAGTAGGTGTTCTTGCATACATCTGAAGTAGAAGACATTTTCCCTGCTGATGAAGATGTTGAAGACATACTAGAGACACATCCTTTCTCAAGCTTGGCTTTCAATGAATTAGAGGAAATTTCCACTTACAGTTTCTAACCACAAGCCTGCTATCACAAGAGTTGGGGAGCAACTGCCTGGCTGGGCGTGGAAAATATAGGGTAGTCTTGGTTTGGTAGCGCCCCCCGGAGGCTGACAGATGCAAACGCAAATACTCTCTAGAGCGACAATTTAAACTATGGCCTCGAAATGTCACGTAGATAAACTTCCAAGAACATGAGTTCATAATTAAAAAAAAAATTTTTTTTTAAACAAGAACAATCCATTATAAACAAAAGCCAGCAGTAAGAAACAGGGCACAGAATGAGATTTCCAAAGCCGTTAGATGTGAAAATGGTCAGAAGCAGAATGTGAAACCAGTATGGTTGATGTTTTAATAAAAGACAGGACTGAGAATAGAAAAAGAAATAAAAGAGGAAAATTTACCAGGTAGATCTGAAAAGACCCAAATAGAACTGCCCGATATGAAAACTACAATAAGGATGCTCAGAGGCGGTGTTGAAGGTACCTCTCCACCGGAAACCACGCTGAGTCTCCCAGGGTACGGCTCTGTGGCTGGCTTCTTGGGTAAAATGGGAAAAATCAGGGAAGTTGATACCAAAGGAAAGGTTCAGTGTCTTGTGATATCTGAGGCGACCTGATGTTTAACTTCCGTTTCGTAGCCTGGCTTTTGAACTACCTGAGAGGGAAGACAAAGTAAGAGGACACAGAACATTGCCACTGTGACGGATGAGATGGTTTCGAAGAACGTGGCTTTCATCTGTGAGCAAGTCGACCTAAGTCAGGACTTCAGAATGAGGCAGACGTCAACACCCGTCACTCGGCGGGGCTGGGTCAGAACCGAACTCGCGCTCTTGGGGCACTCCCCAGAAAGGTGGAGAAGAAGGAGCCAAAAAATATCTTACTCCCAAACCACCAACATATGTCAGAGCACTGCCTCGAGGCACAGTGAATCCCAGGGTGATGAAAGGCAGAGTACAAGCTAAGGACGTTACCTCTGCAAGAAGGCAACTTTAGGAGTGGAAGGAGATGAGCCTTTGGCCCTGGAGTCCATCCAAGGTGTGGTCATTCCCCATCTGGGAGATTAACAGGCTCTCGGAAGAGACCTCCAGATGCTGTGCCCAATACCAACCACTGTCTTTCAGGCACCCTCTTGGATTTCCTGCACCCTGCAGATTTAGCTCTCAGAACCCTCTAGAATGAGTTAGAGAGATGTATTAATAAACTGAAAGCCATGCCTACTCTGAATCCCAGGCTGAAAATGTAATCCTTCCATTTCCATTTCAAATGACCATCAGCTACATTGTCCCGTTCAGCTCTTTGTGGGGTCTCTAACTCAGAGATTTTGAGATGAAGTTCAAGGGCAACATTGCTAACAAGGTATAATAATACAGTACAACCATGTAGATGCCCCGTGTCTGACTCCAAAACCTCTCCTATTCTAAATTTCCCTGCAGGAAATTGGAGTCCAAAGATTAAATCCCCTTGCAAGTTAAAGTTCAAATTAACTGAATTAAAGTTAAAGTTAATTAATAAATTAATTAATTAAGCTTGAATTAACATTTGGAAGTCAAGTTCTGTTTTCCGTGAGAGTCAAAATTGAAAGATATTACAGTTCCCTCATCTCTCAGTTTCATATTCTGGCGGTTTTAGCCGGAGGGTTCTTATTGCCTAGGTCAGTGCTTTCAAATTCCTCAGCTCAGTGTCCCTTTAACAATTGCTGAGAACACGGAAGTACTTATTAAAGTTAATTATATTAAAAAGTAAGACAGACATTTAGAAATACCTATGAATTCATTTAAGCATAACAAAATAAACTCATTACAATTTGACATAGCTGACATATATTATTAAAAAACAACTCCATTTTCTAAAACAAAAAATATAGTGAAAAAAAGCGTGGCATTTTTTTTTTACATGTTTGCAGATTTTTTTTAATGTTTGGTTTACTAGGAGACATCTGGGTTCTTATAGCCACTTCTGCATTCAATCTGTTGCAATATGTTCTTTTGGTTGAAAAATCTGGGAAAACTCCAGCCTGATGCAGATACACAGTTGGAAGAGACAGATGTGTTTTTCATACCTGTTTCGGTTAATTGTGGAGATTCTTCTTTGGTATTACACTAATATTTGGCAAGCGCTAGTTTCTTTTATTTATTTTTATTAACATATAATGTATTATTTGCCCCAGGGTACATGTCTGTGAATCCTCAGGCTTACACATTTCACAGCAGTTACCATAGCACATACCCTCCCCAATGTCCATCACCCAGCCAGCCTATCCCTACCCCCCCCATCCCCCAGCCATCCCCCAGTTTGTTTTGTGAGTTTAGGAGTCTCTTATGGTTTGTCTCCTTCCCCATCCCATCTTGTTTCATTTCTCTTCCCCACCCCCCATGACCCCTGCCCTGCCTCTCAATTTCTTCATATCAGAGAGATCATGTGATAATTGTCTTTCTCTGATTGACTTATTTCACTTAGTATAATACCCTCTAGTTCCATCCACGTCGTTGCAAATGGCAAGATTTCATTTCTCTTGATGGCTGCATAGTACTCCATGGTGTGTGTGTGTGTGTGTGTGTGTGTGTGTGTGTGTGTGTGTGTATAACCACATCTTCTTTATTCATTCATCTGTTGATGGACATCTAGGTTCTTTCCATAGTTTGGCTATTGTGGACATTGCTGCTATAAACATTTGGGTGCATGTGCCCCTTCAGATCACTACATTTATATCTTTAGGGTATGGGTAAATACCCAGTAGCAAGCGCTAGTTTTTTTTTTTTTTTTTAAGATTTTATTTATTTATTTGACAGAGAGGGATCACAAGTAGGTAGAGAAGCAGGCAAAGGGAGAGGGGGAAGCAGGCTCCCTGCTGAGCAGAGAGTCCGATGCCAGGCTTGATCCCAGGACCCTGAGATCATGACCCAAGCCGAAGGCAGAGGCTTTAACCCACTGAGCCACCCAGGCACCCTGCAAGTGCTAGTTTCTTAAAGATCACTTTCAGCGTGGACTCTGAAACCCTATCCTTGTACTTTGCGTACTTTGTTACATTAAAATCCATTGGAGAATCTTGAATTTTGAAAGGATCTTTTTTTACTCATGTGTAATTTTGTTAAAATCATACTTTGGTCATTTGGAAAATATTGGTTCATTGAATTAGCCAGATCTCCTGAATGTTGACATGTTTCATTATTCAATATCAAAAAATCGTATTTGTGGGGCGCCTGGCTGGCTCAGCTGAAAGGAGCCTGTGACTCTTGATCTTGGGGTCAAGAGTTCAAGCCCCAGGTTGGGTGTAGAGGTTACCTAAGATAAATAAGTAAGCTTGAAAAAAAATCACATTTGTTACTATTACCACCATCTCATCAGAGAAAGCATTAAGCTTTAGGAAGCCAGATACCATTAAGCTTTAGGAAGCCGTCAAGCTCATGGTGGTAGATGACACGTTTTTAAAAATTCTGATTTTTGCTGATAGCTTAACTTTTATCATTGACAATTATCGTCAGCTGTTTTCCTTGAATTGACAGGCTCTTTGCTCATTTTTGAGTGATTGGTGCCAAACAACCAAGTTTGAATAACTGTAATAGTTCTTTTCAAAAAAAAAAAAAAGATATCCATTAAAAAAACAAAAGGCTATGGACCCCTGGGTGGCTTAACCTGAGTTCGTTAAGCATATGACTCTTGATTTGGGTTCAGGTCATGATCTCGGGGTCGTGGGATGGAGCCCCACTTTGGCTCTGTGCTCAGTGCAGAGTCTGCCTGAGATTCTGTCTCTCTCCCTCTGCCCTTCTCACCTTCTCAAATAAATCAATAAAGTCTTTAAAAAAAAAAAGCCAGTTCAGCTCTGAATTCAAACAATTGCACTTGGGCTTGTCCTCGAGACAACCTTCGTAGTTCGGCACATAGCGAAAGAATTCTATGTGGCTTTTCCATTTTGTCACAAAGAAAATTGAAAGGATGTGTACTCAAGGGATGGAATTTAATACAGTTAATCATTTTTACAGTTTCACCAAGGACATTCTTTCTCTTTATTTATTTTTTTTTTTTAGGTTGAGAAAGTGAGCAAGTGGGGAGGGCTGGGGAAGGAAGAATCCCCAGCAGGGTCCGTGCCCTGCAGAGAGCCCGGCGGCGTGGGGCTCGATCTCACAGCGCTAAGATCATGACCTGAGCTGAAATCTTGAGTTGGACGCTTACCTGACTGAGCCACCCCGGCAGCCCCTTGTCAAGGACGTTCTTGAGGGAAAGTGGACTTACAGCGCCTTTCGTGAGCACGGGGCAGTCAGGAGCTCCATGCCTGGTGGCGGGGTTGGGTGGCCCACCTGCTGGGGGACCAGCGGTCTCTCCGCCCCTGCTTCCGCACCAACAGTGCATGCGTCAGAAATGACAACGGCAAATCCCATCTTACCCTTATTAAGAAACTAGTTTTTTTTTTTTTTAAAGATTTTATTTATTTATTTATTAGGAAAGAGAGAGAGTGAGAGAGAGCAGGTCAGAGTGAGAAGCGGACTCCCCATGGAGCTGGGAGCCCGATGTGGGACTCGATCCCGGGACTCCGGGACCATGACCTGAGCCGAAGGCAGTCACTCAACCAACTGCGCCACCCAGGGGCCCAAGAAACTAGTTTTGAGAAAAGAAAAGAAATGACAATCATTTTGCCCTGGCAGACCCCCTGAAAGCGTTGTGGGCCGTCCTTTGAGGTCTGTGCTCCCGGGAGATGCCTGGGCCGTATCTACCTGGAGTGGGCATCGTTCCTTTTAAGCTTCAGGAGTGGGGTTCGCTCAGCGACAATCCCTGAGTGCCCTTCCTCTGCAAGAGTTTACAGGGTGCATAGCACATACACAGGTATCACAACCCCGACCACCCACACATCAAACTGAGAAAAGTGGCCAATCCTCGACTCCAAGGAGAGCTCTTCCCGGCAAAACCAGGTTTCTAGAACCCCGGGAAGTAGTCTGCCCCCGGAAAGTATCAGAGAACCAGACAAACTTGGGAGAAGGTTCGCTGGCTTCCCTCTTCTCTAGACAGCGCTAGTTGTCTGAAATCCATGAGACTTGAACTTAAGCTTGATGGGGACGAATCCTCCCAGCAAGGGCACACCTAGAAGGAAAATCCACATAGGCATATCTGCACGAGAGCCGTGGCTTTCTTGCAAAGTTTAGAGGCTTGCGATTTTGTAAATCCCATCACCCGTAGTTGGCATTTCTGTTTTTGCTAACCCGTACACCCCTAACCTACGGAGCTACACTTGCCATTCGCTTTGCCTGCTGGCACCTGGTGTCGGCAACTTAAATCTCGAACTGCACTCAGTGCTCTGCGATGAGAATGGGATTCTCTAGCACAGTCATTTAAAACAGCAAATAGGGTCTGCCCTCCAATGTCCAGGATGCTCTTCTCTCTGTGGCTGGATGGTCGCCTTGGCTGTGCCTACATAGGTGAGGCTATGCCGGTAGAGGTCAAGGACAAGCGGTAGCACTTGTACTGGGAGGTTCCCTCACCTGCTAATGGCCCACACCTTTGCCGAGGCCTGCAGTGCCAATGTTGGCTTGATTACAAAGTCCCCATGGGGCACATCTACGGAGGGGCTCTGTGTGACTCCTATTTCGCTGCGATGCCCTCGCCCCCACCATGGGAGGCCTTGTGCTTTTCGGCGGCTGCGGTGCCCTGTGCCTCCCCTTGCTGGGGCCTGTGGACCCCGTGCAAGCAACCGTGCCCGTCAGCGGCCTGTCCGAAGCTGGCGTACGTTGCAGCGCCGTCCCAAGGTCAAATACCATGTAGCCTGAGACCTAAAGATCTGCGCAGCCTGGAGACTTAAAATCCCACAGCATGCTTGTGTTAAGCATTGTGTAGAAGCTTCTACAAACTTCTGAGGTCAAAATACCTACTCGTGAACTACAATCAGAGGCTCATAGCCACTTCTTGGATTCCATCATTCTACATATATTGTACTCCTCCAAAGTTCTACTTTTTATCTTTTTCCTGGGAGAAGTGACTTATGGTGCTGGATTTTGGTACATTTGAGATTGTGGTCCCCCCAACTATAAGCCCTCGTGCCTTTGGCCGCAGGAGCTGGGGCTACTTCCAAAGGATTTACGGCGTGGGGAGCAGAGGAGATCAGCGTTCTTTGCAGAGGAGAAAGGGAAGGGAAAGGAAGGGGAGAGGAGAAAAGCATGCGTTTTCTTCCCAACTAAACCATCACATAGAGATGCTCCATTCCCCCTGAGGAAGAAGTCAGGGACAAAAGGCCTGGAGTTTTTAATGGGGTTCCCTTCTTTTGGTGGAAAACACCAGGTCAGGAGCAAACATAGGACCTTGCAAGCAACATCTTGCCTCCATTTCTTACTCGCAATTTGTTGTTACTACTTTAATTTCTATAAGCTCCAGGTTTCTAGTTTTTAAGATGAAGACAGTAACACCTGCATGGAATGATCATTACACGGTCTAGGAAGTGTATGTGTAAAGCTAGTCCAGGCATACACGGCTGGCCCAGAGAGGAGAGAAATACGTACAACTAGATATATTACAAGGCCAAGGGTATGATAAATGCTGCAATGAAGGAGGAATCAAGTGCTCTAAAGACCCAAATGAAATAACATTTCATTACATGAGCTTGATGGTGGATGATTTCAGGAGAGGGCTGGCTCTGGAGTTGAGTTTTAAGATTTCAGGAGAGTCTCTCCATCATTCAGTTCATTTGATGAGCAGCACGCTGTCTCGATCATTCCCCCTCTTAGAGGCCCTAGGAGAGCTGAGATATCGATGTGAATAGTGGGAGTCCTGAATCTGTCAGTCCAGTTGGAGAACACCACACACACACACACACACACACACACACCCCACACGCATGTACGCACACAGTGTAGACACAAGAGAAATCCACAGTCCACAGTCACATCTTCGAGCAGAACGGTGATCTGTATCTGTGTTTTGTTTAGGCAGAGGATGCAAGAGGGACAAGTCTGGCAGTGCTCATCTGAGATGCTTTCCTAGAAGCTGAAAGTGTTCTTGATAAAAATAAATAAGAAAGATACAGGAGAATGGGAGCAATGTCCGGAAGCCAGGTTATTTAAGATCTGTGCGCGAGGGAGCCAAGCAGTTAGCGTGATCAGCATAAAGAAGGCTTATTGAAACAGACTCCTTCCGAGGGGTTTCCTCGGGGGAGATGCCCGAGTTGGGTTGCAGAATTCCCAGGCAGGGGAATCGGAAGGCAGGAGGAAGCTTGTGGTTCAGGAACAAGCCATTCCCTACATCTGGGTAGCCAGGCACTTCTGGGCAGGATTTTCCTTTTTATATCTTGGATATCCACGATAGGAGATCACAGTTTAATCACAAACGTTAAGTCCATTTAGAAACTCTGCCAATGATGCAGGACCCATTTCACTTAAGGTTAGAAAGAGACCACGACAGAATGTTCCAATAGTACATCATTTATGTTTAAGCACGAACATATTCTAAAGAGGGTGGAATGAATCTGGAAAATCAGTTGTACTTTATAATCTACAATTATGCCCATTTTGTGAGTATTTCAGTTCATGTAGAGAAGTTCAATGAAAGGAATCATAATTTCCTGGCCTTCTTAATGGATGGAAATAGCATAATGGCCTCCAATGTCTTGGCTTTAGGTAGGCTTCTCGTCTGAAGGAAAGTAAATTGCACGGCCACAGCTCCCCGAGCTGCGGACCGAGGTCTCTGCCACACACGGGGAAACTGGTGCCCGGGGACGCGTCCATGGTCCGTGGAGTGCAGAGAGTATCCCAGCACGGCAGCGAGAGGAGCCTCCCTCCCCAGCTTGGCAGGGCTCCCCCCAGAGAGCCCGCATCATTGAACAGCAAAGTTGGGTTATTGACCATCGTAAACTTAAGTCTCAAGAAGCATGGATAAATAAATTAGCATCTTGAAAGTACAGAACAGGAAAAGGAAGTAGAGAGCAGCCGCAGGGTCAGAAAAGTGCTCTAAAGTGCAGTGGTTTGGATAATGCAAATATTGACTCAGAGCTTCCCCGGCCCAGGTGAGCCCCTAAAGACAATACGCTCCTTTCACAGGCTGGTTCCGCTGACCCACAGGCATTTGGGGAGTAGGGGCATGGGAGCGATTTCTGCCGGTTCTTTTTTATCATTCTCTTTTGCAGTGAAAAGGGAAATTTACAGGGCGTTGACTGGGGTGTGAGTTACCTCCTAGGGGCTCAGAATAGAGCAAGGCCGGGTCGCCCTTGGGGCTTGGTCTCCTGCTCTCGGCCTTCCTGGCCTTCTGGAGCTTCTGCCCTCACGGACTCTAAACCAGCTACGCCAGATTCATTGCATTTTTGTTCCCCAACAGTGGCCTCGACCTGGGAGGGGTTTCATTACTCAGATCCAGTCCCAGCGCCTCCAGACTGGCCCAGTGCATTTTTGGAAGGTCGGCACTGAAGCTGCTACTCTTTCTCTCACGCTGTGGGAGACAGTAAGTATCTGTTCGGCTTTCTAAACGCTACCTGATTAGCTCAAGAGTGTTGCAGCCACCGCCAAGGGTGTCCTATTGAAATCCAAAATACGCTAGAAAATGCATATTTCTCCCTGTTTTTTATTAAATGGCACGTTAGGAACATGTTCATCATAACCCTGATTTGACTGCAAATTGGTCTGTTTAATGGTCCTCTCTTTATCCCTACTTCCCCATTCTACCTCCTGCGCCCCCATCCCTCCATCAAATGGCGGACATTCTGCCCTACGAGAGAGAACAAATGGATAAGAATTTGGCTAATTGGGTGTCTGGGGCAGCATCATTTCTACATACTGCTTTTCTCTCACTTGAGTAATTATATCGTGAAGCCAACTGGCAATTAAAGTGACCACACAATCCTGTAGGCGACATCATGTGCCGGTTATTTCTGTCAGGCAGACGGGTAACCAGAGCTCCCAAGGAGAAAACCAAGTCAGTTTGGCCCAATTCTTCTCCTAGTGGCACATTCTTCCCAGGAGACCTTCCTCTCGCAAGGCATCAGGCAGAGGAAGAGCTCCAGGGGCTGCTGTCGGAGTATTTGCTGTCCCAGCTCCGCTGGCTGGCAGTGCTCCCTTATGCTACAGGATGCCCAGAGCCTCGCATGAGGACCGTTGTCAACAGGTACAATCAGGAAGGGCTTCCAGCAAGAGGTGCGGAATGTGGATGTACAGCACCGCTGATACTGCAAATCCTCATGTCGCCAGGTGCCTTTGCTGGATGCGGTACCACTGGCTTCCTTTTCCCCTGCGGGCAGAGGGCCAGGCTGACAGATGGTGAGGCAGGCCGGCAGCTGCCCAGAGATGGAGACAGTAGCCGGAGAGGTGCACGGGGAAAAGGCAGGCTGCGCGGCTTCAGGGAACGAAACCGTTATTCAATCTAAGCTCCACTGCTGGGGAGGCTGGAGGAGGCACCGCTAAAGTGGCTTGTCACTAACCAAACATGTTAATCACGAGGCCGGAGGCATTCTGATTCAGCGTTTTGACCTTGCTTCATTCCAAGAGCCGGCAGGCACTGCCTTAAATGATTCTGATCTTCTTCGTGATTCTAGTCTTCAGCGGGGATGGGGAGTCGGGCCTGGGGGGCTGGGCATGAACGAATCCGGTGAACGTGAATGAAAGCATATTTCCGAAAAGGTGGCAAGCTGGGAGGGACATCAGCCTCACTCTGCGTCATGCGTTGTCCCGGGGGGGAGAGCGCTGGGGAGCACAGGCTTTGGGTAGGTGCGTCTTCGAGGCGTTAGACGCCAGGCACACAGAGAGAGCTGACAGCAGACAGGCGTCTCTCGGAACCAGCCGTTGCTGTCAGGTTAGGTTACTGTTGCTGAGGAGAGTGACACCTGACGGCAGACTAGAGCCCAGCCTCTCTCTGTGACCTTCCCTTGCTCATCTGGCTTTGGAAGAGAGTCTCAAACCTTCTCCACCTGCCCTGAATCACTGCTTTGAAACGTGGGAGACCCTTGGCACTTACTGTTGTGTTCTTGGTCTCTGGGGCCTGAGCCAAAAGTCAGATAGAGTTTCGTTCTAACATTTGGTCAAATGTTTCCTCCCTCGGCAGGGCGGTGGCGGAATATGGTTAGGGAAACGTGACTTAGGGATTTACTGCATGTTAAAAAATATTTACTAGGCACTTAACACATACGCAAGAATATGCCAGTGGCTGAAACGGGTATTAGGGATGTATATTAACTCATTAATTAGACAAATATATATTAGAAACCTACTATGGGCCAGGCACTGTGCTCAGCATTGGGGATTCAGCAGTTTTTAAAAAAAGATCAACATTCTTGTTCTCACGGAGCTTACACTGTAGAGGGAGCTCTACAGCCAAATCAGCAAAAGAAACAAGAAACAAGTCCAGTAACAGAAGCATGGCGGGGGGAGGGGTCTCTCCAGCCAACCACAGGGAGCTCGAACCCTGGCCCCACCGCCGAACTACTGTGCCTGTGAGACGTGCGTGGGGCAAAGCACTTAATATATCCCTGTACCTCAAGTTCCTCATCTGCGGGCTGGAATCACTCGGGTTGTTGCTGGGAGGGTTGGAGGGGAAAGTGTTTGTAAGACTCTCAGAATGAGGGGCGCCTGGGTGGCTCAGCGGGTTAAAGCCTCTGCCTTCGGCTCAGGTTATGATCTCAGGGTCCTGGGATCGAGCCCTGCATCAGGCTCTCTGCTCAGCTCAAGAACCCTTAAGTTCTTGCCTCTCTGCCTACTTGTGATCTCTCTTTGTCAAAAAAATAAATCTTTAAAAAAAAGACTCTCAGAATGAGGCCTTATACAGTGAACCCCCTAGAGGCAAGGGCAAACCCCCCTTGCCCCGCTAAGTTCTAGAATGATACAACACTGTCCCTTGTTGATTTCCCTGTGGACTCTGGGCACATCTTGGCAAACCCAGCCTTGCTAAACAATGCCGTCTCACCAGTTTGGCTGTGCCATTTGTTTCTTGTGTTCGTATGAGTTTTAATAAAATGCTCTTTTATTGACTTTAGAGCTCATGGATGGCCAACCCAACTTTTTTTTTTTTAAGATTTTATGTATGTATTTGAGAGAGAGAGAGAGAGAGAGAGAGAGAGCGCATGTGTGCACTTGCAAGTGGGGGGAAGGAGCAGAGAAAGAGGGACAAGCAGACTCCCTGCTGAGTGTGGAGCCTGACCAGGGGGCTCGATTCCACAACCCTGAGATCAAGACTGGAGCCAAAATCAAGAGACTGCACCCCCCGCCCTTGCCGTGACTCCTAATCCAACTTTGAAACTACTGTTATGTAGAATTCTTTTCACCAGTTGATATGGCTTTCGCTTTACTTACTGGGTCTTTATGTACGGCAGTTAGAAAGTTCTCCTAATACTCTGGATTTGCCACTAGGAATCCTTTTCAATTCCATACCTGGGTGTCCTTAAAATCAATTAATTCTTCTTTTCCTTGTGCGCACTTGTAGAATTGGACTTTCAGCACTCCCTGACCCGACTCTCCCTGTGGAAAAAACCAGACATAAAAACAATATCCTGGAGCTTGATGGCGGTGGTCTGAGGAACAAGGCCCCTAAGTAAGAAGTGAGGGACATCCGTCCCCCATTGCAGAAGAGAGGAACTTTTGGTCTCCCCTTTGTGCAGCTCGAACACGGCCATACATCGGAAGCACTTGGTAGGTGAGCCCCCCTCCCCTCCTTCCCGGATTCCGGGGTAAGTGGTCTGGGGTTTTGACCGAGCGACTCCCCAGCAACATTCCCTGAGCGACGCCTAATGGGAAGCCAAGATCAAAAGCCTCTGCTCTAGGAACATTAAACATCGCTAGGTTCCCAAACTAACCATCGTGTTCCACGTTTTTTGTGACTTTGGGCTGTTCATTTCGATGTGTCTTCCCCCTTGGAAGCCTTCCCCGATTTCCTCGGCCAGGGCCTCTCCTTATAGCTTTGTCTTCTTTGTACTGAATGGGTCTATAGATGTGGCAGATACTCACTAGGTTGGACTTGGAACTTTTAATCTTTGGAGACTAACAAAAAGGCAGTGAGAACTCAGAGTTCTTCCGCCGTCCAGTGGTGGTGGCAGGGGTAGTGACCCTCCAGCGGTGTCCCAGGGCATGCTGTCACCACAAGTGACCCAACCAGAGTGCATTTCAACATGCTTTTGACAGCAGCAGCTTCTCTTGGTTCCAGTGTGAGTGTCCAGCGATTCTGGTGATATTTTTTGAGCCATTCGGTAACCGTTTTAAAAATAGCCAAACTCATTTCTTTTGCTGGCAACCAAGAAGACCAACCAATATTCTCCCCGACTAGAATTATCAGCTTCTCAAGGTGTGGACCACATCTCCATCCTTTATCGCCCCAGGGTGTGGCACACGATATATTCACAAGACATGTTGAACATGTTGAACAATGAACAAATTTCATAGCCCTCTAAGAAACCAATTGTGAGAACTCATATATATCACATGCACTGTTTCCCAATGATCTATAATATATCTTTCATTTGACAACATGCCGTTCTGTCATGCAGGATAAATTAATTAGCCTGTCAACATAGTTTTTGTGGATGCAGTCTCTAATCCTTCTAAAAGTGCTGAAGAAAAAAAAAATCTTTGGAGTCCGGTGTCATCTACCCATAGACCGAGCCAAGTTTTCCCGGGTGAGATGTACGAAGCCAGATGCAAATGCTTATCAGAGCCAAAGGGACACCCTCCTGCTCTTTTACTCTGGACTGCCCTCTCTCATTCTCTCCATTCCCCCCTCCCTTCCCCTGCCCTGCCTCCCCCACTGGCTTTGACAGATTGCTGACTTCACAGTGGCCATGGCGGCGGAGTCCCAGACTCCTGGCTCCCCGAAGGCACCACATCCTGCTAGACTGCACACTCATTACAGGACGTGCTGAGTCTAGACATCCACCATCAAAATCAAGTTTTCTCTTATGCCCACGAGACCCACAGTGCACATCATCTCGACGAAAAGTTCTCAGTCTGGGAACAAGGGGAAGCAGAGAGAGTAAATGCATGATGATCGCTCCCTGCTCTTAATTGTGTTTCTCTGTTCCTACCAGACGGTGCTCACCTCTCTTGTCTCTCTCTCTCTCTCTCTCTCTCTCTCTCTTTCTCTTGAGTGCCTTCCAGCTCTGTTTCAGATGGGGGAAAATAGCAATTGGTGGGGAGCACTGAGTAAACAAGAGTGGTGAGTGGGGCGGGGTGGGTGGGGTGAAGAGAGACTGGTAAAGATGAAAAATGGCAAAGAGGGAATAAAAGCGAAGCCTATGCACTAGGTTAAAACTTCTTGGCATCCAGGGAAAGGCCTCACATCTGCCAGGATCTGCAGTCAAGGAACAAAGGAGCAACTGGAGGAACCTTTTTTTTTTCCCCAGGGAATCCCCTGATGAGCTGTCAAGCCATAACTTTCACATTCCACTTGATTTTCTTCTCATCTGCCTCCAGTCTAGAACCGGCGCACCGATGAGTTGTGTCCATTATTACGCAAGCAACCAGTGCAATCTTATCCTTCTGTTGTAAGCACTGGTCTTGACTTAACTCGAGAAGGAGATTTCTCAAACCCTCATTTCAAGAAGCAGCTGGATTGCACTGGGGGGAAAAGAATCACTCCTACTCCTAAATCTTGATGTAAAAACAACAAACTATTAGAGCCGACAGGCCATAAAATCACTTCGTTCAACCCTTCCCTGTACAGATAAAGAAATGTGGCACAGACATTTTGAGTACGCAGCTGTTTGGTGGAAAAGCCCAGAATAGAGACTTTTCTACTGAGTCATGATAAGAGCGGAGAGAAGCCTTTAGTCAAAGAGGAAGAGAAGACGATTAGGTTGGGGAAGCTCATGTTAATAATTTATTCTGTATTTGTGTTGTTCAGAATCTGAGGATGCTTTTTGATAAATTATTCATGGTGGAAGAAAGTAAAGAAAACATCAGATGCCATAGTGCATCTGATCTGACCCTTTGGGGAAGATCCATTTCCTTGGCCCAGCGCAGTGCAATGAAATTAGTCCATCAGGGGTCTTTGAATACATCCAGGGAGTTCCTTCCGCAGACGTCCTGAAACACTCGGGAAAATAAAGACAGTATCTGGCTCAAGGGACTATTAGACACCCTTTTGCATAATGAGCCTGGAGAAGTGTCTGTGGCTTGAATTAGGTGAGAAGTCTGCCAGGTGAATGTGAGACATTGGGTTTCTACAAGTTCCAGAAGCAAGAGGCTGTGCCTCCCTGGGTGAGAGGGACCTTAGTGGAGACGAGATAGAAAATCATTCCTGGTGACCAGACTGTTTCCAACAGCTCGTACATTTCCATTTCATTTAACAGTGCTTACAAAAGACTTGATGAACAAAGAGGGAGGGAAATTGTGAATTAGGGAGTGAAAGCTGGTGACCCTTTTCAGGGAATGGAAGACACAGTTCCCAGCATATGAAGTAAAGTGATCTGAAGGGCTAGACACAAGTTTCATCTTCTTTTTGTTCTAAGGTCTTCAGTCATAGAAGATTGCAGACTCCATTTGAGACTAACCAGTTGACCTCAAGTTCTGTCCGATTTAACTTGTGTATGTAGCCTCTCCACTACTCGGCCAAGGTTAACAACTGGCCACGGGGCTATGTGTTAGGAACATGGACTACGATCTTAAAAACAAGTTATAAGTCTTTTAAGAAGCAGAAATCTTTATAGAAGAGTGGAAATTGATTTACCTTGGGTAGCTGGTCAGGGATCATGTCTCAAATCATGATGTGAATATATAGTTTTCTTTCTGGCCTTTATGAGATTTACTTTACAGTTTACCCAAACTAAAGGAAAAGAATTCCGGGACAGCATTTGTGGATTTCTGCTTAAGTCAATGCCCACGGTCCTGGAATAAAAGAATGGAACAAAGTCTTGGGGTTGAGTGAATTATAAATACGTAATATATATTTAGAAGTGAATAGACAGACACATGTCTCTATATAATAATATCACTAAGCTAGCAGAGTTTCTTTCTTTAAAATGGAAAATAGGCAGCAGGGGTGGGGTGGGTAGTGCAATTTCTGAAACTGAGCTATAATTAAAATTTATTTGTAAGTCTGCCCAACAAATAGAAGTAGTAATTCAGCTGGTTCACTTTTGCCTCTGTGTCCCCCCCATCCCCCCATTGCACCCGACCCTCCTCCCTCATCGCCCCAACCCAATCAATGAATTTGTGAATGCTGAGTTGGAATTCGGCCAGGAATATCCGAAGATGCCGTCTCACATTGCCTGAATCTGTAAGGAGGAAATTATTCAGACGATTGATGCTCCTTAAGGCAGAACATTAAATTGATCTTTTGGCAAGGAATAGCTCATGTAACTTAACACAGCAATTCCCATAAATACCAATGTGATTATTAACCAGAAGGAAGACTTACCTGTTTCTCAAAACTAGACAAGAAGCAGTTCTGTGTACATTTTTGTGCAGTTGTTACGTTCAACAGGTGTGTATCTCGACTTGCTCAAACCAAGCAAACATAAATTACACTAATGAAAGTGCTTTGTGAAGCACGCACTGGGCTCGATGAAACCCTTCCATTTGAAGACTTTGTTTTCAAGTACCTACCTTTCAAGTAAAATTATCCTCCAGACTGACATTTCTTTTTTGCTTTTTCTTGGCTAAGTGGAATTCTTTTTTCGGTAGAAAGTTGTATCGTATTCTCTTCTGCAACGTGACTATATTTTAATGGTTGAAATGTGCAGAAAGGGTATTTTCAACTATCGCTTTCGGGTTTTGAACCTAACCTATTCGTAAATCTTTTCTCTTCCGGTATGGCATTTCTTGCATTAGTTTGTTTATTCATACTACCACCTGTTCACTCCTTCAGTAGGTGTTTGAGTGCCGGCCTTGTGCCAGGCTCAGTGTCTAAGCACTAGGTGTTCACTAGTAAGTCCAACAGACATGATCCCGGGGAATGATGAAGACAAATTAAAGCCCTGAGTCCGGCTCCACACTCAGTGGGGCGACTGCTTCTCCCTCTCCTTCTGCCCTTCCCCCATGCTCGCTCTCTCTCTTCCTCAAATAAATAAAGGCGATCTTTAAAAAAAAATTAAAATTAAAAAGATGGGGCACCTGGGTGGCTCAGTCGGTTAAGCGTCTGGCCCTCGACCTCAGCTCAGGTCTTGATCTCAGGGTCATGAGTTCAAGCCCCATGCTGGTCTCCATGCTGGGTGTGGAGCCTACTTAAAAAAAAAAAAAAAAGAATAATTCAACAGGTAAGTGAGGCATCAGGGAAGAGTACCATTTTAGGGTAGTCAGGGGAGACTTCCCTGGGAATGTAACATTTGAACAGAGACCAGAATGAAGTAAGAATGAGCCAAGCAGGCTCTGAGAAGGCTCCAGGCAGACAACATGAGCAATGACCTTGAAGAGAGAACACGGTGGACATCTCTACGTAAAATGTGCATGGTGTCCTCTTTACCTCTTGAAAATGCCTTTTTTCAAAAATAACTGAATTATTGGCCTTGTGGAATTCAATCTCTCCCAGATTTTGAATAAAATGCTCATTCCACTCACCATTAATTCTAGTAAACATGGCCGTTGCATGATGCGTGAAGCAGATACTCCGAATTTAGAGAAAGAAGGTTGGCATGGGCTTACCCTGGCAGGGCTGGTAACTGAAACAAAGAGATGAATAATTAAAGCCCATGTGACAATGATTGCAGGAGGTATTTGAAAATGTTTCATATGAAAATAATTAAAATAACACTTTCTTCCAATCATTGTCGAGCATTTAAAGATGTGGCTGGGAAAGGCTTCGCTGGGTTTGGGGAAAGACGGTTCTCTCCCCTCCCTCCCCACCCCACCCCCACCCCAATAGTAAACGAGCTAGTTGTTCATTTTACTCCATGGATTTCTATGTGTGAACTAAATAGAAGACGCTCAGAATTACACAGGCTTTTAGTGGCTCTCTATGCAGATATGCCCAGCAAAGAATGCTTGATGGATTCAGATTGTTTCTATCCATGAGACCAAGCTCGTGTGATGGGACAGCTGGCAGTGATGTGTCCAGATCAAGCTGTTGGGTCTGTCAGATCCTACCTGCTCTCTGGTTATACCCGCAGCTGTTGAACCAGTGTAACTGTAGTTCTCTTGGGGCCATTACCTGTGTCCCCTTTCCCATCACAACAGTCACTTCTAAAGATCTTAGCTCCTGACTCACACCCACCGCTATGACTCCAGGCTCCATTCTTGGCGATTTCAGTGTTCATGGAGTTCCCAGTTCCTCAACTTTCATGAGCTAATGATCTCATCCTCCTCTGTCTCAGCCCCCAACTCCTTCCTTGTCCTTCACTTATAAACATTGAGTTGCTCCCACGTCCTACCTTTGTAATGATTTCCCTCTAGTACCCTGGTCCCAACAACCCAACAACTCCGCTATTCCCAAAGATTCTACCATCTTGTCACTGTCCCTTACTTTCCTCATGTCCAAATTTTGCTCCTTCACTTCCAGGACCCACCATTCATATCATCCCTTGCTTAAATCTTCAGCTCCTTGTCTCTCTCTACATCACCAGCATTTCGTTGTCTCCCTGAAACAGCTGGAGTGATGTGGATGGGTGGCACTCTAGATTCATGTTTGCTGACATCAAGCAGTCCAAGTATGCTTGTTGGCAATCAGGCTCTTTTCCCAGACCATCCACCCTCCTGCTTGCTAGGTGACAATCTCAACTCTTCTCCTCTCTTCTGGGACCTCTACATCTCCGCTGAGGACCTTCCTGAATTTCCCTGAAAAGACTGAAGTACTCAAAGGAGAGCCACCATAGCTCTCATTACATCCCATCTCCCTGTATGTACCCAGGTAATCTTATTTCTCTTCTCCCATTATGGGTGGGAGAGACCCAACTCTCTGTGAATATCTCATCCACCCGTGTATACTTGTGGTCATTGCTCTAGCAATTTGAAACGCTCTCTACCACATTGGCCATTTCCCCCAGTCTACTGGGACATAACCATTAACATACAGGCAACTCCTATTTCTCCATTTCTAGAAAAAGGAAAAAAAAAAATCTCTTGAACCTATTTCACCTTCCAGCTATTACACTATTTCTCTCCTTTATAGAAAAACTTCTAGAGGGGAGGAGTCAGGGAAGACCTGGGTGGCTCGGTCAATTAAGTGTCCAAGTCCTTGATTTGGTTCCCATCAGGATCTCAAGGATCATGGGACTGAGCCCCTCATCAGACTCCACGATCAGCAGGGAGTCTGCTTGAAGGTTCTTCCCTCTACCCCTCCCCCTGCATGTGCTCTCTCTCTCAATGAATAAGTCTTAAAAAACAAACAAAACAAATTCTTAAAAGTGTGGTCTATATACTTACTCCTTCTCCAATTTCTCTCCTCCAATTGCATGGACTTCATCCAGGTTTCCATCCCTATGCAGGCACCAAAATTACTCCTACCAAGATCATCGCTGATATCAACATTGCCAAGTCTGGTAGTCTTTTTCTTGGTGGTTATCTCCTTGACTGTCAACATTTAATGCAGATGCTTTCTCTCTCCTCTTGAATCACTTTCTTCACTTGACTTCCAGGACACTCCATTTGCCTGGTTTCCTACTTCTCAGGCTCCTTTGTAAATTCTTTTTCAAGTCCCATCTTCAATCTTGAAGGTCCCTCAGACTCATCTCAATTTGTTTAACAGTTTGATACCTGGTGGGGTTAGTGGCTCCTGTACTGAACACCGCAAATCTAGAGGAAATGTTCTACGATTAGCGTCAGGATTAAGTAGGCTCCAGGTCAGATTGCTTGGATTTGGACTTCGATCATCCCCCACTCACATACACACACATGCACTTACTAGCTGTTCTCTCACTCCAAGTCAGCTAGAAGTAATATTAGTACCTACTTCATGAGGATGTTTTTAGGATTAATAGCAACAATGTAAGCAAGGAGATTAACTCAATAAACTCAATAAACTCAATAATAGTAAAAACTCAGTAAACATTACCTATTAAAAATATGGCCAAAATGGTGAAATGGCAGGTTTTTCAATCTCTTAAACCACTGGAGCTTCAAGTAAAACCTATTAAACAATATACCTTGCCTACTCATACATTCTACAATAATAAAACGATTGCAACACAAACCCTTATTGGAATTAATGCAATGAGTACCACTTCTGATAAGAAGCTAGCGGAGGTGATTAAATATTAAAAGTGGATTGCCAATACTACTGAAAACCCCAAATGCTAATGTGAATGAACACGAATGCTGGGAAAGATTGTTCTACCGACCTGAAAGACCCTCACATCCCTGACCACTGACCATTCCCTGAATTGCAACAGGAGAAACTCAAGCTTCTCATGTGACTGCTTGTTCTCGGTCCCAGTGTATGGTGTTCACAACTGAGCCAGCTGGAATGTCTGCGGTATCTGTGGGACTTCCAAAGTCGAATATAAGTTTGGAAAATTCAGGATTAAGTTTGCTTTTAAATGGCAGGATTTCTTAAAACCTCTTCCATTCTCATCTGCGTGATTAACGTTCATAAAGAGATCTTTTCGTTAGGGTTTCCAAACCTATATACCATGGAAGGTATAACTTTTAAGAAAGTTTCTTAAACCTTCCTAAAAGAAGTATCTTTATATTATGTTCCTCAGAACACTTTTTGGGATAGAGAAGAGCACAATTACCTTCTGTCTGATTTGCTTTACCATTTTCTCTTGGGGGCTTAGCCTAGTATGTGACACATGATAGATGTTTAATACATTTTGTTTGTTTTAGGAACAAAATACAAGCAAATGTTTTCCAATCTTTAAAGACATATATTGAGCAATACATTTTTTGCAACCATTCATGATATAATCACTGATCTTGGATAGTCATGATACAGGCAATGCTTTTTTGTCCCCAATCTAATCGTTATAAACTGATCCCTCCCTGGAGGAAGATTCAGAATTCGAAGGTAGGAAGAAAGAGATTTTAGTAACCAATTTGTGTTTTAAAACAAAGTTTCTGGATCTTATTATCACTTTAAATAAGTAGCTTTGAAAAAGTGTGTATTTCATTCCTCTGAGAAGGTTTGCATTGCACGGCGGTGAAGCACGTCAGTCACTCCTTCATTCAGCAACTCTGCACTTCCTGTGTGCCAAGCAGTATTTCCAGCACTGGTAATAAAGTAAACAAATTTAAAAGTGCATCAGTTACAGACTGAGACAAATTCGGTTAAGACAACAAGAAAGAAAGGAAGCGGAAGAGAGCCGGGCGACAGGAAACCATCCAGGTATAAGAGAAAATACAGGGATAAGGACGGGAACAGAGCTCAGGCCGAACAAGCGGTGATGACGAAGTAGCAGTCTGAACCTCACACCCCAGTTTGGAAGCTCCTGGAAACTCACGGAGTGACTCGAGGGGGATGGGCAGGCACCGTTGCGCGGAAGCGGCCAGAACCCGGGGTCCGCTGAGATGCGATGTCGTCAAACAGGAACCGCAGCTCCCGGCCGAAATAGAGGACGCGCAAGAAAGAGATGGTGTCCAATGAATAACTCCATATTGGCCTCTGCGTCCTGCCCCTCGGTTGTTCATGTCTTCACAGCGGGCTGAGAGCTGTCAGCTCAATGGTCTGGCAGCCCCACACTCAATATTTTACACATCCAGTTGTTTTAAATATTTGCCGAATAAGCAGAATTTTTTGCCCTTTGGAGCCTGGCTGGTTTACACACTTCATGAAGCTCCGCAACATCTAGCCATACGTAAGATGAGCCCTGGGGCTCTAAAGACCCCAAATTACTGCTGCTACATTTTGGGAACTCTCTGACCCTTGCTGGCCGGCTGCCTGTTGTCACTTAGATGTGTAGGACCCCCCTCTCCCCTGGGAGCGCCCTTGCCCTTGTCTTCTTCTGGATGGTGGCCCCAATGCTATAGCCTCTGGACAGTCTCATGCTGGGAGGAACTTCCCTAAGATGTAAATTCCTCAAAGGGGCACCCAAATGAAACTTGTGCACGCTACTGCCACCTTGTGGTTATATCGTTTGCCTCGATCAGACCTGAAGTCCCTGCCTTTCTGGGCAGTTGGGATCCACAGTCACAGCGGCTGTGGTCCAGCTATGGGAGGAGGCCTCTTTCTTTTGCAGGCCAAAGAATCAAGGCAAATGGAGAGACCTTGAACCAGGGAAATAAAGGGCCTTATTCCCTCTCACGTGCTATACTTGTGGAAAGGCTGGAGAATCTCTATTTCTGAAAATAATTTTCCACTTCCAGTTTTTGGGGGCACACTTGGTCGCTATGGAAAAATCTACAACCCGGGTATATTTCGAAATAAGTCTTAAACTTTCAGGTCTCATGTAATAAACCTTTTCTATATCATGAAGCGCTCTACTGTTTGCCATAATTGGGAAAGGTCTCCCAGCTGCCAATCTCAAGCAAATGTGCAAGGTGTGAACACAGCTGCATTACACTTTGTGTTTACTGAAAGCTCTTGTCCGTTCTCCTATTTTGTAAGATGTAACAGTTCACACTTCTAATCTAGAGGCATGAGGATAATTTAATTCTTCTGGGAGCAAGAGGTAAACTGTCTACAGCGTTCCAAATAAAGCAACTCTAACAAAATTGATTTTTGGGCACAGCATCTTGGAGAAAGAGAGCTGGCTATCCAGGTTAAAGGCAAGACACACGGCATGTCATGGTCCTAACTGGATTTTCCACTTAGAGCCCCATGAATACACTTGAACCATTTTAAGAGTTTCACTTGTGCAGAATAGACAAAGACTGAGTTTGAAAGACGGAGGGGCAGAGTAAAATACTCAGTTGAGTGTTGGAGAAGTATGAAAGTCAAGCGATGGATGATAGTTCAGCCTGGTGTCTGTGTATTGGGTGACGGAAAAGTAACAGAAGAGACCCTCAGTATTTCTCTCCATCCTTTTTGTGTCTCTGGCCAATCCCTTCTCACCACCATCACCATCCTCGAACCCCCGCTCCCTCTCTGGACCCCTCAGCCGATGATGTGACCTCTTACCAAAGAGACAATGGGATGGGGGCAGCTGGGTGGCTCAGTCGGTTAAGCATCCGACTTTTGCTTTTGGCTCAGGTCATGATCTCTGGGGTATGAGATTGAGCCCTGGGTCAACAGCTCTGCACTCATTGGGGAGCCTGCTTAGGATTCTCTCCCTCTGCCCTTCCCCCTCCTCAAGTGCACGTGCTTGTGCTCGTGCTCTCTCTCTCTCTCAAAAATAAAACAAAAACGATGGAATATTTGACACATATTTTACACCTCCTTTCCCTTCCAGCTAGCATTAGACGTGACTCTTGTCTCAGAGGAGCAGAGTTCCAGGGTTCTCTGAAATGCCAGCCTCTCCACGTGGCTGTCCCATTCACACTGCCGCCCTTGGGTAGGACCAGCTCCCTCCACCACCTGCAATATCCCTCTGGCCTCTCTTCCCTGCTGTCTACAAAACAGCAAAACTGCTGCCGATTGGAAATTTTTAAAATTTTTTTTACTCTCCCTTGCTTTCAAGTTATTATCCTGCTTCTTTGCCTTCTTTTGAGGCCAGCCTTCATCAAAGAATGTTCCACTCCCAAACCCCCTTCTACATTCCCATTTGTTCCTCAGCCGATTCCAGGCCATCCTCTAACCTTATCCTCCCTAAATGTTTGCCAAGGTTATCGCTTGGGTCCCGCTCTCCTACCCATATCTTAGAGCCAGGAAATGTCTTTGAAAATTCCCTTGAAGCCAGGGACAATCTGGTAAAACTGGGCTAACGTTTCCACAACGCAACCACCGGGGCTGAACAACAGCTGGCCCATCTGGATGTAATGTTACCGTCCTGAACCTTTAGACGTGAGCTCGCCACCTGCTGTTTTCCTGGCTCATGTGCCCCAAGAAGGGCTGCGGGGATGACCTGTCCTGCCTTGGATGGTATTCGCCTGCTCACTGCCCGCCCAGCATCCGGAAGTCCCCAGAAGCGCGCTGCGACATCTTCTGGGATCCAGAAGATCCAGTCGGTCAGCCTTACCCAGGAGTTCCTGAAACTCATGAGCTCAGGGTGCTCTCTTCTGGCCCCCCAGTGTGCCAGCATTGCTCCGAGCCCGGGGCTTTCTTTCCATGTGCATCTATCATGGTCTTATCTAACCTAATGCCACCCCCAACCTAGCAAAAATGCCAGTATATGTGTGTTTACGCATGTTTATGTGTATGTGTGTATGTATGTGTACATACACATATATAAAACCATGTACTTTATATGTATATGTATAGACCATATAAAATGTATCATCTGTATATATCTATATGACTTATATGACATAGCTTATTTATATGAGTTATAATTTTTATTCACATAGTATATAATTTCTCTCTCTCTATATATATATAGAATGATAGACACACTAGATATTGGTGTGTCTATGACCTAGCTCCATCAATTGGTTGTTTCAAAATTATAATATATAGGCTGATTCCGTTTTCTAATGTTACTTTTTAAAAATACAGATTCATCTTTTTGGCACAGACCTTCGGAAACAAAATAAGGAAAAAAGAATAAAACTCATAAAATAGCCGCTGATGTTTGTTTTTTAAAGATTTTATTTATTTATTTGACAGAAAGACAGATCACAAGTAGGCAGAAAGGCAGGCAAACAGAGAGGGGGAAGCAGGCTCCCTGCCCAGCACAGAGCCTGATGTGGGGCTCGATCCCAGAACCCTGAGATCATGACCTGAGACGAAGGCAGAGGTTTTAGCCCATTGAGCCACCCAGGCGCCCCGCTGCTGATGTTTCGATGTAAGTATTGTATTTATATGATTTTATTTATTTATTTGACAGAGAGAGAGAGATCACAAGTAGGCAGAGAGGCAGGCAGACAGAAAGGGGGAAGTAGGCTCCCTGCCAAGCAGAGAGCCTGATTCAGAGCTGATCCCAGGACCCCGAGATCATGACCTGAGCGGAAGGCAGGGGCTTTAACCCACTGAGCCACCCAGGCGCCCCAATATTTTATATAATTTAAAAAGTCATTGATTATGAGCTATACCACTAAGAAAGATTAAAAAAAAAAAAACTAGATGGGGAATTTAATAAGATAATAGGAACCCCGCCCCTCAGCTCCGAAATGAATCTGGGACACAGAAGGTACAACACACTATATAGAAAGGAGCAGAAAGAAACTTTAATTCTGAACTTAGTGCTGGGGGAAGGAAGGAAAAAAATTCTCCCTTGATAATTTGAATTACAAGTTGTTACATATATGCAGGCTTGTGGTTTGAAGTCACAACTCCCATGTGGTTTGAAACCCCTAAAGAAGAGAATTTAATTCAATTTAAAAACTGGCAGAATCAATTCCAAATTCTCTCTGGAAGAATCCTGTTGGCAATTGTAAGACACAACTCGTTTTAAGGTGCAAGCAAGTTGTAAGAGAAGAGTGCATCACATAATAGATAAAATCGTTTACTCTGAATATATATTTATGAATTTTTTCTTTAAAAAATGAGATCCTATCCTGTATGCTTCTTCTATCCAGTCGGTTAAGGCATGAGCTTTAGAGTTGGACAAACCTGTATTCAAACCACAGCTTTTCTACTTACTGGCTCTGTGAGTTCCTAATCTAAGCACTAAGCTTTAGCCAGGACTTTAACCTAAGTATTTAAGTGAGAAAATACTTATACAAAGTACATAACTACTTCTTTTTCTTTTTAAGATTTTATTTTGTTATTTAAGATGGAGAGCAAGCAGGGAGGGGCAGAGGGAGAGGGAGAAGCAGGCTAGATCCCAGGACCCTGAGATCATGACCTGAGCCAAAGGCAGATGCTTAACCAACTGAGCCACCAAGGTGCCCCCCCCTTTCTTTCTTTCCTTCCTACTTTATTTTTTTTTTTTTCAAGTAGGCCCCATGCGCAACGTGGGGCTTGAACTCACAGCTTTGAAATCAAGAGTTGCATGTTGCACCAACTGAGTCAGCCAGATACCGCAAGACTTTATTTCTTTAGAGAAGTTTGAGGTTCACAGCAAAATTAAGAGGAAGGTATAGAGCTTGTCAGTATAAGCCCCGCCCCCCCACATCGCTGCCCTGTCATCAACACCCCTATCACAATGGGACCTTTGTTACAATTGATGAGCCTCCACTGACACATGGTCATCACCTAGAGTCCATACTTTACATTAGGGTTCACTGTTGATGTTGTACATTCTATGGGTTTGGACAAATGTATACGGTATCTATCTTCCCAGTGTCCATTATTGTAGTAGCATACAGAATAGTTTCGTTGCCCTAAAAATTCTGTGGGTTCCACCAATTCTTCCTTCCTTCTCTTTTCAGACTGGCTTCTTTCACTGAAGTAATATGCATTTAAGTTTCCTCATGTCTTTTCCTGGCTTGGAAGTTCATTTCTTTTTAGCACTTAATAATACTCTGTTGTCTGGATGTACCACTCACCAACTGAATGATCCTCTGGCAGCTTCCAAGTTTGGGCAATTATGAATAAGGCTGCTATAAACATCCATGTGGACATAAGTAAATACCAAGCAGCAGAATTGTTGGATCCTAGGGTAAGAGTATGTTTGATTTTGCAAGATGATGCCAAACTGTCTTCCAAAACGGCTGCACCATTTTGCATTTCCACCAGCAAGGAAGGCTCCACATCCTCATCAACATTTGATGTTGTTAGTGTTTTGCGTTTTGGCCGTTCTAATAGGTATGGAGTCATAGCTCATTGTTTTAAAGACTCACTTTTTATTTTTATTTATTTAAGTACTTATTTAGCCAAAACCCAGGAATGAATTACTGCTCACTTTTTAAATACTCTATTTTAAATTACCTTTGTCATCAGATACTTGCCTGGTCTTCTTTTAACACAGCTTTTCATTTCCTTCTAATGTGACCACAGACTTCCCAATTTGGGCCTTTATTTGACTTCTTAGAGACTTTCTCTCCAGCTTCTTCCAGACTCAGAGGCTACATTAACTACCTTCAAAATGTCTTGGTGGGACTCTGTCCAATGCTTTCTTTTACTTGCAAATCTTTGTTTTTATCCTTCCTGGTTTCAATTTGCTAGTTCTACCTTCCCAGAATTCTTCTCTACTAGACGGGGATCTGCTTCTGGTCATGTGTGACCTTCTTTGCAGTTGGAACTCCTCTAACAAAAAGAATCTTAAATGGAGCTTTGAGACCTCCATAGGCTCTATTTGGGAAGGAAAGTGCATGGTAATGACCCAGGTGATCTCCCCTGTTTGAAGTCACATGTGCCACGTAATATAACACAATCACAGACGTGCTAGCTCCAGTAATGCACAGGTTTGGGAAATTAAAGTATGGAATCTTGGGGTCCCTTTCTGGAAATTCTGCCTCTATGGTGGGGTAGTAAAAACACAGAGAAATCTCCAGCCTTATGGACACAGAAATTAGAAACCCCTATAAAAACACATTCGTGGAGAGATTTTGTCGTTGAGCTTCCATTTGAAGAGTAATTCTGATTACATGATGGTTTCAGTTCAAACTTCTACCTTATCCTAGCATTTTTAAGTCTCCCCCCCCGCCGTTCTGAGTAATTAGCCACTGGACTTTGTAGAGAAGTATTTTTTATTCAAGGTGATCATGAAGTCAAAAGAGAAGTAGCTAAGCTTTTAATGATACAAATTTTATAGGTAATAAATGCTTGGGAAGAATATGCATACATGGGGCGCCTACGTGGCTCAGTCGTTAAGCGTCTGCCTTTGGCTCAGGTCATGATCCCAGAGTCCTGGGATCAAGCCCTGAATCGGGCTCCCTGCTCCACGGGAAGCCTGCTTCTCCCTCTCCCACTCCCCCGCTTGTGTACCCTCTCTCTCGCTGTGTCTCTGTCTGTCAAATAAATAAGTAAAATCTTAAAAAAAAAAAAAAAGACTATGCATACATGCAGTGATTATTGTAATGAGCTATGCCTTTATACTGTTTTGGTTTGGGGATAACATCTTAAGAGATAGCATGACCTACTAGAGGTTTCTTTGATATCAGCTTTTGTAGAGGTCAGATTAGGAATTAGGTCTAAGGACTGTCTGAATCCATGTAATGTGACAAGGGCTAATTCTATAACTATGGGATTTTATTATTTGCCCTTTATGGCATAACTTTGGAAAATGTCAAGTAATGAAAACTTGTCTCTCACCTGCCTTTATCTCTTGTCATAAATACTCTTTATTTTTTTTCCCCTTGGCTCATATCTTCTCCTGAATATTATATATTTATTTTTTTACCATATAAATCTCTCTTGACCTCCCTCCCCCAACTAGAATATCTGTCTGTGAAGGCTGAGCCTCCGTGTTGGTGCTTCTATTATCCCCGTGCCCGAACGGTGCCTGACATACAGTAAGTACCCAACACGCCGTGTGGAATGAATAAATACAGAAAAATTAGGGGGGGACATCAGTTTTCCTAGACATAGTTCAAGCAGATGAGACTGTCTTTCTTCTATTAGGAGATATCGTTAGGAAAGGTAAGCTATTTCAGACGATTTATATTGCCAAACGTAGATGTGTGTGAAGTTTGACTCTTGGTAAGAAAGATGAGAATCACCTCTTGGAAAGAGTTCAGGAAAAGAGGCAGGTGGGATTGCAGGGAATTGTGACTTCAAGGCAAGCTGTGGTGCAGACAGAAGGTGCCATTTGGCCACCAGAACTCATAACCTATGCCTGTTTTTGTGACCCAGAGACATCGTTGAGCATTAAAATTAAGGGGACTCTGGAATCAGCTTGAATTCAAATGCAGAACGTGGAGCCTCCAGCAATTGATCAGTGATACTTGTGGCTTTCCCAACCTGGTCTCTACTGGTAGGTCTCTGCTTCAGGAGATCATCATTCGGTCTGTTTCTCTCTCTCTCTCTCTCTCTCTCCAATTTGGGGGGGGGAGGGCGGTGAAGTAGGACTGTGAGCCCTATGACCTGACTCGTCCGCAGATTTAAAAAGAAGTGATTTTTTTTGCACTCATCATTTTTTTTTTTTGTAGAAAAAGAGTTTTGGATATTCCAGTTTGTTCAGCTTTCTACTTCTTGTTAGGATCGTGTAGCAATTGTAGCAATTTCTAATCCCCTCACATGCTAACATGGAAGCCCAAAGTCTTCCAAAGTTATTTTTTATTCTACTAATTATATTTCAATATTACTGTTTACTTGCCTCTCTCATACTGTTTATTGTATTTTATGAATTAAAAAAAAGATTGTTTCGAGTCCATAGATTTTATGAAAATGCCAAGGGGATCCATAGCACACACAAAAATTAAAGAAAAAAAACGCTGATCTAAATGAGTAGGGAACAAAAAAAAAATTGGTGTTCGATTCCATGTTGATGGGCAGTCACGTCTTCTAAGTTTGGCAGAATTTCATGGAGCTTTAGGGCAGTGGGTAAGAATCACGTAAAGCAACTTCTCAGAGTAAATTAATCCTGCGGCTTTGTGCAAGAACTGAGCCCAAGTCTGTAAGCCAGTCGACAGAGTTTCGGAAGAAAGAGTAGAACCGGTCACTGGTTCTTCCTGCCGAAGCCACTGCGAGAACGAGGCAGACTCTCACCGGAGAATTGTCTTAGCTCCAGCAGGTTTTTTAAAGTAGTTTAGGAAAACCTCATTGCCAGAGAAGCTTTCAGTTATGTTTCTGGCCATTCTCTCTCTCCCAGCAGCTGCTCCCAGCTAATGAAACAATGGGCATCTCCGTGCCGACGAGGATCTGGGAAGACAGGAGATGCAGAACTGCGGGCAGAGCGTTCTCGCCGTCTGGAAGCCCAGGGTTCTCTCTTTGCGATGATGCCGGCTGCTCCCGTGGACAGACCCGCCCACACGCTCTGGGGAATGGCTCCATTCGGGCTTGGCAGAACCCAGGAAGGTGATGCTTTCCAGAAAGGCCAAGACAAATGAAACATCCAGCGGAGAAGAATATGTGTTGACAAAATGGCCTGGGCCCATTTTTCAAAGTAAGAACTGAAGCTGTGCTTTTGGAGGATATAGTCACAGATCACTGAAAGCAGGCTTAGTTTAAAGGGAGAAAAGGAATAAAAGGCCATTCTCCGTTTCTTGCTTCAGCTCCGCTATTTCTAAAAAGACTCAGATGAGAATACAGTCTGAGAGATGGCTTAGTTCCTACCCATCCCCAACGACACACATTATGCTGCCGAAAGGCTCGGATCCTTTGTCAAAAAGAAGACACCAAGGGGCGCCTGGGTGGCTCAGTGGGTTAAAGCCTCTGCCTTCGACTCAGGTCATGATCTTAGGGTCCTGGAATCGAGCCCCGCATTGGGCTTTCTGCTCAGCGGGGAGCCTGCTTCCCCCTCTCTCTCTGCCTACTTGTGATCTCTCTCTCTGTCAAAGAAATAAAATCTTAAAAAAAAAAAAGACACCAAAGAGTTCCATTACTTTATTCAAATTATCTTCTCCTAATATAGTTGGGTAGAAGAAGAATTTTAGAGGTTTTCATTTTGTTCTGCTTATAATGGATCACTTAAATAATCTTTCATGATCTTTCAGCTCTCCTTTCCAGTTTACCAAACCCTGATTATTCATCTAGAATTTCATGGCAAACAGAGCCCCAAAGTTCCAAATTGTTCTCAGATCTTCTAGCACATTCCCACTCAATAATAAAAAAAAGTTTCATAAATGAAACTGCATGTGTTCTACAAGAAAGAAGAGGAAAAACTGAGGAGATGAATTTTATGCAGGACAAAGGAATTGTACTTGGGATGGAGTTTCAACTTTCAGATGTGTGGCTTAAGTACCATCGTTGAGGAAAGAAAGACCCAACAGTCATGATGAACATTAGAGGAATGTTTCAGTTCATTTATCTACTCCCCACCTCCGAAACTGTGGCTGAGGAGTAGACACTGAAGGGAAAGGCATAGAAGTTTGAGAACTCATTAGCTTTGTTTCCCTCTTACCTACATAAGGGTATTTTACTTACTGTTATCAGTTTGGGGGAAAGGCCATATAAAATTATTTTTTGATACTCTGATAATTATATTTATGTAGTATGTTTATTATATTGAAGAAAGGGGAGATTTATCTGCAATAAATCTGCAGATTGTTTTAAAAAAAGTGGAGCCAGAATAAAGAAAGAATGCTGTCTACACTGTGGTCATAACACACTTCACACTGATTTCATCAGGGTTTCTTTACCTGGTGTCCATGTACCTTTGTATTTAGGGAGGCTGCAAATGGATGGGAAAAATTATATTCTTGTTTTTTGAAACTTTAACTGAAATTGAGTAAGTACTTCCTTCAATTGTGAATATAGGTTTTATTAGACGGTCAAAGGGATTCTTGCATGGCACTACACACAAAAAGAAGGTTAAAACTTCTCAAATAGTAATATTTTCACCAATAAATGGGCAAATAAAAATTTCTCATATTAGAACCAAAATATCAGTGCTTTCAACTAGTAAATATACGAATCTGGTAAGAAAGGTTTTAGATCAAAGGACACTGATAATATTACCCACTAAGCTATACATATATATATATATATATATATATAAAATCTCGGTCTCTACAACTGCTATTTTCATCTCAATTTTATCTGTTTTTTGAGTACAAGAAACAGATATTATCAAGGCTCTGGGGGCGAGAGTAATTGCAAAAGCATCCAGTGTTTTGAAGCTGCTAGCTACATAGAACTATAATAAAAGGAATGCATGGTATTTTTTTATTGAGAGATAAGAAGCAATTATTTATTACCTTACTTGGACTCTGTGTGTACTGGGGGAGCATAGGTCCTCATAGTATTTATGGCTTTCTTACATTATTTTATTGACTCAATATTTTGAGCATCTACCTTGTACAAGGCATGAAGCCAAAGAAGGGGGGTAATGTTTTCTTGGGCCCTTAGAGACATCCTCATTCACTCATCCACAAAACTAATATGCTCTTCCTGGTGATCTCATGTAACTCTAACCAGATAAGGTCATTTCTACCTCCCTAACTTCCACATCCGATTCTCCAGGTCACTAAGGCCAATGGACAGTAGACTATAGAGAGATTGTAACAAACTCATTCATTGTAGACCACAAACGAAAGCTTGTTTCCCGAATCATTCGGATCTTCAGTATATGCTGCTTGGGAATATCAAGACTTACCAGATTTGAGTCAAGTTGATTCATTTGATTTGTATTCCTTATTCAAAGCATAGATAATTGATGAGACAATATTGGACATTTCAGTTGAAATGCTAAGTCTCCTGATTTATTGCTGAGGCAGGCACTTTAATTTAATCTTCAAAATAAGTCATAAAAATTGACTCTTTTGAGTGTCAGTTTAACTCTACAACATTATAAGAATAACCAGCTGAGGCAATAGGGAATCAAGGTCAAATGCCATTTAAGTCTTATGGAAGGAAAGCTAATTTCATGCCTGTTTGTCAGCAAATGGAATGTATTTTTAAAATAATTTTTAAGGTATTTGTCACTTAGCATCTTTTATCCAGTTGAAGATGTACATCTCTTTCCAATTCTATGAGGAAGCTTTCCAAACCCTGGTCCTCACATTCTTTCTCAAACTAAAAGATGGAACCAACAGTGTAGGACTCATTTCCGTGCTGAATTGATTCTTAGGCTAGTAGTTCTGTACATGTGCCTGACCTTTGGCATGGTAATCTACCGAACCCCAGTTTCCTTATCTGTAAAATAGGCATAATAATAATAGCATCTACTTCACAGGGTTGTTAAGGGAATCAAATGAGATAATTCAGGTAAAATGCTTAGCGGAATATCTTATACACACTGACACCAAATATAGGCTTATCACATTTATTATTGTCATATTGTTATTATGCACTCTAAAAATAAAGCCATTGACATGTGTTACACCAACTCCCCAGTCTCTTCTCCATCTGTAAATTTATTTTTTCTGTCTCATCCTTGCATTAGTCAGTTTTGTCCCAGAAAGAGGTCTACTTCCTCTTGATAAGATTCCATTCTCCGTCCATATACTTGACCTTATTTTTTCATGTTGCTTTCTAGATCTTCAATCCCTTCCTAGCTTTGGCTTTTTTGTTTTCTTCAGTCTATAAACATGGGCAAATTCATTCTAATCTGACCAAAAAATACACCCCTTCTGACCCTAGAAACTGTACAAACCCCTCAACTGCTCTATCCATCTCCTACGTTCATACAAACATCTTAAACCTTTGGACATACAATCACTGTATCTTAACCGTTTCCAGTCCCCCACTTGGCACTCTGAGCATGCTGTTTCTAACACTTGAGTCTTTGGGAAAGTCCAGACCTCATTTCTTCATCTAGATATCTTCTCCTTACCATAAAAGATTCACCTCAGGGGATACCTCATCAAGAAGTACGCCCTGACTCTCCTAGGCAGCGGCCATCAGATCCTCCTCTGTAAACCTATGTGATTCCATCTCTCTCCAGTACAGCACTTATCCTGTGTATCATAAGCATCGTGCCCCTCAAAAAACGCTTGCTAGACTGAGGTGACCTCAAATACTATGTCGAAGGACTAACTTTCATGATATCTTTTTTTTAGGATTTTAGATCAAATAATGAACTAAATGAAAAGTAAAATTGCTCTCTTTCCTCTCCCAGAGAAAGTAGCCATCAGCTATATATGAAAATCTTTAGCTGAGAAATATTAATATAAGTTCATTTTGTTAATTTGCTCATCCTTAATGAGCTCCAGTTATTATATATGTCAATAGATGAATAGATAAAGTAGATAGGGAAACATTCTAGAAAGCAAAAGACCTGAGTTAGATCTAGTCAACTGTGTGAATCAACTCTATGATTTTTTTTTTTAAAGATTTTATTTATTTATTAGAGAGAGAGATCACAAGTAGGCAGAGAGGCAGGCAGAGAGAGAGAGGGAAGCAGGCTCCCCGCTGAGCAGAGAGCCCGACGTGGGACTCGATCCCAGGACCCTGAGATGATGACCTGAGCCAAAGGTAGAGACTTAACCCACTGAGCCACCCAGGCGCCCCTCAACTCTGTGATCTTAGAGAATGCATTAATTTCTTCATACTAATTCCTCTTTCTTTATTTTGCCATCTACAAATATGGGAATAGTAGCCTTCACCTTGTCTATATAATGGGGTTGTTAAGAGGTTCAAAGGAGACAATATATGTCAGACCTCTGTATAAATAGCCTAGGGGTGCCTGCCTGGGTGGCTCAGTCAGTTAAACTGAGATCTGACTCTTGATCTCAGTTCTTGATCTCAGGGTTGTGAGTTCAAGCCCCACTCTGGTCTCCAAACTAGGCATGGAGCCCACTTAAATTTAAAAAATAAATAGTCCAGTTGTTATTAGTCCATTAATTGTTAATAGTCCATTGTTATTAAAGCAGGCACAATTGTTATTCCCAAATAATTTATAGTCTAATAATTTAAATTGGTTAATTCTTTCCATTGAATGAATCATACAGTGAAATCAAAGACTCGTCATTAATCTCTGTTTATATTAATAGTTATTAATATTAATTATAATTAATTAATAATATTTATCTTTATTAATAAGCATCAGTATCTGTTTGTATTAATATTTCCAAGGTCATTTAAGGCCAACCTCTTGAATGTCAGAGGTATTTATGGCTATAGATTTATTTCCAGGCCCAAATCTTTGTTTTTTTAAATTTAACTACAAATAAATACCTTGAACAGTTTATTATACCTTTCAAGCCTTTCAACTTAGGTTAAAATTAAACTTACGACTCAATTACAGTTGTAAATGGCTGTTTTTATCTCATTTTACCCTCAAATTGTCAGCTGAAGTTCCTTGGTGAGTGTGGTAGATATGGTTGCTGCTTAGCCAACAGCCTTCTCCCTTCCTTCTTCTACCTTGTTTATGGAATACCAATGACAGCAATGATTTACTAGCCTCTCTCCCAGGAGATGAATTTCAATTGCTCTAAGCCAATCATAACAACCTCATTCTTCTTTGCCAATGATTGGTTTACAGGTTGGCATGTGACCCAAATCTGCCTCATGAAGTCTAAGGGGTCTATTGTGCAGGAATGAAGGATGTTCCGGGAAAGATTTTCTTCTCAGATAAAAAGAACTAGATATGCAAGAAGAAACTTTATTTCTTCCAGCTTTTAGATATTGTTATGAGAGGACATGTTGGTTGGCACTCTGGCCAGCTGTCTTCAGACCATGGAGGAAAAGTCAGGAGACCTATAGAAAAGGTGACATCCATAAACTTCTGAATTAACTGACCCCGGAACTGCTTACTCACCATTAGAAGAGTAAAAAAGATAGGCCGAAGTATGAAACATGATACTTTCAACTAGAATATAAAGGAGACCTAAAATAGGCAGACTTGAATAGGCACTTTGCATAGAACATATGCAAATCATTGAATAATATGTGATAGAGCAGTCAACGTCATTGGTCTTCAGGAAAATGCAAGTTAAACCACAACATACCCTCCAGAGTTGGTATAATAAAAAAGACTGACAAACTAAGAGGAGGTGGAGATAGGAGGACACCAGAATTCTGGGATTGTTGTTGGAAGGGTAAAGTGGTACAAGTTCTCTGGGAAACTCTCAGACACTATCTAGTAAAAGGACTTATGCATACCTGCTGAAGCAGCAATTCTACTCCTCGGTATCACCCCAGAGAAATGTGGACTGTGTGTTTACCAAGAGTACTCAGCAGTACTCTTTTGAATACCCTCAAATTGGACACAGCCCAAATATTCATCAGCGTCCAGTGGATACATACATTATGGCATATTCATTAAATCAGATACTAAAGACCACTATAAATAGGGGTGCCTGGGTGGCTCAGTCCACAAGCAGCCAACTCTTGTTTGGGCTCAGGTCTTCATCTCAGGGCTGTGGGATCAACCCTGCATGGGGCTTCTCCTCAGTGCACAGTCCCACCGTCTGCTTCAGTTTCTCTCTTTCCCTCTCCCTCTGCACACCCCCCTCAAATAAATAAAATCTTTAAAAAAAAAAGAATATAAATATATAAACGACTGCTACCCACAACATAATACTTTTTTTTTTTTAAGATTTATTAATTTTAAGCAGAGGGAGAGGGCGAGAGAATCTCAAGCAGACTTCCACTGAGCCCAGAGCCAGGGACACGGGGCTCATCTCCCGACCCTGAGATCAGGACCTCAGGTGAAAGCAACGATTGGACTGTGCCACCAGGTGCTCGAATACAAATACATTTCATAAACGTAATTTTGAGCAAAGAAAGCAGGCATATCATATGATTCCACTTGCATAAAGTTCAAAAACAAGCAAAACTTAGTTTCTAGTCTTAGAAGTCAAGGCAGTGACGGGGAAGGGGGCCATAAAAGGATTTTCCCACCGGTGGCGATGTCCTGCTTCTTGATGATGGGTTTTCATTGCATTACATGTTCTGTTCACTTTCTGCATGAACATTAAGTTATGTGTTAGTATCTGTAGAGTTGACCCCGGAACAACACAGATCTGAACCGCATGGGTCCAACTATACACTCTTTTTGGTTTGGGTTTTTTTTTTGGCTGCACAAGCTTTATTGTTCCCATTTGGTCCAGGGTTGGGTGAGGGGCTCCGGGGTGGCTAGAAAGCTGGGTAGCGGCTATAGGAAAAGGCTCCCGCAGAAGCCCCGAGACCAGGGGATATCAGAGGGGTCCCTCAAGAGCCGCCGGGCTCCGGAGGCTCCGGGTGATGCTGGAGGAGGAGCCCCCGTACGAGACGTTCGCGGGCCGGCCCACCGGTGCCCAGGCTGCGCAGGCGCCCCACGGGGTCGCCATTTCCGGATGCGTTTCACCTGCTCTCCCAGGAAGTAGCTCCCCAGGAGGTCCCAGAGGCAGGTGCGCAGCCGCAGAACCCGGGGCATGAAGATCCAGAAAGGTCTGGTTCAGGCTCTTCGCCAGAGTCATGGTGGCTTCCATGGTCCAGAGGTTTACCCCGTGCCTCTTGGAGCAGCTTCCGCGTCTGGAAAACTGCCTGGCGCCCTGCTGGGTTTGCAGCTTCAGGAGCTGCTGGGGCGCCCCCCCCCGCCCCCATATCTCCTCCTCCGCCAACCCCGCGAAAGAAGTGGCACTCGGTCAGAGTCACAGCCTCCCGGGAGGCAGGAAGCCCAAAGAGAGGTAAGTGCAGGAGGCCCGGATGCTTGGTGACCTGGCGTTTAGCAGCAGCTCCTGTGGAATGGTTTTGAGCAATCTGGGAGCTCCTGGCTGGGGGCAGTAAGGAGCTAAGCTCAAAATTAGGGCTTGGCTGGTCCCCAGGGTAGGGGGTGGCTGAGAAGATAGTTCGGAAGGTTGCAACTGGAGAAGAGGTTGGAGGGTGGTCAGAGGCTGGAAGGAGGGGCAGCCTTGGGTTTGTTTCTTGGAAATAGTGTTGAAGGAAGGGACAGGTCTGCCGGATTGCTGGGGGCACTGCCTATAGGCTGTTTCTTTTTTTACAGTACAGGACTGGAAATGTCTTTTCCTTACCACTTTCTTAATAACATTTTCTTTTCTCTGGCTACTGTATTTGCGAGAATACCATATTAGTGCATATAACATGCAAAATATCTGTTAATTCACTGTTTGTGTTATCAGTAAGGCTTTGGGGCATCAGTAAGCTCTTAGTAGTTAAGTTTGGGGGGAGTTGAAAGTTATGCTTGGATTTTCTACAGTGGGAAGGTCAGCACCCCTAACCCCCATGTTGTTCAAGGATCAGCTGTACTTCTTCCAAATAAATGTTTGCTTCAGTAAAAAGGCTATGAAAAAATAATTGAAAGGGAAGAAAAATAAGGTAAGAAGAAATTAAAAGGAACAGAAGATAAGAGGAGTGTAAAGGGAAAATAGCGTTTGCCAAGGGTGGTGGGGACTCAGCAGTACTGCGTGCGGCTCCTACAAGCCTTTTGTGGGTTAAATGCTTCTCCAGCGCCTTCAGTCTAGACTCTGGCTGTTCCTTGTTGTTCCTGAAAATAAAAAGTAACTTGATTTTCTCTGAAAAATTAGAATTCACTGTTTGGAGCTACTCATGTGCCAGAAGTAGTCAGATCCTTGTGATTGTGATTCTTGAATGATTTCATAGTTATGAGTCCATTTCTATTTCTGGGTAGCACATAATCTTAGATGCATAAATTTTATTTGTACTCCTTAGACTAATAGACTAGCAAAGTCAATGCATTTTCCAAGTGTATAAAGAAGTATGTGATGCAGTGTGTATAATCAGTATGGGATTTAGGTAAAGACTTAATAATTAACAATCTTTTAAGTTGTTGCCGGACCTTGGTGATTTGCTTCTCTTTTAGAACTCCTCCCACATTAGCCCCTAATCCATATTGTTGAACAGTAAATTCTATTCTGCCTTGATTGTTGGCAGGTTTGGTTTGTTTTATTTTTCCCTCCGCATATACTAGTTTTGGCCTCCTGCTTAGACCACAAGCCAGTTGCAGGTAGGATCCCTGTCTTAGAATATTTTAAAATTTTCTCTAACCTTTGGGCTTTATTCATAGTGAATATGCAATTTTTACTGAGTAATTGCTGGTCACTGTCATGCTTAGGTTTAATAAGGAGAGACCATGCGCATGGGCAATTGGCAGGGAATTTTTCTTGGCAGCACTGAAGGAGAGAATGGGTATTCTTCTGTTTATGGTGTTATAGGAACTCAAAGAAATGGACTAGGAACATCATGAAAGTCTCTATCAGTCCTATGGCCTATGCACGTGACAGATACAACAGGCAAATTATTGTTTGCCTTACCCAGTACCAAACAACTGGGTTGACTTTTTTTTTTTTAAATAGAATTGACTAAATTACCCAATTGTTTTGTCTTTGTGTAGACAGAGCCTGGGATTCTATTGATGAAACCATATTTCATGTTCATGCTCTGCAACAGCTGTAGTTCACCGAATTGAAATAACTTAATGAGGTATTGATTTTGCTGCTCCCAGCATGATCTGAAATAACCACCAAAATTGTGGAAGGCAACATCACAAGGGATGGGGAGAAAGAAAGGTGAATTTCTAATGAATACACTAGATGAGTTCCTGTCAACTTGATTATTTGAATTGGATGCTTGAGAATTAGAGAAATGAATTATTTAATTGGAGATGAAAAATATGAGTTCATTTTGCTCGTTTGGAATTTGGAATTGGAACTGAATCACATGCACTTCAGGAAACATAAAAGTTGGAAAAAAAAAAACCCAACCAAAAACAACCCTAGCTCAGAGATAAATTATAGTGGTAAGTTATTTTTCAAGCCAATTTTTAGTTGTTCAAACTAGAAGAAACGGAGAAAGCCTTAGAGTGGAAATAAGACTCTAGGGAAAGGAAATAAAGGAACTGTTCCTTTTGCATATTTCCTAAATACTCCCTGGTGGCTCTTAATGAGCTGCATTATTGCGGTTTGGCTTTGGAGTTGGATGGAGCTCTGCCATAAATTAGCAAGATGGAGAGAATTTGAATGAGGGTATTGCACAGACAGGCATACAGGAAACCTCTGCCTCATATTCCATTTGGCTAGATTCTGATTCTGTGGATGAATGGTTGCCATCCTGAGGGCCATCTCAAAGTTACTCAACTTTGCAAAGAACTTTCTAGAATCACGGGGTCGACAGCTCAGCTGCTCAGGTAAATTTATATTGACCAGACACATTGTCCTAAGCCACTTACCCTCTTCCCAATTGTCCCGTCTCCTTTCATTAAGAAAACCCATTGATTATTTGTCTGAATGAAATAAATTTGGTGTTCCCCAAGAACACGGAGTGCTTCTATTACAGAACAGATTAGAACCAGAAAGGATGGGGCGCCTGGGGGGGCTCAGTCAGTTCAATGTCTGCCTTTGGCTCAGGTCCTGATCCCAGGATCCTGGGATCACATCCCACCTGGGGCTCCTTGCTTAGCAGGGAGCTTGCTTCTCTCTCTGCCCCTCCCCCTGCTTAAGCACTATTCTCTCCCCGCCCCCTCGCAAAAATAAATTAAAAAAAAAACAAACAAGAAAGGATGGCACAGTCTACCAGAAGAGGAAATGGTCCCGTAGCAAAGCAGAAGAGGTTAGGGGAGGAGGTCATAAGGAAGAATTCCCAGTGAATTGCATATGGTGAGGCGGCCTTGGTCAAGGAAATCATTGGGAAGAAAATAAGCAGCCTCCTATTAAGAAGGGCCTCTTAGGGCCCTTAAACGCTCAGATGCCTTCTCAAATTTAAATTTGACTTGGCTTCTTGATTTCAAGCAGATTCCTTTAAAGTAGTGGTTCTCAGCTTGGGACAAGGGTGATTTTTGCCTCCCAGGGGACATTTGGAGATGTCTGGAGACATTTTGGTTGTCACAGCTGGGGAGGAGGGTGGCATCCAGTGAGTCAAGGCCAGGGTTGATAAATATGTTCTACTGCACAGGACGACCCCCTTCCCCCCTTTGGCTCCTTACAACAAAGATTGATCCGGCCCCAAATGTCCAGAAGGACCAGGTTGAGAATTCCTGAAAGGAAGGACCTATTTTTATGGTCATGGAAGAAGGAGGATCTAATAAAAAATTAGGAAGGACTTAAGTTCTGCCGAGTCAAGGAGAGAAATACCAGCCAGAGAGGCAAAGACCCGACAAGATGATTTACCGCTCTGGTCAGGTGCATGGAGTTCCAGGACTGTGACGTTTGGACTGTGTGACTTCGAATCACTTTGGCTGCTCGCCCAGAGTCTCAGGGTTGCAGCTGATTTGCATATAATGATGTGTTTACATAAAATGTAGTTCTAATAAATACAAGCAGCAGTGGGTGGTTTTTCTTTAATGTATCTTCTCCATTGCCAGATAATGATCATTTATTAGGCATCTGCTGGGCCCTGGTGCTATGTTCAGTATATATTTTTTAAAGGTATTCACATCTACTTTCCTTTGTTTTAAAACAGCAGCCTACATCGGCTATCCCCGGGAGGATAGTTTAATTGTTCCAGAAATAGAAGGATCTTCTTTTGAGTCCCCTCGCGTTTCCACATGTAGAATAAGTTAGTACAGAGGAAATACAGCTCCGGGGTGGGAAGACTTTCAGGGTTTCTGCACTAGGAAAAGTAGTTCTCATGCACTTGAAATATTAACCGTCCTAAGGAGCTTAAAGGGATTTGCATGTTACAACCTTAAACAGTGTTATTCTAGGTCTGTTTCCTGGGTCTCAAATGAGAAGTCGGGTCTGAGGAGCTCTGAAGTCTCTTTCCGCTAAGAGTCTAGGATTCTGTTCTTCTCTGCCAGCCAGTTAAAAGTGAGGCATTGGGTCCTGCGCTCAACCGGACAGGGTGCAGGGTTTTGAACCATTGATTTCAAGGGCCTCAGGAAGCTGGTAAGACTTTTTGAATATGTGCATTTACCTGGGGTGGATTTCCATATTTATATGATAATCTAAATAGCCTGGGATTCTAAAAAAATTAAGATCTCCTGCAGGGAGATGTAATGCTAATGAAGTTAGCATATTAGTAGAGGAAACTCTATCCCATAGCCCAAGACCTCACCACGGACCCTGGGATCTACATGCAAATGCGTGCTATTAGTCACAGAGGCACAAGAGAAGACCACACATGGGAGGGGGGAGCCCTGTTCTCTACTCACACAGGGAGCACGGATAACAAAGAGCTGCTGTGAAATCTCATCCATCAGAGCTACGTGTGGGATTCTGGAGGACCAATAAATGACACTCATCTTTCTCTCCAGACTGTGGAGCCAGTAGAGAGACAGGCTGGAGAAGACAGACAGATGGGGAGTAAAAAGAAAGTTGGCTTCATTATTGATTAAGCTGATGGGGAAACGTGGCTTTGCGTTTGGGCCAGATAGGCTTAGTAATACTGCCCCTGAATTTGGAAGAGTTATCGCAGCTGCCGCTGGCACAGTCCGCGCAGGTGAGCTCCTTTCCTGCAGCCGAATGGACCCTCTGATCCGCAGCAGGCCATCGTCTCTCTGAAGGGGCTGCACCTGACGTTGCTCTGCTCTCTCTACTGACCTCAGCAATCTGGTGTAGACGTCTCTCCTCCCCGGAAGAGCAATGGACCCAAAGGGTGGGGAGCAGCTTGCTTTCCCCAATAACTTTCCCTTCTGGGGGTTTTGGATGCATATTATCAGCTCTCTTTAGAACATCAGGAGTTAGGAATACATTTTTCCCCCCAATTTTAAGTGCATCTCTGAATCAATGGCAGATTGAAATACAGTTGTGGTGGGGAGATACCATAAGTGATTTATTTTTAAAAACGGAAATAAAAGCCCTTCAAGGCCATAGAAAACAGGACTAGAATTGATCAGAGTTTTCGGAGAGACTGCCTAGTATCTCTTGAGGCCAACGGATGAGTCAGACATCATCAGATGGAGCTAAAATATACGGGGAGGAAGCGCTTTAGATCAAGGGGTAGGGGGAGCGGGCATCAGAGGAGAGATCCCTTACGTGAACCATGGACCGAAGTTGTGTCACGTTCTGGGAGAGACTTTTCCTTCTCTCACGTTACCTGCCTTGGCTCTCCGAAGAGAGTTTTCTGGCTTTCTATCAGACATTCTCCAAACTTAAAATGCTTTTAAGTTGTCACTCTTCTGGAATAATAACAGCAGCTATCTCTTGGGTAAGGGCCAAGACAGGGCGTTTGTGGGGGAGGCAGGTGTTCTCAAGGGGTTTCCGGGTTCCTCAACTGCAGGGTGACCCGATGCCCCACTTTGTCTCCTGGGTCTCAGTTTATACCTGATGTCTCAGTGTAACTAGTAAATGTACTTCCATTCACCCTCAAGAGTGTCCTAATTTGGATCATAAATTATATGTTCACTCTACTTTTCTTTAATATTTAGTTTTTGCCTTTTTAAAAAAGGAGTGGATTTATTGCCACTTGTGTAATTAAAATTCCTTTTTATAGAAGACAACGTTGTGATTTCTGCCTTTAAGGAGAGCCAGTTGATCATAATAATAAAGCGGGCACTGATCCGGTGCTTTGCACCTTTCAGAACCCTTTAACAGATTTAATTAAAGGGTTAAATGGCAGGGGGTCAATTTATTTTGAGTAGAGTGGATGAATAGGTGAAGCTGGAGTGACAAGGACAGCATTAATGTATTAATTACACATTATCAACATCATCTCACACCTTTGTGCAGTTTTGTTTCTACCTAAGCTAGTCACTATCGTGTGAAACTTCTTTCTTGTCTGTTTCTCGGTGGCCAGTGAATACTTTAAATCATGTTGATCTTTCAAAGAGTTGGCATTTCTTCCCTACTTATAATTCATACTTTCTTTAGCCTCTAATTAGAACTCTTTATTTTTCCAGCCTCCATCAAGATTCTAGTTTTTGTACACATTATCGTGTAATGCGAAATAAACCTGGTAAGAGGGTGAACATTCCTGGTCCCAAAACACATTCCTGGGGGGCATGGTGTCTTCTGTTTGGGATGGAGTCTCTGAAACCCTCTTTGTACATGACGCTGCACACAGATATTCTCTACCATGTTGTGAAAACCAGCCTGTCCTCTGTCCCTCCATCCTAACCCTGACCCTCCCATCTCTCCCTCCCTTCTCTCCCTTCTCCCCCCTTCCTCCCTTCCTTCTCTCCATTCTCCCCAACCATCCTTCCTTCTTCCCTCCTCCCTTCTTTCCTTTTTAAGTAGGCTCCATGCCCAGTGTGGAGCTCAGCATGGGGCTTGAACTCACAACCCTGAGCTCAAGACCTGAGCTGAGATTAAGAGTCAGATACTTAACTGACTGAGCCACGCAGGCGCCCTGTATCTCCATTTATTAATGGCTCTGTCATGTAGAAAAGAACAGAGAGCCTATATAAAGCAAGGTGGGTTGCCTCTTTTTTCCTTCCCTTCAGAACTCATTGCCAGGGGGTAGGCTAGCATGATGGAATTGTCAGTACCTGGACTCACACTAGCGATTGTGTCCCTGCCTGATAGCTAACCTGTAGGACCCTAGTACAGAAGCATTGCTCCTTAAAATAGGGAAATATTTCTGAAGCATTGGACAGATAGCTAGTTCCAAAGGCTCCCTCTCAGTTTTGGTGCCCCCAGTTTCCTTGACTCTCCCTTCAGGTACTGCTGGGTGTCCCCAGATCCAGCAAACAAAGACCAACACCTGGCATAGCAAGGGGCTTCTGGTGTCTTGCTCCAACCCCATCTGATGAGCTGGTGCCCCTGCCCTATTAGGTTGTCGACTGCCATCCCTGGTTGTTCTCTGGGACCTCTTCTTTGAGGTGCTTACACGTGAATTTGGTATGACATTCTGCAATTTAAAAAATGGAAATTAAATTAGGACTTTGGAATTGAGTTCAGTTCTTTCCTCATTGTGTGTGTGTGTCTGCGTGTGTGCACGCGTGCATGTGTGTGAATGTGTGTATGGGGACGTGTGTGCACATGTGCACATCGTAATGAACCTGACTCATTTTCTATTTTTTTAGGGTGTCTCCAATTAACATTTCTGCTCAAAAATTGGGCTGTTTTGTGTGCAAAGAAGACACCTTTTAGAGGTGGTCTTTTCAAACAGAATATGGAAATTTGTTAGTACCTGACATGGTCATCCAGTCTTTAGATAACTTTGGTAATGGAGAGTTCACTCCCCCAGACGTCATTTTTGCCTCTGAAGTAAATTACATAGGGTGATCAACAGCCATTTCTCAGAAATGCTCTTTATGGCAAAGAGCCCTGTTGGGTAGGCGGCACAGGGTTCATCCCTTTGTGTAAGAATGTTTCTCTGGATGATCTTCCCTTCGCCATCTTCTCCATACGCATATTCATGAACACTTTACAACATTTGAGAAATGTCACAAACCTAAAGAAACCACACGATCCTGATTCCTATCTTTCGGCTCAGAAATATGCTCTGCACATTTAGGTAATCAGTCCTTAGGTAATCGATTGTTTCCATCAAAGGAATGAATGCATGAAGAATGAAGGACCCCAGGCAGACATTTTTTTTTTTTTTTTTGGCCTTTATAGAAAATTTCCCCAGGATAGAAACTTGGTCCATCTGATTGGCCTGTTTCAATATTTAATCATAGCAAAAATCAAGAGTTTTGCCTTATGCCCAGATGAAATCTCTCTACCTTTAATTAAAGCTAATTTCTTCTTCTTGACTACTCTGTGTGTGTTTCCTTTGCTGGCTGCATTCCCAGATCACCATTCTTGTCGAAGGGAGGAGGAAGAAAGACCAAGTGCGTATTACAGGAGTCTGCTATTCTAGAGAACTCTACTACCAAATTTACCACCCCATATAGTGATGGGGAACATTTCCCTTCGTCATCCTAGATATCTGATCACATTAAAAAGTCAAAAAGAAAATGCTGTGCACTTTGCTATGGCAAGTGAGGAGGCCTCCTCCCCTTGTATACTGGTTCATGTGTCAGCTTTGGGTGTTCAGAGAGAAGGAAAAGGCTGTCACTAGACATGGGGGGGAAAGCACTGCACTTTTTTTTTTAACTGTTCATTACAACCTATGCTCAAAGGTAAAAGTAAGAATACGTATTTTGCCTCTTGAGCTTGACCTTCTAACTTCTAATTAGGCCAAGTAGCAGACCCTCACTGACTGCCTCAGAGTGTGCTCAGGAAGGCGCAGACAGACGAATCACGAGACTGTGTTCTAGGACTTCAGTTCTGGTTATGTGCAGAAATGTAGCAATGATCCTTTTTTTTTTTTTTAAAGATTTTATTTATTTGACGGAGGGAGGGGGGAGAGCGCACAAGCAGGGGAAGCAGCAGAGGGAGAGGGAAAAGCCGGCTTCACCCCAGGACCCTGGGATCATGACCTGAGCTGAAGGTAGTCGCTTAACCAACTGAGCCGCCCAAGTGCCCCCCCAATGATCCTTAAATGGCAAAACTCATGACTTCATTTGACTTTTAGTTTCTATGATTTTAAAGGGATACTAAATTTGAAAGAGACTTTAGAGAGCTTATAGTCTAATCCCTTTTGCAGAACAGGAAATTGTTGCTCATGCACTGACCATAAACAAATATTCTTCCTTAAAGGACTGAGCATTGAGGAGCAGTACTGAACAACATCGAACAATAATCTTTACCTCTTTGGAAAAATCTGGACCGTATCCCGACACCCCACCGCCAGGGTGCCCATCAGTTAGTTAATATGTAGAAAGGAGGAATACAGCGCCTCCGGTGTCCCTGGCTTGGTGGGTGTGTCCTTTAGGACATTTAATCTTTTAAAAATTAATTCTGTCATTATGGAATAATGTCTTGATATCTGAGCTATGAGGGAGAGAGTCCTGGGCAAATAACACATGTGGATTATTCTCCTGATGAAAAATAATAATCAAATCATCACCTTTTTTATTTTTAAAGATTTTATTTATTTATTTATTTATTTGACACAGAGAGAGAGATCACAAGTAGGCAGAGAGGCAGGCGGAGAGAGAGGGGGAAGCAGGCTCCCCACTGAGCAGAGAGCCTGATACGGGGCTCGATCCTAGGACCCTGAGATCATGACCTGAGCCGAAGGCAGAGGCTTTAACTCACTGAGCCACCAGGCACCCCACCTTTTTGATTTTTAAATGTTTCCTATAATTGTGGTTGTTTTGAGGTCTTTTTTTTTTTTTTTTTTTAAATAAAGCTCTGTGTGGGCTTCAATTTCCTTACTGGATTTTTTTAAACAAACATATGCCGAATGTCTATCATTCATTTATTTATTCAACAAGAATGTATTTAGTGTTTGTTATTATCCGTACTGCTCTAGGTGCTGGCGATATAGTAGAAATAATAGGAATTCCTACACTCACAGAGCTTTTGGTCTCATTACAAATACAGGTGAATAAGATGAATCCTGTCTTTGCTTCCCTGAGCTTAGAGATTAGCAGGAAAGACAAAATCTAAATTGATTGCTATAATTAGTATGATGAATATTCATTACAGGGATAACAGAAGGTATAGAATACCCAATGACTGATTACCTAAATATGTACAGAAAACAGGGCAGTGAATCCAAGTTCTGAGGTCCAGGGAGGTTATGCAAGAAAGGGAGAGAGAGACGTTTAAGCTGGTTCCTGAAGGGTGAGTAGGAGTTCAGAGATCTAGGGGAGTGGGAGAAAGAATGATTTGTCAGAGGGAATAACATGTGTGAGTTTTGGAATTGAGAGAAAGAATGGCACATTTGTAAGACCAGAATGAGCTAGAGCAGAATATGGAGGGGGGAAGGTATGAAATGAGGTCCCCTTGTTGAGGGCTTTGCAAACCATCTTAAGGAAACCATACTGTATTTGAAGGGCAGTGTTGAGCCACTGTGCGTTTTAAAGCATATTGCTTTTATTTAAGGATCCCTCTTATAGCGAAATGGGTAAGAGAATGGAAGGACAAACCGTAGATGAAAGGAGTGACCAGCAGTTGACATAATTTAGGTAGGAGATGCTGGCAGAGGGAATGGAATGAAATGTAGGGATTCGAGTAACACTTTGCAAGTAGAATGATTCGACATGAGTGCGAGCCACTGAAGTGAATGGTCATGTATGTGTAAGAAGGACAATTCAAGGGTGGCTTCTCGAATGTGGTTCTGGATTCAGAGAGCTACAGCTCTGATCGCCAGGCCCTAGATCTGTATAATTTCCCATCTTTCCGTTTCTCTTCTTTTATTTGAGGATGTGTCTGTGTATCTGGCTAGCCAGCTCTCTCTCGCAGGCCTTCATACAAAGCAGAACCCCCATGTTACAGTTGAATCTGTGTTCCAGTGAGAATTGTTATATAATAGTCATTGGGCCCCCAGCTAGGTTTTAACGTAGACGGATGGTCATCTGAATTCTGTTCAACAGTATTCAACAGCTAAAGAGAACCTCTAAAATGACTATGTCCCAACTAGCTAAGGTGCCGTCTACCAGTTGACCATTAACTTCCTCAACTGTTCCACTCAGAAAGCAGACTTGAGGTCCTGTTTTCCCTCCCCTCCCCTCCCCTCCCCTCCCCTCCCCTCCCCTCCCTCCCTCCTTCCAGGATTTTTTTATGTATTTGACAGAGAGAGATCACAAGTAGGCAGAGAGAGAGAGGGGGGAGCAGGCTCCCTGATGAGCAGAGAGCCGGATGCGGGGCTCGATCCCAGGACCCTGAGATCATGACCTGAGATGAAGGCAGAGGCTTAATCCACTGAGCCACCCAGGCGCCCCCTGTTTTCCTTTTCTGAATTGACTGTTGTTCGGGGCTGATTGCACATTACCCATTGCTTTTGTATTGTGAAAACTCTATCTACTCCCTCTCTGAGTCAGAAGGGGAATCATTTGGATTAATATTTTATTGTTTTAAAATGCCTCCACGATGCTATCTGATTCATTCTCATAACAATTTTGGGAGACAGGAAGGAAGCAGGTAAATGCGCACTTCACACAGTTTTTACTTAATGGCAAATTTAGTGCTGTTTGGTCATAGATGAAAAATGAAGAAATTATTCATGTGGAATCTAATTTAAGATCATCATTCTTGGTGACTTTTATGACTTGCTTCTGGCAGGAATTTTGTTTGTTGTAGTAATATGAGGAATGTTCTATGCTTTGTATTTGAAGGTGACACCACTATCCCCCCATTAGTTGTACGTGTGCTTTGAGATGTTTTTCTAATGGAAAGGACAGATTTTCATTAAGCCATTTGCACTTTCTCTTGACATTGTGACTATTGACACACATTTCTGATGCCTGACTTGGGATAGGTATTATAGTTCCAACCACCAGCAGAGAAAAACAAATTGCCCGCCTGGGGATTTGAACTTTTGCCACTAGCCTCATTAGCACAGTGCACTAACCAACTAGGGTAGCCACAGGCGTGCAATTATAGCACAGCATGAATCAAACCTGGTCCGGGGCCCTGAAATTTAACCTTTGACTATATCCATTAGCCTTGACACATCTCCATGAAAGAAGGGGGCCTTTCTCTCGAGGCATATACTCCAAAATGATTTGATGTTCTCTTTCATAGAGCTCTCTCTCTCAAACTTAATAAAGATGGGAGCATTAGTGAATCTCGAAATAAAATTTAGTTGTTTCCATAATACTAGGTATTTATTTTTGAGGAATATTTATAAACATGGTCATTCATCTGTGACAATTGTTTTCAATAACTACTCTTTCATAGTAAGGGCGTGCTTGAGCCACATTTGAATTTATGTCTGTCCACATGGGGGAGAGAATAGCATTTTAGAATTGGAGCACTGCCATCAGAACACCGTCCAAAGTGAGAGCTTCACAGAAGTACTACAGAGTGGATCATTTCGAACCAGTGGCAGTTACGTGGATATTAAAAACAAGGGGGACACCTGGGTGGCTCAGTCAGTTAAGCATCTGCCTGGGCTCAGGTCATGGTCCCAGGGTCCTGGGATCGAGCCTTCTGTCGGGCTCCCTGCTCAGCGGGTCTGCTTCTCCCTCTCCCTCTGCTGCTCCCCTTGCTTGTGTGCTCTCTCTCTCTTTGACCAATAAATAAATAAAACCTTAAAAAAAAAAGACACTCAGAGAAGGGAAGACGCTATGGACGTGGACGTTACGCTTACAAACTATGTTAGTTTGCTGTGGCTGAAAGAACGAAATACCGTAGAATGGGTGGCGTAAGCAACTGATGTATTTCTCCCAGTTTTGGAGGCTGGGGAGTCCAAGATCAAGGTTGGACCTACGGATCTGGTTCCTGGTGAGGTTCTCTTCCCGGCTTGCAGACCGCTGTCTTCTTGCTGTGTCTGCACGTGGCAAGAGGGAATGCTCTGGTCTCTTTCTCTTCTAGGGGCACGCATCCTGTTGTGCGAACTGCGTTCCTCGTGTCTTCATCTAAACCTAGGTTCCATCCTCAGGCCCTCCCTCCAGATACTGTCACTTTGGGCATTGGGCATTGAGGTCTCCACATATGGATGTGAGGGGACTCGAACATTCCGTCATAACAAAAACTGAAAGGAACTTGACTCTTTGGACTGGCAAACAAATTCCTTTGTCTCCCTCACTCGCTCACTCAGCTAGCCTTCAGGTCCTGCTGATTCTGCCGTCCACGTCTTTCTCGAATCCAAACCTCAGGCTAGGGCACCAGCGTGCTGACCCGGACCTTCTCATTTCTCAAGTGGACAGCACCAGAAGCTCCCACCAGTCTGCTGCCTCCAATCCTACCTCCCTTTAATCTACTTTTCCTAATTTGTAACATGGAAAAGAGTTCCTGTCACTCACTTGCTCCAATTCTTTCCAGGGATTGCTGTTACTCTTAGGATGATTGACCGCTATATTCCCCAGCACCAATAACCACACCTGCACATAAGTGCTCCATGAGTAGAAGCGTGCGTGCATAATAATACCTAGTAAGTCCTCTCTTTCTCGATGCATCTATGTATGTATATTGATATATGTATAGATAGAAAAAGAGTTTTTTTTAAAGATTTTATTTATTTGATAGAGAGAAAGAGATCACAAGTAGGCAGAGAGGCAGGCAGAGGGAGAGGGGGAAGCGGGCTCCCTGCTGAGCAGAGAGCCCGATGCGGGGCTCAATCCTAGGACCCTGAAATCATGACCTGAGCTGAAGGCAGAGGCTTAACCCACTGAGCCACCCAGGCACCCAAGAAAATGAGTTTTTTTTAAAAGACAATTTAAGAGCAGGTTTAGGCTTTAGGCTCACAGTGACATTAAGAGGAAGGTACAAGGACTTCCCGTATATCCTTTGCCCCCACACATGCATAGCATTCTGCATTACCGGCGTTCCCGCCAGAGTGGTACACTTCTTAGAATTGGTAAACCTACACTGATACATCATAATCACCCAAAGTCCATAGTTTACATCAGGGCTCACTTGGTATGATACATTCTGTGGATTGGACAAAAGTATAATGTGGATTTGGACAAGAGTTGGGCTCATGCTCATATCCATCATTGTAGTGTCATATGGAGTATTTTCATGGCTCTAAAAATCCTCTGAACTCTTCCTACTCGTCGCTCCTCCAACCACCCCCGCCCAAACTTTGGGAGCCACTAATCTTCTTACTGTCTCCATAGTTTTGCTTTTTCCAGAATGTTATATAGTTGGAATCATATAATAGTAGCTGCTTCAGACTGGCTTCTTTTACTTAGTAATATGTGTTTCAGTTTCCTCCATGTTTTTTCATGGCTTGATAGCTCATACCTCCTTGGTGCTGAATAATATTCCGTCGTCTGGATATACCACAGTTTATTTATACATTCACCTACCAAAAGATTTTCTGGATGCTTCCAAGTTTCTGCAATTATAAATAAAGCTGCTGTAAACATCCATGTGTAGGTTTGGGGTGGACATACATTTCCATCTCCTCTGGATAAATAACAAGCAGCACAAATACCGGATCATTTGGTAAGAGTATGTTCAGTTTTGCAAGAAACTGTCACGCTGTCTTCAAAGTGGCTGTACCATTTTGCATTCCCACCAACAAAGAAGGAGAATTCCTGTTGCTCTACGTTTTCACCAGCGTTTGGTTTTCTTAGTGTTTCAGATTTTGGGCATTCTTTTTTTTTTTTTTAAGATTTTATTTATTTATTTGTCAGAGAGAGAGAGAGAGAGAGAGAGAGAGCGCGCAAAAGATCACAAACAGGGAGAGAGGCAGGCAGAGGGAGAAGCAGACTCCCTGCAGAGCATGACCCTGGGATCATGACCTGAGCTGAAGGCAGATGCTTAACAAACTGAGCCACCCAGGCGCCCCTAGCTTCTGGCCGTTCTAGTAAGTGTATAGTGATCAATAAACATGTTATGAATGAACCTCACTTATACCGTGGGACTGGTATGACACCACTGAAGAGCTGGTGTTTTTGTTGAGTGCTACAAATATACATTATTTATGTCCAGAATCAGAATACAGATGTCACCCCTTAGAAAATACTGACCCATCAAGGGAGTAGCCTGCCATTTCTCTGCTCTATGCCTGTGGCTCATCAGTGGTCGTCTTTAGAGAACCGGAAGCCACACATGGCTTGGCCACCATTTTTTTTTCTTAATGATTTTTTTTCCTTTTTAATGATTTCACAGTAACTTGCCTCAATGGAAAGAAAATAACTGATGGCAGTTATTTAAAAAAAGATTGTCTTTAACTTTGTCTAAAGAAAACTTAGCTGCATTTTTTGCCTGTATACAAAAGTGGAAATTATTGAAAAGACTGCTGACTCTAATGAGCTAAGAAAAATACCACTCCAGTTTCATGTTGAAATGTTTATACCATGAGTTCATAAATATGGAAAGAGGCAAGGCTAACCTTATGCTTTTCAACCCGTCAAAAATTGAAATAATAGTTAAATGTTTAAAATGTTTCATAAGGTTTGGTTTTCCAAGATATGTATTCCTGATCTCTAAAATTAGGAAATAAATTGAAACAGTTGCCTATAAAAGAGTATCAAATAAGCTTTCAATAAAGGTTGACCAAATTTTTAGAAGTTTAGATCCTTTTATTACTGAGTATGTACTTAATAGGAATAACAGTTTATAATAACTACTAACTGAATCTCTGTTTTCGATTTATTGTTACATTTACATGCATAAGTATAATTTCAACCTCATGCTATTTCCGTGAGTCCCATGTAATCATTTTAATCTGGCAGAAAAGGAGACTAAGGATCAGAATGGTTAAATGGCTTGTCTGAGAGCACATAGGATGAGATAGTAGTGGAGTAGGACGTTTCCTGCCTGGGTGAGCCCCTTCCCCTGAGTGTGTCTTGGATTCCAGTTAATGACTTTCCAGCGAGCTGTCTGAATTTTTGCTGTTTAAATGTTACTTTGCTGCAGCTGATATTCCTGAAAATCAGTTTGCTGTCAGGGAAGATTTCTTAAAGAGTAGTCCACATTTGGGGCGCCTGGGTGGCTCGGTCGGTTAAGTCAGACTCTTGGTTTAGCGTGAGTTCCTGATCTCATGGCTCATGGCTAATGGGATCAAGCCCTGAGTTGGGCTTCATGCTCAGTGGGAGTCTGCTTGAATATTCTGTCCCTCTGCCTCTCCCCCTGCTTGCAAGTGCATGCTCTCTCTCTCTCTCTCAAATAAATAAATCTTAAAAAAAAAAAAAGAGTAGTCTACATTCAGTTATTTCCATTTGTTCCTATTTCCACTATTCAGTTTCCACTTCAGTATTCTCACTAATTCCCCTGACCTGGAATAGTTGGGTTATATGCTCTCTCCTCTGCTTAAAAAAAAGAGAGGAGAGGCTGTGCGCCTTTACTGCTATGGATCAAATTGTAGGCACTTAACCGAAGCCTGGCAGAAGGAGCAACCAGTAAACCGAAGAAGAGCCTATGTCAGGCCTTTGCCGTATGAAGATTCCCCCAAACGTTGACCTGAGAGGCGCCAATAAAGACTGAAAACACTTACTCTGCATCCCACCCTGGAGCCACGCAGGGCCACAGATGCCGCTGGGCATCTAAGCAGAGGCAGCACTGAAGGAGAAAAGAACGGGAACCAAATGTTAAAAGGAAGGAGTTGGACAATAGGAGAAACAAAGGGAAGGGAGAGCTGGGGAGGAAGCGTGGAAGAATCTTACGGAATCAGTGGGGACCCAGAAAGCCGTTTTTAGAGTCCCGGGAGTTCTCAGCAACGGGCTGGATTACCCTATTGTCTGCCCTTGCTATTCCCTGTGTCAGAACCCTTACACCCTGGTGTCCTGCACAAGTCGCCACTCGGACCCCTGGGTGCACCTCTCCCCCAGGGTGAGGCATCACAGCCCCAAAGAGATGTGCACACCTGGCATCCTGTCCTGGGCCCCGGGGTCCCAGAGTGCCCTGCCCTGCTGCCCCCCAGCCTGCCTCCAGGGCCTTCGAACACCTCCCCATCCATTGTCTGAGGACCGACAGCTGGGCAGCGGAGTTGACCCTTAGGCGCCAGGTATGCTCTGAGTGGGGTCTCAACTGAAGTGCTGCCCCTGGGTCCTGACGGCCATTTTTCAGGCCCTGGACAGGCAGAGTGGGTCTAGAGTGGCCCCCAGGGGTCAATATATTGACAGAAGAGAGGAGTTGTAGGATGTCCCAAGTTCGTTCTGACTCCAAAATCCCTACTGAACCTCACCTGGGCCTAGCTATAACTGGCTCTTCTGTAAGGCATTTGGATTTTTCTTTTTCTTACCGCGTTGGAAAACAGAAAGCATTACACATAAAATCTAAAGCCCAAACACACCTACTCCCAACACCCACAGTTAACCCTGTCAGCATTTTGGCATCTTTGCTTCTAGTCTTTTTTTTTTTTTTCCTATGTAGATACGAAACACAGTGATGCTGGTGCTATATGAATATATTACCATTTCTTTGTAAATTTTTCTTTTTTAAGATTTTATTTATTTATTTGACAAAGAGGGAGAGATCACAAGTAGGCAGAGAGAGAGGGGGAAGCAGGCTACGCGCTGAGCAGAGCCCGATGCGGGGCTCTATCTCAGGACCCTGAGATCATGACCTGAGCTGAAGGCAGATGCTCTAACCCACTGAGCCACCCGGGCGCCCCTCTTTGTAAATTTTTTAATATAATTTCAAACTTAAAGAAAAGTTGGAAGAATAACACAAAGAATGCCTCCCTGTCTTCTACCCAGATAAACCGCTTGCCCACATTTTGCTTCCTTTGCTCTGTTTTCCTTTTTCTTTTCCTTCCTTCTTTCCTTCCCCCTTTCTTTGCAACATTCTCTCTCTTTGCATTGATTTTTCTGAAACATCAGAGGCTAAGTTTTAGTATTCCGTTTACTCCAGAATATTTCATGTGTGTTCCCTACAAACAAGGACATTCCAGGGGATCACAATCGAGAACCTGAACGTTGATACAACACCGTTATTTCAGTCACAGCCCGAAGTTGTTCGACCGTCCCAATAATGTCATTCTAGCTATTTTGGGGTTTGGCTCAGAATCCAGTCCAGGATCAGGCATTGTGCCTAGCTGTCATGTCTCTTTAGTTCCTCAGCTTCCTTTGTCTTCTGTGACCTTGACATTGTTGAAGGGTATAGGCCGGTTAGCAACAGTAGAATGTTCCTAAACTTGGTTTTTTCTGACATTTCCTTGTGATTGGATTCAGTATGTTTATTTTTGGCAGGAACATGAGAGATGTGGTGTTGGTTATTTCCCAGAACATTGTAATAAACAGTTGGGAACCTCCAGTAGGGCTCCTCTGACCATCCTGATTCCTATTCCTGACTCTTTCACCTCCCTTACCTCCTACCCCAAGTTGGATATAACCACTCTTAAGCGTGCATCTCCTGTCCTTTAAAAATATATTTACAAGCTTATGTGTGTATCAAGAGACAATCTATACTGGGCGCCTGGGTGGCTCAGTTGGTTGAGCTCAGGTCATGATCCCGGAGTCCCAGGATCGAGTCCCATATCGGACTCCCGGCTCTGCGGGAAAGTCTGCTTCTCCCTCTGACCTTCTCACCTCTCATTCTCAGTCTCTCTCTCTCTAATAAATAAATAAAAAATCTTTAAAAAAAAAAAAAGAGACAATCTATACTATTAATTTTCTACTTTTATAGTTACACAAGTAGCTATACATTGAAAACATTTGTAATGTGTTTGAACTCCATCCTTGATGATGCATATGGACTTATGTGATTCCTTTCACCGTTCAGATTCTTCTGACTAATGTGGGCCAGGGAATTTCTCCAGGTGGCTGTAATATGGATTCCACAAGACCATTTCTGTCCTGTTTACTACCGTGTTCAGGGCCTTTTTATCCTGGGTGCTCAACTAATTTCTGTTGGATGGACTGAGGGATCTCCAGAGTTAGATGAATCTTCCAAGCCGGGTCCAGGTCAGTTTCCCATACCTGTTTCCATCAACACCCAGAGAGCTTACTCATCCCCAAAACTGTGATGTTAGCTCCTGGGTCAGAAAGTTCTGATGCATGAAACCTCTTTCTTTTATTCTTTCTTTCTGTCTGTCTGTCTGTCTCTGTCTTTCTTCTTGTTTTATTTTATTTTTTCAGTGTTCCAAGATTCATTGTTTATGCACCACACCCAGTGCTCCATGCAATACGTGCCCTCCTCAGTACCCACCACCAGGCTCACCCAACCCCCCCACTCTCTCCCTCCAAAACCCTCGGTTTGTTTCTCAGAGTCCACAGTCTGTCATGCTTCGTCTCCCCCTCCGATTTCTCCCAATTCACTTTTCCTTTCTTTCTCCTAATGTCCTCCATGTTACTCCTTATGGTCCACAAGTGAAACCATATGATAATTGACTCTTTCTGCTTGACTTATTTCACTCAGCATAATCTCCAGTCCCGTCCATGTTGATACAAAAGTTGGGTATTCTTCCTTTCTGTTGGAGGCATAATATTCCATTGTATATGGACAAGTTTTCTTAAAAATTTGTTTTTGAATTCACGTTAAGAGAGAGGAACTAGTAATCAAGATTAATGTTAGCACATACTTTCTTACTGTTATAAAAGAACATTATTAGTATTTGAGAACAGCAAGTCTCCATATATTGCTGCTATTAAAACTTCAACACAAAGCTCTTTCAGGATGTTTTAATGATCAGTGAATGACTTAATGAATGTTGAGCTGCAGGCTATTAACCCTGACTCTGACCTCTATTAGCTATGAATTAAGGCAGAAATATAGGCTGCTAAGAAGGGATTGGAATAAATGTGGGGCATAATTAAGCTTCAGTGGGTCCCTGGATTTTTGCATTTCCCTTCGTAACCTGTGTAATTGTCCAAAGAGTTGATCACTCTGAATCTTAAAAACACAAAACGTTTTATTCTTTGATTCTGAGTTTGTATATAAATGAATTGGTGTGCATTCTTTATTCTCACTTTGAAGAGGAGCGGAAAAAAAAGAGAGACTTCAGTATAAGCAAAATTGATGATAGAGGAAGCCAATTGCCATGCTTTTGACCATGTAATACAATTGTCTGGGGGAAATGGCTTAGTATTCATGTTTTCACCAAAGGAGACTTCTGTAATCAGTCGAGTGCAAACACGCAGGCTTTTACCTTCTCGCAAGAATCAAGGGAAGCCCATTTCTTCTAATCAACAGGATATCTGATTAGGTAGTAGATTGTATAACTCTGGTATATCAAATTCAGTGTTCTTTGAATATTTATGAAGCATAAAGAATTCAGTTGGTCAATTTATTTGCCCTGTAAGATTTTACATTTTTTTGATTTGTAGCTTTTGGACAAAGCAAAAATCATTCCTAAAGGTGATGATCTGAAGACAGATTTTCCTGTTATATAAGCCAAATTGGCTCAAAATAGATTTCCTTCTTTTTAGTTGGGTTTTCTGGTATAGAACTTTAAAATTCTGGAGGCTTTTAATTCCATTTTTCATTAGAAAAGAAGAAAGATAATAAGGAAAGAGGGAAGATAGAATGGAAGGGAGAGAGAAAGAAAATAGATCTTTTCATAAAATTAATTCCTCCTTTTGAAGAGCTATGTAGAGGCACAGAGGATCCCCCAAGTCCCCTGAATGACAAATGTGAAAAGTTATGTGCCGGGTTCATTGATAGTGATCAAGGGAGCCTCTAACCAGAAATAGGGAACCCTACGACCTAATGGCCATTGACATATGATGATATCTGACTCTTGGACTTAAACTGCAATGTGCATACCGTATATAAATTAATGCTAAGAGATTCTTTACTATGCCTGGAGACTCCCATCTCTTCTCTGCTCCTACCAGGAAGGAGAAGGATTTCTCCCCCAAAATATGTGTCATCTGACATTGGTCCTTGAAGAAGCAGAAGAGAGATGGAATTTATGTATATTTGTATGTATATTTACATATCCCACAAATATTTTAAAACCTGGGATAGAGGCTGAATTAATTAATGACAATACCAGCCTTTTTAAAGACTGTGGAAGTTTTGGTTTATTCTTTTTGAGGAGGAGGATCACTCCACTATGTTCAACCCCATTAAATCAGGCAGAATAATGGCTCCTTGAAGAGACCCACGTTCTGGAACCTGTGAATACATTACCTCACTGGGATAAAGGCATTTTGCCGATGCGATTAAGAGAAGGATGTTAAGACTGAGAGGTTAGCCTTGATGCTCCAGGTGGGTTGTGTAATCATAGGATTCTTAAAAGATTGAAGAAGAAGGCAGAAGAGGTAGAGGACAAGTAACAAGAGAAGCAGGGACCAGAGTCAGGAGAAGGATTTGTGGAGTCTATGCTGCTGACTTTGAAGATGGAGGCAAGTGGCACAAGCCAAGGAACGTACACCGTCTCTAGAAGCTGGAAAACACATGGATTCTTCCTGAGAGGCCCTAGAGGAATGTGGTTCTGTTGACACCTTGATTGTAGCCCGCGAAGACCCATTTTGGACCTCTGACCTCTAGACCTGTAAGATAATAACTCTGTGTTGTCTTAAGTCACTGAGTTTGTGGTAATTTGTCGTAGCAACAGGAGGAACCTAAAGCACCCAAGCGCTGATTTCCAGGAGAGAGTCTGTGGTGTTCTCTGGCGCAGCACTGACTGTGAAGGTCTTGTGTTCTAGATGGTGCCACACAGGATGGTGGAGACTGGAGGCCCGGGGCTCGGAGTTACCACGTTCCTACTTAGACTGGTAGCAGACTCTGCTCGGATGAGAACTAAACTCTCTTCTGAGAAGATCTGGAGGTTTTAGGGCTGTTCGGTTCCACTGGGTAACCTCACCTTTTCCCATTATTACCCAAGCTCTGCCAGGTAAACTCAGGTCTTCACAGATGGGGGTAGATCAGTGGTGTGCTGATAAGTGCTTACTAACCAGTTCTCAGAAAAACAAACAAACAAACAAACAAACAAACAAACAAATAAAAAACCTGATTTGTAGTGTTGCTGATTTCCATGGGATAGAGATATCCCCGCACCCCCCGGGGCCAACTTCAAGCTACACGTGATTTCACTGAATGAAAAGCCATACGCACAATCAGCTTTTGTGGCTCTGTGTCCTTTGATCCAGCCCCCTCCAGGGTGAACCTTGACTGGATCTAAAAAACGGGGCAGAGTTTGCCTCTTTTGTAAATGTAACAGTGGCATGTCTGTAGAGGACACAGCCTGTTTGTGGAAACAATAAATTGCAAAGGCTATATTTAGTAATATTTTGTATTAAGACTTTTAAGCCAGGAATTAGAAGATTGAAATCGTACATGGTAAAATGAATGATAGCCCTTAAATTTTAAGATCCATTTAATATACCCAAACAAGACACATCATTTGGCAAATTACTTTGTGAGTTTTGGTTTTAAATGATGGCTATCTATCTTATTTTTAGGGAAAGAGCAAGGTGCTGCCATAGTAAAATAAAGGAAAATGAAAATAGGACATTTTGGATTTTTTTTTTTGTACAGAGACTAAATTAAATGAACTTTTGTATAAGTCAAAATGTAAAATGAACTTTTGTATAAATGTACATTTGTATAAGTCACTCATTATGAGGCTCCTGGGTGCTCAGTGGGTTAAAGCCTCTGCCTTCAGCTCAGGTCATGATCTCAAGGTCCTGGGATCGAGCCCCGCATCAGGCTCTCTGCTCAGCGGGGAGCCTGCTTCCCTCTCTTTCTCTGCCTGCCTCTCTGCCTACTTGCGATCTCTCTCTCTCTGTCAAATAAATAAATAAATAAAATCTTTAAAAAAAATAAGTCAGTCATTATTATTACCTATGTAAGGATTTAGGAGTACATAAATGTCAACCTAGGAGCTTAGCTAAGTTAAATCATAATGTAAATAACCATCATTTTTACACAATGTTTCTTGTGAGACTCGGTGTCACAAATTATGTGCTCCTATAGAAACAGTCCACTTAAATTATCTGGGAAAATATTTCAAGTGTCATTTTTTTAAAAATTCTTAATATCAAATAATATAATGATTTTCTAATGTGAATTGGAATATATTTTTGTAAAGCCCCTAATGAAATTTGGGACTTCAAACCAATTCACTATTTAAAAAGCGAGTAGTTTATAGTTCTCTAACTCTCCTAAGGAGGGGTGCCTGGGTGGCTCAGTTGGCTAATCCGTTCTTGATTTCAGCTCAGGCCTCAGGGTTGTGAGGTTGAGCACCACCGTGGGCCCCATGCTCAGTGCAGAGTCTGCTTGAGATTCTCTCCCTCCCTCTCTCTCTGTCCCTTTTCCCTGCTCAGGCCTACACTCTCTCTAAAGAAATAAGTAAAATCTTTAAAAATAAAATAAAACCTTCTAAGGAATTAAAAGCTACCATACAACTGCCTGTGATAAGAGATCGTTAGGTACCGTGAGGTAATTATGACTGTATATATTATTAAACATACTCACTTTAAAAGTAGAAACTTGCATTTAACGAAGGAGTGAAAAAAAATCCCAATACTAAAAAGGGGGGAGGGGAGGATAAATGTATATTGATACAAAAACCAGAAAAGGCAATGCTTGGCAATATTGCCTAGGATGAAGGACCCATGAGCTGGGCCTCCCTGTCCGAGTCCAAACCCCTGACCCCATCTTTGGGGTGAAGGGGGTCCGTCACCCAGACTTACCCGAGGATTTGCTTGCTGCTCTGTTGTCAGCATGAGGAAGGGGAAAGTTGTCGGCCTCCTGTGTTTTCTGCCCTGATAGCAAAACTTGTTGCCCTACTTCTGGAGTGCAGCCTCCTTCTCCAAAGTCTGTTAGCGTGCGTATCGCCTGTAGACGGTTGTGAAAACGTGAGTCACTGGCACAACTGTCAAAAAATAGTGACTCTGCTTAAAAGCCCAGTGAAGAGTGTAGCCAGGCCTCATTCTTAAACTCCGTCTTTGCTTTCATTTCTGTTAATTGGTCAGTCTCCTCCGAAGATCTTTCAGATGCTGCCCTTCTTCACAATCAGTCCTTGATGCTACAGACACGCTTGTGTGAGTGCATGCGCGCACACCCCCCCCACGTGCACGCACTTATGCAAGGCACGCATGCACACGTGTGCATATACAGAACTGTGCATATGTGTGCACGTGCACACACACAGGATCGGGAGACTTGCAGCACACGCACACATGTGCACGCACGCACACACAATTCATAGACTTGTAGGAAATACATTGAATCATTGAATTGTTTGGGGCTTTTCCAGACAGCCACTTGGCAGTACTCTCCCCCTGCTCTTGTACTTCACGGCTTGGCCCACAGAAACAGAGTGGGGCAGGGGATGGAAATAACACCATGGTGTACGTGCTCTTCCACAGTGGTTCTCCACTGCCACCAAAGCCATCCTGCAGAGCAGGTGCACATTCGTGCAAGGCTGCGACGGCAGAGAGAGAAGCTTATCCTCCCCACTGGGAGCCATTTGTGAAGACTCAGGTTGATTTTATTTAGGTGGAAGAAATTCTGTCCGGGGGAATATATCCTAGTAATTGTGCATGTATTCGTAGGATGGCAGTAGTGCACACATGTGCAAAGGTGACAGGACTCATTTATGTCAAAAATAAGATCAGGGTTTTGGAACAGAGTGATCCAGCAGCTACATAATGATTCAAACAGGCGGCAAAGACCAATGGGTCCCTCTAAGACAAATTTAAGGGCTTCTGAAATACTTTTCTTTTCACATTTGGATTGTTCTCTCAGACCACTAAGAACATCTATTTATTCCACAAGTCACATTGTAAAAGGAATGGTGATGCCCTTATGGATTGAAAATGCTTTAAATGTTCACATCATCTGGAATCAGAAGAAGCAGGGAAATATTGAAATTTGGGGGGGAAAAAGTAGCCAAGTTTTGGGCAGAGAGCCAAAGTGGTCAGGTGCCACTTATCACAAAGTCTGTAGCCAATCAAATAGTGAGACTGTGTTTGAGCGTGTGTTCCTGGAAAGCGGAGCCTGAGACAAAGTTCACAGTGTGCAGATATTTTATTTAGTGTTGTGATTCCAGGAAGCAGGAAAGCAGGACATAGGGAATGAAACAGAGAAGAAAAGAAAGCCAGCACCAAGATGCATTATTCAGTTGGCCAATCCCCCGGGAAGCCAGTGGTCCATCCTGCGGGAATTGCTGAGGAGCCTTACGGAATATGCCTCAGAAGTGTGTACATGAAGGGCTCAGTCATTTGAGCTTCTGACTCTTGGTTTCGGCTCAGATCATGATCTCAGGGGTCATGAGGTCGAGCCTCCTCAGGCTCCACACTCACAAGGGAGTCTGCTGAAGATTCTCTCCCTCTGCCTTTCCCCACACACGTGAGCACTTTCCCGTGCGTGCTCTCTCTCTCTCTGGAATAAATCTTTGGGAAAAAAAGAGATGACTACATAAGAGACAAAAGGAGGAAGAATTTTTCATTGTCTGTTTACCATTTGTTAAGGGTAGCTTTGTGAGTGGTAACACCCCCTCATATTTTAAAGTTCCTGAGGCAGTAATCAAAAGATGCGTGCAGAGGTCAAAACAAGATGCTGTCAGATTGAACTTGCCTGAAGCTACTAGAAACATGGGCAGAGCCGGTAGCCTGAGTAAAGGCTAGAATGAGGCAATGCTGAGTGGATGAGACTAATGTACAAGAAGTATCTGATACAGACTGATTGTCATAGTCAGTTTTCACTAGGTATGCCGCAGTAACAAATAGCCCTGAAATCTCCTAAAACGACAGCAGTTTATTTCTTGGACTTTCAGACTCAAGGAGAAGCCTCTATTTAGGACATTCCATTCTTACAGCAGAGGGGACGGAGCAGAAGCATATGATGACTTTTAAGGCATTGACTCTGACATTACATGTATCACTTCTCTTCATGTTTCATTGGCCAAAGCAAGCCATAGGGTCAAGGAGCAGAGACTGGAAAGTAAACTCCACCGGGAAGCATTACAAGTCACATGGCAACAGGCAGGATTGTACTGTGCGCTCACAAAGTGGGCAGAGAATGAGCAGGAGCACTACTATAATCTAGCACAGGGGATCTTCCCATAAGAAATGTTTACAGGAAGGCCCGTGAGACTTCTTATTACTCCCCCAGTGGTCAACTAGATGATGAGTGTAACTAACGTAATCATTACAAAGCATTGGTAATATGTGATCAAGTATTTCATTCACAGATTTGAGAAACTCTGTTCCCTGAGCCTGACCCATGGGATATGAGAGAATGCACAAAAACTGAGTTCACACCCAGATTCATCAAACACGTGGACACCAGTGTTGCTGTCAAGATAAAGTCTTCCCATTTCCATCTATGTCTCTCACAATAAGATGACATTGGCCACATTAACAATACACACACACACACACAAACACACACACTCCTCTATACTTCTCTTTTTCTCTTAGACCCAAGGACTGAAAATAGAAACATCGGACTTGAACTTCACAAAGGTGGTGAATGTCCACAAAAGCTCTTGGGTGCTTTGAGATGTCCTGCTTCCTTCTCTCAGACCTTCTGTTTTCACCAGGGCTTGTGCATAAGTAAAATTCACCTCAAATTTCACAATTAGTTGACTAGCATTGAGATCTCCTCCTGGTGGGTTCTACCCTATATATGTAAGATGCTCAAGGAAATCTCATAGATAGGGGCGCCTAAGTGGCTCAGTGGGTTAAGCCTCTGCCTTTGGCTCAGGTCATGATCTCAGAGTCCTGGGATCGAGCCCCACATCAGGCTCTCTGCTCAGTGGGGAGCCTGCTTCCCCCTCCCTCTGCCTTTCTCTCTGCCTACTTGTGATCTCTCTCTCTGTATCAAATAAATAAATAAAATTTAAAAAAAAAAGGAAATCTCACAGAAAACTGTCTTCTTTGTACAGAAGAGATTTTAATTTTTAATTAACATGCTATCTTAGTCTATTGGGCTGCTGTAACAAAATAACAGAGACTGGTGGCTCATACACAACAGAAATTAATTTCTCACGGTTTTGGAGGCGGGAAGTCCAAGATCAGGGCGCCGACACGGTCCTTTTCCGGTGAGAGCTCTCTTCTGGTTCATAGCTGGCACCTTCTCACTGTGTCCTCACATGGTAGAAGGGGCAAGGGATTTCTGTGGAGCTTCTTTTATAAGAGGACTAATTCTGTCAGGAATTAACCACCTTTCATAGGGCCTACCCCCTAATACCATCCACTTTGGGGGTTAGGATTTCAACATATAAATCTGGGGAGACAGCCATTCAAACCATAGCACATGCTTGTTTCCTCCCATGTTGAAATTTTCCAATCAATTGTGGTTTTGGCTACCTCTTAACTTTTAAGGCACATACTTTCAAGGCAAAGACAGTATTACTTTTATAGCTTGATTGAGGTGTAATGAGTATACAAAAGGCAGCACATAATTAATGTGTACAATTTGGTGAGTCTGGACATCACACGGTCTGGGGAATAAACATACTCATCAGCTCCAAAGGGCAGACTCAGGATCACTTGTCTCTTTTCTGCCAAAAACTGTTGTAACCATTTTCTCATTAAAAAGTGAGGGCTTGGAACTACAGTTCTTTCTGACCAGTTATTTTACTATCAAAATACATCTGGACAGCTGAGGTGCAGATACAGGAATTCTGAATGGCATAGTCATCTAAAAGTAACTGTTTAAATAAAGTTAGAGGCTGAAAACCATTTAGGAGAACAAAATGCTGCTCCCTCTGCAATCACTGTAATAAATGCTAACAGTGGAAACTGTCATTGAAGTTGAGCTTCTGGGATTAATCATGACCTCTGGAGTGTGGCCTTCAATTTCTAAAAAGCTTTCCTTTAATACTAACTGGTCATCATTTGTAACAATGTTTAAATTAATGTCTCATTTTATTTTAAATTTTTAAAAGATTTATTTATTTGGGAGAGGGAGAGAGCATGTGCCAGTGTGGGGAGGGGGGAAGGGAGAGAATCTCAAGCAGACCACCTCCCCCCCCCCCCCCCGAGTGCAAAGCCCACCAAGGGGCTTGCTCTTGTGACCCATGAGATCATGACTTGAGCCGAAATCAGGAGTTGGCTGCTTAGCTGCCTGAGCCACCCAGGCGCCCGTTAATGTCTGCAATTTAGCAGACGTATAAATAGGTTTGCTTCAATTTCCAGAAGAGCTTTGGAATTTCCTTACTCCACCTCCATGCATAAAGGATAAATATAGTGATGACTCCTTGTAGTGAAACAATTCAAGTAACTGGCTGATTACTGTCGCATGACTGGAAAAGGCGTTTGGTGTTGTCCTAATGAGGTAGGATAAGATAAATAATGTACGAAGAACCATAAGTAAGGGCCAAAATGGTCTTAGAGGTAACAAGGTGAGGCAGTAAGAAGGATCTGATACCAATAGAGGCTGTGGGGGACTGAGGAAGGTTGGCTGCAGCTGGGTTTATTCTGGGGACAGAGACATTTATCCCTGTCAAATGCCCCTCCCATGACCAGTGGGATTATATAAGGACCCAACATCCCATGACATGTCTTGGCTTTGGTTGAATGTGACATGTATAAAGAATAATAAGACTGACTTTCCCTTGTGATTTAGGGAAGGAGGGCAGAGTGACTGTCACAGCCACTTCTAGTTACATTTGACAGAGCAGCATTTGGCCCTGTAGCTGGTCAGTCTGCTGAGTATAAGGGCATGTTTTTCTTTGTCCACATAAGAGTAATTGTTCAGGGGCACCTGGGTGGCTCAGTGGGTTAAAGCTTCTGCCTTCCGCTCAGGTCGTGATCTTGGAGTCCTGGGATTGAGCCCCGCATCGGGCTCTCTGCTCGGTGGGGAGCCTGCTTCCCCCTCTCCCTCTGCCTGCCTCTTTGCCTACTTGTGATCTCTGTCAGATAAATAAATAAAATCTTAAAAAAAAAGTAATTGTTCAAAGCGCAAAGATTTAATACCAAATTATGCATGGATTTCAATAAACTCAGAATAAATTATTAGGCATATCAATTAAAGTCTCTAGGGATAAAGTAATGTTATGATCAGGAATTAATTTTTTCCCCTGTCATACTGGGTTTTTAAAAGGCAGGGGAATACCCCAGTAACAATGAGTCCATGTATCGCCCTGATCTTGGTTTTTAATAATATTCTCAAATCAAAGGAACCAGAGCTTTGGGGAAATGACTTATTCTAGGACTGGGGCAGGAAATACAAAACATCAGTCTAAAATATCTAATAGCATCAGAAAGTAGGGAAGTGCCCCTCTCCTCTCCAAACCCCACAATGATATGGTCTGTCACAAGAGCACAAGAGCTAACTTCAAGATTTCCGGATAGTCAAAGCTGGAACAATTTGAGCAGTAAAATAAAGTAGTGCTGGGTTATAATCTAAAGAATAGATAAGTATCCATATGTCCATACTGATATAAATAAGGGAATACATTAACAAATGCAAGAGAAGAGACACATCTGTGCAGAAGAATCCCAAAATATGTATATAGATACTTTGAACTGCAGAGGGAGAGCATAATTCCCCATTCCTCAGGTGTGGGCTGCAAATAGTGAATTCATTCAAGTGTGGAAAGGAAGAGGGAAAAAAGAATAAATTTGCAGTGGGAAATCTGACAAACACTGCCTTAGCAAGGTGGTCAAGCTCCATATCGACACTCAGAAATCAAGTTGATGGTATATACCCATAGTATGCTGTAATAATGACACGTTAACCCCTGTGGTCTTCCTCCCGATAACTTATAACCCCAGTTTTATGAGAAAAACATCATATTTCAGTAGTGGATCATTCTACAAAATACCTGACTATTCTCTCAAAACTGTCAATGTCATCAAAAACACAGAAAATCTGAGAAATGGTCACATCCAAGAGGAGCCTAAAAGAGTCATGATGACTAAATGTAATATAATGTACTGGATAGGATCCTGGAACGGAAGAAAGACATGAGATTAAAACTAGGGAAATCTGAATAAACTATTGACTTTAATGTTAATAAGACTGTATCAATATTGGTCCATTAATTATAATAAATGTACCATACTTATTTGTGGGTAACATGATACTATATATAGAAAACCCAAAAGACCACCGAAAACTACTAGAACTGATAAATAGATTCAGTGAAACTATAGGATGCAAAGTCAATGTGCAGAAGTCTGTTGCATTTTCATACACTAATAATAAAGCAGCAGGAAGAGAAATTAAGAAAAAAATCCCATTTATAATTACAATAAAACTGATAAGATACCTAGGAGTAAACCTAACCAAAGAGGTGAAAGAAAACTATAAAACATTGATGAAAGAAATTGAAGATGACACAAAGAAATGGGAAGACACTCCATGCTCATGGATTGGAAGAATAAATATTGTTAAAATGTCTGTACTGTCCAAAGCCATCTATAGATTTAATGCAATCCCTATTAAAATACCAACAGCATTTTTTCACAGACCTGGAACAAGCAATACTAAAATTTATATGAAACCAAAAAAGACTGCGAATAGCCAAAGCAGTCTTGAAGAAGCAAAGCAAAGCAAAGCTGGAGGTATCACAATTCTAGACTTTAAGTTCTATTACAAAGCTGGAGTCATCAGAACAGTATGGTACTGTTACAAAAATAGACACAGATATCAGTAGAACAGAACAGAATGGAAAGCCCAGAAATACACCCACAACTATATGGTCCCTCTTCAACAAAGAAGGAAAGAATATCTAATGGGAAAAGGACAGTCTCTTCAACAAATGGTATTGGGAGAAATGGACAGCTTCATGCAGAAGAATGAAACTAGACCACTTTCTTAGACCGTATACAAAAATAAACTCAAAATCAGTTAAAGACATATATGTGAGACCTGCAAGAATAAAAATTATAGAAGAGAGCACAGGCAGTGATGTCTCTGACATCAGCCATAGCAACAGTTTTCTAAATATATCTCCTGAGGCAAGGGAAACAAAAGCAAAAATAAACTGTTGGGACCTCATCAGAATAAAAAGCTTCTGCACAGCAAAGGAAAAAAATCAACAAAACTGAAAGACAACCTAAGGAATAGGTGAGTATACTACTAAGCGAAATGTCAGACAGAGGAAGACAAATACCGTATGATTTCAATCACGTGTGGGATTTAAAAAAACAAAACCAACCAGAAACAGACTCATAAATATAGAGAATAAAACTGGTGATTGGTAGAGGAGAAGGGGGTGAGGAGATGGGCAAAAATAGGTGAAGGTCAATTAAGAGGTAAAAACTTCTAGTTACAAAATAAGTCCTAGAAATAAAAAAAGTAGAACATAGGGGTAGTCAGTGACATTATAATATGTTGTAAGATGACAGACAATGACGACACTCATGGTGGTAAGCGTTGTATAATGTAGAGACTTGTTGAATCACTATGTTGTACACCTGAAACTAATGTAACATTGTGTGTCAACTTTATTTAAATAGTAAAAACTTTTAAAAATAGTCTCAAGGGCAAAATTTAAGGGGATGCCAACATAAGTAATATTTCACTGATATATTTTTCTTTTTCTTTTTAAAGATTTTATTTATTTATTTGAGAGAAAGTGAGAAAGAGAGAGAACACGAGACGGTAAGGGTCAGAGGGAGACGCAGACTCCCCCGGAGCAGGGATCCCGATGCGGGACTTGATCCTGGGACTCTGGGATCATGACCTGAGGCGAGGGCAGACACTCAACTGACTGAGCCAACCAGGTGCCCCTGAAATAATTGTCAAAAACAAAGTGAATGTAAAAAATCCATGATGAATCAAATATCAAAATTTTATATAGTTTTATTTTTAAAATTTTAATTCTAATGTAGTTAACGTACAGTGTTGTTGTTAGTTTCAGGTGTGCGGTATAGTGATTCAACACTTGCGTACAACACCCTGTACTCATCTTGAGAAGAACACTCTTTAATCCCATCACCTCTTTCACCCTTCCTCACCCCCACCCGCCTCTGGTAACGTTAGTTTGTTAACTGTCTCTATAGTTAAGACTCTGTTTCTTGATTTGTCTTTCTTTTTCTCTCCCTCTTTCCCCCTTTGCTCATTTGTTTTGTTTCTTAAATTCCGAATATGAGTGAGATCATACGGTATTTGTCTTTCTCTGACTGACAGATTTCACTTGGCATTACACTCTCTAGCTCCATCTATGTTTTTGCAAATGGCAAGATTTTATTCTTTTTCATGGCTAAATAGAATTCCATTATATATATCTGTCTATATAGATACATGTATTCATATTTACATATATATGCAAATCATGTCATCTTTATCCATTCATCTTCACATGGCAAATTTTTTTTTAACATTTTATTTATTTTAGAGAAAGAGAGCAAGCATGAGCAGGGGGAGGGGCAGTGGAGGAGGGAGAAGCAGACTCCCTGTTGAGTGAGGAGCCCGATGTGGGGTTCAGTCTCAGGAGCTTGAGATCAAGACCTGAGCTGAAGTCAGATGCCCAACTGACTGAGCCACCCGGATGCCCCCACATATCACAAGTTTTTTTTTAAGATTTTATTTATTTATTTGACAGAGAGAGAGAACCAGCACAATCAGGGGGAGGGGTAGAGGGAGAGGGAGAAGCAGACTCCCCACTGAGCAGGGAGCCCAATGCCAGGCTCGATCCCAGGACCCTGCGATCATGACTTGAGCCAAAGGCAGATGCTTAACTGACTGAGCCCCCCAGCGTCCCCACAGATCACAGGTTTGTTTGTTTGTCTGTTTGTTTTTAAAAGACAGGATCAGTACCAGAGCCAGGTTGACCCATAGTGGGTTCTGAGGCAAAAGGTAAAAGGCATAGCATAAAATCAGTAAGCTAAATCAGATATTGATCCTATCTTCATTTAAATTCTTGACATTTGTCCATAATGGATTTTTTAAATATTCATTTGGTTTTTTTTTTCTTTTTTTTTTTTTTAAGATTTTTATTTATTTATTTATTTATTAGGAAAGAGAGAGAGTGAGAGAGAGCATGAGAAGGGAGAAGGTCAGAGTGAGAAGCGGACTCCCCATGGAGCTGGGAGCCCGATGTGGGACTCGATCTCGGGACTCCGGGATCATGACCTGAGCTGAAGGCAGTTGCTTAACCAGCTGAGCCACCCAGGCACCCGTATTCATTTGGTTTTTAAAGGATGTTGCTATAAACCATTATCTTCCTGAGTACTGAGTTTTTGGTGCTCCTCAATTTTGTGCTCAAGACCTCACCCAAGCCTCAGTCTAGGACGTCTGTCTCAGATTTCATCTTCTTCCTCTTTTCCTTTGTCCCTCTGCTCTGGCCACAGTGGTTACCTTATACTCCTCGGAACAGAATAGACAAGTTCCTGCCTTTGGGCTTCCTCGTTGGAATCCCGTCTTCCTGAAATGTACCAGAAAAGTACATAACGTGGTTCCTCAGCTCTTCTCAGTCCTTTGTACAAACCACACTTTTTCTGAAAGGTCTACGCTGGCAACTGCACATTAATTTAAAATCTGTTTTTGCCCTTCTGCAGCTTCCAATTTTCCTTTTCAGCCCTGTTTTTGTTTTTTTTTTTTAGAAACTTGGTGATCATTTTTTTAAGATTTTATTTATTTATTTGATAGAGAGAGATCACAAGTAGGCAGAGAGACAGAGAGGCAGAGAGAGAGAGGGAAGCAGGCTCCCCGCTGAGCAGAGAGCCAGATGCGGGGCTCGATCCCAGGACCCTGAGACCATGACCTGAGCCGAAGGCAGAGGCTTTAACCCACTGAGCCACCCAGGTGCCCCTCAGCCCTGTTTTTAAAAGAAAAAATCTCCATGGCACTTCTCGTTTCCTTTAGCAGGTAGTTTTCTGAAGGCAGAGGTTTTCTGTGTGTGTGTTTATCTTGGCCACTGTCTAGGGCATCATAATTGTTCAGCAAATATTTGTTGAATAATGAGTGGTTTAAGCCCTCCAGGATCCACTGAGAGGCTTTGGAAGGGTCACTGATTCATTCGATTCGGATAGACATCAGCTGTGCAGTGTTTAAGAAGTAGAATAAACTCAGTCTGAAAGGCTAATTGAATTAAGGAAAGTTTCTGCAAAATGGTGCTGGGCATGGTCATTGCCTTTTTTTTTAATATTGAAAATCTGCATTTATCTCAATCGTCTGCAAGAATAGGATGCTCCTGAAATGACTTGAAAAAATATGCCAAAACCTATATTATAAAATTCCAAAAAGTACACTTAACTACTAGTAAGTGAGGAAAGTATTGATGTATTTTGTGGTGTCGCTGTCCCTGACGTTGTATTTATCTGGCCAAGTAGCCCATACTGTAGTCTGAAATTTGAAAGTTTCTGATTCTGTTGACTCAAAAAACTGAAGTATTTCACTGATCGTCGTTGGGTTTCCCCCCCCAAATGAGTATTTCAAACAATTAGAAATGGGTATTATAATATAATGAACACTCAGATTTTCACCAAATTATCAAATTGTACTATTTCCCCTTAGTTGCTCAAATTTTCCTTTCCTTTTTTCCCCCTAAGAAATAAAACCTGATAGATAGGATAGATAATATGTGTCTCCTCTTTCCCATGGTCCCTCTTCCCTCTCCAGTTAAGTACTCTCCTAAATTTGTTGTTTATCATTCACATGCAAGTTTTTATACTTTTATTAATGTGTATATATCCATAAACAATTTATAGTTGCCTTACAGATTTTTAAAACCTTATATAAATTTCATCCTACAGTATATATCCATCTAAGACACTTTTTCTGTTGTTAAAAATTATGTTTTTAAGATTCATCCATGTTGATACATGTAGCTTTGGCTGTAGCTATAGTATTACACCATAGAAATATGGCTGTCCACCATTATAAACAATGTTGTACATCTCATTCATTTTATTTATCTCCTTGGGTATACAACTGGGCACTTTCTAGGATTGCTGCCCGGGGACAGGTCTGTGTATCTACAATTTTACTAGAAGTTGACCAATTGTTATTCAAAGTAATTATGCTGGGGTGCCTGGGTAGCTCATTCTGCTAAGCCTTTGACTCTTGATTTCGGCTTAGGTCATTATCTCAGGGTCGTGAAATTGATGTCCAACTCCATACTGGGTGTGGAGCCTGCTTAAGATTCTCTCTCTTCCTCTCCCTCTGCCCCTGCAACCATTCCCCCCCACCACTGCTTGCTCACTTGCTCTCTCTAAAAAAAACAGTAATTATACCAGTTATGGGCATTTTCTATTAGATATGGCATATTTTCTGGGACTCTGTTTTTTGTACAAAAATGATATCACCTAATCTAACCACTCGTCTCCAACTCCATTGTTCTTTCTAAGCGACTTCTGATTTTATCCAGAAAGTTTATCTCAAAGATTAAATTTCTGTCACTACTGAAAGTTTTCTAGAGAATTAACATAGGATTTAAAAGCAATTTCATGAAAGGAGCCCCAAAATATTTTAAGCAGTCGTATCATCACCGGAATGATCTTCTGCAGCTTTCAACTCTATAGGACTCTTGCGTTAATGTGTAGAGGTGTTGTTTATTTAAAAAATACCACTTAATAGACATATTAGTAGAGAAAGATAAAAAAAAAAAGCTTGGAACAGAAGAATAATGAATATATTATAAATGAATTTAATCAGCATTACCTGTGGATCCTTCAGTCCACCCGATAAACAAGAACCTAAAAGGGGAGGAAGAGGATTCGTGCTGTTCCTGGCAGAGGCAGGCTTACTGGAAGCAGTCTGGGGAGGGTTGGTAGAGCAAGGTGTTCATCACAGGGCTCTCTGCATTGCTTCCACCAGTGCTCTCGAAGCCTCTTTGGTTGCCCATACACTAATATTTGGGGTGCACATAGGGAGCAGGAAGGAAAACTCTGCACTGCTGTCTTTCAGCAACTTTTATTATATTGCTTTACTCTAAAGTAAACCTTAGCCCCTCATTTTCTGCTCCTGTTGTTCTATGATTATATCACTTTTCCCTTATTTTCATATTCCCTTCTGTCACTCAGAGTGAAAGATACCAGACATAGGACACCAGGTCGGGATACACTAGAATGAAAAGACTGTATCTACACTCATGCTTGGGTGAAGCTGGGGAAAGGATAGGTAGTGGCTTTTCCTTCGCCGCAACTTCTGTCCCCGCCCCACGCCCCAAGCAGCACTGAAACATTGTTTGTGTCCTTTTAATGGTTCTGCTTTATTTTTCCCCAAAGCATTTTTGGGTGAAACAGTGACTCATGGTCTCCAGGTCTCCCCTCCCCACCTACAAGAGTATGTTATATTTCTCTTTGTGCCTTTTGGCAGTGGGGAGAGAACCTGGTTAGACAGCCGATAGGGAAAAAAAAAAGTCTTCTAGATAATTTTTCCATAACATAAAGCCCTATTAGTGAACATCATTTTGGCGAAAAAGGCACCACTTTAATTCAAGTGAACATAGTCCAGCTGTCAACCTCCAACTGCTTCCATTTCCCAACCAGAAAGTCAGATTCAGGAGGTCATTTGGTAGAAAATGGCTTTGTCAATACCAAGCCTAATGTCACTGCTATGGCTGTGTTCCACTCTCCCACTCTAAAGTACAGACAGAACTTTGTGAAAACGCTTGGGTGGGTGGAGGTAAACATTTTCCAGAACTTTCATAGAATTCCTGAACCTGCTTTTCTCAAGGTAATAAGGGCCTTGACCTCAATGGAACAGCCATTTGGAAAAAGCATACACAGTGTTCCAACTCCACAGACACTAACGGGGAGAAATGGGGTGAATTAAGGGATTTATCTCCGTGTGTTCTGGCGGTTGAAACAATGTTGCTCAATTTCTATGTCACTTAGATCATGTCTACTGGAGTAGGGAAATGACTTTAAGTGGCTTCCTGAACTGTTCTCTGTACGAATAGTTTAGGGGTCTGAGAAACTTTGCACACCTAGACTTGAGAAGTGGTTGGGTTAATTCAAAAGACATTTATTAACTGCTGATGACGTGCCTTCGTCTCATGGGGGATGCTCAGAATGTATCTCTGAAGCCCTAGTCCCTTTCCCCAGTAAGCTTCTTCCTAAGTGTATTAGTTATGTCGTGCTGCGGTAACAAATTAGTACAAACTGTGGGCTTTAGAACAAAAGAAATTTATACTTCCACAGTTTAGGAGGCCAGAAGTCCAAGATCATGATGTCAATAGGGTTGGTTCTTTCTGGAATAGCTGAGGGAGAACCGCCTCAGGCCTCTCTCCTAGATGGCTGCCAACAATCCTCAGTGTTCCTCCGGTTGTAGATGCAATCTCTGGTTGTATTCCAATCTCAGCCTTCATGTTCACATTCCCTTCTTCTCTTTGTGTCTCTCCTCTTCTTGTAAGAATACCAATCTCTGGATTTAGGGCCCACCTAAGTTTCTACATGATTGCCATCCACCACTCTATGAACGCCTTGTGTTCATGGTAAGAACACTCAGAGATGGCCACCACACAAGGATACCACCTCCGTTAACCCCTGTGAGTGCTGAGAGACTGAGCCCAAGAGAGAGCTGAGCGGTAAACCAGATAGTTTATTTACTCTATGTGAGCCCCAGGTCTAATTATCATGCTTTCCAAGTTACTAGAGATCCAAGTTTTCCAGGTTATCCAGCCTTACCAGGATACCATTTCCCATATCTTCCCATCCCTCCCCAGATCCAACCAGTCACACAGTTCTCTGAATCTTCCACCCGCTGGCAATAATGAACTGTCTGCCATTAGCAAAATCTTGTATCTTTCATAGCTCTTCTCTGTACAAACTTTGATCCTCATGATCCATCTAAAACACACTCCCTAAGTGTGATTTCCTTGTAAACCCTTCATATGGTGCTGCTCTTCTTATACACACTGTGTACTCTTAACCTGGAGGTGGGGTAGAAGACTTTTTGTTCCTTATTGCTACTTATAGACACTGTCTCTTCTCCTCTCCCTCAAAAATCCCCAAATCTCTCGTCAGAACCCACCACCTGCTAATTTTCCTGGTGGTAGTCATCAACCAACATCCCAGTCACATCGTCATTCCTTGAGGTTTTTATTCCCTGGTCCATGGTCTTTTTCTCCAACAGTTGGCATCTCACTACCTTTACCTTCCTTCCAGACATCTTTTCTCAGCCCCACCACAACCACTCTAGGACAGTGGGGTCCACTGTTCAATCCAATAAAATCTGAGCCACAAATGTGAACTAATTTCAAATGTTACAGTACCCACATGATAAAAGTTAAAAAGTGAAATTAATTTTCATGATATATTTTATTGACCCAATATTCAAAATACTATCAGTTCAATATAGGATAAACATAAAAATATTAATGATATGTTTTATGTTTTTATACCAAGTCATTGAAACTTAATGTGTATTTTATGCTTGCAGCATATTTCATTTGAACGAGCCATCAAGTGTCCGTCCTTAGTGGCCACACACGGCTGGGGCTACCATACTCTATAGTTCACTCAGCATTAGAGAATGGTTAGACTCCAAGTTTTGTCATAACTAGTAACTGAGACATCACCACCCTCCTGATCTCGAGGGTCTCATACCCTGATACTGCCTTCCTCACTTTCTGAGTCATTGACCCTAGAACTCCCAGGCCAAGAACTCTTCCCCTCTAAGACCTTTAATCAACTGACTTACCTCTTCTTTACTATCCTTAACCTACTAGCCATCTTTTTCTTCTCGTGCAGCTTAGCTCCTACATTCTGCCCACTGCAATGACTCCCTTACCAATACCCTCAATCCCTCGCTCCCTCCTTTGTGCTTAGCTGGTGAAACACCAACTCTAGTGAAGCACGGCTCTTGGCACCTGTTCCACACCTGCACCAGAACAGCTGGCTGTGCCCGCGGAAACCACGTGACCACGAGAATCTCAAGTGGAACCTCACAAATGGGCTGATTTCCTTACCCAGTGAAGTCTCTCCTTCTCCGAGACAACTGTTTAACTTTTTCGAATCTCTTCCCAAACTGATTATCCCACTCCACATTTCACGTAGAGAATAGAAGCAAAAGCAGAGGAGAACAATCTCATTTTGTTCCAGGAAATCTATCAACCTAACAGTGCCTAACTCATGCCATTCTGTCTGTTGTCTTGTTGACAGAATGGAGGGTGTGTGCTTCTGTCTTAGGCCCACCTCTCCTCCTGCACTTGGATCCTAGCCTAGCTCACCAGTCAAGGACTTCGCTCCTACACCTATTGCCTCTTTCTCCTCCATCATCAATTGCTACCTCTCCAAAGGAACACATCTCATCCTTATACCAAAAGGCTATAGTATGTCACAAGTTACCAAAAAAAGCCCCCCTTGATCTCCAATCTCTTCCAAGAACTGCCCCACTTATCTGTTCACCTTTAAGCAAATTCTTCGCAGGAGTTGCTTATATTTTCTATCTCTAGTTTTTTTGCCTCTAATTTTCTTTTTAATCCCCTCTATTTAGGCTTTTGTCCCTATTCACTCTCCCCATCCCCTGAAAGTTCTCTTGTTAAAGTCACTGTTAACTTTCATCTTGCCAGAACCAAAATAAATTTCTCGATACTCATTTCAACTTTCAGCACATTCGACACAGCCACTGTATACTCGTTAAAACACTTTGCCTTCTATGACTCAACTTCTTGTTTTCCATTTACCTCATTGGCTTCTTCCCTTTCACTCTCTTGATGAGTCTATTATCTCTCCCCTTCTCTTCATGTTGGAATGTCCCACAGCTTACTTTTCAAAATTCTTCCCTGTAACTGATCTCATCTCATCGAATCTCATAGCTTTAAATAACCCTACATGATGATCTCCCCAACATTTTTCCTTTCTCACTGTTCTGTCTCTTTAGTTTCAGACACTTTTATGATCAACTTCCTTGTCAACATCTTCCACAGGCCTTCACATGATCTCAAATGTCACATTTCCAACTCCCAATTGATTCCACCTCCTCCAAACCAATCTTTCTCCAGTTATTCATGTCAGAAATCTGAGATCTGAGTCCTGATTCTTTATTTTCCTCCATATGCCATTTTTAATCCATCAGCAAGACCTGGATAGTTTATTTTAAAAATACATATGAGTCTAATCCCAATTCTTATCACTTCTCCCTCCAGCACCTTAGTCCAAGGCACCATCTCCCTGCTCGAGACTCATGGCTTCCACAGAGTGAACCGTTCAAATGTAAGTCAGTATACTTCCAACCGATTCCATGGCTTTTTGTCACACATAGAACAAAATCCAAACACCTTCATATGGCTTAAAACCCCTACATGATCTGGCCCCTGCCCACCCCAGTGATCTCATTGCCTGCTGTCTTTCTCCTTTGCTTATTCCCATCTTTCTACGATGGCCTTCTGGTCCATCTCTGCAGATACCATGATCATTTCTGGCCCAGGCATTTGTGCTTTTTATTCCTTCCCACTGAACCACTTTTTTAAAAAGGACTTTAAAGAGCTTGTTCTTACAAGTTTATTCAGGTCTTTTCTTCAGTGTGCACACTAAAAAATATAAACACCACCACCACCACCTCTAAAATATATCTAGGACTTAAACCTAGTTTTCATGATGCCCCCAAATAAATAAACAAACATGAATAAATAGAATCTCCAAAATTAAAAAAAAAAAAAAAGCCTCCAAACTCCTCTTACCATCTGCGATATTGTTTTTCTCAGTTTCCACTTATAGAGGATGTCAATCAATGTCTGAAAGGCCCAGGAGAAAAGAAGGACCTTCAATATTAATTGATGAGAAGAAGGAGGAAGAGAGGGCCTTAGACTCTGCTCAGTGTCTAAACATCCCTCCTGCCCAGAAACATTTTGGCACATATGGTGGTTTTACTGGAAGGATAGATTCAATTTTTTAAATAACTCTATTAGTTGGGATTTCTCTTTAAATCCAAATACTCAGATTTGGCTCAGATCCAAAATAGCAATGTCTTAGACAAGAGAGTTTGTCTTTCATTTAGAAGTCTGGGATGGTATCACGACTCTGCTCTACAAAGTCTCTGGGGGCCCAGGCCCCTTCTGTCTTGTTGATATGCCATGCCTAGAATACCCACTGGCCATTCCAAGTTGGCTCCCCCTCCAACACAGAAGAAGGAGGGGAGAAGGGAGAGCAAACTCCTTGCCTTTAAGATACTAACCCAAAAGTGGCACACATTATCTCTGCCAGTACACCGTTGGCCAGAATCTGGTTATGTGAGGATACCTAGCTAGCTGTGTGGGAGATAGGTAGGTTTGTTTGGGATGTGTTACACACTGACTGAAAATCAGGGATTTTACTGTTACAGCAAAAGGGGTGAAATGCTATTAGGTAATGATGAGAAACTTGAATAATACATCTTTGGTAAAAAAAAAAAAATAATCACAAAGGAAATTATAGAATGACTGCATTGTAATGAGCTGGAGTTCATGTGTACATGTATGTGTGTGTATTGTGTATGTGTGTAAATATTTGTGTGTGTATAAGAGAGAGAGAAAGAGAAACTCTTGATAAGCTCTCCCCAAACAGGAGTTCAAGGAGGTTTGGGAAGCATGATGCAGTAAGTCTATAACTTCCCAAGGCAATGACTTTAGAGAAGGCATCAATAATTTGAGTTCTTAATGCCTGCTGTGTTTGTACTTCATACAAATGCATGAGGATGAACCTTATACTCTGTGTATTAGGAACATGACATGATTTATACCTGCATAACCAGATATGTGGTATAACAAAGAACTTTTTAATTTCCTCATTAGAATAAGTAATCATGACTGTAAACAGCCATCAGTATGATTATAGGGTTTAGTAATACCTATGGATGATGCAAGTCTGATTTTAGGTGTAATGGTCGCTCCCTCCTTCTCCCCCTTTAGCTTTGCCTCGACTGCTGTTAAATGCTATCCTTTTAATCAGTCTTGATTGCTTTGCCTTGCTTTGAGACTTGCTTAGAGACTCCTCAGAGGCACATTGTTTCATGGGAGACAGCTGTTCTTTCCTAGCTCACACTGGCTGCGGTTATATATAGTGACGATAATAATTGCCTGCACATACGCACACAGCACATGGGGACCCACTGATGAAAATTAGTGTTTTGTGCATATGTAGTGCTTTCCTTTGATTGCATTGACAAACATCCAGCCTCACTTCTCTCCTCCAGCTGCTGCAGTGTACCTCCTTAGCTCACAGAGGGGTCAGAAGTTGCCCCCTCAGTTTCCAAGGCTCTGATACAACTTCATAATTAACACTCTCACTGTTTAGGTTTCCCCTTGCAGGCTCTATTTTGATTAAAAAAAAAAAAAAAGATTCAGATCTCCAGGCTTTTAATTCTTTGAATAAAGCTTTCATTTGGTGCATGTAAAGTGATTTCTAGATAAATTCCACTTACAAAACTGCAATGTATGTGAAATTGATACATTTGTAACATTTGGCTATACTTCCACTTCCCAGGAGGCACCAATGACTATTAAAGAATGGTTTAAAAATATTGATTACCCTTGGGAAAAAAAAGTGGTACTAGATCCTTCTTAATGTGTTTGATAATACTACTTCTTTATTTAAAACACCAACCCAAGTTTCTTCACCGATCATCTAGAATTTAAAATAAGCAATTCCTAAAAATGGAGACCATCTATTTGAAATAATAAACAGTGACATTACAAAGCACCTTCCTATGTACCAGGTGTTTGTGGGGTCATCCTAATCAGATCTAATACGCTCAGTGACAAAGGTCTCCTCTCCCACTGCCAGATGGGACATCTCTAAAGCACAAAATATATGGTCATTTGCGACACTGGCCTTTCAATAACAATCTTATTTTGCAGTTGGTAGTTGTATTAAAGGGCATGATAGTTACACTAAGGTGCACACTCTTCAGGGTCTCTGGTTTTTATTGGCTTTTAGGTCTCCATATTAACTCTTTTTTTCATCCTAGTTTTGCATATCCTCATGTTAACTTTTCATTGTCATGAAAAATCCTGTTATTGTTTTGTTTGTTTCTTTTTTTTCATGTAACACATTACAGCGTTGTCATTACCACAGTTTTCTTCACACTTTACCACAGCTGCATAAATTTCTCTACATCCCCTTCGAACTGCGTTGGGACCATAGCAGAGTGAACTACATGGCTTTCCCCAAAAGAGAGACCCCTGGGAGAGAGCACACCATGTCTGAAGTCACAGATAACCCCAGCGGCCACGCTGCATGTGGTACCCAAGGCCAATGTGGTCAGTAATTATGGAGGAAGTGGCCCCTCCCACTCAGAGCCTCTTGGCTTTTCCTGCGGGCTGGCGCCCCTCTTGCTGCATCCAGCCTTTCCTGGTGGTGGTTTTCTGTGGGTGCAACACAGCAGACTGCACTGGGCAAGGCTTCTGCTCTGGGCTCTATCTCTTCCTATGTCAGTTTTGTTACGATCGATGGCATCTCTGAGCCTATGTACTTACGTTTACGAGGGGTGGTGCAGTGGAAAGAACTTGAGAGTTGGCTGACTCACATTCTAATTTTGGTTTTGTCTGTGACTGACTGTGCGACCTTGAGCAGTTTGCCTCCTCTCAGGGATTTGGGCACAATGCATGAAGTCGCACATTGGAAGGGTCTGCCTCGTATCAGAGGTTTATAGTTCTTTGTTTTCTTGTTCTCCTGGTCTCCCACCACTTTTGTGAGAGTCTGGTGAGATAAAATGAGAGAGCACACTTTGAATATTGCCTGAGAGTATTCATGTGGTTTTCAGTTGTGGGATGCATAAACAGAAGGTACATTTAAATTAGGTAACCATTACCAATGGCAGTGGTTAAACTGAGAACACACACACCCCTGGCCTGTCTCAGTGACTTTGAAAGTGATTCCCGTGTGGGTCAAGTCCTCATGTGTATTTTCTGTTTTTTAATCATCTTGAATACTGTGTGAATTTCATAGTTTGAAGTTAAACTTGAGGGGCTGAAAATTATGCCACTTTATCCAGCTTCAATTGCAGATGTGAAGGGCTCCAAATGATCCCTGTACACAGAGGATACAAATGATGCCTTTACACAGCCAATAAAACGGAAGGCGGTTAGGGCTTATTAGTTCCTGCCAACGAGCTCATTCAGTGTGCTATTGTGTTGGCTAGACTCCACTCCCCGGCTCCTCAAAGTTGCTCTCTTCTTCTTTGTCCTGCTCTTTGCCCTGGCTGGCTGGTCCTACAGATGGAATCCTGGAATCGTGGAGCCCCTTCATCCTTGTATTTGAGTTTGGCCTTAGAGAAGTGCTAGCAGGGGCTCGAAGGGTGGGAGGAGAGAGAGGTCAGAGTATTTCTGACTCGATTTCTCATTAGCTTGTCTCTCTCAGGAGCCGATTCCTTCGATGCCCACAGCCCTGGTCTCTCTTCCGAAACTCCAACTCTCACTAGGCTTCTTCAATACCAGTTCCTGTCCTTGCCCCTCCAGTTTTAGGATTGAAAACACTTCCAACCTTTGCTGCTCCTTTGGGCCCCACTGTCTGTTATTTGTTCCCTAACTCCATCAGGAGCATCTCCTTTAAAACCTCCATCTTTGAATCATCCAGGGTGAATCCTGTTTCCTGTTGGACCCTCTTCTCAGACCCTGTACCATGTTAGGTCATGAAAAAGCTTCACCCCTGGGCTATATCTGATTGTTCCTGCCAGAAATGTTTTCAGTCAATTAGCTTTATATGTTCATCTTAATTTGGGGGTGAGGGTGACATAGAAACATAAGTCCAACCATGAGAAACATTTTGTCTTCTCTAAAATTAAGTGAATGTCCGAAGTCATTCATTCGGATAAGACTCTGCATGATAAACTTCACCTTAAAAAAAGTTTTTTTTTAGGGGCGCCTGGGTGGCTCAGTTGGTTGAGCGGCTGCCTTCGGCTCGGGTCATGATCCTTGGGTTCCGGGATCGAGTCCCACATCAGGCTCCCAGCTCCGCGGGGAGTCTGCTTCTTCCTCTAACCTTCTCTCCTCTCATGCTCTCTCTCGCTTTCTCTGTCTCTCAAATGAATAAATAAAAATCTTTAAAAAAAAAAAAAGGTTTTTTTGTCTCAATAAATATGATTATTAAGTATCTAATTTCTCTATAAACTCTCCCAAAATAGTTTAGGCAGTAGTCAGGGTATAAATTATACATACATAAAATGACATTAACATTACTTTTATTACACGTTGAAGTCAGGGGTCTTTTGGTGCGTAGCCATATTGGGAAAGGATTGCCTCTCTCTTCCCTAGTGGGGAAGAGTGGACCCTCTAGTTCTTAGTGCTGTGGAAGTAGGGACTAAAATGATGAAATAGTAAGAAAAATTGATGGACATAAATATATGTACAACACTGAACTCACCACAGTATGGAGAATTTTTCTAGGTTAAAGAAAAGAGGGAAAAGAGATACAGATGTTCAGACTTTTAAAGAAAATTGAGAAGCAAAGTGTAAAAGAACAAAACCTTTTTTATATGGAGGAAGGGTAGAGTTTTGCAAGATCTCATAATTTAGGCTAAATAGCATCCTGACCTTTTGAAAAGGTGGATAGGGAAAAAAGTATTTAATTACCTAAGGCATCATGGAGAAGTTAAAGATATATGGAGAAGTCTTATTAAGTAAAAAAAAAAAAAAGATTACTGGTAATTTTAAAAAGACTAGAAATTATCTAAGATTAAAATTTAGAGGGAAGAGGGTAAAAATAAGTGACAAAAAAAGCAGAATACTAATATAAGGGAGAGTGGTTCAGGCACTTTAGAAATATTTCCAGTACGATAGGAAAAAAAAGAAAGAAAAACCTGTAGAGAAAAACAAATATGTTAATAAATGAGACAAAATTCTCTGACTTTTGCAGATGGCTTGAAGAAATCAATAATTCAAGGTTTTTTACATATATATATATATATATATATATATATATATATATATAAATCTCTTGAGTGGGTTGCCACTAAAAGGAATTATTGTTACCAACTGTTTCCATCTTGAATGAACCATCTGTAGGGTCAATGAGGAGCTACCCCAAGTGGTCTTTCCCTAAAAAAATTCAAAATTTTGCACAGTAAATAAGCACTGAGAAATTGTAATCTTCTGTGATGGGTTGAATTATGTCCCCGAAAGAAATATGATTGAAGTCCTAAACTCTGGTACCTGTAGATACAGCCCTGTTGGAAATAGGATCTTTGTAGATGTAATTGAGTTAGGATGAAGGCATAGGGTGGGCCTTTAGTCCAGTATGACTGGATCCCTTTGAGTAGAGGGAAATATGGGCACAGGCACAGATACCCAGGGGGACGTGTGAAGACAGAGACAGGAGTCACGCAGCTGAGAGTCAAGGAATGATGAGGATGACAGAAGCTTGGTATAGAACAGGGGGATCCACCCAGAGCCTCAGAACTGAGAGAGAGTACATTCCTATTGTTGTAAGCCACCCAGTTGGTGATGCTTCGTTATGTTGGCCCTAGGAAATGTACACAAGTTCCGTCTTCTTTCTCTTGTCCTTCATAGTGGTAAAGTACAGAAGGAGAGGTCCTTCGTGGGTATAGACAATCAGGGAGTGCATTCTTTACAGAGAACTTGTAAACGATAATACAGTTCCACTAACAGTTGGCCTGTGCTTTGTTATCACCATGGGTCACCAATTTCAAACCACGTCAGTGACCATCAATTAGTCCTCCCCCCCATATGTGGCGTTGGTGTAAGATCTAGGCGTTTGCCGCAATTACTGTTGAGTTTTAACAATACGTATTAACCTTCCAGTTTGCACACTTAAGTTCTGTGTCTTTTAATGACACGTTTTCTACACAGAAGTTAAGTTGGAGAATTCGTAGTTATACTGTCAACCTGCATCACAGATTCAGCTGCTCATGTTCTTTTCAGAGTAGAGCTTCGGAATTGCTTGAGCTCTGGGTTTGTGTCTTCTACCCCTCGATACTAGATAGCCCTGTGTTTAAAGAGTGGATTCAAAGTAAACAATGAGAGCACTCTGCCTCCCTAATGTGGCCACTTGGAGTTTTTATTGGCATGTAAGTTTTTTCGACAGAAAAATCAAAAAGCTGCTAGAAAGGAAAGCAAAGACGTGGATGGTATTGTGGTTTCTGAAATTTATTCCAAAATAGGACTTTTATGATTCTTGACCAAACTTTTTCTTGCGTTTAAGGTTTTTTCTAACTACCTGTAGTCCTGTGGCTTGATGTATAGGTCATCTAAAATAAGTAAATACAAAGCGTGATTCAATCCACTGTGATTGAGACTGGTGGACAAATCTCATTATGTCGTGTATTGAACTTGAATGTATGAAGATCGATGTTGATGAAATCATTGGCAAATTTGCAAAGACTTGAAAACAGATGCTGTTACACTATTATCCATTACTATAATAAGTCAATATGTATGCATCAATCTTTTGATCTTTTTAAATATATATATTTTCTGTAATAAAAAGTACTAAGCCATTACTCCATTAGTTTCCTACCGTCTCTGCCTCTGCCTTCTCATAAGGGCTCCCCCCGTGTCTGTTTTTTTCTTCTTCTCCTTTTTCTTTTTAAATATTTATTTGAGAGAGAGAGGGAGAGAGAGAGAGAGAAAGAGAGATAGTTCTTACACACGTGCATGAGCCAGGGAGAGGAGACGAAGGGGAGAGGGAGAAGCAGACTCCCCACTGAGTAGAGCCTGACCTGGGGCTTGATCCCAGGACCTTGAGATCATGACCTGAACCAAGTCAGATGTTTCACCGACTGAGCCACCCAGGCTCCCCTTTCTCCTCCTTTTGTAAGGGAACTTATTGTTGGATATACGATCATCCAGTTAACTTTGATCTCCTCCACTTAATTACATCTTCAAAGACCCTGGTACCAGGGGTTAGGACTTGGACATATCTTTGGGAAAACCACAATTCAACCCAATACAGGGAACTTTTTCCTATTTTATACTGCAATATTTATTTTATCTTTTAATTTTTTAGCATGATTTTATATACAAAGGTTCATAAAAGAAAATTTTCACTGTCTCTATTTCTTTTGTGGTCACTATTATTAGTAATTTCACTTTATGAGTATTACTAAAAGTACTAAAAATGATTATGATTTATGGAGGAAAGTGGCATTAAAAACTATCCACTCCAAGTGTCAAATAAAGCTAGATATGGATTGCTTCTGGGCTGAGTTTTCAAACACAAAAGAATGTGGAGTAGAGGCTGGAAAGAGAAAAGTGGGAGAAGAATCTTAGAACTCATCAGGATGGTGATCTCATCATGTAGAGCTTAACAGCATGAGCTTTGGAGTTTGACCATCGGGGTTCATCACCCCAGCCTGTTACCCTTACAATGATATTTGATCTTAGCATGACTTCACCAAGTGCAGAGACTTTTCAGAAGAGGATGCAGTAAGGGAAACTCACAATTAGTTTTCACTTGATGTGCATGGAAAGGTGCAAACGAAGGAACCAGTGGGCCCTGTAGAGCCTGAAAAGGTGAAGCAGATCTGGGCAGCTCGGGCAGAAGAACAGTGGGGGAATGTCTGTGGACACGGACGATAACATGCGGGCACAGGGACCGGGAGAGAAGGAGCTGGCCACATTGTGCTCACTTCAGTGTCTATTCTTTTATCTGTAATGGAAAAATGGAAGATGAAAGAAGACGAATGAGCTACCCAATTAGTAGGTCATGACATACCAATGCTAAATGGACCTTTAGAGAAGAAGTCATCCAAGCTCCTTCATTTTCAAAGAGAAATGTGAAGTCCACAGAGGTCAAATGTGTTATCTGAGACAACTCATTGTGTCGGTGTGGAAGTCACCATCCCACATTGCAGGAAAAGTATGCGTAGCTCCTTTAGTAAGCTGACATTACTGGCCGTGGAGACTCCTTGGGGTGGTCTCCTGCGTGTTTACACAGAATAACTGGGACCAAGCAAATACACCTATGCAAGTATTGCAATTACAGCCTCGAACTTATTACAGGAAGAAAATAAAAATAAGGTGAAAAAGATTAAAAATTGAGTCAAATAATACACTTTACTCAGAAATACTTACCTTTGTAAATTTAGTCTCAGATATGTTAAATGGCAACCACTTAGAAATGCATTATAGAATTCCTTTAATAAAATGTGAAATCCAGAGTTAATAGCTATATATACTTTTTAATGACACACATTTATTGCTGCACATAATTCATTGCATACATTAAGTATGAAATTTCCTGTGGGCAATAATAAATGTGATTTATAAGTCACAAATTTGTGTGAAGTCTATTTCTTATTCTCTTGAGGACGGTTCCAAAAACCATAAAAAAATTTTAAAAAGTCTAAAACAATTGGAGATTTATTTGTTTGTGGAATCATCTTTGTTTCAGTTCATTCTACAAGATATATTTTAAAATACAACTAGCTTATTTACATTCCTATCATAAAATTATACAGGAATTAAAAGATGCAATCTAAAGGCTTTCTTCTTTTTAACTACTCAAGGAACATACTAATTGTTCACAATTTTGAGGAAATAATTTATTCTGCATTTTTGAAAATTAAAAATGAACTTTTACTACTACAGAATTAGTGAATGTAAATTGTAAAAAAAACTTTAAAATAAGAATTAAAAAAATGAAAACACAAGGTAACTTTCTGAATGGGAGAAGGTATTCCTAAATGATATTTCCTGAATAAGGGGTTAGTATCCAAAACATATAAAGAAATTACATCAGCAAAACCCAAATAATCCTCTTAAAAATGGTCAGAAGACCTAAATAGACATTTTTCCAAAGAAGAGAGACAACCAACACATGAAAAGATGTTCAACATCCCTCATCAGCAGGGAACTACAAATCAAAACCACAATTAGATATCACCTCACACCTGTCAGGGTAGCTAATATCAAAAAGACAAGAAATAAGGGTTTGCAAGGATGTGGAGAAAAAGGAGCCTGCGTGCACTGTTGGTCGTAATGTAAATTGGTGCAGCCATTGTAAAAAACAATATGGAGGCTCCTCAAAAACTTAAAAAGAATACCGATTTCTACCATAAGTGTTCTATAGTTTTCAAAGTACAGATCTTTTACTTCTTTGGTTAGGTTTATTCCTAGGTTTCTTATTGTTTTTGATGCCATTGCAAATGGGCTCCATTCCTTGATTTCTTTTTCTGCTGCTTTGTTATTGGCATCTAGAACTGCAACTGGTTTCTGCACATTGATTTTATATCCTTTGACTTTGCTGAACTCTTATCAGTTCTAGCAATTTTTTGGTGGAGTCGTTCAGGTTTTCTACATAGAGTATCATGTCATCTGCAAATAGTGAAGGTGACTTCTTCCTTGCCAATTTTGGTGCCTTTTCTTTCTTTTTGTTGTCTCATTGCTGGGGCTAAGACTTCCAGTTCTATGTTAGATAGTAATGGTGAGAGTGGACATCCTTGTTTTGTCCCTGTCCATAGGGGAAAGGCTCTCGGCTTATGCATTAGAAGAACAAACAGTGTTAAAATGTCTATGCCACCTAAAGCAATCTACACATTTAAAGAAATCCCTACCAAAATACCACCAGCATTTTTCACAGAGCTAGAACAAACAATCCTAAGATATGTATGGAACCACAGAAGACCCCGGATAGCCAAAGCAATTCTGAAAAAGAAAAAACTGGAGGCATCACAATTCCAGATCTCAAGCTATATTACAAAACTATAGTCATCAAGACAATATGGCCCTGGCACAAAAACAGACATATAGATCAATTGAACCAAATAGAGAACCCAGGAATGAACCACAACTGTATGATCAACTAATCTTCAACAAAGCAGTAAGGAATATCTAATGGAAAAAAGACAGTCTCTTCAATAAATGGTGTTGGGAAAACTGGATAGCAACATGCAGAAGAATGAAACTGGACGACTTTCTTAAGCCACACGTAAAAATCAATTCAAAATGGATGAAAGACCTAAATGTGGGACAGGAATCCATCAAAATCTAGAGGAGAACACAGGCAGCAACCTCTTTGACCTTGGCTGTAGCAACTTCTTATTAGACATGTCGGTGAAAGCAAGGGTAAAAAAAATAATAAATAAATAAATTATTGGGACAACATCAAAATAAAAAGCTTCTGCACAGCAGAGAAAATAAGCAAAACTAAAAGGCAACTTCAGAATGGGAGAAGATATTTGCAAATGATGTATTTGATAAAGGGTTAATATCGAAAATCTATAAAGAACTTATCACACTCAACACCCAAAAAACAAATAATCCAGTTAAGAAATAGGCTGAAAACATGAACAGACACTTTTCTAAAGAAGCCATCCAGATGCTAACAGGTAGATGAAAAGATGCTCAGCATCAATCATCACCAGAGAAATACCAATCAAAACCACAATGAGATACCAACTCACACCTGTCAGAATTGCTAAAATTAACAATACATGAAATAGCAGATACTGGCAAGGCTGCAGAGAAAGAGGAGCCTTGTTGGTGGGAATTGTTGGTGGGAATGCAACCTGGAGAATAGTATTGAGATTCCTCAAAAAAAAAAAAAAGTTAAAAATAGAGCTATCTTATGATCCAGCAATTGCACTACTAGGTATTTACCCAAAGGAAACAAAAATACAGATCCAAAGGGGTACATGCACCCCGAAGTTTGTAATAGCATTATCAATAATAGCCAAACTATGGAGAGAGCCCAAATGTCTGTCAGCTGATGAGTAAAGAAGATGTGGTATATATAAACAATGAAATATTACTCAGCCATCAACAAATGATGCTTAAGTGAAATAAGTCAGAGAAAGACTAATACCATATGGCCGCACTCAACTGTGGAATTTAAGAAACAAAACAGATGAATGTATGGGAAGGGGATAAAGAAGAGAGGGAAACAAACCAGAAGAGCCTCTAAATGATAGGGAACAAACTGAAGGTTGATGGAGGGAGGGGGGTGGGAGATGGGCCAGATGGGCGATGGATATTAAAGAGGGCACTTGTGATGAGCACTGGGTGTTGTATATAAGTGATGAATCACTGAATTCTACTCCAGAAACTAATATTGCCCTGTATGTTAACTAACTCAAATTTAAATAAATAAATCAAAACAAAAAACAAGCGAAACAAAACAAAACAAAACAGAATACCATATGATCCAGTAATTCCACTAGTGAGTATTTATCCAGAGAAAAGAAATAACACTAATTTGAAATGCTATATGTCCCTGCATGCTTATTATAGCATTATTTATGATAGCCAAGATATGGAAGCAACCCAAATATCCGTAAATATATAAATGGATAGAGAATATCTGGTCCGTGTGAGAGAGAGAGAGAGAGAGAGAGAGTGTGTGTGTGTGTGTGTGTGTGTGTGTGTGTGTGTTAACACTGGAACATTCCACACACTGGAATCTTACTCAGCTGTAAGAAAGAATGAAATCATGCCATTTGCAACAACATGGATGGTTCTAGAGGGTATAAGATCAAGTGAAGTAAGTCAGTCAGAGAAAGGCAAATACCATATGATTTCACTTGTATGTGGAATTTAAGAAACAAAACAAATGAACAAAGAAATGAACAAAAACCAAAATCTTAATGTAGAGAGAAACTGATGGTTGGTTATCAGAGGAGACAGGGGTGAGGGGATGGGTGAAATAGATGATGGGGATTAAGAGTACATTTATCAGGGTGAGCCATGAGTAATGTATAGAATGGTTGAATCACTCTGTTGTACATCTGAATCTAATATAACACTGTATGTTAATTATACTGGAATTTAAAAAAGGAGATGGGGTATAAATATACAATGGAGTGTTACTTAGCCTCAAAAAAGAATGAGATCTTGCCATTGGCAACAACATGGGTGGACCTAGAGGGTATTATGCTAAGTGAAATAAGTCAGACAGAGAAAGACAAATACCAAATGATTTCACTCATATGTGGGATCTAAAAGTCAAATGAACAAACAAAAGCCGAAACAGACTCATAAATACAAACTGGTGGTTACCAATGGGGAGTGGAGTCAGGGGATAGGCAAAAATGAGTGGAGCGGAGTGGGAAATACAGGCCTCCAGTTATGGAATGAGTAAATCCCAGGGATGAAAGTTACAGCAGAGGGAATACGGTCCGTGGAATTGTGATAGTGTTGTATGGAGACAGATGGTAGTTACACTTGTGAGCACAACATACCGTACAGAATTATCGAGTCACTATGTTGTACACCTAAAACTAATGTACCGTTGTGTACATTATGCTTCAATAAAAAAAGAAAAAAGATTAAAATACTATATTCCCAACACTAGTAGCACTTTATTGAACATAGCTGTAAATTTTTATACATGTACATTTTTAAACAAATGAAATAGTATATATGATGTGTAGTGATTTGTTTTTGTCCATTAACATTTTCTATTTTTCCATGTAAATGAAACTATCCCAACTAGTGTCCAAATCATAGTAAATTGCCCCAATTATAACCAAATGTCTTTACAGCGGGTTTGTCCCAAGAAGACTCTCAATCAGGACTATCCATTGAATCCTGTTGTTATATTATGTCTGAAATCTAGAATAAAGGCTGCTGACCAAATCCATCAGGCTGCTGGTTTTTGTAAATAAAGTTTTACAGGAACACAGGCATTCATTTATTTAGGCGTTGCTCATGGCTGCTGTTATTCTGTGAAGGAAGAGTTGAGTAGGTGTGACCAAGGCCCTGTAGCCCACAGAATCTAAAATATTTCTCTTTGACCTTTGCAAAAAAGATTCACTCACTCTCAATCTAGGATAGAACAGTCTTTTTTTTTTTTTAATGACACTGAATTGTTGATGTGGTTGGGCCTGTTATCACACTTTCTGGATTTATCTGGTTGCTTCTTATAGTATCTTAGCTTATTCTTCCTACTGGATACTTTTCCCCATTTCATTATAATAATCTCAATTACCTTAGTGTCAGTATGACCAGGCTTTCATATGCACTAAAAGGGCACATTAAATGAAATGAATGAAGGGAATTCTCTGATCCTGCCAAAATTTTCTTACTTTTTTTTTCCTTCTGAAATTCCTTTAACTGGGGTAAGTCCTTTCATTAAATCAATAGGAAAAAAAAGGGAAAAAATGAAAATATCCTAGGAAAAAGTATAATGGAGGAGCAGCATGGCTGATGGCTGGATTTTAAGGCAGAGGATGAGGGGAGGTAGGGAAGATAAAGTGCTATTGGAAACCCAGTCATACCAATGTGTGAGTGACTGACAAGGTCCAGGCTTATGAGACATAGAAGCATAAGGTATGCAGAAAGGCTTTGTGTTCCTGAAAGGGTAGAGGGAAGAAAAACCATAAGGAAGAGAAAATTGAAATTTCAAGGACAAACTGTTCTTAAATTTGGTCTGGAGCCAATTCTGAGTAATAAGCATTGCTCAGGTAAGATGGGGTTTCCAACCCCATTTCAAACTCAGGGATGTTTCCATCTTCTTTGTGGGAGGCATCGCTTAGTTATACAGAGGCATAAGGATACTATGCCATACTATCACTTGTCTGGTACCATTTTGATTACATTTCTGTAACATTGGTATCTATAAATTCCAAGTATCCTTTAGGGCCCTAACCCTGTCCTTTTACATGCAATATTCAGTATCAGTCAACGAGTTACAACAGAATAATTTGAAATCTAACAACACAATAACTTGAAACCTGTCGTAAAGCTTGATACAATATAGCTTTTTAAGTACTAGATAATTCTTCTGTGATCATTGATTATAGCATGTTAATTGACTTCTGCCCAAAGACCAGTTGATTAAACGAAGCTGAGTTCGCTAAACTTCCCACAGCCAAGGAGATCATCACCTTATCTTAAAGGGAGGAAGTTAAAGAAAGATTCCTTTTAAAAGGATTTTGAGGTCTAACCCAAGTGTTTAAGATGGGTCTTTCAAAGCAGGACTTGGGTTGGTCTGGGGACCATGGCAAAGCGAAGTTCTACACTTGATCTTAGCCTAAAGGCCGAGAAGCGATTGCAAAGCTAAGTTCTGATGAGCAGCCTCTTTGAATAGGTGAACAAATCTTTGTTCCAACAAGAGCTGTCTGCCCAGATGAACAAACTGTTTGCCTTGATAAATTGGCTTGCAAGCATTTCCTGAAGCAAATGGTGAAGCTAATTATTGGTTTCCGGTCTTCTCTTCCAGGGCATGAATTACCTGGGACAATCAGGTCATATTCTCATAGGTGGTCTCACTTTGCACTCCTAATGGCTGAATTATGTTGATGCAGATGGTCTCATGCCTCAAGAACTTTGTGGAAATTAAAAGAAAACTAGGACATAAAGTTATTGCCTTAATTATTTTTTATATATTAATCAGAGATATTTGTTTTGTCATACCAAAGTTATATTGGAAATTTTCCTATTTGCTTTCAATGAATACTTAATTATTTTGGTCATTTATTTTGAGCGACCTAATTATTTATAAGAATGGTCTTAAACATACTGGACCTTTTCCCTTAGTGATAATTGTAGCTGCTTAGCAACTTTTTAAAATTAAAAGAATATGTCAAAGCTAACATGCTAATTTATGGCATCTGAAGTGTTGTTTCTAATAAAATGTGAGGAAGGAATCCATGTGTTTGAATAGATATGAAAGAACAATTCTGCCATTTAAAATGATTTCTTGGGCCCCTGGGTGGCGCAGTTGGTTGAGCGACTGCCTTCGGCTCAGGTCATGATCCCGGAGTCCTGGGATCCAGTCCCACATCGGGCTCCTAGCTCCATGGGGAGTCCGCTTCTCACTCTGACCTTCTCCCTTCTCATGCTCTCTTTCCTAATAAATAAATAAATAAAATCTTAAAAAAATAATAAAATGATTTCTTGACATTCTTGATGTAAAATAAGAGTCAGTATTTCATTTATACTTCTCCTTATATTTAACAGATATTTACTGGGCATCTACCATTTGCAAGCCACCATATAAAGTCCCTAGGGGATTCAAAGGTGAGTTTTTCCAAGACCCTGACCTCCAGGAGCTGATAGTTGAATAAGATGGATGACAGAGAAAAGTATAAGTGAGGGAGATTTTATGCAAATCAATAGGAGTCATATAATGTACTTCCAAATGATAGTATTAAAGTATAATTTTAAAAAGTTAAAAACATGATTCTCATGCAAGTATAGAATGACATGAGTTAGAGTTTTATTAACTCGTTAGGGAGGGAACCATTAAAATGATAAGGCTGGTCCAAAGATCATTTTAAGGAACTGGATATTGATTGGCACCTTGAGAAAAGAATGTTAAAAGGTGACGGGTAGGTTAGATGCAAAGTTAGTTAATGTCCTACAGGGCAGGAAAATCATAGCCTTGACGATTGTTTTCTTCCAGAATAAAATTGACAAGTAAACATTCAATTTCGCACAGTCTGAGGTCTTAATTAATAGTAAATAACAAATTCAAACGCAGACATTCCCAGAGATGATTAAATAATCTTTATAGGAGCCTATTATACATGACACTGAAAGTAATGTTTTCAGATGGGAATTCCGAAGTGACATTTCTTGGGCATGTTATTCTAAATCCTGAATCCCAAGAAAAATCAGTTGAGAAAATAGCAAACAGGAAAAGTATTAAAATTCTCCTGTGAGAATTAAACCTTATCAATGTAGAGACATTAGTGGACACCAAGGAGAAAGCAAGGGCAGTAAATGATCGTACACAGAGTAGCAGGTTAAGTTCAATGTTTCTAGGAATGTTTCTAGGTAAAATTTTAGACAATTTTTCTTAACAGACAAAACACTCTTAGAGAAAGCTGTGGACAAGGAATCATTTAAACATAGGAAAACACAGATGGGGTGTGGGTAGGAGGAAAGAGGGGCTTTCTAAGCAAAGGGAACTCTGTGAACAGAAGCAGAACGTTTGGAAAGTGAGAGGAATCTATAAAACCTATAAACAAGGGAAGATGAAGATTGGAGCAGATGGTAGAAGGTCTTGAGGTTCCAAGATAGGATTTGAGTTTTATTCTGTGAGCAGAGTAGTTATGTGATTATAGATGGGTTTTATGTACATAATTAAGGCTGTAGGTGGCTGGAAAGGAGGTGAGGGGAGCTAGGTGGAAGGGGCAATGACACTGGGGTCAGGCAGATGGTTTAGGGCAATGTCACACTGTAGGTTAGATGTAAGACTGGCCTTAACTGGGTTAGCAGCAGCAGGTGTGGAAAACACGGGGCAAACAGGCGCCCTGCTATCTTGGTAGTAGATTCCAAAAGCCAGGTCAAATGCTTGGATGTGTGTATTAGGGGACGGGGAAGGGCTGATAAGAAAGCGAGAAGAGTTAAAAAGTAAGTGTGAGATGAGGAAACACTCATATAGGAAACATGGGAAAAGTATTTCTGCTTTGCCGTTAAAATGGCTTATTATGATGATTATCTTGCCATTAAATTTGAATATCAAAAGAAGGATTTTCTGTAAATCATCTCATTTGAAATAAGTTTTGTTTCAGTGTCAAAGTTATGGAGAAATTTAGGGGCGCCTGGGTGGCTCATTGGGTTAAAGCCTCTGCCTTCGGCTCAGGCCATGATCTCAGGGTCCTGGGATTGAGCCCCGCATCGGGCTCTCTGCTCGGGAGGGAGCCTGCTTTCCCCTCTCTCTCTGCCTGCCTCTCTGCCTACTTGTGATCTCTCTATCTCTGTCAAATAAATTAAAAAAAAAAGTCATGGAGAAATTTAAATTTTTTTCCAAAATATATTTTGTCTCTTGCAAGAGAAGATCATTTAGACAATAACCAACATACTATAGGGTCAGTTGGCTTTGGAAATAAGCAATCTAGATAGCAAGGGTCTAGATAGAACCTCAACAAATAAGTACCCAAAACTTGGATTCTCTTGAGTCTGTGTCTTAGTCAGTATCTTCTGGCCATTGGCATTATGAATTGACAGTGAGAAAAACAAAGGAGTTTTGGAGATAGGAAGGGAATGGGTTGAGGGGAGGGAGATTCTCAGCAGAATAATCCCCCCCACCTCACCTTTCTCTTAGAAGAAAGAGAACAAACTCTATCTATGAGAATATGGAACGTTAAAATCAATACTAACACTATTGATCCAATTCATTCAGTCCTATATAATTAATTCTTATTCTGAGGAGCTTGGATTAGCCATCTACTTTCGTGAAGGTTCCTGCATCAGCACTAAAGAGATGCCAGGATATCCTGACTCAGTATAATTTTGGTCTTGGTTTTTCTAAGTTATAGTATGGCTATACTTTTTTTTTTAAGATTTTATTTATTTGATAGAGAGAGAGAGAGAGGAAACACAAGCAGGGGGAGTGGGAGAGTGAGAAGCAGGCTTCCTGCAGATTGGGAGCCTGGCTCTGGGCTCAGTCCCAGGACTCTGGGATCATGACCTGAGCTGAAGGCAGATGCTTAACGACTGAGCCCCCCAGGCATCCCTAGAATGGCTATACTTTTGGAATGTGTTGATATATATGTTGTGGCATGTGTGTATATATATATATATATGTGTGTGTGTGTGTATATATATAATGCTTAGTTACCTATGTGTGTGTATATATGTAATGCTTAGTTACCTATGTTACCGTATTTATTTTACATAGAAACTATCTTGATATCCAAAGATTCTCTATTAATTAACTTAGTTTACTTGTAGTCTAGGATGTAAAATTAAGCACTTTAGTGATTATTTTCAAGCTGACATACTACAAAACATAATTACTCTTATAAAAATGTTAGAATCATGTTTCAGTTTAGTTGAACACATGATTTTATGTTTTTTACATTCCTAAACATTTTATAGCTGTCAGTTATCTGATCAGTAAACTGATATAAATCATTTAAGAAGTCGGATTAACTAGGCTCTTCAAAAAAAAAGAACAAATTAAAAAACAATCCCATTTATTTATGTTATATGACTCATTGATAGCATTGCCATGCTGATGCCATCAAGGAAAAGACATATATTTGGTGTTATTTTTTTTAATCAAAATTATTCAGTAAGATTGACTTGTCCAAAGATTCACTTTAAATATGGGGAAATAAATAAATAAATAAATAAATAAATAAATAAATAAATAAAGGAACCTGGATTCCTTTTTAAAAGCTTTTTAAAAGCTCCTGAGCCCATGGTTCCTTTTTTTTTATATTGTTTTACTTAAAAGCCTAGCATAATACAAATATTAGAAACTCAGTTTCTTTATTTTTCTGGAAATTGTGGCAAAAGATTTCTAGAACTACATATTTATTTCTATAAACCAATCAGACAGAAGTTCTTTAATTTAAGAGGTGTTATGATCTAATAGTAACCCCTGGTAGTAGGAAACTATTTCGGAGAGGTAGAGGCCTTTTTCAGGTACAGACACACAGGTGTCCGAAGAGCATGTAGTTCTAGGTCTCACAGGTTGGACCGAACACAGGCATATGGCGCCTCACCTTTGTAGCTCTGGAAGAACCATCCCTCAGCAGAGACCACATATAGGGCAAGAAAAAAAGAGAAGAGTAATAGATTGGGTGCTCTGTTGTCTTCACCAGCTCAACTGACATAGCTCACCGAATGGCCAAACCCTGAAACCGGATTCCCATCCGTCATTCTCCCAGTGCTGCTGCTGCTGTGGCTAACCTATCAGCTCCGTACAAACTCAACGCCACTTGGAGAGGGTTTGTAGTGTCTCACCCAAAACAGAACTGAGACCAAATCTGGCCGAGATCCAAAAGCACAAGGAAGGACTTGGCCTCAAGTTGAAGAGTTAGCAAAAGTAAAAGTTGTAGCGTGCTGGAGAAACCTCTAGGGGCCTAGAAAAGATAAGCCCGTGAGAAACACTTCTTGGACAAGGTTTAATTTGTTCTAGCACAGAGTCTGCTTGGACATATTTGACCATCTCCAAACAAAGTCTGATTTTTGGGTAGTTAAAAATATTATTCTCGTTCACATACAGAAAAAAAAGCGCATGTCAAAGATTTTATTCTTGTTAATTGATGAAGGAACTGACAGGATCACAAGACCGATAAAATAATTCATGGTACAGAGATTTGTATAATCAGAAAGCCAGAGGAGTGCAGAAATAAATTTTCTAATGGATACAAAATTGGTTTGTGTCTCATGGGACCCTATAAGTATAGCAATTGGAGTTATTTTTTTCTACTGGACTGAAATCTCCCAGCAAACTTTTAACTTCATAAGGTCTGTGCTTTAATCAGATATAGTTAACAGTGAAGTCTCATACAGGTGCATTTGTCTAAATAATTATGACATGTGGGATCTTGACGGCTTTGAGTAGACTTTGGATCTTACCCAAAGTGCAATGTTTTCGGCAGAGTGATGACGGTGGCTTGGATTAGGGAATTGGCAAGGGAAACAGAATGCTTTGTGGATTTGAGATATATTTGAAGGACGAAGATATCCAGGATAATTGTCAGATTACTGGCATGACCAGTTGGGGGTGCTTGGGGGCATCTGGGGGGCTCAGTCAGGTAAGCGACTGCCTTCATCTCAGGTCATGATCCCAGGGTCCTGGGATGGAGCCTGGCGTTGGGCTCCGTGCTCAGCGGGGAGTTTGCTTCTGCCTCTCCCTCTGCCTGACGCTCTGCCTACTTGTGCTCTCTCTCTATTTCTCTGTCAAATGCATAAAAACTCAAAAAAAAAAACACCTGGGGGTATTTGGGTGGCATTTACTGAGACACAGAGAACTTGGAGGAGAGAAGATGGGTGGGTATGGGGAAATTAACTTGGGAAACACCATGATAGCGATGTCTGGGAGGTAACTAGAGGTCATTGGAAGTAGACAGGTGGGTGTTGGGTCTGAGGCTCAGCAGAGAGGTCAGGTTAAGGGATGATTGGCAGTATGAGGCTGCAAAGTATTGGGCATGGACGGCCTCTATGAGGAGAGATTACAGAGCAAGATGTGAGCCCAGAATACCAGGGGGTGATATGGGAGAAGAGGGGCCAGCAAAGGAGGCAGGCTGAGGGTCCAGTGAGGTAGGAGGCCCTGGGGAGTCAGAAGAAGAGAAGGGGCTCTAAGAGCTTATCAAAGAAAACCATGACCCTCGGTCACTATTTGGGCTCACTTGTATCCTCTGGAAACTATATGTTGAAGTCCTACCCCGCAGTACTTCAGAATACGATTTTATTTGGGTCACTGAAGAATAAGCTGAAGTCATACTGGAGTAGGGTGGGCCCTTCATCCAGTACGGCCGGTGTCCCTTTGAGTCGTAAAGCGCTCAGCACTGGTGACTTGGGCGAGGGTGGCTTTGCTGAGGAAAAGGCAGAGCCAAACTGCAGCAGGGGGTAGAGTAAATGCGGGAGACAAGCGGTGGAGGCCCCCTGCCCAGAGCTGTGATCCCCAAACCTCACGTGCTTACAGGAACTCGAACGAGTTTCAGGAAATGTGTACCTCTATCACAGTTTTATGTTAACAGCCTTTCACATCATAATTTTAAGTAATTTCTGTCTCTCTCTCTCTGCATTCTTTTGGGTCCTGTACCCAATTTCAGCATGCCGAGGGGATAAGGGTTTCTCCACAGTAACACACAATTCCCTGACACCAGCGTGGTGCCCTACAATTCAGTCAGTTCTGACATCATGACACTGTGTGCCCAGATATGGCCCTGAATTCCACGGCTTAGGGGCTCAGTCCTACAAGAGCCCCTTCTTGTCCCCACTTCCACTCCAGATGCCAATCGCAAGCCCAGGTTTATCTGTGCTTCTGGCCAACTGGCTAGAAATCAGAGGTTCCCACGACCCCCTCGTGTGGTTCAATGAATAGGCTAGAGCAGCTCGCAGGAACCAGAGAAACGTTTTCCTTACTAGATCACTAGTGTATTTTGTAAGGATATAACTCAGAAAGAGCCAGAGGGACGAGGTGCACAGGGCAAGAAGGTATGTGGAAAAGGGCTTGGAGCTCCTGTGCCCTCTCAGAGCGTGACATTCTCTCTAAATCTCCACGTGTTCACCAGCCCTCTTTGAATCCTATCCTTCTGGGTTCTTAGGGAGGCCTCATTACATGGGCATGATTGACGAAGCCATTGGCCATTGGTGATTGAACCCAGTCTCTAATTTCTCTCCTCTCCCTGGAGGTCGGGGGTGGGTGGGTGGGATTGAAAATTCCAACCATCTGTTCACACGATTCTCCCAGCAGTCAATACCCATCCGTAGATGGGGTCTAAAACCTACCTCATTAATATAAAAGTCACCTCTGTCGCTCTCTCACTTAAGAAATCCCAAGAGTTTTGGGAGCTATGTGCCAGAAATGGTGACAAATACCAAATAGAGATTTCTTATTATAAACCACAGTATCACAGGCATATTGTGATTTTTGAAATATTAAGATAAAACCATTGTATGGTCCTTTAAAATATACTTAGTGGAATCAGCATGCAATCACAATTTGATATTCAGCAATTCACTTAAAATATTCATGAACAAGTTGGACATTTTATGCTGTTCTTTCCCCCATATAATCTTATTTTCATTTGATTTCTTCAGCAGAATTTTATCATAATATATCTTTATGTTTGGCAATCTTTTTTTTTTGAGCAGTCTTTGCAATAAAATGTAGACATTGAAATTAAATTTTAAGAAGTCCTGCGACCATAAACTTTGAAGTCTTAAATATTTTTCTTCTGCATTGATTTCTTTTTACAATTAACATTTGCATACAATTGGCCAAAACAACAATGCGTTATAAAATCCAATAAATAATCATCAGATACACAAAAGTTACTGGAAATGTATCTGTTAATGAGATAGATGGTGGGAGTTTTTTTCCCAAGCAGTTTAAGTATCCGTGGTTCAGTATTTTTTGTGAGAATGAGACAGCGTTCTGCATCAATACTTTTCCCATTTTTTACTTTCATTAATATAATCCCTGAGAAAGCTTTTCACAGAAATAAGACAAGAATGGAAGGACTTGGTTCTAGCAATACCACTAAATCCTTTAAATGCCTTCTGAGTTCTATGGTAAAAATCAGATTGTGTATATCAAACATCATTATAAATAACCTCTTGCTTGACAAAGGGATTAGTTTTGCTATCAGTTGCGTTGAAAGCAAGAATTGGAAAAGGCTCTTTCACCCAGTTCCTGCAGCGATTCACTTTCCTAACACCTGTCCCGACATTTCGAACTGCCCCTATGCTTGGCATTGCGGGGAGGGTCTCCCACCTGAGACAGTGAAGTTAAAACTTCCAGAACCTTTCCTTGTACCTGCCCTAGCAAACACTAGGGGTTAGGAGCTTTGCTGCTTGAAGTGTCAAGTTTGTGTCTGGGCCATATTCGTATCGCCTGGCCATGCCCTTGGGGCTTGTCAGATACGTAGACTCTCAGAGCCCATCCAGACGCCTCTGAATCAGAACGTACATTTGACCAAGTTCCCCAGATTTTATAGGTTCTTTGAGGTTTGAGAAACACTGTTGTTGGGTATTCCAGGTTAGGAAGAGAAACCAAGTTGCAACCAGTTAGCATTTCTGGTAAACTGTCTAAAGACATCTCAAAAGAAAAAGGACCTGGGTCCCCAAGTCTGTAGTATTTGGTGTTTTCTTTGCTCACTTGAAATGAATATTCACTTTCATACTTAATTTTATGTTTGTAATTTTTTTTCTTAAAAGGAACTCCCTATACCATATAACCTTTAGTGCTTGCAAAACCTGCTTGTGTCCTGGCCAGGGGTGGGCACTGAGAGCAGAGAGTGGAGGGGAAAGTGAGGAATGGGGTGCAGGGAGAGTAAGCTTAATGGGAAAAGCACCAAGGCTAAGTGTCAATGATGAGGGCCTCCTTGAGGTTCGTGATGTGACCTTTCCTTAGCAGCTCCTGGTGAGAGGCAGGGAGATGGGGGGTGGGTGTATTTTTCCTTCATAGGTTTGTGGGGTAGATTCAAGAGAGGAGGGGGGACAAGAAGGTGGAAGTTTCTTCTCTCTTGTTTTGTCCTCATGACACCCTTATGACATGTGAGGGCAAATATATGGTCACCATTTTAGAGTTGAAGCTGAGCTTTGGGTCAAGTATTTTTCTAAAATGCCACATTGTCCTTGACCCGGTTTATCGACCTCCCCAGATTCAGCTAGCTTTTCCTGCCCGCTGCAACTTAGCCACTGGTTCAGTGGAGAGACCGACTGACCCTCTTAGCCCAGAGGGGCGGGCGCTCTGGGGGTGTTGGTCTTTGGCATGATCGCCACGATGCCCCCGAAGGAAGAGTCGCTCCTGTACCAAAGCCCCCCCCAGCTTAGCCGTAGGTTGTACCTTCTCCCAGCACTTCCGAGCTCAGGTGAGCCCCGAGCCACGGGCAGCGCAGCCGGCTGCTGTGCCTCGCAGGGCCAGGGGACAGCACCAGGTGTGCGTGGGAGTCAGTGCCCCAGGGGGCGAACTGAGAGATGAGACGCAGGAAAACAGACTGCTCTCCCCTGATAGACGGTCCTGAGGCTCAGGGCCTCTACGTGGCCCATCTGGATGGCATCCTGTGCTGGGAACCAGCTGTGTCTTTCTTAGCAGCGGTCTTGGGCTCAGTAGCAGATGTACTACCTTCAATTTGTTTTCTGTTTTTCCTATCATTCTGAAGACCTTGGGGTTGTACCTCCTAAGGAAGCCCCAGCACACAGCTCTGTCTCGCTTTTGCTTCTGAAAGTTTGCTGGACCAGGAGACACTTATCCAGGAGGCAGCAGAGCCAACCATAGAAGTTGCCTCATTTTCGAGTGTTCTCTCTATGCCAGGCACTGAGCTGAGTCCTAGGGACCCAAAGTAAAACAAGAAAGATATGACCCATTCCTTCGGGGGGCGGGGTACAAACCCAGCCTTCCCATCTCCTGGTCCCACGTTCTTTCTAGACTTAACACCATAGTGATTGCAATGGATGATTCATCTCTAAAAAATGGATCGAGGGGCACCTGTCTGGCTCCGTCAGATGAGCGTTCAACTCTTGATCGAGCTCAGGTCATGGTCTCAGGATCTGGGCCAGAGCCATGTGTGGGGCTCTGCACTCAGCCAGGAGTCTGCCTGAGATTCTCTCTCTCTCTCTCTGCTCCCCCCCCCCACTGCTTCTCCCCCCAACTCACGCACACGTGCTCACGTACAAATGCTCTCTGTCTCTGAAAAAAAAAATAAAAAGGAGGGAAACTCATCAGATGTATTCTACTGCAGAAAGTTAAATCTCTCCTGTCACACTGCTCAGAATTCATCAATTTTGTTTTCTGAGTGGGTTTTATGTGAGAGTATAGCTTGCTCTTTCTGTGTAAATAAAATAGAAAGAGAAGCAAAATAATGTATCCCAGAAAAGCAATTTACCTCAAATGGAATGCTTTTCATTTACTCTGCTGAATCTGACACACCTCGTGGTAATCTAGGTCATTAGCCATTCTAACAGTGAGTGCACATTCAGCCTTCTCATTCCCTTGTCCCCTACTTACGTGTCACTGTTCATACTTCATTCATTCATTCACTTATTCATTCACAGAGAGAGGGTTGATGCACTGAATTTAACAAAATAAAATACTGACTTCTGGTGTAACGTTAACCTTTGGCGAGGAGTAACAGCCTACTTTGACCCATAAAGTTGAACATTTGGGAGGATTCAGAGCTGGCACAGCATGGGTCATAGAGATCATCATTTTATGCAGCAGGAAATCGAGCCCCTGGGAGGGTAGGGGGATTCTCCAACATTCGTAAGTGAGAGAGCTGAGACTTAAGCATAACCATGCCCTCTTACCATCATGATGTTTGGAAACGATTTTCTTTATCAGAAAAAGCAATTTCTATTTTGATATGCAACTTTCATCCACCTACTGCAATCCTCTCTTAAGAGTGAACAACTGGGATGAAGTCCGCTTCTCAAAGAAAGGGCCATAAACTTGGAGTTAAATATTTACGATAAAGCATTCCTATTTGCAACTGCCACATAAGAATTTGGAAACAGCTGCAGTGTAAGGCCATAGCCTCCTCCCCCACTCCAGTGGCAGAGACAAAATTATCTTTGCTAAATTTTCTGGGTGATTTCCCCTGCTTTACATTTTGTCCAGGTTAAAAATGTCCAGAACACCCTACATGTAATTTTGTAGAATTGACAATATTTAATGATACTAACATCTTGGTAACCATTACTTTGAAAATGTGCACCTAACTGCCTGGCCTGAATAAGGGAAAATGTTTGCCTCATCAGGCCATTTAGTGGATTTTAAAGTGGATTGATCCACTGGGACAGAGTTTATATGAGATTGTCCTAGTTTTTTCTTTTTTCCTTTAAGTTAATTTTTTGAAATTTGCTGCATAAGAATAATGAAATGAACTCCAATGAGATTAATTTAGTATAATGCTTTCTATAATTAAATCCCAACTTAAGTTCAGTACTGCAAATATGAGTAAGCATCTAAATTAAATCTGTTTTAACTAGGCTCTAATAGTCTAATAGAAAATCTATGCCTGGAACCTAGAACTCAGGTATTACACTAAATGGACATCTCTCATATATCAAACTGTAAAATGAAATCTATGGTAAAGTTTTGATAAAAATATAAATACTTTGCCACCTTATATTTTGAACATATTCTCTCCCTGCCCCCCTGAAACCTTAAATATTTGCTATTTTAGCTTGAAAATTTGGGGAAATGGCTCCATGATTAGATGTGGAATAGTTAACGTAGCCCTACTCTTGAGTTAAAGGATTTAAGTTCTAGAAGCGCCTGAGTGGCTCAGTGGGTTAAAGCCTCTGCCTTTGGCTCAGGCCCTGATCTCAGGGTCCTGGGATCGAGCCCCACATCAGGCTCTATGCTCGGCGGGGAGCCTGCTTCTCCCTCTCTCTCTGCCTGCTTGTGATCTCTCTCTCTCTGTCAGATAAATAGAGTCTTTAAAAAAATAAAAATTAAAAAAAATAAAGGATTTAAGTTCTAGTCCCAATTCTACAACTAAACATCTTGACAAAAATCACATCATCTCAGGTTCATAATCTGTCAAATGAGAGATTTAGTTTACGAAACAGTATCTGTGTTTCCTGCCCCATTCAGTGCCTCTAAAAGAATATCAGTCTTTGCTCTAGTATTTAAATGTGCATTGCACCCTTGCTGTGATTTGTATTATCACATATTTGGCGATACTGACTCATGTAACTATGAGAAATAATATTATACAAAGAAATAATTTTATAGATACTCATATCTAGTAATCAGTAGTGGTTCTTGAAATCACTCAATGTCAGTCAGATATTAAACCCTTCAGGACATCATATTCTCAAATTATGCTAATACATATCTTTCCAGGAGACATTTTCTAAATGAAAGGAAATTTTAAGTGTATATAATCATTTCCAATTAGTGAAGAAAGACATCAGGCCTCTTGTGGTTTACAACCCTCAAGTGAAATGCTTAGTTGGATAGATTGTTTGTTTGGAGTGTATGTGAGGACATAGTTTCCTAAGTGAAGGTATTCAGTCAAAGATTTTGCAGTTAAAGATTCCCAGTAGCAGATATCTCCCTTTCGAATAAAACATGGTAGAAATATTACATTTAGTCATTTAACAATTGCATGAATTGGAATGCATGGGTTTTGTGGTTTTTTTAAAGATGTATTTATTTATTTGAGAGAGAAAGTGTGCACGCAAGAGAGAGAATGGGGGGAGTGGCAAAAGGAGAGGGGAGAGAGAGAATCTCAAGCAGATTCCATACTAAGCACAGAGCCTGACACGGGGCTCCATCCCAGGACCCCAAGATCATGACCTGATGAAACCGAGAGCCAGCCGCTCCACCGACTGAGCCACCCAGGTGCCCCAGGGTGCATGTTTATATTCTAATTTTACAGAAGAAAAAACTGACCTTCAGAGAGGTTGAGCACCTTGGCCAGTTTTGCACAGCCCTTCCGCTGGGACCCAAATCTAAGTCATTCAGTTCCTCTGTTCACTATATCACAGGTTCCTTTGAGTTGTCTAAAAGGAGAAAAAAAATGTACATGGAAGGTAAGAAATGCCACTTTAAGTGGATAAGGAGAGTAACAAAACAAAAGCGAAGGCTCAAGGAGTCCCAGAGGAATTTGAAAATACTGTATGCAAATAATTTCTCTCACGTATAATTGCTTCTCTGTCCCTCGTTAGAGATGGAATTTAATTGTTGAAAAAATAGTTTCCATAAGGAATTTTAAGGCTTGAGCTAGGGAATGGCAGTTTATAAAAGCTCACCTTTTGAGGGAAATGCTTCTTCATGTCTCGAATGTTGGGCAAGAGACAACACACCAGTGGGGCTGGTGGTCCTTGCTGAAGGCTTAAAGGGCGATTGAATAAAACCTGAACAGGAAATAATTTGATTCGAACTTATGTAGATTACAATAGAGAGTTGCTAGATATTTAATTATGTATTCCAAGTCAGAAAAATTATCAATAACTGATTACAGAACAAATATAAATAGTCTGTTGTATTAAACTTTCTCCAGATAAGAAAAATGACTTTTTTTTTTTTAAGATTTTATTTATTTATTTATTAGGAAAGAGAGAGAGTGAGAGAGAGAAGGTCAGAGTGAGAAGCGGACTCCCCATGGAGCTGGGAGCCCGCTGTGGGACTCGATCCTGGGACTCCGGGATCATGACCTGAGCCGAAGGCAGTCGCTCAACCAACTGCGCCACCCAGGGGCCCAAGAAAAATGACTTTTATATGAATAAGTGGTCATAATACTTGGCGCATTTGAATCATCAGTGAACTGATTATTTAAAAAGAAATGCAAGGACTCCATCTCTTCGCTCTACTATTTTGCCTTTGGAGAATGTATTTTTGGAATTGTTAACTCTGTATTTAACTATAGAAGATGTTACCAGAGGTAGTGAAAGGCTGTGATCTTCAACCTGGGTGGCCATTGGCTTATTCAGAAGGGCAGGCACAATGGAGAGCTCCTGCCATAGTGGCAAGGCCACGGGCCTTGATGTCAAAAGACCTGAGCATGAGGACCACCTCCTACATTTATTTATTAATTTTATTTAACGAATTAAAAAATATTTGATTGAATTGGTTAAGCTCTGTAACATTTGGTTTTTAGTCCTTATCCAAGAGTAGTGCCTGTGTGCTGCCCCTCATATACTTTGCGGTGGGGGGGAACCCTTTTGAGAAAAAGACTATAAAGATATCTTACCTTTGCATATATCAGAAAATTATCCAACCAAATGAACACAAGGCAAGTGTCAACAGCTTCCCAGTAAATCCCGTTCTGTCTTTTCCCACCAGGTTATTGATGTATCATGTTGAAGAGTGGACATAAACTTGCATTATAGCTTTGGAGAACTTTGTGCGGTGTCACCGTGACAACAGAAGAAGGGAAGGAGGAAGGTGGTGAGCGGTACTCGTAGGGGAGATGAGAGGGAGTCTATTGTAAAAGTCAAGGACCGGAGGAGAATTGATCTTGGCCAAACGTACAGCGCCTCCATCATTAGTACACACACATTGAATGTTTTCCCCTAATATCTTATAATCTGGAGAAAATCACTGACTACCAGCTTTTTTATTGTTATTCAAATAGTTTCCTTTGAAACTAAAAGAAGTCATCTTTGAAATTACTGTCAGAAGTTAGGAATGTAAAAGTTGGATCTAGAATATCAGGAAAGGCTTTGCTTACATAGAACTTATATATTCGTAAATATAAAGTAAGAATCCCAGTTTGGCCCTTTTTATATAATGTCCTTCTCTGTATCCTTGAGATCTCATCTACTCCTGCGGCGTCAACAGCCGCATATATCTTTTTTCTCATTTCACGTATGCCGTGGTTGCACGTTGAATTCAAGTGCCCATCACACCCATATACCAGTCTCCAGTCTTGTTCCCTGAGTGCAAGATTTACACACAGGCCCACTAGACCCCACATTTACTCTCGAACCTCGTCAGTTCACAAGTGAAGCATAGTGGCCACCTAGTCTCCTACCAGGACCCCACTGTGTACCCACGATCTACACGGCCATCCAAACAGGAGGCCTTGGATTCAGCTAGACTCCTTCCTCTTCTTCACGCCTGACATCTGATCAGTCATGAAGTCCCACGGATTCTGCTCCTGTATCAAATATCACCTCCTCTGTCCTTCCGCCGTCTCTAGCTTGCATTAGGCCCTCATCGTCTTGCATTGAACTACTGCAATATTTGGGGCACAGTCCTACCCCTCTTCCAATGCACTATTAGAGGATTCTTTCTGCAATGCAGAATTGGTCATGTTCACAATCCTTCGAAAGCTTCCTACTTCTGAAGATAAAATCCTCAAGAGCATACCCTATTCAGGATGTGGCCTCTGACTTACTACTCTTATTGCTCTTTGGTCCAATACGAAAGAACCTCTTAGAGTTCTTTAACATGTCAGCGTTCTCATTTTTGTGTCTTTCCAGGCTTCGTTGCCTGCTTCCTCTGCATATAACACGTGTACATCCTACGGGGCTCAACACAGGCGTCACCCCTTCACTGAAGCTTCGTTGGCTTCCCCCGACATCCAGGCTGAGTAGGGTGCCTCTTTGCTGGGAGCGAGAAAAGAGGAAGTAGAAGCAGCAAGTTGAGATAACTCATAGGAAAGAGAGCAGAAACAGGAAGCAGTAAGTAGGGTTAAGTAGCTTCCGCTCTACATAGGACCGTTGGGACCCAGCACAACAAATGCTATCTGAGCTCTCCAACCTGACTTCAGCGCTGCCCAGCTCAGGAAAGCATCACAAACATTGGTGCTTTTGAATTAGATTCCTTGTTCTGATTTAGTTCTATTTCCTCAATCCAATTTTTAAGGTTTTTTTTTTGAGATAGTTATACTGTTTAGACCTTGGGCCAATCTCTAAAACTAGCGCTACTCTTAAAAATCAAAAAGTAAAGACAAAAACCATATTTTGAGCTCTAATACATCTTGCAAAATTGATATTATTTCTCCTTCAGTTGTTGATAGAATCCATGAGTGACGCCATCTGGGCCTGGAGTTTTCTTTGGGAAGGTTTTTGAATAAAAATATCTTTAATTATTGCCAGGCTATTCAGATTTTCTGCTACCTCTTATGTCAGTTTTAGTAATTTGTGGCTTTCAAGAACTTTACCCTTTGATCTAAATTGTTAGAGTTATTGATATAAAGTGGTTCATATACTTTATTATTCCTTTAATGTCTGTAGATCATTACTGATGATCTCTCTTCATTACTGATGATATCAGTAATATATCCTCTCTTCCATCTTGTTACTGGTAATTTGTGTTTTCTTTGTTCTTACCTTGATCAATCTACATAAGGTGTTTTCCTAGATTCTCAGAGTGAAAGCAATCACTGTTGATTTTAATCCTTTCCTCTTTTTGAAATAAGCAAGTAGGAATATATAATTCCCCCCAAACACTGCATTCCATAAATTTGAATATGTGATATTTTCATTATCGTTCATTGAAGAATATTTTCTACTTCTTCCCTGACCCAGGTTTTATGACATAGGTTCCTTAATTTTCAAATCTTTGGAGATTTTCTGATATCTATTCTTAGATCATTTTCTAATTACTTTGCTATCAGAGAATATACCCTGTGTGGTTTCAATTCTTTAGATTTATTGTAGCTTGTTTTATGGCACAATATATGGCCTATATTGGTAGATGCTCCATGATCACGTGGGGAAAAAAATGTGTATTGTGCCCATCAAGCTAGCTGATAATGCAGTTTAAATCTACTACATCCACACAGAGCTTTTTGTATACTTATTCTGTCTACTCCTGAGAAAGGAGTATTGAAATTTAAAACTTTAAGTATAGAATTTCCTATTTCTCCCTTCTATTCTGTCAGATTGTCCATTGTGTATTGAATTTCTGTGTTTAGGGGTATATACATTTATGATTTTAATGGCATCTTGATAAAGCAATCATGTTTCCATTACAAAGTGTCTCTCTTTATCTCTGATAATATTTTTTTTGTCCTGAAGTTAATTTGCCTAATATTAGCATAGCAGTTCAAAATTCTTATGATGAATATTTGAGTGGAAAATTTTCCATCTTTTCTCTCTTATAAGCAGCCATATATATATACATATATTTATATTTTTTGTATACATATATATTTTTAAATCCAGTCCAATAATCTTTTCCTTTAACTAGATAGAGTCAGTACCATTTAATGTAATTATAATAAATATGATTGTGTTTAAATATGTCATCTTGTATTTGCTCTTTTTTCTTTCTTTTTGGTCCCATTAGATCTTTGTTCTTTTTTCCTCTTGCCCTGCTTTCTTTTGGAGCAAGTTTTATTTAGCATTCTATTTTATGTCCTCTACAGGTCTTTTAGCTTTGCCTCTTTTATTTATTTTTTTAAGCTAGTTGCCCTTCAGGGGCGCCTGGGTGGCTCAGTGGGTTAAAGCCTTCAGCTCAGGGTCCTGGGATCGAGCCCTGCATAGGGCTCTCTGCTTGGCAGGGAGCCTGCTTCCCCCCGCCCCCCGCTCCCGCCTGCCTCTCTGCCTGCTTGTGATCTCTCTCTCTGTCAAATAAATAATTAAAATCTTTAAAAAAAAATAAAAAGCTAGTTGCCCTTCAGTTTACCATGCATCCTTGACATATCATAATCTACAGAAATGTGAATAAATAAATATATATTAGATATAAAACATATTATATGTATATAGGTATACATACACTTAGAATAGTAAACTTCCATCTTTCTGGAATTAAGCAATAAGAAAATAATCAGGGGCACTGAGCTGTCTCAGTTAGAAGCGAATGCAACTCTTGGTCTGGGGGTTCATGAGCTCGAGCCCCACGTTAGGTATAGAGGTAACTAAAAATAAATATACTTTTATTTAAAAGAAAATAATCATTTGTCTTTATTTACATATTTACTTTTTCTGGAATTCTCCATTCGTTTGTGTGACTGAATTTCTGTCTAATATCATTTTCTTTTGGTCTGAAGAACTTCCCTTAATATGTCTTGTAGTTCTTATCTGTTGGTTGCAGATTCTTTGGGGATTTGTTTCTCTAAAATGTCTTTATTTTTCCTTCATTTTTGAAAGATATTTTCATAAGATTTTAGAGTTTGTTTTTCCTTTTAGTACTTTGAATATGCCAACGTAGTGTCATCTGGCTTGCTTTGTTTCTAATAAGGTTCGCAGTCATTCTTAAAATTTTTTTTCCCGGCTTCTTTTAAGATTTTCTCTTTATCACTTTATGTATTTTAGAAAATAGTCTTTCCCGAAAATATATACTTACTGAGCATTTAAAGATTGAGATTGATCCCATGGTTCTAAAAATGAACTATTTTGCTTTATATTAACTGACTTCTTTTGGTTCTGCATCACATTTTTCTGCTGCTTCACAATGTCTAATAATTTTTTATTGTATGCTAGATACTATGGACGCTATGTTGCTGAATGGCCGGCTTTTATATTCCTTCTTAATAGAATATTGAGTTTTGTTCTAGCAGATAGTTAACTAAGCCTGACACTTTCAAGGATTATTGTTAAGATTTGTTAGGAAAATTTTAGAGTAGCTTTTGCTGTGGAACTAGATTAGCATGACTTTCCCCGGGTCTCTGTTGAATGTCAGGGTTATTTTCTGAGGGGTCTCCACTCTGACTGGTCGGGACTCAAATCTCTCCCAGACTGGGTGGGTTCTAGTAGTTGCTCAGCTCAGATTTCCTTAGTCATTTTTCTTTCTTCAGTACTTGCTTTTTGCCCCATCTTCTAGATTCTTGCTGCATGCACACAGTTTTGTATTGGACCAAAGACCAAGGGGAACCATATGCGGGATTCTGGGGTTTCTTTTCTGCATGGCTCCCTTGTCTCCATTCCTGCCCCACCGTTTCCAGCCATCTCGGTAGCCCAGAGCTCCGGTGTCGTTTGCTCAGCCCAGTGAGACTGCCGCACTATCGTTGGCTCCTTCCCCTGCTCTACCATTTGCAGGGTGCCTCCGGGCAGAAAGCTGGTATAACCGTGCCGTTCATCTTCTGTTTCTTTTTTCTCAGGGATTGTAGACCTATGTTGTCTATGTCTAAGATCTCAAAATAATCATTTCCTGTATTTTGTCCCGCTTTAGAGTTGTCTCTGGTAAGAAGACTAGTCCGTTCACAAGTTATTTTGTGATGGTCACCAGCAGAAGACCTCTAACATGTTTTGTACTTGTGAAGTTATACCTCAGCCGTCTTTGCAAGTTTTAAAAATTCATTTGTCTTATGAATATTACATGAAGAACAAGGTTGTTTTTTTTTTTTTTCTATTTTGAAAATATTGGTTAGACTTTCCAAAGGCCTGAGAGGTAAAATTTTCACTGTATAAACCTTGGATAACGTCCCATGGGTTGCTGTTTCAAAATTGAAATGGCAAAAAGAAAAAAGTAATCAGAATCCTACAAAAATTTTTAAACTTTGGCCATCCCCAGTGCAGTTCTAGTGCTGTTCTACAAAAAGCAGATTTATTTTTTGCCTTTAGAATGGTTGCCGGGTTCCAAAAAGCACTAAACTAAAATATCAGAAATACTGAGTCTGGTTCTGGTTCTCTCACTTCAGAACTATGCGCTATAGGACAAAGGTGACAGTTTCCTCATCTGTGAGATTGTATCTGATTTATCGACCTCATGAGATTAACATGTGGTTTAGATGTGATTACGTAGATTGGAAAGAACATCGCTTCTCATACCTTGAGAAATAGAAGGCAAATTTATGAGTAAAGATGATAATTTCAATTATGAAACTTTCAAAGTAAGAAGAATGTCAGTAATGGGATGAAAATAAGAACTTCCTCTGAGGCGTAACGTACACATATTTATTTGTAATAAAATAATTGAAAGTAATTTTGGAGGTTTTTTTTAGTTTTTATTTATAGTTAACATACCGTGTAGTGTTAGTTTCCATACGTCGTGACAAGTGCCCTCCTTCATTCACGTCACCTCCCCTCTGGTAGCCATCCGTTTGTTCTCTATTAGTTAAGTCTGCTCCTTGGTTTGCCTCACGCTTTTTTTTGCCCCTTGCTCATTTTTTTTGTTTCTTAAATTCCACATATGAGTGAACTCATGTTGTATTTGTCTTTTTTCTGACTGACTTATTTTGCTTAGCATACTACTCTCTAGCTCTATATCATTCTTTTTTATGGCTGAGTAATTTTTCAGTGTGTGTGTGTGTATGTGTCTGTGTATGTGGGTCTGTATATACCACATCTTATTTATCTATTCATCAATCAGTGGACACTAGGGCTGTTTCCATGATTTGACCATTGTAAATAATGCTGCTTTATACATCGGGGTGCATATATCCCTTCAAATTGGTATTTTTGCATTCCTTGGGTAAATACCTAGTAGTGCTATCGCTAGATTGTAGGGCAGTTCTATTTTTTCCTTTTTGAGGAGCCTCCATACTGTTTTCCGGAGTGGCTGCTCCAGTTTGCATAATTAAAAATCATTTAGGTTGTTTTTAGAAGCAAAGCAAATTTCACTCGACTTCGTCAAAATATGTATAAATGTGGTATGATCAATTGTTTTTTAGTATTTCCATCATATCCTACTTTTCCTTATTTAGCTTAAATAATTGAAAGTAGTTATTACGCTGATAAAATTCCTTTGAAGAAAGGAAGTAGCTGTGATTTATTCCAGTAGTTCTGATATAATCATAGATACATGCAAACTGTGACCCAAATTGAAAGGAATACATTGCTGTTCTTAAATAGTGTTTTCCAAAAAGAAACTCATGCCGTCGAAACCTTCAAAGATCGCAGTTTATCCCATTTTGCTAAAAATAAGCTATTTACATTTTTTTGAGCCAATTAGTTGAGAACATCATCAGGGATCGCACTTTCGCTTACCCAGTTAATGGGCTTATTTATGTCAAAACGAACTTCCTTCTCTCAGTAATCTTACAGTCACGAAGTCATAAACCATGAGAGCCAGAAGACACCATGGACTTGATCTGAGCCAAGATTTCATTTTGGAAATTCAAACACTCTGATGGTGACCAGCTCTGAGGACACGGTGTGCAATGCAGACGGAAAAGAGATTGTACACAAAATGGAAAAATAAATTAATGGCACATCCATCCACAACAATAGAAAATATCACTTTGCTTTCAGGAATTATTTAATCTGTTAATGTTTTTGAATGCTTCTGTCATCACCAGTGGAAAGCACCGTACCTGGTATTTTGAGAAGGTAGAAAGGAGGTGAACAATAGAGGTTCTTCTTTCAAATATCTTATGCTGAGATGAGAAAGAAAGCCCGGTATAAGGAGACTGCATCATTATTTCTGTATACATGAGTTGGGGCAGCTGAATTGAGTTTAGTTTCGTGAGGGCTTATCATGCACGAGGTTGCTGTAATTGCAATGGGTACAAAAATGTACAAGAGAAGGTCATTGTCCTCTTGTACCTTTAAGTTTTGTGGTGATGGAGGACATATGAACCCAGGTACACATTAATACAAGTGGGTCCCGGATTGATAAATTCTGTAATAAGACAGAAGGGAAAAGGTAGGAAATGAAGCCACAGGGGGGAAGGCAGTGGCAGTGGGGATGAAAAGAAGGGTGGAAATTTGAATATGTAGAAAGGAGGCAATCGGAATTGGTAACTAGATGTAGCAGGAAGAAGGAGGCACCTGAGATGATACTGGTTTGTTGATTTGGGCGAATGGTTCTGGGATGCTACCACCAATCAGGGAAAATACTAAAGAACTGGAAAATGAATGGCAATTAAAGGCAAGGAACAGGGGCGCCTGGATGGCTCAGTGGGTTAAAGCTTCTGCCTTTGGCTCAGGTCATGATCTCGGGGTCCTGGGATGGAGCCCTGGGTTGGGCTCTCGGCTCAGCGGGGAGCCTGCTTCCCCCTCTTTCTCTGCCTGCCTTTCTGCCTACTTGTGATGTCGCTCTGTCAAATAAATGGATGAAATCTTTAAATAAATAAATAAATAAATAAATAAATAAATAAATAAAGGCAAGAAACAATGATTTCTCTTTTCGACATGTTGACGTTGAGATGTCTGTGGAAAATCCTGGTAGACGTGCCAGGAAGATCTTTGGATATGTGTGACCTTAGCTAAGAAAGGAGATCTAGACTAGAAGGAAGGATTTGGGGGTTTATAATGGTTAAGGCCTAATTCAAACAGTAGATGTTAATGAGGTTAACTGGGAAAAGAGTGTAGAGAGAATAGCAGTCCAAGAAAGAAGTTCTGGAGAACAAAACTTCAGGGGCTACTTGAAGTAAGAGGACATTACTTAGGAAGTCCAGGAGTGCATAGCAAGGGAGATGGAGGTGAGCCGTGTCCTCCGGCCTGCATGCTGATAGGCCCCTGTGTGCTAGAGACGAACGCCCCTCCATTGTCCCAGGAAAATGGGTGGTAATTAAGCTGAACCAATCATGGAAATTTGCCCTCGCCAGTGATATGATTATCCAGGAGCATATGAGGCAGTGCTGGCCAGGAAGAAATAAGGGGAAGCCTGAGGGCTGCTATTATTTTTCTTGCTCCAAAAAAAAAAAAAAGTTCCAGCACATAGATTTGCCTGTTTTCAGGAAGATATCTGAGGATGAGTTTGTTTTAACTGTAGCGTCCATCTTGGGCTCTGAAATAACAAGAATGAAAGCAAAAGCCAACAAATTATACATAGTATGTACTAAACTATCCCATCTCCCCACTGTTCCTGTGTTGGAACCCTAACTTCCAATGTGACCCTGTTTGGAGATAGGCTATTTAGGAGGTAATGAAGGTTAAGTGAGGTCATAAGTGTGGGGCCTTAATCTCACAGACTGATGGCCTTAAAAGAAGAGGAAGAGAGTTCTCTTCCATGGGAAGGTAGAACAAGATGGTAGCCATTTGCAAGCCAGGAGAAACCTCACCAGGAACTGAATCAGCTAGTATCTTGATCTGGGCCTGCTAGCTCTGAGAACGGTGAGAAAATACACCGCAGGTATGGGCCATCCCATCTATGACATTCTGTACGACGGCCTGAGCTGACTGGCCACTTACGTTGTTGAGCCCGTATGTTGTCGAGAGAAAGAAGAAAGAAGGGTAGGAAGGAAGAGAAGTCCGATTAGGGGAGAGTGATAGGGAAATCAGGGAAGATAGATTATTTCCAAAGGAGAAATGGTGGAAATTCTCTAAAAAGATCAAGTTCAGTGAGACTGGAAATTATTTCAGAAGGTCAGTGGTGAACCTAACAACTCAAATGGTACGGTCAATATCCGAATGAATAGGAATTGAGCATGGGAAAACAAATGCTAACAACACTTTCAAGAAGGTTGGCTGAAAAGTAAGATAGGGAGGCATCTAAAGGAATGTGAGCACAAGGAAGACTTAATCTCTAGAATGGGAAAGTTTTTAAATTTTATAGGCGGAGGGTCAAGAGTTGGGAGAGAGGAAGAAGCTGAAGATACCAGATACCAGAAAGAAGGAATTATTTATGTGGATCATCTCTGAGAAGGTGGGAAGGGGTGGGCTTCAGAAGAGAGGTGAAGATTTTGGCTTTGAATAGAAAAGATACATTCTTCTTAGACTGTGTGAGAGGAAGGAATGGACAACAGAAGCCAGAGAGGTGACAGTATTCTTTGCCTTAAAGTGGGAGAGAATTTTGTTTGCAGAGAGTGAAGGGGGCGGGTGTCGGCTGGAAGCAGGTGTGGCCGCATTCTGTATCTTTGGATGAGCTCACGCAGCTGCCCGTTGTCAGACTGGGGAGTAGCATTAGCCCAAGAATGTGACCCTGTTAAGTCATGCATTTCATTGCATCCAAGTGAATGACAGGTCACCGGAATCGCTGCTATATTAAGTTAAAGTACATGCCACAGGGCCTTATCAAGATCGGAAGGGATCCCAGGAGATACGCGACTGCATCAGTAAAAAAAAAAAAGTAAAAGATGAATTAATACGTTAAAAATAAGGAGGGAATTTTTTGTGAGGTTACTCTTAAAAAGGAATTATATCTCTAGGATTTGATAGCTTGATTCTGTCAGCCCAGTACCTATGGAGGGATGAGCAATATTTTTTATTTTTATTTATTTTTATCTTTTTAAAGAATTTATTTTTAAGTAATCTCTACCCCCAACCTGGGATTTGAGCTTACAACTCTGAGATCAAGAGTCGCGGGTTCCACCCACTGAGCCGTCCAGGCACCCCTATTTTTGATTTTGAAATTAAAAACATGGATAGTAATTTGAGGATAATGCATATTATCCCAGCCTCTGGCTTGTGTCGGCCATTTGCTGTGGAGAAAGCAGGATCCTGTCAATCCTGGCAGCACACTTAAGAAAGCTGTGATGATTCTTAAAAGAGATCATGGTTCATTCGATCAGAATATTAAAAAATGTACAGAAGAACTAAGTATGATATTATTAGCTATGATTTTCTACTGGTTTATTAAATAGCAATAGCCACCTACCTGGACTTCTCTTTTTGTTCCCATTACTTATTTATTGCCATGCAAGGAATCACATCAAAACAACAAAAATTGCGTTATTGTTTTGTCTCATTATCCTGGGCGTTGACTGGGCTCAGTGAAGCGGTTTTTGCTTGGGGGCATCTCATGCTATTGGAGCAGATGGTGTCTGGGGCTAGAGTCATCTTGTGGCTCACCTCCTCATACGTCAGGAGGTTACTACTGGCTATTGGCCGGGACCTCAACTGGCACTTTAGCCCGAAAGTTACACTTGGCCTCTGTGTGGTCTTGCTACTTCTCTCACAGCGCAGTGGCTAAGTTCCAGAATGAATGTCCCGAGAGGATCAGCCGTCTTGGAAAATACAGTCTGTATACTGCTTGACCACAGAGCGGCACTCTGTCTAGACTAGTCTTAAGGCAAACTTCTTACATCCCTTCCAACCGTACTCTCCTTTTGGAAATTTTGTCTTTGTGGACCTATGAATGGTACCTGGCCAGACCTTCAGTGACATCTGTGTATGCTATCTGACAAGTTAAGGCTGGGGTTATTCCTTGCAGAGACTTTAAAAAAAAATGGAATTTAACTTTTAGAGCAATTTTAGGTTCATAGCAACATTGAGCTGAGGGTGCAGAGATTTCCCATATACCCCCTGCTCTCACCCTGGCAGAGCCTCCCCCACTATCAACATGCTGCTCCATGGTGTATTTGGTCCAGCTGATAAACCTACATTGACCTATCATGATCACCCAAAGTCCATAGTTTACATTGGTGTTTATCCTTGGTGTTGCACATTTCGTGGGTTTTGAGAAATGTATGAGATATATTTCCCTTTATAATACCATACAGAATAGTTCCACTACTTGTGCTCTGCCTATTCATCCCTCTTTCCCCTCAAACTGCTGGCAGCCACTGAGACTTTTTAACTAAAGCACCCTGGTTCTTTTGCTTCCGGTCTTTATGATACGTTATAATTATTTTTCCTTAAGAAATTCACAAAGTGTTACTAGCACTCAGTAACTAGGTTTGGAGATTACAAATACAGTAAAATGGTATTTCTCTTCCTCTCTCATCCTTCCACGGCTCGCCGACCTCCTTCCTGGCGTATAGTATCCAGCTAGTTACGTTCTCAAGCCCTGGCACAAAGGAGCGAAATTTGCAGAAAGGTACCTTTGGTAAAACTAGAAAAAAGAGAGACATATCAAGCACAATAACACTCTACAGTTATGCTAGAAAGTTTGTCTTCTAGATCCTTCATCTTGAGGGTTAGAAAGGAAAAGACCAATTTCTTTTCATCCTTGCCTCCAAAATTAGATCTTGCCCCGGATTCCTCAAGGTGGGAAATCTTCTGGTTTCAAATAACTAATAATCTGGACTGGAGACAGAGAGTAGGAACTACTAAGATTCTTTGAAGAAGGCAGAGGAGTTGGGACTTGTAACAGGGGTCCATAAAGTATAACAGATGGTCCAAATTTGGTCTGACATCTGCTTTTTAAATAAAGTTTTATTGGAACACAGCCACACCAGTCGTTTCTGTATTGTCCATGGCTGGTTTCATGCTCCAATAGCAGCTTGAGTAGTTGTGACAAAGACTGTTTAGCCTGTGAAACCTAAAATATTTACCACCTGGCCCTTTTTAGAAAATGTTTGCTGGCCCACACGTCTAGAAAACCACGGTGAGGAGAAAGAATACTGGAAGCTATAGGGAGAAGGCTGACCTGGGACCCCCTGAAATGGACTCATTACAGGATGAGGGGCTGTAGGGGGAAATGCATGAACCTTTTGGCATCAACTTCTGGATTCCGGGTAGTGGTAGAGCAGTATGGCACACTCTGGGAATGGACTGTATGTGTATGTCCTTCTGAATAGTAGTGACTAAACGAGTCACAAAAAAATAAGAAAGGCCTTCCATCCTTTTGCAGTTTTATCTCCTGCTTCATCCCACTGTGTCCTCCATATATCTCACACTGTAGCCTACTTCCTAGAATGGAATCCGAGACCTCAGGTTGTTCGAACTTTGTGCAAGTTCTTTCCTGGGTCGTAATTCTCTTCCACCTTTTGGCAGACCTCAAAGCTTCAACTGAATTGCCAGCACTCCGGAAAGGTTTCCCGGATGCCCACATTCCTAACAGCCTCAATGAATTTGAGCTTCCCTCTTACCACGTAGCACAGCTCAGTTTATACCAGATTTAAGTTAGAGCATGTCTTTCTCCCCCACCAGATATCTGCACCTGGAGGATAGAAATGTGGCTTTTTGTTTGTTTCCCTGTTTGATTTGGATCCCCTCAACTCCTCTTATGTCTATCTTCTCCTTAGTTCAGTACCTTATGGACTTTAAATATTTATTGACTTGAACATGTGGGTTTTGAAAACAAAAAGTTTATAGTTCCAATTCCTTGCATGTAGAGATCTAAAGAAAACATACTTCGGCTCAAGAAGATTTTGTGTAGCTGTTCTTGAGGAGTAGACAATATTTATTGACTTAGTCATGAGAGTCTTGAAAACAAAAGCTTTGTGGTGCCATTCTTCTTCTCATGAAATCTAGAGAAAGAATACTTGAGCTCAAAAATACTTTGGGTAGCTGTTCTTAAAACTAGAAATTCCTCTCTGACAAATACTCCAAATGCCTAGAGTCTGTCTTCTAATGAAGAAATGAAACCCATGAAAGCAATGGATGAATGGAGATTATGTCTGGTGGAGGAAGCTACTGTACAAACTGTCCTCTCTCTTCTAAAACAAGAGGAGACTAGAGGCTCCTCCTTTCCCGACATCTACTTTGATTCTCCCTTTCAGCCAAGATTAAATCAGAGGGGAGGCTAAATGAAATTTTCCTATCCCAGCAAGTACATTTGGTGCTAAGAGGGCAGAGAGTACTGATTTTGTACTGGGGAAAAAAAATGGATCCCATTCAAATATAAATTAATTTCTTCTCTTCAGAGATGTTCGCCATCATCCCCAAACTGATGTCATCATTATGGTCATTATAGTCATTTGACTGACACAGGAGGAAGTGACTAGTTTAACTCTATCAAAAGAGTCTTTTAAATATTTTTTAAAACATTATTTTAGACCTGCACAAAGGATAGCAAGTTTAAATCCAGGACTGTTTTTCTTAATAAAACTTGTCAAAACTAAAATAAGGAGAATTTTATCACCAAATGTGTTTCTACTGACTGGTATAATCTTTGTTGTTCTAAATGTCAGGTAGCTAATTTTTATTCCTGGAGTTTGTCTAATATTGATTAAGTCAAAGGACTAAAATGTTAGCGCTCAGAAGGATGAATCTCAGAGACGCTTGCAGTGAAGATAGTTGCAGTAGTAACAAGTGCATTTTACATTGCTTTGTTTTTGAAAAATTAAGTAAATAGATCTTAGAAAGGATTAATGTTTAATATGAAATTCACTTATAACTTTTGGGACAAAGTTTCTTTAATAAAACACATTTTGTTCTTAGGAATCTACTATTTCAACATTGTTTATTCCCTTCATTGATTTAGTCTTAGAATATGTCCTATTATTATTGTTGCAAAGAATTATAATGCTCATTTTGGTATGAAGAAAAAGAGAAAAGAACATATTGTATCCAAAAAAATAAATATAAAAATAAATAAAAATAAATATTAAAAAAATAATGGTCCATTGAAGACAGTCCTTTCACTGCATCATTCAGTGTTTTCCTGGCTTAACTCATCAGAGGTAAAGCTCAATGTCTGGGGCACAGCCAAAGGCTCTTTAAGAGCCATGAAGTACAGACACTAAATTTCCTTTTACTCAACTATAAACCTGCTGTCTAATGTTAAGCAATCTTCATTGAATTGATGGTCTTCCTCACAACTTATTTTACTTAATCATATTTATTAGGGAAGCTTTCCACATCAAAAGCACATTTTAAAATAATTCCATTATTAACCTTAGGGCAAAAAAAGTTAATGCAATATATATTGTCAAGTTTATTACCTATCTTCTTGATGAGCTAACAGCTGTGTGATGAAGACAGTAGCCATCAATTAGATGAACAGTGATCTCAAGACCAGAGTTTTCAGCAAGGAATAGTCAGCTCAGTTATGGGCATTGAGTGGCAACCACTGGATGGACGTATTTCCAGGGATTTCTCAGTTCTGTGCCTTGTGGGATAGTGTTTGTGAAAACCCTGGCCTCATTTAGGAGGCCAGAACACATTTATGTGGTTTGGGAGGATTTTAACAAAAAGTGATTTTTAGAATAACATTTAACGTATCATATAATTACATATTCACATTCAAAGGTTGTTATATAAGGTATTAACAGGTATACATAATAAGAAGTATAAATCATTGAGCTTGCAATTGTCCTTACTCCTTTGCAGAAAGATGCCATTAAATAGAAATATAATTTAAAAGAGACAGTTGATGCTCAAATTATTGGTATTTTTTGATGAAGTAGATACTACTTTGAGGGATATGAATTGACTAACATTTCAAAGTAAGAAAGAAATGCTTGAGTCTTATGGTCAATTAAGTAAGGCATATTATAACACAGTTGTTCTAGGGCTGGGGTAAAAAGGAATTTAAGTATCTCGTAGGTCAAAGTCCTTTTTCTTGTAAAGTTTGCAGAGGATCAGGAGGGAAGTTGTTCAAACGGTGAAACTCGTAAAGGGCATATTCTTGGAGGTCACAGACACTTGCACAAAGACAATGGAAGACTCTTGTCCTCATGCTTAGAATAACCCAAGAGTTGGTTCACATGAAACAGATAACACAGGACCTGGCACCAAGTAAATGCTCAAGATATTCGGCTGTTATTATCATCCCTCCAAAAATAATTGGATAAAAGCTGTAGGTTGTTCATTCCCACCTGAAGGTATGGTCCCCTTACTGATGTTGATTTACTGTAACATTAAGCTATAATAAGAAGGTAAATCAAAGGTGTAATATAAACGCTCGCCCTTGACTTTGCCAGGGGAAAAAAATATCTGTTTATTGAAATTTAGAAGTTTCATTAAACCTGAGGTCATTTTATTAAAAAAAAATACAAAGTGTTATTGGAGTCAGAGCACTGATTTTATTTCAAACTTCCACTGAGAAATTGTCTCTATTATTATAGAGGAAAAAAAAATAATGAAATGAATGTTCTAAAAATGCTACTCTACCATGAAACCTTGGTTGGATATGAAGACATTTGTGTCCATCAGCCACTGTTATTGGGAGCTGGCTTTCAACATGGGAGACTGAGCTAGGTGTTGTTTATTCACGAAGAGTTATAGAATTCCATCTCTTTCTAGACAATGATGAGACTACAGAGAATAAAGAAGCCAGATTCCTTTCTATTAGGGAGCTGATGTTCCAGTGGGGAGAGAGAAGTTAAGGACAGACAGTATACAAATAAATAATAAAGAGTATATAATAAATAATGGAAGAATACAAAAAACAACAAGAAATGAAGAAAGTGAACCAGAGTGACTGTAAGGTTATGTGAGACGGGTGGAATTGGTGATGGCCTTGGTGAGGACAGTCAGTGATGACATTTGGGCTGAGAACTGGATGGTGAGATGGAGGCCAGTGGTTATGTTAAAAAGAACATTCTAGGGGCACCTGGGTGGCTCAGTCGTTGAGCGTCTGCCTTCGGCTCAGGTCACAATCCCAGTGTCCTGGGATCAAGCCCTGCATCGGGCTCCTCGCTCGGCAGGAAGCCTGCTTTCTCTCTCTGCCACTCCTCCTGCTTGTGTTCCTTCTCTCGCTGTGTCTCTCTCTGTCAAATAAATAAAAAAAAAAAGAACATTCTAGGCAAAGAGGTCAGTATGATAAACAGTCTCCAAAGATGGCCTCCCAGTCCATATGGGAATATGGGCATGCCAGTCCTCCTAACCAGAGGCAGAGTCTCTTTCCCTTCACTTGGATCTGGGCAGGCCTCGCAGCCTCCAGTTCCAGGACTTTAGTTTTGAAGAGGCCTGGCAGTTCCCGCTATCCCTCTTTGAAGCCAGCTGCCTCTGCATAAATTCAACAATTCTGAAGCCGCCATGTTTTATCAGGAAACCCTGGCTACAAAGAGGGGCTCCACGGAGCTACATCATGAGTCAAGATTTCATCAGCCTTCCATGCCACTGCAGCTGCACACAACCAGGGGCTGAACATGCTCCACATGGAAGAGAAGACCCGCCCTCCTGAGGTAAAATCGACCCACAGAATTGTGAGAAAGAATAACTTGTTATTTTAAGTCACTACTTTTGGGGATAGTTTGTCACACAGCCTAAGGAATTAGGGCTTTCTTTTTAGGTGACTAAATTCTCAAAATTGAGAGTAGAAGGTGATAAAGTCTCTTTTAGTTCTACAGCCCCGTACTAGAAACATCCTCCCTAGGGCTTGCTGGGAGGTGGACATGCTGCTTATACAAGACTGTGTAGAAGAAAACACTAGACAGTCAGAGTGCAGCCTGCTCCGAAGCGTATTTGTAGGGATGAAAGTACCATGGCATTTCCTTTGTCTCGTTCTGTGGTGAGAAGGGATTAGTCCCGGTCCCTCCTCTAAGTTGTGTGTAGGAAGCAGTAATTGAACAGTTTGGGTTGGGGGTGGGTGTTTGCAAGAAGGGGAAACTGGAATCCTAGGCCCTCTCTCAGAACTTGCTTACAGAAGCTCAGAGACGTGCCTCCTGCTGCTCTCAGAGAAATGTGAGGGGTCGTTCTTGGAGGATCTGGGATCTGGGTTGTAAAGAATCTGTTGCCCATGCTTTGGCTTTGGATGGAGAAGTCTGAAGCTGGGAAGCTGGTGGGGGAAGCTGGCAACGGTCAGATGAAGGGAGGGAGCAGCAGGGAAGGACACCAGCGGCTCCGGGGGTTGGTGGGGCGCCAGTGTGAGAAGGCACCCCAAGACCATGTGGGCTGTGTGGAGGCAGCCTAGCTGGAGGCTGTCCTCTGAGAGAGAGGCCCGTGGGCGTGCCATGGATGGAGGAACCGTGAAGGTGGGTCTGACTAACCGACTAACCGGTCAGAGAACGCAGTGCCCACATCCG